>CM072809.1:10202500-11402500 GCA_037013495.1 Hippophae tibetana | reverse complement strand
ATATTAATGGTATATTTAATTCTTATATAATAATAATAATTTTTAATTTTTAATTAAATAAATATTTTAATAAATTACGTGTATGTTTATAATTAAATTAAATTTATTATAAATTAAAAAAAAATATTAAAATTACGTTATATTTATGCTAATTATTATGTCACTTATGGTTAAATAATTTTATAAATAAAAAAATTAATCAATTTTTCAAAAAAATTAATCACATATCATATTATAAATTATAATATCAATATCAATATTGTATATGTTTATGTGATCCTGAGTTACAATCATAATACAAAAAGTTATAATAGATAAGGAAACTTATCATAATACAAAAAGTTCTAATAGATAAGGAAACTTTTGTTATTAAGGTTGTAAATTTTTCTTAACATAAATTTTTGTTGGGAAATTTTTTGTGGGATTGTGCGAGAAAAATTATGATAATAAAATGAAAATGAAAAACGAGTGAATCTATATTTTATAATATAATAAGAGGATAAATAAAAGAGTCATTATATTTTATGAAATCATATTTTTTTTAATATATTAATTTATGACAAGATTTTATAAACGTTTTTTAATATAAACAAATTATGTAATTATTATTATATTTTTTTTATTTCACATAAATATTATTTTTTTTATTTTTTAATTTAAAATTTTATTTTTTCATTGTAAAATATTTATTATTAGTTTAATTTTTTATTTTTTTCATTTATAATAAAAAGTGTAAACTAATAAATATATATCGAACAAAACATACTTTATGACTTAATCGAGAAATAAAAATAACACTTAATATAATTAACATAAATTTATCATCAAAAATATAAAGTAATAGTATATGTGGATCATGAATTATATTTTAATATTATTTTTATTATTCGATAAAGTTAAATAATATATATACGATAATTTTTTATTAATTTATCTTAACAAAAATTAAAAAAAATACAAATATTATTTTAAACTTCGTTTAAAGATCTATAATATAAAGATTTTTAATATATATAAATTTTAAATCAAAAATAAAAAACGAGAAAGTGTTAAGCAACGTAAATCCAGTCCTCGTTACTCTCTATAATATTTATAAAATTATAAATAATTAATATTAAAATTTTAAATTTTAATATTTTAACTATTAATATATTAATAAAAATTTAATAATTTAAATATTTTTTTAATTGAATGAAACACATATAACATGTTTTTAATTAAGAATAATTAATAACTAAAAATATTAATTTTTAGTTTATATATGATATTCATCTAAATATAAATAATAAAAATGTTACTAATCTAGCTTTCATACTTTCACGGAGACGGTTTATTTAATCTTATAATTTAAAATATTATTAATTAAGTTAAAAAAAAATTTAAAAACTTTTTTTTTAAATAAAAATTATATATTTTATTAATAGATAAACATTAAAACATAAAAATAAAAAATAATTTTAAATTATAAATTCTTTCTCTCTTTATTACTTTTTCTCCTTCTATCCCTCCCGTTCCCCCTCCCCTCTTAGTTATTTCTTTTTATTTCATTTGTTATCTGGAATTTGTCTAAAAATGGTATATTTTTTATAATAGTTTAAAAAAAGATTAAGAGTTGTTTTAGTTTAAAAAAGAGAAAATTGAAATCTATTCAATAATTTGTGGATAATACATTTTTTTCTCTCTCCTTTCGTATTTTTCGGTCATTATTTTTTTTTCTTTCACGCAAAAACCAAACAGTAAATATTTTTTTTCTCTCTCATTTCCTATTTCTCAATCACATTTTTTCTTTTTATCTTCTTAAAAAATCTCCATTCAACAAATTTTAATAAACAAGAATTTATTTTTATTATAAATAAAAATAATTTATATTTATATAATAAAAAATATATTTTTTTATAACAAATAACTTATCAATTTTATTATAAAATAATAATAATAAATTATTAAATTTTAAATTATTAAAAACTTTACTAAATAGTTACATCATTTTCATGAAAAATTATTGATATTTTTTTTTAAATAAATTATTTAAAATTAAAAAATTAAAAAATAGATTAAATTATAACACATATCTATAATAATACAGAGATTTCTTAATTTTTTTAATAATTTAATTATTTTTATGAAAATTATTTTTTATATCATAATTATAATTAATTATTAAATATAATTATATTTAATAATAATAATGATAATATATTATATTATTTATGAATTATCAAAATGCTTAGTATAATATTTTTGTATAAATTTATATTTATTTTATTATAAAATAAATTATTTTTATTTAAAAAAAATTTAATATATAATATGATAAAAAAGATTTGTGTACTTAAAATTAATTATAAATTTATAAAGTGTTAATATTTTTTTATATTTATAATAATTATGTTTTGTAAAATAGAGTTATATATATTTTTATTTATTTTCAAATAAAATTAACTAAAAAAAATATGTTTTCAAGTTTAAGATTAAAATATATTCTTTTTTAAACTAAAAACAATCTTAATCTTTTTTAAAATTATTATAAAAAATATGAATTTTTTAGATAAAATCCTTTTTTTCTCTCTATACTCTCCTAAAAAATAACAAATTGAGACAAATGGTAGGAATAGGTAGAAAATAACGGGAGAGAAATAGTAAAAAAAAGGGAGAAATAAAAAAGAGTCTCAGGGGGGAGGGAAAAAAAATAGAAGGGAGGAAGAAAAAAAAAAATAGAAGAGAGGAAAAGAGAGGATGATACCGACAGAACATTTATTAATAAAATATATAATTAATATTTTATTTTTTAAAAATTTAAATTTTTAACTTAATTTATAGTACTTATGAATTTGTAAATTACAGGACTCAATGCTCTATATACATTTACCAGCCAGCCTATTTTCCTCTACGTTTTCTCCTTTTGTTACTACGTACGTCTATTGCTCTTGTTCTTGTTCTACTAGTCGTCTTCATTGTCTTTGCTTAATTTTTTTTTTAATAATTTTTTTATTTTCTGTTACTACAGTAGAATCTGGGCAGTCTGAGGATGGCAACATTCGGTACGGCATCCACCGGTAATCCAAACCCTAATAATTCCTTCGAGGTATTGTATTCCCATTATCTTTGCCAACTTTCTTAGCGAGATTCTTTGAAGTTCGTAATTTATAATTCTCGAGGTTTTATTTCAAATGGAGTTGAATTTATGTGACAGCAGTAAACTTGATAATTACATTTGGCTGTGAAACTAATTTATGGAGCCTAACGGTTTTCGTACTCAAATTTTCGAATCGTTGTAGTTGTAATTTCTTTTAGCGATATGTGATTCCGAGCTCGAAATTAGGGCTCTTTTTTTGGGGACAAAATATTCAATATTCATGCAATAATATGTTTTTTTTGTTGTTGTGCTACTTAGTCTGACTTTATTATCTTAGAACAGCATTAACGAATAAGGTGGTTCTGAGTTTGAAGTAATTGATTTTTTTTTTTTTTTTTTTTTGCTTCTTATGAATTTTTTGTACATGTTACTGTGTTGTTCATGTGCTCGTTGAGTGTTTATAGCTCCTAGGAGTTTAGTATTATCATGAAGAAAGAAATGGTTTTCCAAATTTGTTGAATTGAATCAATTAGTTTTGAATATATGATCTCTACAACAACCATTTATGTCAAATACGTTGGTTTTAGGTGGCTCAACCTCCTAGTGATTCTGTTTCCAGCATTTGTTTCAGTCCTAAGGCCAATCACCTGGTTGCTACCTCATGGGATAATCAGGTTTTTGTCATGCTACTTTTTTTCTTTGGCTTGTGTTGTTAAGGTCGTAGCTTGTTACATGTTTTATTAATTTTATAGGTACGATGTTGGGAGATAATGCGGAATGGAAATGCTTTAGCAAGTGCACCTAAGGCTTCAATATCTCATGATCATCCAGTAATGAACTTAAGTCTTTATATTTATCCCTTT
The DNA here is from genome assembly GCA_037013495.1 of Hippophae tibetana. NCBI lineage: Eukaryota > Viridiplantae > Streptophyta > Magnoliopsida > Rosales > Elaeagnaceae > Hippophae > Hippophae tibetana. The sequence goes on along the minus strand of CM072809.1, from coordinate 11,398,561 downwards.
TTTTAAATTTCTTTTTTGTTGTAACTGCAATGGTTTTTGGTAATACTGATAAATTTTTATTTGTTTCTTTGTAAGGTTCTATGTTCAGCTTGGAAGGATGATGGCACAACTGTCTTCTCTGGAGGTTGCGACAAGCAAGTTAAGATGTGGCCTTTATTGTCTGGTGGTCAAGCAATGACTGTAGCCATGCATGATGCACCCATTAAAGATATGGCTTGGATTCCAGAAATGAATCTGTTGGTCACAGGAAGCTGGGACAAGACCTTGAGGTAATAGTGAATACCTTTCATAATGAGAACAAAATTTTTGAGTTGTATTGCTACTATGACAAATACTATGATATTAAGTAACATGTCGTGGTTGAGTAAACTTATATTTATTAAGGCTATTACAATTTTATTTTGAATGGCTGTTTCTTTCCACCCTCCCAAATGGAATCGCTTGTCAATGCCCATGGTTTCAATAAAGTATGATCTTGTAAGCTGGATTGCTGTAGTTGGTGGGATAATTTTGTTTCTGATTTGATGGTGTGGAATCTTCCGCATTGTAACTTACTAAATTGTAAGCTGGGAATGGCTACATATTATTACCCTGGAAAAATGTTTAATTTTTTTCTCATGTATGTGTAGAAACTATTGGCACCCATTGATTGCTTTGAAATTTTTATTTGCACTCTACAATTTTGTTATTGGCTTAGTGTACTCAGTCTGGTATCTTTGGAATCCAAGCATCTCATAAATGTGAGTTCTGAGACTATTATATAAGTTGTTTTTATATATAATTATAGATATTGGGACACAAGACAGCCGAATGCAGTACATACACAACAACTCCCCGATCGCTGTTATTCCCTAACAGTGAGGCACCCTCTGATGGTTGTGGGTACTGCAGATAGGAATCTGGTTATCTTTAATTTGCAGAATCCACAGGTACTGCCTTTTCAATGCATTTTAGAATAGCTTATTTTTTATTTTTTTTTCTGTGAAACAATCAAAAAGTGCAGTGTAATAAACATAAAATGTTATATAGTATATAGGATAATAGAGGTCCAAAATATTTTATTTTATATATAGTGGAGTTTATATTTTTCCTTGTACGAGTTTAACAGTATCAGATTAGGAATGAATTGTTATTTGTTACACCCTAAAGAAAAGATTAGTGTATTTGTACTTCAACTAGTTCGGGTTCATGATTGTTGTAGGATATTGAAATTTTTCTCCAACTTGTCTTGCCTTTCTATGTTCTTATGTTATTGAGTTTGGGATCATATCTTCTTGTTGTGGGTTGGGTTACATTGAAATGTGCTGTCTATATGGTTGTCATATGTTCGGAAAGTGTCATAGCTACTATATATATATATATATATATTTGCAAGCTATAGCTGTGGCGCTACTGGATACAGTTTGTATCCTTAATTCAGTTTCTTTGTTCCATATCATGTCTTTTCAAGACAAGATGCACTATATCATATCATGTCTTAATTCAGTTTGTATTCAGTTTCATTGAGGAATACTTGCTGCACTATATTCCACCTGAGAATTTCATTCTTTTTCATGTCTTTTTAAATATCTGCAGACAGAGTTCAAGAGAATCACTTCACCTCTGAAGTACCAGACGAGATGTGTTGCTGCCTTTCCTGATCAGCAGGGCTTCTTGGTATTTATGTACTTTATTCACTGTTATTATTATGAATCTGAGCAAGATTTTATTACTCTACGCACTCTAAAGAATATGCACTCTTTGCACTTTTTCTTGTGAAATTTACGTTCTTTGATCAGGCGGGCCTTGCCCTTGTTTGTAATTTCTGTTGGAAGTACACAAACTTTCTTTTGACCCTTATTCTTTCCTTATTTTTCATCTGCAATTTTTGGTATTTTTTAAAATTTCAAACATGTAGGGAGGACCAGCAGTTAACCAAAAGACAAAACATTGACAAAATAAACACTTTAGTACGTCGAAGAACCCCTTCATGGCTAAAGGCACTTCAGTCTTTTTATGCATAAAAAGGAAACCAATATTGAAGTATTCTTTTCCCGTTGTCATAAATTAGATTCCTTTGAACATCATAGAATAGTGAAGACATCAAAGCCTAAGAGCTATAAATATTCTTGTTTCTTTAGTCATAGCTTATTTTTTCAAAAACATTTAATGAGTATAACTTCATTATTAGGGCATAATGTAAGAATGTTAGTTACCTTTGCCCATGTGCAGAATTTATTTCCCAAAATTTTCAATTTAGTTGATCACATTCTTATTTCAAGTCACAATTTAAAGGTCAAACCTATCATTCCAACACCTCAATTCAAATAGACATCTTTTACTATTAAGTGTTGTTTATTTCAATTGAGGTGGGATACTTTGAACAAATCCAACTTAATTTAAACACATACCTTGTTTGATTTAGAAGCGATCTCTATCAATTTCAAAGTTCAAAAACTTTTCGTTTGCATGATTAAATCCAAAACCTCCCTTTTGGCTTAAATAGACATGAAAAGCATTGGACCTAATGTCCCAATAGTCTTTCTAGTCTAGGTTTTTTACTTGCATTTCCAAACAGTATGAGAATCACTACCTTCATGATTGGCACAGACCCTAAAATAAAATGTTATTCTTTCGACATACCGACAGAATAGTTTTTCAACTCAACACTATAAGTTCTAGGTACAGTCTGATTAGATGATTAATTATGTAGCATCAGTCATTCTAGTAGATGCTTTCTATTAGTAGAGGCTGAATTTCCGGGTATGTTTCTTTATTATTACTTTATATAATTTATAATCTTGCCAGACCATTTCATATTAGTTTATTTTCTTATGTCATTAGTGTATGTAGCTACTTGTTTTTTTCCTCTTCTAATCTTCTCACCCATCTGCATGGTTTGATGTATTGCTCAATTTTCTCTAATCTTCAGATTGGCTCAATAGAGGGTAGAGTTGGTGTGCATCATCTAGATGATTCACAACAAAGTAAAAACTTCACTTTTAAATGCCATAGGGATGGATCTGAGATCTATTCTGTCAACTCTTTGAATTTTCATCCCGTAAGATTTTATCATATTCTGTATCCAATTTTATTCAATGCTTCATTCTTGGAATGTAAAGGATTTGGGGTTCCTTGCTCTTCACCAAATCCTTTAGGTTCCAAAATGAAATCGAAAAACTCCCAAGTCTTCTCTTTTGAGAAAGATATAAGATCGAAGCTGCTTAAGACTGTAATTTATATTTCTTATCTTTAAAAAATGGGTAGCTATGTTGATTTGTATTTGCCCATCTCTGTTTAGATACATCACACTTTTGCAACTGCGGGTTCGGATGGTGCCTTTAATTTCTGGGATAAGGATAGCAAACAGAGGCTCAAGGTTCATCTCCTGTCTTCACTCTTCCAAAATTTGAACTTCTAATGCTTTTATGCATTTTTTGTCTCAGTCTAAATTACTCATAGTATTTATGAATTCAGGAATTGAAAGTTTGTATATTATCCATTAAAATTTCAGTTACTTATGTTAAACTCTTCCTTGTAACATATGCTATTCTATCTGCCTCTTTATCTACTGAGCCCCTTTTTGGATTCCATGCTCATAGCATGTGAGTTAAGGCTCTTGTTTGATCATAGGGCTTCACCGGGTATTACAATGTACTTTATTAGTACGATGTTAATCTTCTTCTTTTTATTGGTCTATTTGGCCAATACTCTGCAGCATGTTTTCAATCATGTTAAGCTGACACGTTTACAATTATCAAATTTTCCCCAAATAGTTTGATCCAAGAATGAATACATATTTTCTTTTCAGGCTATGTCAAGGTGCAATCAACCCATACCTTGTAGTGCGTTCAATAATGATGGTTCAATATTTGCATACTCGGTAAGTGACCTTTGTTCCCTTTTGGCATTAGGCTAGCTAGTATCCAGGTGCATCTAGCTTTGGAGTTTCTCAAATAAACATAACAATCTTCTGACACAACATAGGACATGAGCTGATGTACACATGCAGCACCACACATGAAGGTGCATAAGAGGAAAGAATGATGCAGACATATTTTTCATTTTTTGAAAATTGGGACAGTGAAACAATAATAGGAAGATATTTGGTCATTACAAACTATTTTAGGGTTATTTGATAGCTAGTGTCATGAAGAGGTTATGGATTGAACCATTCACCTGTTTCTTAAATCATAATTTGCTGTGACCATGCCAGATATTACATTCATGTTTCAAACATCTTAATCAGTTTTATTTTTTATAGAGTGTTTGAGTTCTCATGTATTTGATTTTCTTTATCATATGTTCAAGTTTGCCTTATTGCAGAGAAATCATTTTCGATTATATAGTTCTAGTTTCTGAAGTACAGATATGTCACTTATTACGTCTTGCAACACATCCCTTAGCTGCTCTCCCAACAAAACATCCTTAGCTGCTCTCCCAACAAAACAAACCACAAAAATGTGTATGATTTTAAAAGCCATGGTTATTGAATTAAGAATTTATTTGGAATCTTGGACTAGTATTTTTTTTGGAAGATAGCATGAGCTGTGAAAACACTTCCTAATTGTCTATATGCCCAGTTAAATGTTGAGCTTCTCTTATCTTGATATTTAGTGATAGAGTCTTCCTAATTGTTTATATGCCTAGTTAAATATTGAGCTTCTCTTATCTTACTTAATATTTAAAAGTGATAAAGAGTTCATCCTGAAATAAAAATTGTGATAAATATAGGGTAAACTTTCTATTTCTTACTATAAGTTTTAACTTAATTTTAATTTATTACCTTTTATGTTTTTCTCCCAATCAATTTGGTACTTTGTGTTGTCATTTTTATATCAATTAAGAATTTTTAATTGATATTGACATTAAATCTTGATAGAATAAGTCACTTTGAACGATTGAATTAAGGGGTTACGAATTTTTTATCGAATGGGATATAGAGGGATTTTACTAACGTGACAATCTATTAACTTATTTCGTCGAAATTTAACGTAAATATCAATTAAAATAACTAATTAATATAAAATTGAATACATAAAATACCAAATTAATAGGAAAAAACTTACAGTAGTAAATTGAAAATAAATCAGTACTTTTAGTAGCCGGATGTTTTTGTTTGATGAGCAAAGTGCTTCTTGAGAGTACTTATGGTTGTATTTGGATCCTCTTTGTGTGTGTATTTGTTGAAGATCTTAATGGCACTAGTTCCTTTTACTCCTTTATTTTCTAGGTGTGTTATGATTGGAGTAAAGGTGCAGAAAACAACAACCCAGCAACAGCAAAGACCTGTATATTCATGCACTTGCCACAGGTACGATTCTTAAACATGATTAGTTTGTGAATCAACTTGGTAGCCCAAAAGAAGAAATTTTAAGTTAACCTAATTTTTAGTTGGAACCAACAATGCGCTTGAGCTCTGAAACCATTTTCTATTTTTTTGGGATGAAGGAATCTGAGGTTAAAGGCAAGCCACGAGTTGGTGGAGCTAGTGGGAGAAAGTGAACCCCCCATTTATTTGTTTAAAGAGGAATAGTTAGTAGAGCTTGGCATTTTTTTTCTAGGTACATGGATGAGATTTTCTCCCTCTATGTAGAGATGCCAAACGTGTGTTCAAGGCGGCTTGCTGTGACAGGCACATCCTATAAAGATAATTTGATCTCTTGGTTTCATTCATTTTGCTTTTTTAAAATGTTAAATATATTTTTCGAATGAATGTTAAGTAGATACTTGTACTCCGTTGGATTTGTTTTTTTTTAATACAACGAAAAAGAACGTAGAATCATAAATGATAATAGGGTAAAGTAATCTAGAAGTCACTTTATTTAATGCATTTGAATAATTTGATATGATTTTTTTAATAGATACATAATTTTGAAGTTATGTGATTAAAGTATCTAAATTTTAAAAATTGAGTTAAGAAAAGAGCCAGTTAATTAGTTCTGAGCTGCTGGATAGTTCAATTAACAAAAATGATATTTGCAAAAATATTTATCACGAGGAATACATAATTTTGTACTTAAATAATTTGGAAATGAAGAGTAGTAGTAGGTAGTTTTTTTAGAGAATTTTATCCTCGTGATTAATGTGAATGTATATTTATTTCTCTAATATTATTACGAAAACAACTTATTTAAAATCATTATGAAAAAACATACATAAAAGATTATACTTTTTTCTTAGTTTTATAAAAATATAATAAAAATAATATTTATATTATATATTTTTTTATTTTTAAATAAATTATATATATATATATATTCTTTTAATAATGTTAATAAGTTGGTTAAGTTTATTTCAACTCATTCTCAAACAAGTTGTCAAATCTGTCTTGGAATGTTTTTTTCTTTTTCCTGTTTTTGGTTTAGGGGTACAGTGAATCAAGATGGACTTTTTTGTCCTTAGTAGTTACACATTATCCTATTTTTTTATTTTTATTAACAAACGAATATAACCTATTATACTACTTCTCTTTAAATTTGCAAGCGGTGCTACTGCTATCCTCCATCGAAGTAGGTTCCCTTATTCTAGTAATTTTTTTTACAATTTTTTTTAAATTATATTATTTATGTATTTATTGAGATTCGAAATTTAGAAGTTATAACTCTTCAACTTTTTAATTAAATTACAAGTTACGGTGTGCTAATTTAATGAGTTATTAGGAATAGGGTTATAGATTTAGAATTATTTAATTTTTTTTAGAAAAATGTACTATGATTTTTTTTGTTTTGTTTAAGAAAGTGATAAATAATCAATTTTCTAAATTTAATTTTTGTTATCATGTAGGTTGTTGACACTTTATTCATATGAGAAAAAGTATAATTTCTTTGAAGCTCAAACAAAACAGTACATCAAAGTTAAAAAGTTAAAAGAGCATTACTATATTTATAGTATTTAAAAAATTTAAATTATACTTGAAAATAATTTTGGATAAAAACGACTTATTATTTTAAAATAATTACATATCTTATCTTTTATATGTTATTTTAAATTTTGAAAAAAAATATTAAGCCAATCAATTCAACTAAAAAGACTCATACTATTAAGAAGTTTACTTTCACATCTCTTTTTATAAAAAGAAAATTATATATTTTAAAAAAATTCAATTTTTTTTATTAACTATGTTTATAGTATCTATTTTTGATAGATATGTGACAATTAACTTAAAAATTATGGTTATTTTTAATTATTTAACTATTTATCATTATGTTCTGTAAATTTTAAATATGTTGTAGACTAAGAGATAAAAAGTTCAAAAAATATAACAATTTCATTGTAGACTAAGACAAAGATATAATGTTCAAAAAATATAGCAGGTGAGATTTACTAGTATTATAAAAATATTAAAAATTTATTACGATTCATCTTATATAAATTTATTTCATTATATTATCTATCAAATTATAATACATAATTTAAAATATATTATAAATTTGTAATATGTATATTTTTTTTAACTAACTTAGTTAAAATTATATAAGATACGTCATTTCTTAATCAAAGAAAGATGGCAAAGGGACAATATTTCATACTTTGATTAATTTTCTATTACTTTTAATGGAAATAAAGAAGTGACATTTTTTCACCATACTTGTTTTGAGACACTGCACGTGTGTTACTTGCACTCGTTCACATGGCTTTCTTTCTTCCTTTCTTTCGTTTTTCATCTCCTGTTATTGTTTTGCCTTTATTTTATATAAAAAAATTGATTTCAATATTTCCCTTTAATTAAACCAGATAAGAACAAAAATTCACATAACTTTTAGGTTTTTAGGTTGTGTGCATGAGTTATGGTAATATAAAGAAAAATATGTATTTTGAAATACAGATATTGAACAAATGAGAAGGCAGTGACATCTTAAATACATCCAAGTAAAGTTGCTCCGGCAAAAAAGTTTGAGAAAAACACAAGAAATAAAACATTATTTACGTGTAAGTAACATATACCTTTAATTGTTTGAGATTTATTCCAATAGAAAAAGAGATTATGACATGATATGTTAGAAAAAAAATTAGCATTTCAATCTTAATTTTTGGTTTTTTAATAAAATAAGATTAACAAAATAATTCAAAAAATACATAAAAGAGAAAGAATAATAAAGAGATTATAACGAATAAATTAAAGTATGGCATTTTCTTTTTAAGAACATAAAAGCCAAACAAAAATGTCACATGATGACATGGGAAATTCATGTAATGCACCAAAGAAGGAGGAAAGAAAATGAGAGGTGTGATATACCATGTTTGCAGTAAGAGACTTAGAAGTGAGAAGTTAGAGAAGTCATAAACCTTGTTTTGACTCTTGAACGACGGGGTAGGTGAATAAAAATGGTTTATCTCTCTTTTCTTTAATCCATTTACCAAAATATATATTGTAATTATCTAATTATTTATTTTCATTACATCACATATTTTATTAAATATTTTTAATAAATTTATGATTTAAAGTTATTTTAGTTTATTTAAATTTCATCCCATTTAATTTCATATAAATTATAAATATAAAGTGTCTCATGTTAAACATAATATCTAATTATTTTCCTTTTACTAAACTTTTATTTTATAAATGATTATATTTTACTTTTTTTATTTTTTTTTGTTAGGCTAATTTGAACCAATTGAGATATACTACATTATACTATATTAATATTTTAACTCATAAAAAAATTTATCAAAACTTATATTATCTCTATATTATTCCAACTCATCAAACAAATCAGTGAAACAAAGTGGTATGAATTCTTAGAATGGATTGTGCTATTTAGGAATAGATATCCTATTTCAATTTAGACCTTCAAATGTCCCAAAAAAAAATAAAGTACCATTTTTGTCTCAGTTTATATTTTGTGTAGGCTATTTGAGCTGTTGAGATAAAAAAAAAACTAAATTTTATTTATATTTTTATAAAAATATCAAATAAAATAAAAATAAATAAATTGATTAGCCAACCAGTGAGAGCAACTATTTATATAAGAATAAAGGAAACGTAACATCTTACCTTAACTGACTTTTTGGTGCATTGTTTTATGTTAGAAAAAATTAATTATAAAATTATATAAAATGATTAATATTTAAAATAATATATAATTTTTTATGTATTTTTTATATTAAAATATTTAATTATTTTTAAAAATTTATATTTAAAAAAATAAAAAAATTATATTAATTTTATTTTAATAAAATTAAAAATTAAAAATTCAAACAAATAAAATTGAATGTCAATTACAGTTAAAATTCACACTTTTTGTGGAATAAAGTTTCAATAAATGAAACTTTGGAGTTTAGTTGTTAATTCTAACAATAGGGTTTGGAGTGTAGTTGTTAATTCTATCATTACTCCCTTTGAGGTTTGAGCAATGTGATTGGTTGGCTTTTATTTCTCGGTCTGAATAATTGTCCTTTACTTTTTAGCTCAATTCTGCTTCGACAGTTGGCGAAGACAAAAGCTACGATGACGACGACGACGACGGAAGAGGTGTATATATCTTTCTAACTCCAGCTAGGCTCATCACTCTCACTCTTTCTATAATGGGTATCTATTCCACTGGGTACTCTTCCCGATTTGGTTTTCGATTTGGGAGGCTGCTAATAATCTGGGATTAGTTTGTCTAATTTGATTATTTTATGTTCAGAGTTGTTTCTATACTGTCATCGATGATCGGAGTACAATTCAACTCGGTGATTACAAAATTTACTATCTCCCAATAAAAGACTCCGTGCTTGCTTAAATTTAGGTATTGTTTATTTACTCTTAGTTTTCGCATTTTCCTTTGATCACGTTTATGTTACAATTTGGGTTCTGGAAAGATTGTCTTCTTTGTTTTTTGTGTTGAAATTGGAGATCAGAGTTTGAAGTTGCACACTCTGTCAAACCACTCTTTGGCCTTATTTAGAATTTAGAATTTCTTTATATGTGGGAAGGGTTATTTAGGGAGAGAAAGAATCGCTTTAAAATTTTCAAGAATTTGTGCGAGTCAGATTTCAACTAATTTGTATTTTTAATTGCTTATTGCTGATCTTAAAGCTCCTGTTTGGAAGAAAATATAAATGCTGTGAGATTTGCTTTTGAGCTGTAACATCTTATGACATTGGACTATTGGTTTTAGGATCTTGAGTTGAGAAATAATGTATTTACTTTGGAGGTTTGATGACTTAGAGTATTTTCGAGAAGATCAGATAGCTGCTCTTATAATGAATCAAAGCTCCTAGCAGATGACTAGCCTAAAGAAGAAACAAGTTATTGGCAGTTACTGCTAGAGCCAAACAGGTTTTCAAATTCTCATACCACTCCACAAATTTTTTCCATCACTTTGAAGTACTGTGAATGACTAGAGATGTCAAATGGATTGACTAATTCCATCCCATGTCCCATTTAATTTCATTAATGTGATTATATGTTAAAGTTGTCTCATCTCATTTAGAGTTTTCCTTAATAGGCTCATGTTCCATCTCAATTGACACCTCTACGAATAACTAACATTTCTCAAATTTGTTGATACTAATGGTTTCACATTATAAATTTTCAGTATATTATTCCTGATCATTTAAATAATTTAAATTCTTAAATCTTTAAGTTTCTTGGACAAACAATTGTGGATCGTTTTCCTATAAATCAACCTGGCACACTTCTCTCTGCATATTTCGATACAGTCAATTTCTTTTGTTTTCATTACAGTTTGCTTATTTTGCTTTATTTTGTTTTTTTGCTTTTGTTCAGCTCACATGGATGCAGTTCCGCAAAGCATTTCAGTGGAGGAGTTCCCTCAGTCCATGGTAGACAATCATGTCCGTAGTAGTTTGGTGGTTGCCCAATCTGTCCAGCCTGCTGTCTGTGCTTTTTGCCAAAGGATTCTCTCTGCTGATCATCAGGCAATTGGTGGTCTTGAAACAATAATTAGTATTTGTGGTGACTGTAAGTTTTTGTTCCTTGAAGATCTTAGTACTCCTATACATGAATCTCATGGGATGAGGATTCCAAGAAGAAGAAGAACCAGGAATAGTAGTTCTGAGTCAATTGATGGTCTTTTCTCCCTACAATTTTCGCATACAATTAATCTTGCGAGGCAAAACCACTCAACTGCTGCTGGGCTTGAGGATCTACTTGCCGAGGTTGATGTGGCAACCAGCTTACTACAACGCACAAGTTCCCGTACTACCCCACGGGGGTTTAGAAGATGGCGGGAGGTGCCCTCAGATACAGATAGTGATGAGCTAGATAATGTGGATTCATTTTATGCAGAGGGCGAATCAAATGTCAGTTTCAGTAGATACAGGGTGTCCCATGGTGAAAGTGATAATGTTTCTTTTAGTACTTATGAAGGGGATTCTGATGCATCTTTAAATTTGAATGGCTTTCTGGACTCAGAGATGTTTATTCAACCGAATGAGGAAAGTGATTTTGACAGTGAGTCTGACATTGATCCGATGCATGCTGGTATGGGTCAATGGAACTCGGATGATGATGATGAAGAAGAAGAAGAAATTGATGGAGAAGTTGAGGTTGGTGAATGGGAGGAAGGTGATGCTGAGGAAAGCACAAATGAATCTACAGAAGCCAGGGTTCAGTTTCAAAATTTATTATTTTCAGCTACAAGTGGAAGCAATTACACTGCAAACTGGCATCCTTATATTGGTTCTCCGGAAACTGAGGGTAGGAGGTGGAGAATTAGGCAAAATAGGCAAACATATGGCCGTAATATCTTAACCAACTTGGAGGAATTAGAGTTGTCACCTTATGTTGGAAACTCCCGTGATTATCTAGATGCAAGAGGCTTCGAAGAACTACTTCAGCATCTTGCCGAGACTGACAACTCAAGACAAGGAGCACCTCCCGCAGCCGCTTCTTTTGTGAACAGTCTGCCTCATGTGATCATCAATGAGGAACACGTGAAGCATGATGGCTTAGCTTGTTCAATTTGTAAAGATGTATTATCAACTGGCACTGAAGTTAATCAGCTTCCATGCAATCACCTTTATCACCCTTCCTGTATCTTGCCATGGTTGAGTGTACGGAATTCATGTCCCCTTTGTCGATATGAGCTACCAACTGACGAAGAAGATGGGAAGTTGAATGTTAGAATTGGAATTGAGATGCATGACATGCAAGAAAACTTGAGTGAGGACAGTCCCTCTAGTATTTCTGATGGAGATGAGGAAGATGAAGAGCATGAAATTAGTAGAGCCAGATTAGAGCAAAGAGAGATGCTGAATGCATTACCTGCCAATAACAGCTTCGGTAGAGAAAATGGTAGAGGAAGATGGTTTTTTCTTGCCGCTGCTCCAATTGTCAGTCTCATGGGCATAGTTCTCGTATTGTGGCTAGGCAATCCTCTTGCTGAAAGGAGGAGGTCAATAAGGAGTGGCATCTTTCCTGAACGAGGTCAACATCAAGTTCATGTTCCTAGCTCCTTACCTAACCAAAGGGAGATTAGGAGGAGATGGTGGGGCCTATTCTAAGTAATTCGTATTTGGTATCTAAGGAACATCTTTATTATGGTTCAAAAATGGACTTTTAAGTCTTTTTGGCACGAAAGCTTATCGTCTGGTTTACTTTTTCAGCAGGCCTTGCAAGTTTAACTATAGCTTTTATTGTGTATTAGTTTCAAACTTGCTTGGTTTTGTTGATAAGAAAAGTTTGGAATTTAATTAAATTGATGTCGTTGCAGTTGATAGGAGCACTGTTAATTTCCATAAGCTTAAGACTGCAATGTAATAGGTAAAATTCTAATAGTTGGAGCACTTAAGGTGTGGTTGAATCTCTGATTTTGTTACAGAAAGGGGGAAAATAATAGGTATACTAATTTTCTTGAGTAAAAGCACAAGGGTAAGGAAAAGAAAATCCATGGGAAAACCAAGGAAAAAATTATTAAATAAAATTCTTCCATTTTTACCCACAAAACTGGCAGAATACCGGAGGTTGCAAGGATAATTTTGTTCATCATTCTGAGCTCAAGTGAGTCTTCCTTTCTACTTGGTTGTTTAGACCACTGAAATGGGGATTTGGTTTCTGATTTTAGGTTTTGCAGTGGGGAATGGTTTATGTTATATTTGATCGAGATTCTTATGAAATTTATCATATTTGAGGGGTTACATATTGATAAAAAAATTGTCGAATTTTTCAGCTTTGTTTTTGTCATTTTGATCAGATTGTAATATCTTCATGGCTGTAAGTCTGAAGAATTTCAATTTTCAATCTTTCATGTTCCATGGTTATGTTCAAGAGAAAAGCAACTATTGGAACTTAGTTTTATGTTATGCCCTTAATCAGTTTATGAATATTGCTTTCTACTTGTAACAGGTAAACTAGTTCTGCTATCAACTTATTACTTTGGTTCTTTTTCTGTTGAGTTGTTGCAAATGAATGCACTTCTTTTTTTGTTATTGTTCTTCTCTTTGCTTATTTTTCTACAATGATGATGTAGCTATGGTGATGTATACGTCTTAAATTGATAATTTGCCACATTCTAAGTTAAATATAGCATTCAAGCTTTTGCCTTTTCTGTTGTTTCTTAAATAAATTCCCAATATAAGGCATATATGATGGTGGTTTATGTTAATTCTTACTGCCTAGGATAAGAGTTGTTAACTAGAAGTAATAGCTAATTGTTCTATCTTCTTTGCAGGTTGGCCTAAATTTCTACTAATGGTTATGTGCAGCAAAGGTTGAAGTTACTTTCTTCCGCTGATATGTAAATGGAATGTGTACAATGGCAATAATAGGCAGCTCAAATTGATAGTCTTTTGGGAGTCACAACCAAAGGAGAAGCTTTGAGCAGTATTTTGCAAAAGGGAGCGAAGGTGGGTGGGTGGTCCCGGTGAGAGTTTCGAGTTTCCGGATTCCGTTCCCATGGTATTATTTTTTTGTCCCTATACAAATAATTCATCTCATACTATCATATTTCCAAACTATTTAATCAAATTGCCAATTTTTGCTCCGACCGATCAAACAGAAGTTAGCCTAGGTCGTCAATAAATTAATTGCTTAGGGACGAATCTAGAAGGATAATAGTTGTATAGGATGAATGGTGCATTTGTTATGCAAAGTTAAACTTAATCTGATTGTTGGGCCCTTGTCCAATTTCATGAACAACACGACTAAATTGTTGCGGGAATCACGTGTTGGTTTAATTGGTTGAACCTATTTCTTCCGTATCTCATCTATTCTTTGACGGTGCTTATCGATTGAACTAAGAAAAAAGAGAGTAAATTGGATATGAAGAATTATTTTAAGAGACAAATTGAAGGAAGATTAATATGTCAACTATTGAGGTATTATTTGTTAACTGCATGAAACTCCTTACAGTTACTAGTTTGACAGAGCCGGACTAAGTGCCTTTTACATCACTCTAATAATGAATTAGTAGTTAGCATCATCTAAATGAAACTTGCCTCAATTAAATACCTCAAAGAGTGAAATGTTTAATATTTAGTAATTTTGCCATGGTTTATTTTCAAAAGAGGACCATTGGGAAACTTTTATTAAAAAATTCGACCTTCATTATCATTTTGTCCTAATTTTGACTTAGTTTTGCCCCACACGTTCGTAATAAAACCTAGCCTCGTCGGAAGGAAGAGATGGTTATTACGTTTAGCATTTGGATTATTTGTGTATATATAATGCCAAGATAAATTAACAAAATAGTGTTCGTTCCAATAGTTTTAATGGGTTGGATAATCCAATGATTCGAACTTGTAACATGTAGTACGGTACCAACTTGGCTATCCTAAGTCAATAATTTCAACTTAATTTTGACATCACATATCTAACTGTTGTAACATGTTACAATAGACTTCATTTAACAAATTTCGCCAATCGAACAACACAAGGATTCAAAGCAAAAAGGTTAATTATAAAAACATTCATTATTTCCTAAAAATAATTTGATCTTTTAGGCTTTAAAAATAACTGGCAGATCTTAAACTGTTAAATTGATAATTTTTTATTCACTGTTTTGGATTGAAATGATATATAAGTGCCCTTACACGATAAAATAAACATTTTTGGATATTTGAATGCATTTTAAAGTTAAAATTTTGCATAAAATTAATGAATTTTGTGCAGCAATATTATCTCTTTGTTATTTTCAAATCTGAAAGATATGTCGCCAGTGTGTGTGGAATAAACTGGAACTTCAAGTCTTTAACCCAAATATTATTAAATTAATTGTGCTAGAGCAGATCGTGCTATCAAAGTATTAAAGTAGAAATAAAAAAAATAAAAATAATAATAATTTAATTTCATTATTTTCCTAAAGAAAAATCTCTGAAGTTATGTGGATATTCCAAAAGAAAATCATTAAATAAAAATAAAAATAAAATTTGCGTCGCTAAGGAGTCGAGCTCAAAGCCCAATCTCGAGCATGCAATTTACAAGATTAGAGCCACAAGTGGCCTGGCATTTTCGCTAAGTTCTTCAAATCCATGGCGTTGGTGGCTAGCTTCTGTTTTGCAAAAGCCCTACGCTTATCAAAACCCTCCATTTCTTTCCACAGAAACGGCCCCACGGGCAGCTTCACTCTCTTTGTGCCTTTCTCTTCAGCTGCTTCTTCCTCTTCAGCTTTTTCTCATGATAATCTCAAAAGAAAGAAATGGAGACAGCATGTGGCTTCGGTCCTGGAGCTTGGTGGAGTCAAGTTTGCTAAAGATGGTAACTTTTCTCTGTTTTTCTCATATGGGTTACTTCGACTTCCATTTTTTTTCCTTCCTGAATATACTTGTAAGTGGGTTTTGCTTGATATTTCAATTGATGCACATTTAATTCAATTTACACTACCTTGGTTTATTCCGAATTTTGAGCTTCTCTAGTTCAAATATTTTCCTCTGCTTTTGAAAAATTTAGGGAGAGCTAGCAATTTTATAGAATGGAATGAAACAAGCATGGCAGTACTACAGTGAATAATGGGGGGAAAAGAACAGTAAAAAACCCTTTTTTGTGATGACTTTTATCTTCATTGTCATTTGCTTCATTAGCAAGTTGGGTTGCCATTAGTTATACATTCAGTCTAATGTTCTTTTGTGGAGGCTTCCCTGAACCGATAATTTTGTTATGGGAATTGGAAATTGAATGTAAAGAAATAGCTCTAGAATGCAAAAAATAAGCAAATAGATAAGGAAGGATGACATTATTTAACAACTTATTATACTGTGTTGGTCTCTGCTTGTGGTAAATTCTAATTGATATCTTGAGATGCCTACCTAGGTGGTGAAAAAAAATAGCATTGAATTTGTAAATTTGCATTGTTATTGATCATCTCCTGTAATTTGGTGATGGAGTTGCTTAAAATGGTTGACAAGTGATGACCATTATCATTAAGTCCAATGATTTTATCTCTCGCAATTGATTTGTTTGAATTTTTTATGTTATGGATTTTACAGATGTGGTGAGAGATGATCCTACTAATAATGTTCCGGATTCAATTTTTACAAAACTTGGAATGCAACTGCACAGACGAGATGTGCACCCGCTTGGAATTTTAAAGAATGCAATACATGAATATTTTGACACCAATTACCCGAACAAGTTTGATAAGTTTGACGATTTATGTCCACTTGTTTCTACTAAAGAGGTAAATCCAAGATTTGATTGAATGGTTTGATATATATATATATATATGTGTGTGTTTGTCTGTCTGTTTATCAGCTCTATGTGTAGCTTCTATAATTCATTGCTTTTACAGCTTGAGATTCTTATATTTTATTTTTGGGGAGGTCCTATTCTTAAATGCTGTTTGTTCTGCTTCTGCTGTAAATAAATAAATAATAGCTGCATATATTTTAAAAGGAAATCTTGGGGAGACAAGTAGGTTAGTGTCACTCTAAGAGCATCCACACAGCTCCCAAATATTGAGATAGGTAAATTTGCACTTTTCTTTCCTAGTGTAAATTTTTTGGTTGATATGAAAGATTTTATGGTGTCAAGTGATGTTTTTTAATCAAAAGTTTTTTCTTTGGGGTCTTCCTGGGTGTCAACAGTTAAAGAGTTAAATGGTTATTCTCACTTTCTTATAAGTTTTAATTGGGGAGCTTGTATATCGTAATGATAGAATAGAGGTGGAGTTTTGTATAAGATAATTAGTCTTTGATAAGGCTTGGGGTTTTCTTTTTAGTGGATTGCTGGTTGAGTAGTTGTATTTTTGTGCTTATTTATTAATGCAATATGATGATTGTTATTAAGAAAAAGTGATGTTTGATAATTAAAAAAAAATGTTTCATCTGTATTCAGGATTCAGATAGTTTATACCTTTTATAAGTTTTATAGCTTTGTTTGAGTGATTTAAAGCCCTGAAAACTATGATGTATTTAGCTTTCCGGGAGACATGGAAAGTCCTTGATTCCTTTGTATTACCTTTTAGATAATTTTCTTATTTTCTTGGATGATAGTTGATGAGTTCTTCAAGATGAATTGTGTCATTAAATCATTAATCACATCACAAGTTTTTCCATATTTCTTAAGACATAATTTGCACAATTATAATGTCTGATTATGATTTACACAACTTTAGATAATTCTATGCGCTTTTTGTTATGGAAACTCTACTTTTCGTAGAACTTTGATGATGTGCTGGTTCCTGCTGATCATGTAAGCCGAAGCTATAATGATACATACTATGTGGATGCTCAAACTGTCTTAAGGTGTCATACAAGTGCTCATCAAGCCGAGATGTTAAGAAGGGGGCACACCCATTTCCTTGTGACAGGAGATGTGTACCGTAGGGACTCTATCGACTCAACTCATTACCCTGTTTTCCATCAGGTTTGTGTTCTTGATGTCAAATGGTGACTTTTCTAACTAATAATGTTGCCCTGATAACCTTCCAAACATTCCTTGAATTCAGCTTTGGATGTTTTGATCAATTATGTTGACCACTTTTCATCTTGGATTGGTAGTCATATTCTAGTCAATATTTCTCCTTAAGGTTCAAGCACAAGTCTTGAAGTTTTACACTTACCGTATGAGCAATACTTGTTAGGAAATAGGAATATTCTCTATGCCAATTTTGTATCCATCTTTTTATGTTCAAGTTAATTTTTTGACCATACAGATGGAGGGTGTTCGAGTTTTTTCTCCTGATGATTGGGATGCGTCTGGCAAGGAGGCTACAACCTTTGCAGCTGAAGACTTAAAGAACTGTCTTGAGGGTTTAGCACGCCACTTATTTGGTAATATTAGCTTGAGAACTTTTATTGCCCAAAGTATGAAAACATGCTATCTTTCCATCATGAACAATTTTTATTTGGAATTTCCATCATGAACATTAGTGGGATTCATACGTTGTTATCCAGTTTTGCTGGGAACTCGAGTTGACTGGTTAAGTTTTGTTTGACATTCTCCTTAATTATGTCAAAGTTAGTCAAGGAAGGCACTTTTGGTGGATGTGTCAAAATTAATTGAACAAAACAACACCCATTTTAATGAGTAGGTTAGATAAATGTCAACTCATGTTTTGATAATTTGTGTTAGCAATAGGTTGAAATACATTTTAGTTTATTTAGCAAGTTTTTGGCCAATTTGAATTTGATTTGGAAAAACATATCATGTTTGGACAGAAGGGGTAAAAGTAATGTATATATAACACTCATGATGTGCATCAAAATGATGCAAGCAAAACTGGAAACATGAAGTTTTGTGATTGTGCAATTTTTATGATTTTGAAGAACTCCCTACAAGGAAACTTGTCCATATGTTATCACAAAATATTTAAAACCTTCATGATGGTGCATAGTTTTCTTTTTCTAATGAAAGTGAAACCATGGTTTATTGAATAATGTTACTTTATTACTATGAAATTTACAGGTGCTGTGGAAATGCGCTGGATCGATACATATTTTCCATTCACTAACCCATCATTTGAGCTTGAAATCTTTTTCCAGGTATATGATGAGCTGATGATTATTGTCGTTCTTTTTTCTTCTTTTGTTCAAAGGCATGTTTAGCGTTTGTTGCAGCAAAACTAAAAATCAAATGCATTTTACAATTAGTGCAAATGATATCATTATACAGAGAAGGATGAAAAATAGTTGTAGCATCAGTACAATTTGTTTTTGGGTTCCTATCAAAATCAACTATGCTTCAAATGCTTGTTTCTTTTTCTTTCTTTTTTCCTCTCCTCCTGTAACTATGCATGTAATATAGTAATATAATGCCAGGACGAATGGTTAGAGGTTTTGGGTTGTGGGGTAACAGAGCAAGAAATATTAAAGAGAAGTGGCAAAACCAACAATGTTGCTTGGGCATTTGGACTTGGGTTGGAGCGGCTAGCAATGGTTCTTTTTGACATACCAGATATCCGGCTCTTTTGGTCAACTGATGAGAGATTTACCTCTCAGGTAGTTCCTAAGTTCATTGACTTTTATTCCCTCTCTCTTTTATGATCCTTATGTTCTGTAAATTCTTCTTGCAAACCTAAAACGTCATTTGTATGCTATTAGTTTCTTTGAAGTCCTTTGCCTGATTGTTTGAGAATTTGATGTGCAGTTTTCGAAAGGACAGTTTGGTGTCAAATTCAAGCCGTTTTCAAAGGTATGCACATTTCACGCACGTAGACCAACCCCATAGGAAATCAGTTAATATGCTTCTTTTTAATATCTCTCCAAAAAGTAAAGCATTGTGTTTTTCTTTTTGCAGTATCCTCCTTGTTACAAAGACGTTAGTTTCTGGATTAATGAAGCTTTCACTGAAAACAATTTATGCGAACTTGTCAGAGAAATAGCCGGAGATCTTGTTGAGGAGGTATGCCTTTATCAATATTAGAGCTGTACTGATGTTCATGTAGCGTTTTGATTTCATTTTCTCTTGTTATAAATCGATGGTGAGATGTTGCAAATTGATCAAACAAGCAACTTAGGAGGAGATGCCAAATGCTAATTACAGCACATGCTTCCACATACATCAACACCCATGGAAAACAAGCAATAGAAATGAACAAGAAAGTAAATAGCTCAAAGTAAAAGAACAAACGCCAAGAATTACAGTGGTTCAGCCCAACATGTCTACATTCACTCTTTACCCTGTAGAAGTGAATTCCCTTGTTAATCCATAAGTTCTAAGTACATCAATAGTTCAACCATACATAATGATTCACTCACACTTAATAGAAGAACCTCACACAATAGGAAAAAACTTACCAAAGCAATTGTCCCCAAAAAAATACCAAGAGCTTCCTCTCACATTCACCAATGGTGTCAAAAGTTTTCACTCTTGACTAGCCTCTTTTGAATGCTATGAGTCTCAAAGTTTAGAAAACACTAAGTATATATACCCATTCAATTTTGTCCCTCAAAGTGTGAGCAAATACCCAAAATGCTAAAAGCCCATGAAACTCTATCTTTCAATGACAGCTTGCCCAATCGAACAACCCCTAGTTTTTCATCTAATGTCCATATCAAAACTCGAGGCTTCAAATTGATGCATGATCGAATCACGCTCGATCCAAGGCCCTTGCCCAATCCACCTATGGCTCAATAGGTGGCCTAAATTTCACCTTCTCATATTTTGTCCTGAGACTTCAGACTTGATGCTTGGTTCGTCCAACGTGCTTGCCCAATCAACCTATGGCTCAATCGGGTGACTCCACATATTTGCATAACAAAATCTTCACATCTTTTTATTGGTAAAGTAGGACCAACCTGGGCTGAACTATCTTTTTCTCTCACACAACAATGTGCACTGGCAAAGAAAAATAAAATTGTTGTGGTGAAGCAGGATTTACTCCAACCCTCTTGCTTGGCACCCAAAACTTTGCTAGCCAGACATTTATTTCTCCCATTTGTGATATATTGTTTTCAATTTCAGGTGCGGTTGATTGACAACTTCACAAACAAAAAAGGAATGACCAGTCATTGTTACAGGATTGCTTATAGGTCCATGGAACGCTCTCTCACAGATGATGAAATTAACCAGTTACAGGTACCTCGGTAGAACTTACTACTTCCTATTAAAACATTACTTCTGTTTTCTCTCTCGTTCTCTTGCTCTTATTTTTATTATTGGAAGAAAGCTGAACTGGAATTTGATTTCGTGTTTATGATGAAATTTATTTTCATTATATGTACAGTGGAATGTAAGAGATCAAGTGCAGAGCAGGCTGAATGTTGTCCTGAGATGAGAAATTCTAGTGCAGTAAACTATTCAGTTGCTTAAGATTATCCTTTGTGCACAGCAGACTTTCAACCTTTGGGCATACGCAAGCGGAAAATCATTAGTGTGTCGGAGCACCTAAATTACCATTATTTTTTGTATTAACACTGTATATAGGTGGCTTTGTCCCTGAAATGTCAACTAGTTTTTTTGAGTGATTTGGTGAAGTTGACCCTGTCTTTGGTTTGTGTGTTGACACAAAATTTGATTGGTTTCTCGAGACATTTTGAAGGGGAAACGGGAAATATATCAAAAATAAAAGGCGCAAAACATATATACATATACAAGACTGCATTTTGAAAAGATTGTTCATAACCCATTTGTTTTCGTAAATGGAATACCATGTGGATGGCTATTCAAAATCCAGTAAAGAATACTTAAAGCTGATGGGCATGTCTTAACTCATTTTTTTCTGTTTTTTTTTACTTTGATTTTGGAAATTACATAAAATAACACATTTAAACTTATATAAAAAATTATTTTAATCAATCACATTTTGTAAAAAACAGTAAATAATGATAAATTTTTACTATTTACTCAATATTTTAATAATTTTTATAATAAAAATTAAACTATTTATTTAATGTTTTTATAATTTTTATTATAAATGTTATAGTTAAAAATTTGTTTTTATTATATTATTAAAATAATATTATTAATCGTTGTACAAATTGTGTGTGCAATGAATGTGTTACGTATATATATCGTAACAAGTAATATAATGATAAGTAAAGATTGTTCACACAGAGATTATTTTTTAAAAACTAATTTTTAAAATTAAAAATAATAAAAATCAATTTTTTTTTTGTGTTTTTATATCTTAAAAAAGCAAAATTAAAATAACAAAAAGTAAATAATAATAGTTAATTAAATTAGATTTTATGACAACATATATATGAGAAAATATCTATAAATAATTATTTTTTTAATTTTCTAAACATACGAATCATTAAAATTCTCTTAATATAATATCAATTAATTACATACTAATTTATTATAACTTACCATGTATTCTTTTCTCAAGTAAATTACACATCATATAATAATTAATTTAATCACACTCTTATGTCAATTAAATTGCATACTACTCATTAAGTTCATCAATTATAGATCACATATATAAGAATCATACATCTTTGCCTAAAAATGTTATTTAATCAAGACAAATAATTAATAATTTTCTCAAATATATTTAATTGCATCTATAGATAAATTATTGATCAAATAATTAATAGCATAAAAATCAGATTAAATAATATAATTAAATTAATATTATAATTGGGAAAAAATATTGGATCATCACATAATGAAAATTGAGTTCATAAGTTTCTTAGATTAATAAATCAATTACACATAATTATGTTCATAAAAATCATATTTTTCATAAAAAAAAACATAAAATTAATAAAGAAAATAGTAGAAAAGGAAATAGAATCAATCTCTTCAATTGTAAAATTAATTTCCTCTTGAATCTTCCACCAAAATTGTGTCGTTTATTCATTTTTTCTGTATTTTTCTCTCTTTTAGCTCTAAAAACTAACCAAAATTATGATAATTAAGGCTAATTAGGTTTATGGAGTCATTAGGGACTTAAATAAAGCTAAGGTGCGATCTGGATCATCCAATCAGCTCCAAATCAAGGGTTACGATCAAAACAAGCAAAATTGACATTTTTTAGCCAATCACAGGGCGACACGTGTCATTAAAAATTTATTGGCAAATCAGGGAGTGACGCGTGCCAGGAGAGACCGATCAGAGTCAACGATATCCGAGTCAACAACACGTGATGCTACATGATTCGCGGGAACTGATGGCATGGCGCACTGGTAGAATGCGTGGAGGGATGGCATGGTGACATGTGTCATGGTGCGTTCATCGATTTTCTGAACTCAAATTGAACATCTTGTTAACACGTGGTGTGTGTTTCATCATCCTCACACGCGATGCAACGTGATTCACTCTACGTTAAAAATTTAAAAAGTTTAAAAAATTATATTTTCACTCATTTTTGTTAAAAAGAGTTATTTTTTAAAAAAAATTGGACATAAAAATATTATTTATTAAATAAAATAAGTAAATATTAAGTAAAAAAGTGCTTAATGAATATATTTAAAATATTAATAAAAAATAAGTTATGTTTTTTTTATTATTAAAATAAAGGATAAATGATATTTTTTTTCTTAATAGACTAAATTATAATTTTATAAACATATGAAAAAAAAAGCTTTCAGTTTAAATAAAATATCATATGGAAGGGGTCAAGAATTTCAAGCTGTAAAATAGAGTTTCAAATTTACGATAGCAATCCGTTCCCATCGGAGTTTATGTTTATGTCTTTTATAGTCCAGCTACAAAATAACCAGAAATTATATCAAATAAAAAAGAAAACCCGTAATATAAAGCAGAAACGTAAGAAAGATGATGACGATGAGGGAAGGGATGGCAGTGGCTGCGACCGTGAAAGCTCCAACCTTTAATATCATTCCCAGAAGACTTAATCGTAGAAGAAGCTCAATCCATTGTATTACCTCTCGCACTTTCCCAACCCTTTCGGCTTCAACCTCCACTCTCAGTGATGACGACCCTGTCACTGCATCGCACTCTCTTTCTCTTGGTCACCGCACACGCCCCGATTTCCCTATTCTCAACCAGGTATTTACATAATTACTTAAATGTATAGGATATACCTGTGTTCTATTGAATTTGAATTATAAATTATAAATTAGACGGTGATGTGGTAAGTAATTTTTTGTTCTCTGTTTCATTCTATGTGTAATTCTGCTCTGACCAATTGTTAAAATTGTGATACTAGTTTAAGGAAAAACTATTTGAATGAATGAAGAGAACTTGTGATTCGTTAGAATTGAAGGGTTGGCCGGATGCTATAAATTGATCATTTTGCTTAGTTGGAGACTTCGTGGTAGGTTGAGTATGATTTAGAGAAAAGTCTTTATTTTTACCTGTTATTATGCAAATATGGAAGACTTTGGTGGGTTTGGTTTTTCCAAAATTCCTTTGGGACTTTTAGATAGAGGTGGTGTTGAGGTAGTGCTTTTTCGGATTGTAGTTTTTGACAGAGTACCAAGGGATGAGGGGGCAGGATTTGCAGTGACAAGTGACTGCCTATGTGTGAGTAATTGTGAACTATATATTGCCAAAAATGTTGTTTTAGCATGGATGTTCTGGAGTTTTGTTGCTTGCTTTGTGGCATTTGGCCATGTCTTTGGTGTTGATTCTTAATGTCATCTAGTGATTCTCCAAATGGTGGTGATATTTTGACAAGAAATATACTATATGAATTTCAGATGTCATATTTCTTTCTCTCTCTATTGTTAGGAGGGTATTGAATAGTCTATTACCTATGTCAAAGAGAAAAAGGCAATATGCTTGGTTATTATGCATATCTTTACTAATTGCTTGAACATTTTTTCTACTGGTAACTGAGTGAATGTTGACTTGATTTTGCAGGAAGTCAATGGCTCTAAACTTGTATACCTTGATAATGCTGCAACTTCCCAGAAGCCCACAATGGTATTGAAAGCCTTACAAAATTACTATGAAACATACAATTCAAATGTGCATCGTGGAATCCATTTTTTAAGGTACTTTAAGTTTCAGGAGAGTGCATTATTCTGTGAGTAAGACATACCACCAACCAAAAAAAAGAAAAAGACAACACCATAGAGAATTTTGCTGCATTCTTCATCATGCCTCAAAATCTTCCCCCCCTTCCCGTTCTTTGGGTCAGGGAAGAGACTTTCAAATTATTTTCTGATTCGTACTATTTGGTTTTCATCTTGGAATAGTGCAAAGGCTACAGAACAGTATGAGTTGGCCAGAAAGAAGATTGCATCCTTTATCAATGCACCAGATTCCAGAGAGATTGTGTTCACAAAGAATGCTACAGAAGCTATCAATCTAGTAGCTTACTCATGGGGCCTCCAGAATTTAAGATCAGGAGATGAGGTGGCAGCTTTTCTTGCTCCTTTTTCTTTAATATAACAGAGTCAGTAATAGTCTAAGGAATGGTTTGATTAAGCTCTTCCCATAGTCTTCTTTTATTTGTGATTGGTATTTGTTGAAATTGGGAGTCTTGCGCTCTCTAACCCTGATGAATAGTTCTTTTTTTTCTTTGGCTTTTCATCATTTTTAGTCGTTATAGTAAGTGATGTAAAACGGGAAGGGTATAGGAGAGAGATAGAAAACGTGCAGAACAAATAGATATAGGGTTAGGGATTTTAGAATAATTTAGATAATAGATAGAGAAAAGAGAGAATAACAAAAGGGCCTATTTATAGGCAGTTAGGCACAACAAAATCCTAATAATAAGATAAGGAGACAAATGCCGAGCAGGTCCACTTGTAGTTAGAACATTTAGGTCAAGTAGCTTTTTTTTTGTGTGACAATTTAGTACATTAGTTTTAGAAAAGTAATAGTTTAGTCCTATGGTTTTAAAAAGCGATAAATTAGTCCACATGGTCAAATTTTAGGTTTTTTTCATTTTTTTAAAGAAAGTTTTAATATTAATATTTGTTGAAACACTTTTTAAAAAATATAATTTTTAGAAAATAGAAAAAATGAGGAAAAACATAAATTTGGCTATTTTGACACGTGTTATCACTTTTTCAAAACTAGTGGACTAAACTCTCGTTAAAAAATGTTATTGAAGTTAAGTGATCCATGTCAAAAAGCTAATGAACCTACCCGGTCACCCATCCTAAGATAAACGATAGTTACTCATAATTAATAAAAAGATGGCTAAATAACAATTCATTTAGATATCCCTATATAATATTTGTTCCATAAGTATTTATTCCTATATTGCATCAGTAAGGTTGCAGTGTTCTGTTTAATTGTGGACTGTTTTCTAATAAAATCAAGCCATTGTTCCTGCATTATTAACCTGCATAGCCTACTTAAGAATATCATCTAGTGCAGATCATGCTTACAGTAGCTGAACATCACAGTGCCATTGTTCCTTGGCAACTTGTAGCCCAAAAGACTGGGGCTGTTTTAAGATTTGTGAGCTTAAAATTAAATGAAGATGAAGCACCAGATATCGACATGTTGAAGAAAATGTTGTCAAGGAAGACAAAACTTGTAGTTGTGCATCACGTTTCAAATGTCCTTGGTATGCTTTATGCTTGATTCTCATGTACACTAATAAAATGGGGTAGGAGAGCTAGGATTATGTTAATACGAGATTTTAAATGTTAGATATGCCCTTATTTTATGAACTTCTCCTCAAGCTGGAGCATGCATACTCTAAATGCACAACTTTGAACAAACATAAACAATTATTGGATTATGCTTTGTTGAAAGAGTCACAATTTTTTATGTCAGGCTCAAAGAAAATGGAGTCGCATAATCATCCTTCATCATTATGACCTCTAAAATAAATGATAATCAACTTTTAGATGTTTGGTACATTCATGGATTATGAGATTATTGGAAATATACATTACTCATTGGTGGTCGCAATACTTCTATAGGAATAAGGAGCTCCGTTTCAATTCCTAATTTAATCCTAAGGCTTAGTTTTTGTTTAGAACAAAAGAAAATTAGAAAAGAAGTTCACTTTTCATAACATTGTTAAACAAATTACAATTTTAGTGGTCATATATACACATGTTTATCATTGTGTAGCTTCTGTCCTTCCAATTGAAGAGATTGTGCTTTGGGCTCATGATGTTGGGGCAAAAGTGCTGGTCGATGCATGTCAGAGTGTTCCACATATGGTGGTTGATGTTCAGAACCTCAATGTTGATTTTCTTGTTGCTTCTTCTCACAAGGTTAGAATACTGCAATACTGCATTGGTTTTAGAAACCTTATCCTTATGTGCAAGTCTGACCATTTGAGAAAATGTTTCAGATGTGTGGGCCTACAGGCATTGGGTTCTTATATGGAAAATTCCATCTCTTGAGTGGAATGCCTCCATTTTTAGGTAAGCTGGATTGGTTAAAAGTTGAGACAAGTTACATGTTTCGAGGGTCCAAATCCCATCTAGTTTTCTTATACGGGGTTCTAAGAGAAGAACATTGGCATTGGTATGATTTGAAGCTTATTCTAATGTTGTTTTCCCGCTTTCTAGGTGGTGGAGAAATGATATCGGATGTATTTCTAGATCATTCCACTTATGCAGAACCTCCATCCAGGTTCGCGCAATCCTTACTATTTGGGGATTTTTATTATACAAGTACATGCAACAGAAATTGATAACAACTGCAATCGTCCTAGGACTTTTCTCTTTAGTCTTTAATGAATCTCTTTTTCTCCCTAAAGTGAGGTAAACTGCATTGACACTCATCTTCTTGTTCACCGTATTCTTCATTCATATAAATCCACCAACACCTTTGATAAAATGCAAAACTTGTCTAAGCTTGAACAGTCAAAAACATTAAGCTTCAGATTTATTCTTATTGAAAAGTACTCTCGAACTAGGCTGCCTGATAGCGACACTGCTTCAATTAAGACCAAAAGTTGACTATTTATCAGGGATTTTTTCTTTTAACTGGATCAGATTTGAGGCTGGAACACCAGCGATTGGAGAAGCAATTGGACTAGGAGCAGCAGTTGACTATTTATCAGGGATTGGAATGCAAAAGATACATGATTATGAGGTCAGTAGATATTTTTTCTTCTAAATATCTGGTCTTACTCTTATATTTCAGAAGTCAATTATTTTTGAGTTTTTGAAACAACGAATGGTGATTCTATGTCACCGATCTAAAATTTGTCTTCATGAGTGAGAAAAAAAAATAAGAATGAAAATATAATTAATAATTTGAATTGTGGTAATATCGGTACTTTTTTTTTATAAACAATTCCTAATTTTCTTAGCACTGGTAAGTAAAAATAAAAACTTGCCATCAATTTTCTTAGCACTGGTAATTAAAAATAAAAAAAACAGCTTCTTTTAACCGTACTAGTCATCAGTACGTTCAATGGAAAATTTACACTTATGAATTAAATAGAGAATTATTTTTATTTATGATAATATATTTGTATATACTTTAAGTAAATCGTGAAAAGAAATATTAATTTTATAAACACATAATATATAGTTTATTTTTGATAATGATATTTTATTACTCTATTTAAATATTTGAGTTTTATGTTTTTGTACGACATAAAATGACATTGAAAAGAGTCTCACAATAAGCAAATAAAATAATTCCATTGATCAATGATTCATGAATAGGCATAAAAAATATGTAATTGAAAAGAGTCTCACAATAAGCAAATAAAATAATTCCATTGATCAATGATTCATGAATAGGCATAAAAAATATGTAACATATATATGAAAAAAATTAAAAAGTATTCCTAATTTCTAAAAGTACAAAATTTTATAGATTAAATCATTATAAGAGTTATTTAGAATACTATGAACATGTGAAAATTTTACCATATTTAATTTGATAACTTTCTTGTTTTTTATAGCATTAAAAGTCATACATTTTAAGGTGAATGAAAAAAATAATAATAAAAAGTTGGATTCAAACTTGCCTATGTTATTTATTCCCATCTTGTATTCTCATATCAAATAAACTCACATTCTCTTATTTCAAGCCACATGAATCACGCTATATTATTTGATATAAAAATTCATTAAATAATCTTACAACAAATTTGGAAAAACAAAAAAAAATCATGGTCATATTGTCTAGTAATCTAGATATATAATAATTATTGGTGTTGGGTTGGAAGGATCAGAAGAACTTATGCAATCTTTAAATAAATAACTATTTATTTTTATAGAAAAAATTAAGTTAAGTGTAATTAAATAATCAAAATTGAACGCTTGGAATTCTAAGTAGGTGATTATGTTTGTTATGAATCGTGATGAAGT
This sequence comes from Hippophae tibetana, assembly GCA_037013495.1. Taxonomy (NCBI): domain Eukaryota; kingdom Viridiplantae; phylum Streptophyta; class Magnoliopsida; order Rosales; family Elaeagnaceae; genus Hippophae; species Hippophae tibetana. The sequence continues at coordinate 11,369,593 of CM072809.1, read as the reverse complement.
GATTAAATAATCCAAACTGAAGTTTTTATAAATCTAGTTTTTAACGTGTTATTTATTATTCTACAAAAAATTAATTTTAACTTAAAACAATAAAGTTTTGAAGAAGTATGACCAAAATATTTATCTACAATTTCTTTTTAAATTTTATGAAAAAGAAAATTAAGAGAATGTAATTAAATAATACTAACAGAAGGCTTTTAAAATTCTATTTTTTAATTCCTAATTAAGTAATTGTGTTTGTTATTTATTATTCCAAAAATAATTAATTTTAATTAAAAACATTAAAACTGTGAAGAAATATGACAAATAATCACATGCAATCTATAACTTTTTAATATTTAAAAAAAAAATTATGAAATGATGATTAAATAATCTTAATTGATTTTTTTTTACTAAAACAATTTTGTGCAATCTATAACTTTTTAATTTAAAATAAATATAAAAATTATGAAACGATGATTAAATAATCTTAATTGAACTTTTTAAAAATTCGAGTTTTTAATTTCTAATTAAGTCCATTATATTTATTATATATTATCTCAAAAAATTAATTTCAATTAAAAGCATTAAAAAAGAAAGATATGAATGAGTGATTAAATAATTATAATTGAAGTATTTTCAAATTCTAGTTTTTAATTCAATTAAATCATTATGTCAATTATTTATTAATTTTAATTAAAAATATTAAAAAATAAATATATAAAGGGTAGTTAAATAATCCCAAATATAGTTTTTTGAAATTCTAGTTTTTAATTTCTAATTAAATCATATTACATGTTATTTATTATTCTAAAAATAAATAATTTTAATTTAAAAATATTAAAATTCTGAAGAAGTATGCCAAAATATGATCAAAATAATTTTATGCAATCTATAGCTTTTAATTTTATAAAAAAAATTATGAAAGGTGAATTAAATAATTCGAATTAAAGTATTTTTGAAATCTAGTTTATTAATTCATAAAGTCATTATGTCTCTTATTATACGAAAATGAATTAATTTTAATTAAAAACAAAGTTTTGAAGAAGTATTACTAAAATATTATATGCAATATTTAATTTTTTTAATATTATGAAACGAAAATTTTGAAAGAGTGATTAAATAATTTTAAGTAAATAAAGTATTTTGAAATTATAATTTTTAATTCCTAATTAAACCATTATGTATGTTATTTATATCTCAAATTATTAATTTTAATTAAGTCATTAAAGCTATTATTTATTATCCCAAAGAATTAGTTTTAGTTAGAAATATTAAAAACTAAATATATAAAGGGGTGATTAAATAATCAAAGTTGAAGTCTAAAGATTACCATACGTTAGAATTATTACATGAAATTTAATTGTTCTTCCAACTTAAATAGATAATTGAGACCTAAATAAGGGTAAAAATGTCAATCTATGAAATATTTTTGCGAGCTTTGTATCAATTTAACCTAAAATTCATCACAATGTGAATTAATCAATTAATATAACGAAAGTACAAAACAACATACTCAATTCAATACAATAAAAACTAGCAGCATTAAGAAAGAACTAACTACGGTACCCACTAGTGACGATGTGAGATAGGAATGTATAGTAGACAACAAAGAATTTTGAATCATTTCAAGACTTCATATGTGAGAACATATTCAATAAATAATGATTTTACGCTCACAACATGCGATCAATCTAAGTATAGCAAACCAGTTAAAGAGCCCGACATATGGAATATAACTAGGATAAGTAGATACATACTTTTTAGAAACTCGCATAAACGTAACAGACATAAGTAATATAAATTAATCAGAGAGAAAACAGATTAATTCACTACAGCATAAGCAATATTTAGAAAGTTATAGGCATGCTACATAGAAAGAAAATAAAGCATGTGACAACATATAACGAATAAGCTTTCTCATTGGAGTCTACATCTAGTATGTTGGTTCATATAAGATACACGGATTAGACTGATACATAATCTAATCATGTATAACATTCAATAGATAAATACTTAACTGATAATCATAGCACCAGTACAAATAATCAATTAACAAAAAACATGTAATAAATAATAAAATCTTTCTAATCAAAGTATAAACTTCAATCTATAGAAACAAATGCCATGTAAACTCTGATTGTATTAGCCACAAATTTGAGCGTGCATAATAATAGATATAACGAGGTAAACGCACATAGAAATCCTATCTATTTGATAACATTCTCGTGTTATTTATGGAAACTACTCAGCAGTAAACAATCCACTAAAAAAATAAACATATATAATTCGATGGAAAAGTATAAACTCAAATACCTCTATTAGTCAGGACACTTGTCCTAACTACCTATTATTGCCTCTACAACAACTTGGTTCGATATACGAACTCTGTTTTCCTCTAAGGCCCATACCATCCAAAATGGTGTGATCGGTAATCGAAGACCGGTAATATATATATTAAATAAGCAAATGTTGCACGAATGCAACCACCAACCAACACACAGCTCATAGCCACATAGGCTTTTCACATAAGAAAAGGTTGCCCGAGGGCATCTACTAGCCGACACACGGCTCACATACAACCCATTCACAAACTTTGTAGTGAGTACACATCACTCACAGGCACGGTTTTGCTCACGTAATCATGAATCACTAATACTAAGCAATATACAAGGTATTAGTGATCTGGAAACAAAAAGAATAGATGTCAATTTGATTGAGCTATGCTACCTCTTTTCTGAATACTAAATATGAAAAAATTGGGAGATATTTATAGAAATTTTCAAAGTCATGGCCAACCTCGCCATCACTCTCGCCACCACCCATGGTGAGGTTGCTGGTGAGGTCCACAACAAGGTGTCAAAAATCGCATTTTTTGTTTCCAAAAATTACCGAGTAATTTTTATAAATACTCGCATCATAAACGAACAAAAAACGCGAGCAAACTATAAAAACTAATTCTATGGTATGTGTAAACATGCTCGCATATAAAATATTATTAACTATGTGCGTGTGTATATTATTGATTCACAATAACAAACCTTACATAGAGGAGGAAAAATATACTAAGAATAAAATAGACACCGTGTTTTGAACACGGGAAGCCAACACACAGATATAAATAGTCTCATATACTCTATCTTAATTGTCAAACAATGATATAAATACAATTATGATAATGTAGTTTTTTTTATGTTGATATAATGAAGGATTTACTTTTATAATATTTTTTAATGTTATTGTGTTTGTTATTTATTGTTTTACAAAGAATAATTTTTTTATTTAAGACAAAAATTTGGATTAATTACATTTTATGCCCGCAATGTATGGATAAGTTTCAAATATGCTCAAAAAAAATTTACTTAGTTGTAATTATGCTCACAACGTCTGAGTAACAATAAAAACACATCCAATAAAAACACATCCAACACTACGCATGTCTAAATTTACAATTATGTTCACAACTTATGGATAACGATAAAAAAACATGTCCAAACGTTTTAAACTTACTTGTAACTAACCTCATATGTTCTGAGTATAAAACTTAATTAACCCTAAAAATTTAGAAGTATAACCAATAAAATACACAAAAATTTAGAATAAAAAGTCACGAAGCATTTTGTGATACATCATTCTTTTAAAGAGTTTAAGAAAAATAAAAAATTTAAAAACATTATGGTATTTTTCTAATGAACATGCATACTTTTACATTTAGAGTAGCTATAAGATCAATATCAATGATTTGTTGAAGTGTAATTTTCGTAAAAAGAGAGAAAAGAAATACAATATTGTGAATAAATGATAAAAGTTGTGAGAGGAATACACTGATAAGAGAACTTCAAAATAAATTGGGTACTGAATGTAAAAACAATTTATATTATTGAAAAATTATTTTTAGAAGTGTAAGATTTACGTTAAGATGTGTAAGAGTTTTTGAAAACTTTAATCTTATAATTTCAATAAGAACATTTTGTATTCTCTTGTAAGTTTCTTCCCCAGTCAAGTAATAAATTAATATAATAATTGATAGTATATAAAAATCAAATTTAGTCATACATAGTATGTGAAATGTGTAGCTATAAATTTTTCATAAATAATTAGAATTTTAGAGAATACCAACATGTATGATATATATTCAATAAAGTGTCACCCAATTTTTTCCTCATATTCAAAAAGGTGTTTTTTAGTCCTCAACTTTAAGAAATGTGCCAACTAAGGATAGATAATATTATTTTAATAATTTTTTTATATTATTCTTTTCTGTCAAGTGATTTAAATGCGATTAAAACTCGATATTTTAATAATAAGAAAATGATACTTAATATGAATTTTTTAATAATTTTTTATTTTTTCAATAAAGATATGTTTGTAAATAATTTTCTATTAGAATATTATTATTTTTGATTTTTTTCTTAAATAATTTTGTACTAAATTTCACTTTTACTCTTGCTAATGTCTAGTGGTTTATAACATTTTAATCACTTAACAGTAAAAAAGTAATATTTTAATAGAAAAATTATTAAAATAATATTTTATCCCTAATTTGTCCATTTTCTTGAAGCTGAGGGACAAAATATCTTTTAGAATCTTAGAGACAAAATGACACCAATTTCATAATCTACGTCCCCTCTTTATATTTAACATGTAATAGTTGAATTAAATTATATGAAAAAATACATTGATAATTAAAATACATAATACCAATCAAATTTTGACATATCGTTGTTTGAGCTAAGACATACATAGTTCGTGCAATTAATTAATTGCTCATGTATTCGTATTATCTAGCTGCCCGTCAAATATTCCTCCATGTTGAAAACTCTGCGCATAAGCGACAAGTTAGAAACTGACTCAGGCATTCAATATTATGATCTGCATGCACAACACGTCTGGAATAGTATGTTTAAACTGACACGGGCATTCGATGTTAGCATTCATGTATCTAACGTCATGATTCATGAAGTATATTTTCTCTTTAGACCTAAAAGAGCTCAAGTTTTAACTGTTTAATTTCTATTGACAGGTAGAGCTGGCAAGATATCTATACGAAACCCTCCGTGCAGTCCCTGATATTCGCATTTATGGCCCAGCACCTTCAGAAAATTGTCCTCGGGCTGCACTCTGTTCGTTCAATGTTGAGAAAATTCATCCTACGGATATAGCAACTTTTCTTGACCAAGAGGTACGCTAAGATATTAGGAACCTGGGGTTTATGAGTTTGAAGTGTGAATAGAATATATGAGAAACCTATAGGGTAATTTACACCAATAATCGCACTTAACCATGGCTCTATTTGTTTCTGCTTCTGTCAGCAAAATGAACTTCATGATCAAACAAGAAAAAAATTCAGAAAGTGTTTTCTGAGTTCAAAAAGCACATTTTGTGCTTCCTGACAGAAGCACTTATAATATGTTTCTTAAAACTGCTTTTATCTTAAACCACTTTCGACAGAAACACAAGCAAAGGGGGAATGATCCCTTAAGTGCTATACTTTCAACTTCATGTTAAATTTATTGGATTTTTCCAATTTCAACTATTGTGCTTTTGAACCAACTCCTGAATAAATACCTACAGTACTTTAAATTGCAAGAAACTAACTGCAAAATGAGTTCAAGAACCTAATTGGTGAAGAAGGAACTAGGTTGAAACACAATAAGAAGTCTGGGGATCTGACTGAAAATATGCAAAGAACAGAAACTTTAATTCCAAACTACCCGAACATTTTTGATGAATTACGAGAAGGGTAAACTTTATTTGTTAATGACATGTAAAATTTCAGCATGGTGTGGCGATCAGATCAGGTCATCACTGCGCACAACCCCTTCATCGGTTTTTAGGGATCAGTTCAAGTGCGCGTGTAAGTCTTCATTTTTACAACACTAAAGAAGATATTGACTACTTCATTCAGGCCCTCAATGACACTGTCAACTTCTTCAATTCTTTCAAGTAATCAAAGTCAATTTTTTCTTTAAAGTTTGAAAGATGACTTCTTCAATATTGTACTTTTTTATTTTATGCCCACTTTGTAATTTCTCTGGGCATATATTTGTTAACTTTATTGTAATTCAAGCAGGATTCTTTCCTATGTCATTCACTTGTGCACCATTATATGGCAAAGAATCTGAGTCCAGAAGGATACTAAATACTAATTGTATTGCAGTAACAGAACAAATGGTAGACTGAAAGAGAAGCCATAACAGAAATGAAATAGTCGTTCCTGGTTTTTTTTTTCTTTATGAAAAAAAGGTGAAGTTCATTAACTTTTGGATGGATCACTACAAGTTAACTAGCTATGAAAAATATATATCAGAAATGATGCATATGAACATGTGAGTATTTTTTTAAGTTATTATGTGTTTCTAAATCAATTTTTATGTGTTCAAACTTAAGTTCAATTTTTTTTTTATAATTAATTTAAAGAATATAAAGCAACTCAAAAAATATGCATGTGTGTATGTGTTATATTTTTGACTTTTTTTTCATTTTTAGACTTATAATATAATTTTTCACATTTAGTGAACTTATAGTATCCTACTCAAAAGTTAATTCACATTTGTATATTTTTGTCATAGTGTTCAGTAGTTATCCTCTTTAGTTGTCATATATTTCTTTTAACTAATTTGTTATATGAAAAAGAAAAATGCAAATTATTGTGCCATTTTAGTTGTCATTTTATCGGGGTTAGCTACTAACTAATACCTTACTTTTAGGAAAAATATTCAAAAATATTATATGTTTATGATCATTTATAAAAATTAAAATATCACTAATGCCTTTAACATTTAGTATATCTTCACTTATATCATTGAAAATGTCAATGATAAGTTTTTTCTTTATATTACTCTGATATTTCTTTATATTACTCAGATATCAAGTAAGAGCTTGATGTTTTACAAAGCTAGTTATTTCTTCTTGTAGATTATTATTTAAAGACAAACCTTTAAATTTCTTATTAAAACATTGTTTTAGCTTTGTATTTTTTATGTTTATTTTCATACAAACTTGTGGTTATTTTCTTTTTTTCTTTTTTTATTTAATAATTTTATAAATATTAAAAATAAATATTTAATCATTCAAGATCTTTAATTAGTTTAGAATTTTAATTATCATACCTGAATTTAATGGGTCTATTACGATCTTTTCTTTTATTGTTCTTCTTTTGTTGCACTTGATATACCTTATTTTGCTCAAACCTTAATATCTTCTTGCAATGGTAAAGTCTTTGCATTCGTACATAGTACGATGTTTAAATTAAACTTACTAGAAAATTAAAAAAGAGTAATTATACTCTATTTTATTTATAATATTAATAGTTATTACAAATTTTATAAGTCAATTAAGAACTCGAAAGAAATTTTTAATTGTTTATAGTATCTAGATACATAATTGCTATGTGAATAATTTTTAGAGTAAAAATATTATTGATAAAGTTGTGTCCAACTAATGAAAATAAGGGTTTGGGATAAGAAATCCTTGTTTACAATAGTGAAAAATCATTGTTTTACTCTTACTTTAATAATTTATCTAACTTTATGCTTTTTACTTTTGAATCTAAGTTTTTCATTTCCTTGGCATGATCTACTGATTGAATATCTGAGTTCTACATCTTTATTTCTTGTAATAGCATTCAATCGATAGTCTTTTTGATGATGTAGACGATAACACATTTATCTTCTCGATCTTTAATACAGTAAATGTATTTGTGGTCTTTGATGGTGTTCTTGTCATAAAAACAAAACATATTTTGTTGTTTATTGACAAATTTTTAGGTTATTATTATTAAAATTTGTCTTAAATTTACTGATTGATTCACCATCTTTTTCAATATGAACCATATTACTATGAAAAGTGATTATAATTTTACTACTCAAATAATTTACTTTCATTTTAGAAAAATTATCAATTTTTTTGAGTTCATGATAAATTTAACCCAACATTTGTCATCTTAGTATACAAAGTTAATCTATATTGAATTCTTTTTCTAAAAGCGCCAATGATTTTGAAAGTTGTTTATTAGTGTTGAAAATCCCTAATTTAATAAAGCGATATGAAATAACACAATCTTCTTCATTCATAATCCATAAATGAACTTAAAAATTTGGGATAAATAACTTGCTTTGATATTTTTCTTAGTTCTTTATAGTTTTCTTGAAATTTCAAGGGAAAAAATTAATTCATTTAAATTAATTCCTGGACATAGGTTCTTGATTAAAAATGCATGTAAAGTTTTATAAACAAAAATTAAATCATTTCTTTCAAGAATATTAAATTTAATGCCTTTAGGAAATTTTTTTGTGATATAAAATTTTATATCTTTGATATGTTTCTAGGTAGTTATTATGACTAAGTTATAGATACTCAATCATTATAGTTTACTTAAATTCATGTATTAGTCATTTTCATCTTCAATGAGTAATAAATTCTTAGGAGATATTTTCTTGAATAATATTGATAATTGTACTATTTTAATTGTGTATACGAGAGGTATTTTTTTTGCTTAGTTTGGTTTAATTAGTTACTTTTTGAGTAAAATCATTTCATTGATTTACTTATTTAACAAAAATAATTCATAGATATACTTGGATTTTGGATGGAGGTTTAGCCATGGCAAGGGTATAAGATGTTAGTACATAAAAAGAGTATTATATATTGATTAAAAGAATATTAATGTATTATTTATAAATAATATGATCTAATTTTTAAATATTTTATGGCAATAAAATGTCAAAAAAGGGTTTAAATTTTAAGAAATTACAAAAAAAATAACTTTTAAAACTTATAACAATAAAAATAAAATTAAAATTAAACGATTTTTAATAATTAATGAATTAAAATGATTATAATTTAATTTAAATAGTATTTATTGTGAAATAATATATCAAATTTTTTAAATAGTTTTATATATAATCTAGTCAAAATAAATTTTATTTTTATTATTTTTTAAAAAAACTTTGTACTTGTTGTACACGTGTTCAGGGATCGGAAAAATTAACAGGAAGTTTAAGAAGACTTATAGTGTTCCTTTTTTTATAAATAGGGGAATAAATCATTAAGGTGGTGCAAAAATACTAATAAGGGACTGGAGTTCTCTCTATTCGAGTAAAAGACTACAGAGCTTCTTTTTTTTTTTAAAGTTAATTTTAGATATATCTATCAGACTTAAAAGTACATACATACGTTAAAATGACAAAAAAAATGTTTAATAAATAAAAATAATAAAATATATATATAGATATATAAGATTTAACAATATGTATTCTAATTAATAAACTTTTATTTTTATCGATTTTACTTTTAACAATAAATAATATCAGAAACTAATCAATATTCCAATATAAATAACACTATTCATCAAAATCATACGAGTAGAATGTATCAAAGAATTAGCCAAGATAAATTCTATAAAGTTGGACTTAAAATTAGGACACAAGTCTAAGAAGATTTCTATTGCCCCATGTTTAAAGCTTTAATAATTTTGAGGAGAATGTATTATGTATTAGATTTGGCCGTGATTACTCATGTATTAGATTTTGAAATTTTGTCACCTCATTTAATAACTATTAAGATGATAAAAATAAAAAAATTTAAAAACATATAAAATGTCAAAAACAGAAGCCATATGCAATCACGGCCCGGGTTGATGTGTTTTCCAATTTATTGGACATCTCCTCTAGTTTTTCCAAAAAAATATTTTAGAATATCGTATTATTATAAAATTGAAATTTGTGTGAGTAATTTTTTAAGTTTGAAATTAAGTGAAAATACATTTAACTACTACTTTTAAAAAATATAATTGGAAAGTAATTTAAAAAAAACTAGTAATGTTGATGCCAAACACAAATTTGGAATCTTTTTTATCCAAAAACTAACTAGTGTATTAAATATTTAAGAGCACATCAGTTCTACATTTATTAACTTACATATAATGATAAAATAATATTATTACAATTGGGGGACAAAATATATATTTTATTTATTAAAGTCACATTATAATCAAGTAATCAACTACTAGTGGTAATTTATAACCATAAAATAAAATAAAAATACCATTAGTAAAGATTTTTTATCAAAGTCCCTCTGCCTCTCCCTGATCAGAAGTTTCATCTTTGAGAAAACACAAATAATTGAGAACATTAGTAACAGATTCATTAGAACGAAAAAAAAAATAACAAAACCCTTTTCTCATCTTTTTGAGGAAAAATTTTTAAGATTGCTACAAATACCAATATAGAGGAAAAAATTCGCAATAGTTAAATAAGTTTAAATAGTTTAGTTCTATAAAATACAAATAGTTTTTTATCCTGTTGGTTGTTGCTTTAAAAAAAAAAGATAAAAACAAAAAACAAAAAACAAAAATAATATTGGTTTTAATTAAAGCAATCACATATATCATTTAAAGAGAAAAAAATGTGGTACTTCTCTCCATTACACAACCACTAAAACACATTTGGTACCATTTTTCAATTGTAATTCCATTTTTAACCTTAACCATTATTGCAATAACGGGCCGAAAGATAAAAACCATCACTTTTTCTATTTTAAAGGACTACCGGTCACTTGAATAATACCTTTCCATGACAACAATATTTAGAATTAGACATGTAAGTTAACATCTTACCACAGGCGATGTCTAGCATTTCCCAGCTTCAACAAGATGGGGTCAAAGGGAGGTTTAATTTTACCAAATATCAATGCTCAGCAGCACATCCAAAACTAACGAAGATTTCTATTCAACTCCCAAAATGATGCAACCTTATCTAATGTCTTCTAACAGTTTGACACGAAATACTCAACCAAAATAATTTCATATACAAGGAGTAGGATACGACTACAACGTTAACAAAATTGAAAAAGCAAAGAGCGGCAAGATAACTTTTCTCTGTTGAAAAATAAGATGCTTGATACTAATAGCAAAAAAAAAAAAAGATGCTTGACACTGGTCCACCACAGTGTCAACTTCAAGCATAATTTTCGGGCACAGTGTATCATTGAAACTATACACTCTTCGTAACTAGAAATGCTGCATTATTCTCACCTTTCTTTTTTAGCCAAAGCCTCTCCTTTGCACTCAATGCAAGCAGTAACCACAAAGCCTGCACCTACCTGGACCAAAGTGCAACATGACTTTCAGATGCCAATACTTGCAGCAGCAGCAACACAGAAACAAGAACAAATGAAGGAATAAGCTACAAGGTAGCAGGGAGGAGAGAGAGAGAGAGAGAGAAGATTACCTGGCAATCTTTTAATACAACACGCTCTTGGAGCTGTACAGTGCTGCAAATTACAGAACCTTGAATATAACAACCATCCTCGATAGTGACATGATTCATAACAATTGAATTCACAATCTGTAGATATCAAAAAGTAATTAGTTGAAATATTTTATGTCGTTTTACTGAATAGGCAGCATCAACAATATAAATAAGCAAATAAAACTTTCCCAATTAACTCATAATGAGAACCTATAACTTTACTTTTGAGATGGGAACTTTAAAACAATACAAGTTACCATATCTCGGAAATTTAAATGTCATTTTCATAACATGAAAACAACAACCCAGTTTAGAACTATTATACAAGTCTCGGCATCCTCTTTTTGGCGGTCAGTTCTGTGTTAAAAAGTAAACTCTACTTTAAAGCTTCACATAGTAAAAATTGTGAATATTTCTAATTCGTTACAAGGCTTGGGGAGCTGAAATAACTGTTGCTCAAAGATTTTCTTGCAGCAGAAAATATCTCAATGGTCAATGAACTCATTACAAATTAGTACATCATCCTCATGTTTAATCAGATTTAACATCATCATACTCGCCCAAAACTGCATTTAAGTTAATAATATGTGTTTTGCTGAAAACTGAGGGAAGAACTGGTTGAAAAACATGATTTACAAGTGTTGTTGTGAGTCTGCCACAAGTTGAAATAAGATACTCATAGACATTGCATCCAGGTTTCATGTCAATCTTGACCTGATCTCTAACCGATTCAATTTGAGGTCGACTTAATATCTACCCACTCTTGGTGTGATCTGATAGACATCAAGGTTAGGTCGACATAGATAGGGCTGATCTCAATCTGTTCCCCAACAGATTCTCCACCTTTTCAATCATGTTTTTCATCAATGTCTCGAGCAGGAGCAGCTTCCATGAAAAGTTATCCAAATAACTCAAGTGCAACAGAGTCAACACCATAAAAGCAATGCAATCCCTTTCTACAGAAACGCACGAGCAAGAGAGGGGAGACAAAAGGAAATCAATATAGAGATGTTTTAGCTGCAACACATGATACTGCCATACCGTTTTCTTGGTTTTAAGTGGAAGTATTTGGTCTTTTCATGTTAAAAAAAAAGGCATGTTTTCGACTTCAGGCAAACGGTGGAATATTGGTAGTGAATAGTTTCATTAAAGTTCCCTTATGACTTACCTTTACGTTGGAGCCTATCCTGCAGTGACGCCCAATAACAGATCGTTTGACACTGCACTTATCACCCATTTGTGATCCTTCACCAAGCATACAATGTGGACCCACCTAAAACAAACATAGCACCAGATGAGCACAAGAAGAATGACCTGCATATAGTCATACTGCAATGACCTAACCCACCACCCCAAAAACAATGACATTTAAGTCATTGCATAAGCTACCAGATTTAAGTTAATTTGGTAACCTACTGATTGTTTCCGAAATCTGCATAACTCACAGTAGTCTTAGATCCAATCTCTGCTGAAGGATGGATGATATTATTTTGGGCAGAGAAAGAATATCCTGAGAGATGGTTAGCCTCTCCTATGACCTGAAAGTTAAATAAAAAACAGAAACATGTTTAAGCCGCTAAAAATCAACAAGCGAAAAGTGAGGGGAGAAATGCAGAGAAGAAAGCATAGCATCAAAAGAAAAGGACCAGAATTGTACTACAAACTCACATCTCGATTAATGTCACTGAATGCTTGAATAGAATTTAATCGTGCACAATATTTGCTGCTGTCAGCAATATAAACGCAGCATTTATGAGTTCTCCGGTCAGGAGCAGAGCCATTAGCACACATTGAGTGGAGTTGGTGAAAGCTTGGTTGCAATGCATTAGAAAGGATTTGAGACAGCACTTCGTTGATCGGAGAGTTAACCTGCTCATTTCCATTTTCTTCTGGTTGTGCAGCACCATCTAACAACACTTCAGACCTCTAATGTTCATAAGCGAAATATGAACCATTAGACATTTCTCAGAAACAATATCCCAAGTAACCTATTATGCAGTGACATGATTCAACTAACCAGCTGGCTTCGGACAAGATAAGGCAGTACATCTAGACTTAAACTATGAAATGTTTCCTTCTGATCTAGAACTTCCTGCAGAACAGATCTGGAAGGGAATTAGCCAATTAAGATACAGACAAAATATATAAGGCGTTTTAATAATATCCAAAATAAAGAAAATCTCGAAACAAAAAAGAGAAGGGTGTCAAAACCTCTTGAACGCATATAAATGAGCATCCATGAGATCAGATCTGATTTCCATCTGTAAGAATAGCAACCACAATATTAACGAAAAATGTAGCAAGCCATCAATTTTTAATCATGACGGATAGGTTACTTGAATATTTATCACCCCATAAATACATTTCTCTCTTCCGAAAAAAGAATACAAATAGCCAAGACAGTACACAACAAATAGACAGCTAGACATATAGTGTTTCCTCACCTGCCCAACTGCACGTAGTATGCTCTTATGGATCCGGGTATCTTTCTCAAATTCGAATCCTGGAAAGTCAAGGTAATACTAAGGAACATACCATATCAGAAGGAGGGAGGGGGACTTCGGAGCTAACCTGCTGCTATGTAGAGTAAAAACTCTTTTTTAGGGTCTAACCCAATGATGTTATAACGTCCAGTTTTCTTAGTTTTGTCCTTCCCACTAGAGGATCCTGACTCAGAAGGTCCACTAACAGGGATGGAGCAAAGCATTGCAGTTACCACCGCATCATGTCGCCTATGAAGAGAAGCTACCGCACCAGGAGGAACATCAGAAACAATATCACCACTAACAACCTGCCACAGAATAAAGAACTAATAGCTACAGAGAAGAAGGCTCCAATATATCATGGTTTGTAACAAGCTTTCTTTACATCAAATAAAAAAACCTTTAATGAAAAGCAATATATACCCACCAAAATGTCATTTGCTGTTAGATGATGTGCAACTGCACGAAGTGCACCAGCTGTACCAACATCCTCAGCTACTGCAGCAACCTGCAACAAAGAAAATATTTTTAAGTTATAACAATCTAGATGAAGCATTTTAATGTATTTTATTGCTAGCAAACATAGTAGTATACTTAGCAGCCCTACGAAATGCAGTTCACAGCCCAATTCCTATGTAGCAAGATTCAAAGGAAACAAAGCAAAAAAGTAATTATGAAATGTCATTATCAGCAGAAAAATGTTATAGTTACAACCCAAAAGTGAAGAGAGGAACTTCGAGTCAATTTCCATTCGTTCACAAAAGCATTGTTGGGTAGAGCTGGATGCAGTTAACTATCACTAAAAGAAATAGTGAAAAAATGTGATGAGATGATGAAATTACGGGATAGTAGTTTAATGTAAGTAATAACAACTCTATTCTGGTGTAATGCCTTCCTGTCTTAATTCATATTAAAATTTTATAATAAGTTCGAATTATGTATTTGTGATCTTACAATCCCAATGAAAGAAATCTCAGGATGTCATTATCAAAATGTCAACATCACTATTGCATTATTCCAGTGATTGATGTTGATCTAGATAGCTAAAACTGAAGGTATTATCATTTCCTTCATGACTCAAAATGTTCAGCAAAAATCAGAAAATGATGATCCTAAAATCATTCTGGTACATGGTTTCCCTTTACCTTTTAGCAAAGATACACTTGGGGGAAATTTTGATGCCGGCATCAAGGGGGTTCTATAATGATTTTATGACCAATCGATAATTAAGGTTAGGGCTAGAGGAATCGAACTCCCAAGGACCAGTCGTCAACCAGCTCAACTAGACGGAACGGTTAGCAATACATAAATATGAACATTCATGATACCAGCAAATAAGAATATTGGAGGAAAAATCTCAGGCGTGCATCCTGACCTAACTAAACCATTACAGATAACAACAGCTTCCAGTTAACCCATTAGTTTCTGCGCTTAATGGCTCATCATTTCTGTATTAAATCATTCAGTTACAGTGATCTAATTTCATCTTCCCCAGAATCTTGTTGCTGTTCTCAATTTATAGCAATCAAGCCTGCTTTCCATGCGACATTACCTCGACATACTATTAAGAATCATGTTAATAATTTAAGCTAACTATCAATTATAACGACTAATACAGTTTAAGCTTGAATTATAATTTATGATTGCACTGCACTATCAATGAAAAATTAATAACAAACAGAATGAAAATTAATCAAGGTACCTCAACGTTTAAGCGATCCACATAAGCCCCAGATATCCAAGCACCAACACGTAGAGCTGCATCTTCTCCTTCAACAACCTATATGGAACATTCACATAAACTAAGCCACAAAAGCTCTAGCCATAAGGTCTTCAACAACTCCCAGAGAAATTTTGAAAATCTAAAACAAAAAATTAGAGAGAGAAATAGAGGGAAAGAATTCATACGACGATGAGATCCTTGAGATTATTAAGTTCCAAAAGCTCAAGAACGTATGACAGAATAGGCCTATTGGCCACCGGAAGTAGTGGCTCTGGAACCTCCTGCAATCAGAGTAAGAAATCACAGAAAATTGGTTTAATATAGACGAATGAACGACTGTATTAATAGTGTAAATTGTTTGAATCCGGATAGAATATGAAGCAAAAGATATTTTCTGACGAATCAAACAATCAAACAAACGGAGAAAAAAAATGGTGATGAGGAACCTTAGAGACGAGAGGGACGAGCTTCTTTGAGTTGCCTCCAGCTAAGACCACCACTTGAAAATCCATCGCCATTCGCCGCAGTAAAAAGACACACGGAGAGAGAGAGAGAGAGTTTCAGAGTGGGTTTTGGGGGGTTTTCGCCTTTGGAGGATTAACTTGGAGGGTAGGATGATGACGTGACGTTAATAGTGAGTAGAGCCGGCAATTTTCGACGTGACATGCCAACTCCAGTGATAATCGTTCCGTATGTTCTATTCTATCTCTATGTATTGTTATTGTTATTTTCGCAATTTTCGTATTGTGTTATTGCCTAGTGTCTTTAAAAGGAGGATCTAGTCACTATTTTTCATTTCTTATTTTATTATCTTGATTGTTGCCTTTAAATTCTTATAATAACTTATCTCCTTTGGAAAAATTTACAAACCTAACAAGTTTAATTTATAAAAAATTATAAATTATTTTTAAAATATGTTATAACGTGATGTTTTATATAAATTAATATAATATAATATTATTATTAAAAAAATAATTAATATTTAATAAAAATAAATAACTCCTCCAAAACAAAGTGTCCCAATTTAAGAAGTTGGGAGAGTTTGTAATTTGGACGTGGACATGTGATTTTGAGTCACGAAAAATGGGTACGATGCCTTTGATTAATGGTATGCGAAAATTGAAGTTATTGACTGAATATTGTAATCAAATTTGAGTTTGTGCAAATATGACGTAAAGAAGAGGAGCATGCAAGATTGGACCGCCAATGTTCATGGAATTGATTAACTTCTTATTTTTAACATATTAATATAATGTACAATAATTTATTAAAGTGTTTAATTTTAATGAAAATTATTCATTTATATAAAAATAAAGTATGATTTACTTATATACCAATTTTTAATATGATGCACTTTTTTCGTATAAAAGCTTTACAACTGTTCAATAATATGTAAAAATAATAATAAAAATACACAAATTTATATATATATTTGCACTCATATTTATTATATTGTTCTTTTGTTAGTATTATTTAAAAACATAAATCACTTTTATAATTTTTAAAAATAAATGAGACATTAGATGACATATAAATTTATTTGATACTACCATTTCTCTCGCTTATGGAGGTGGTAAAAAAATACACTTTTTTAGTAATCATTGTTGATGACCGTGTTAATACTCTAATGATTACATGTTAACTGTTTTTTAGTAATCATTGTTGATGACCGTGTTAATACTCTAACGATTACATGTCAACTGTTTAGTGATCATGTAACATGTTACATATAAAGATACAATTAATTAGATATTAAAATTTAGACGATTATAATATGTTATATACAATAATAAAGTGAGAAAACTACAATAAATATAACATTTAGTAGATAGCTAGAATTACAATAGATATAATAAGTTATATTTGATTGTTCATTAGAAATCTCATCGGAATTTTATGGACGATAAATGTCAAAGATATCGTGGGATCTATCTTATTTTTATTTTATTTTATTATGTTGTAAGGATATTCGATATTTATGGATGTAAAATTATAAATTTTTAGGTAAACTTTAACTAGCTTAAAAAAATCAATAGTAAAAAAATTTAAAAATTATATATTATATTAATATTCTCGAGTAATTTTTCAAACAAAAACTAGTTAAGAGTAAAGAGGAAAAAATATATTAGAACGTGATTATGACAAGAAATCCAATGAGAAGCCCATTTATATTTAGAATAAGTACCCAAACTTAGTTTAATATGAGAAGCCCATTTCGTACTTAGTATTATTTTAGTTTATTCATTACTATTACAACCTTTTTCATTTCGGTTTAGCCTCACAGATATATACGAATAGCAACTTTAGGGCTTTTGCATCTCTCTGTTTTGCCGCTTGTTCAAACTCTCATAAGGCAACATTGGAGATGAAGACGATTTTGTCTTCCGAAACAATGGACATCCCTGATGGGGTAACCATCAAAATTAACGCCAAAGTCATTGAAGTTGAAGGCCCAAGAGGTAAGCTCACTCGCAACTTCAAACACTTGAACCTTGACTTCCAATTGATCACCGACGAGGAAGGCAATCGTAAGCTCAAAATCGATGCTTGGTTTGGCTCGCGCAAGGCTAGTGCCTCTATTCGTACGGCCATTAGTCATGTGGAGAATCTCATCACTGGTGTCACTAAGGGGTACCGTTACAAGATGAGATTTGTTTATGCTCACTTTCCCATCAACGCTTCCATTACGAATGGGAACAAGGCCATTGAGATCCGAAACTTCTTGGGTGAGAAAAAGGTATTTTTTTTTGGGTTTTTTGTTCTGAATCAATTGTATTTTTGCTTTATTTTGATTTTTTAGTATCTGGGTTCATATATCGATTTGTGTTTTGATCTACTTGGTAAGTTAACTAGCTGTAGATTGTCAGCATTTGATTTGTTTTGATTCTATTTGATTTTTTGTTATTGTTTAGAGTTTTTAGTATGTGGGTTAATGTTAGATTTGCACGTTGTATTCGTTTAATGTTTACCCCACACCTAAAAGTTTATATCTCGAGCTTAGTAACTGTTTGACAAATTAGCTAGCTTAAGTTTTTCAGCATTTTAGCTTGTTCAACTTTCAACTTTTAGGCTGTGGATACTCTGATAGGGCCCTGAATTTCACACTTGGTACCTTATTCAGAAACTTCTGAGCTTTTTCATATGTTCCCTATGGCAAATTGCTCCGTACATCAATTTTTGACTTCACATGGTAGTTTTGTATGATCGAATACATATGCAAGTGTAATATCAACCTCATTTTTCTAGTAGTTATTTATTATTCTTTGAGTATACTCCTCACTAATCAAATTGCTTTATCTGGGTATTTGTTTTCTAAAAAAAAAATTGATCAAATTTGTGATAAATAATTTTTTTCTATTTGAAAATAAAAATAGTGGTTGGTGTGAACTGGCAAGTTAGCTAGTTGAAGTTTTTCATCATTGTAGTTAATGACTTGATGGTTTACAAACTAATAATGATGTTGTTTCTTTCTCCTGTTGAATCAGGTTAGAAAGGTGGATATGCTTGATGGGGTCTCTGTTCTCCGATCTGAGAAGGTCAAGGATGAGATAATTCTAGATGGAAGTGACATTGAATTGGTTTCTCGCTCTTGTGCTTTGATAAACCAGGTCTGTCTCTCTCTTTTATCTTTTATATTGTACCTCTTTTGTTTGTTACTTTTACTAAAATTGCATCTTTATTTATTTAGATAACTGTACATGTATGTGCTTATGTAGTAGGAATGTTTTCTGTCAAGTTGGTTATTGAAATTTCTGACATTTCATGTGTTTGTTTCCTTTATGGACAGAAATGCCATGTGAAGAACAAAGATATCAGGAAGTTTTTAGATGGTATCTATGTCAGCGAGAGGGGGACTATTTTTCAGGAGGAATAGGATTATTGAAGGTTTTTGTGGTTTATTTTTAGTGCCCCAATCAAACTAGTAAATTTTGCTATAGTTCTATTCAAATGAGAAATTTTGTTAAAACTTGGTTTGAGATTGAATCATATTCTGAAATTACCTTATGTTTTTACAGTAGTCACTTCTTTCTTTCTTTTTTTACAATTTTTTGTTTCTTTAGGGTTTTTTTTAAATCAATTTTTAGGCTATGTTTAGTAACTATTCTTATTTATAAATTTTTGAATAAATAATTAATTGTAATTTTATTTTAAAAAAATAATAACCAATATTATTTAGTCATTCTTAAGAAGCACAAATGAAAATGATAGTGTATGTATAGTATGTATTATTGACTTTATCCACCTCTCATTCTTACTTCTTTTCCATCCTATCTCTCTCTGAGTAAATATATAAAAAATTATCATGATCAGACTTCACTTGTCAAGAAAAACAAACCAATTAATTAATTGTGATGTTTGATCTTTTTTTAATTATAACCAATATTATTTAGTCATTCTTATGAACAAACCCAAAATACAGTTTGCTCGTATATTCTTTATTGATATTTAAATCTCAACATTTAAAAATATATTTAATGATTTACATCATTTAATATTATTATAAATAAATTGAAAAATAATAATCATTGATGGTTAATTATGAGTAGAGACAAATCATTAGAGGATCTATCCAGTCGGATGACCTAGCCTGATCAACACAACTAGATTTGTGATATAAATTCAAATTTATAAAATTAGTATGATTTATGTATTTTGCACGTAATTTAATTGTTAAATCTCTGTTTAATTTTATAAAATTTATATGATATAATAATAGAACAATAAAAAAAATCAAACATAATAAATTCAATAAAGAAAGATGAGATATATATCACAAAAGGAAGTTAATTGATATTAAAAGAAGATGATATTCATTAGAAAATTACGTTTTCAATATTATAGAAGTCCGTCCGGTCAAGATATTTAATTTAATTTTTTAAAATATTTGAAATAGGGATTAGCATCGGTTTAAAACCCAAGTTTTAGTTCAATCTGAATATGATTCGAAGTAAAATATGAATTATTTAATCTGAATCGGATCCGATTTACATATCAATCCGAACAAATCCAAAATCGCTAATTTTAAGTCAATCTGAATAAATCCAAAACCGTTAATTTTAATTCAATCCGATCCGAAAATTATTTAATTCAAAAATTATTCGATTTGAATCCGCTTTAAATATCAATCTGAATTTGATTCGATGTACATGTCAATCCGAACTAATCCAAATCTGGATCCGCTTTAAATTTCAATATGATCGATAAGGTCAAAATTTTAATTTAAATCTATTAAAAAAATTACATAAATAAGCAAATTATGAAATATCAATTTGATACGAACCGCTATAAATGTCAATCCGAACAAATCCAAATCTGATATAATTTCAACATATAAAATAAAAAATTACATACAATAAAAAAAATCTAAAATAAAAATATTTTTCATACAAATTAAAAAGGTAGACAATATGATTAAAAATAATTCAACAAAAATAATCAAAAAGAAAAAATTCAACATCAATTACATAATTTAACTCCAAAAAATTAAATATTAATTACATAATTTAACTCCAACATCAACAACGATGAGCAGTAGCGACGACAAGTAGCAGTAGCAGGGAGCAGTAGCGGCAACAGCAACAACAACAACGATAGCGAGCAAAGAAGCATTAGCAGTAGAGAAGGAGAAAAACCTTCAAATCTAAAACTAGCAATGGAGGAATGGAGGAAGAAAGAGAGATGGAGTTATGGAGTGAGTTGGGAAAATATATTAGATTAAGAATAAGAGATACGGTTAATGTTAATTTAGGTTAGAATAATAATTAGATTTATTAAATATTATATATATATATATATATTTAAATAATATATTAAATATATTGGATCAAATTATACGAATTTAAATATTTCTAATATGAATCTGAATACAAGCGGATTGATAAAATCCAATCCGACTTCGTATCAAAATCACTCATTTTTATCGGATTTTTTGAATTAATTAGATATTTTACTCCTCCTAATTTAAAATAAAACATAAAAAAATAATATATATTATTATTTTAAAATATAAAATATTTTTCTCTAAAATTATTATATATGTGATTTAAATTTATATATATCAAAAGTTGATTTAATTTAGAAATATGGTCCCAAAGAATGATTCTGTGGATTCTCTTGAATTTGAAACTTGACATAGCTTAACACTAAATTTAAACATTTAGAAAATAAATTTGTTGAAGTTATTATTGACAAAATTTATATTTTTAATCGTTTTTTCTATATTATTTATATGAAAATTATGATACTTAATTTACTCTTGATATAATAATAGACCAATGTTTTATTTTCTATTATAAGTTTAATTATTTTCAATTTAATATTTTAATTTTTTTCTATAATTTAATACTTCGTATATTTAAATTTATATTAATTAGATATTTAATTAAAAGCATTAAATAAGTTAAAAGATTCTTATATTTTAAATTAATTTTTATTTCATATATGTATTTTTAAATATTTTAAATATTTATATTAATTGATAAGTAAATCAATTAATTAAAATGTTGTATAATAAAATATATATATATTATTTTTTGCTAAATATTGTATAATGTGTAGTTAAAATATTTAAATAATTAAGTAGATTATCTAATTATAATTTTTATAAATAGATAAATTATAAGGATATGAAAATAAATTTCATTAATTAATTATTTTTTAAAATTACTTATATGTATAGCAAACATGCTATAAATAATAAAAGGGAGAATATATTATCTACAAAAGTGAAAATTTTTGAATTGAAATAATTAATTAGAAAGAAGAAAAAATAAATAAATCAATAATTGATATTTTGTTCGATATTTCAATAATATTTGTTACATTTTAACGATATATTTTGAGCTCTTTATTATATTTGATATTTTTTTATTAAATTTTTATCATATATTTAATTTTAATTCATTATATATAATAAAAAATTAAATAATATAAAAATATAATGTAACAAGTTTTAATGAAAGATATATAATTAGAGTCAAACATAAATTAAACAATATTTTAAATTTTTTTACATTTTATTAAAAAAATAAAGCGTGTATAGTATTAAACTAAATGAACAGATACAATACTATTTATCACATTATATTTTATGCTAGATTGAAGTAATTTTTAGTGTAAAAATTGTATCATTTTAATATATTGGTTATGGATCGAAGAAGGTCTAAATGATTATGTTAGATTGATTTTCCTATGTGCTTGTTAAAATTAAAAATTGTTTAAAAAAAATAAAAAAAATTTGGTGTTCTTTTTATTTTTATTTTGGTTGTACATTGTCGGAAGGTACTTAGTTGCCAACAATGAGAAACTAAAAAACAAGGTAAGCATGCTTATTGTATTGATGAATTTTCATCGGGAGTTTAACAGTTACTAAGAAAAATAACTAAAACATATTCTTCTTTTTTAAGTTATAATAACTGAATTTTGCTTTCATTAAAAGTTGTTTTTATAAAATCTTATAAGATTTAAGTGCACATTGTTATACTCTTTTATTTTTGTCATAATGATACCACATTGATGTGGGTAAGTAATATAATCACATCTTATTAGAAATTCAATAATAATAATATTAAAAATTAAATAAACATTTTATATATTTTTATTGTTATAATAACAAAAATTATTATTATCATATCATTATCTTAAAATAAAATTCAATTTTGATGGTATCAAATTTTAACCAAAAGGATTTGAGAATTCAAAATTTGGGAAATTTAGGTAAAGTAGGATGTGTGTTTCTAATGGATTAAACCATCTATTGGTTCCTTTTTTATAAAAAAAAAATCTCATTAATCTCCTTTTTATCACAAAATGCTCACTTTGGTACAATTTTTCACTTAAACATCTGTTCGTCCTAATATAACAAAACAATAAAATATTTTACAAGTTTTATTTTAAATAATATATCTTTTATATAAAATTATCAATATATAATTTCTTAATACATACCCTCTGTTCGTCCTAATATTTGCATCCTTGTAACTCTAGAAAGAAAAAAAACTACAAAAAAGTTGTACTCTTTTTTCAAAAACATAATGTACCCATTCAAACGTACTACTTGCAATAAAGAGTAGGGCTTTTTTTTTTAATGGTAAAGAAAAATATGGAGAAGATGGTTGTTGAAAGTTGTAATAGTAAAGAAAAATACGGAGAAGATGGATAAAAATCGTTGTCGTTTATGGTGTTTTTGAAATTAAAAATGCTTTGAATATTCTAGTTATGATTTATGAGAGAAGAATAAGGAATATATCTCATGTTTTTAAGATTTATTAAATCACTAAATTTCTAATTTATCCCAAAGTATTTAATTGTTAGTTAAGTATTTAAAAGTTAGTTAATATAATAGTGAAAAATTTGTACAACAGGCTTGGGTAGTAAATGTAATAATTTTTAATAAAGAATATATTCTACCATTAATCTACCAAATTTAAAATTTAAAATTATATAATTTAATAACTATATTTTTAATTTTTTTTATATAAATCTTAAATTTTTAATTCATAAATATATATATATTTTAGTATTAAGTTAAGACCTATATGTAAAATTTTAAACTTTTAAATCATATGATTAAGTTCTCAAATTTTAAGTCTTATAACATATATCTTAAATTTGTAATTTATAAATATGTATTTTATTAATCAAATTATGAGATATATATATATATATATGTAAAAATTTAAAATTTATAAACTTAATTGTAAAATTTAAAAGTTTAAAAATCTTTAGATGGAATTATAAAAATTTGATAATTAAATTATGTTTTATAAATTTAAAAATTTAGGTATAAATTTAAAATTTGGATATCAATAGTTTACTTTAACATTTAATAAAAGGATTGAACGAGCCGTAAATTTCATTTATTTTTTGTGCAAATGTACGTGTGCATGATAATTAGTGTGATAAACTTACTTAGAAATAGTGGAAACCACTCGTAATATATTTAATATACAATCCATTTAACATAATTAAATTATTTCATATTAATAAATATCTCACATCTCGTATCTATAAATTTATATATAATTAATGACATTTTATGTATATAACTTAATATATACAATATTATTAAAAAACAATATATACATATATATACACGATTGATATCTAAAATTATTAACATCGGAATTCCAAAGTCCTAAACGATTACAAAAACTTGGGCCTTAGCCCATATATCCTGAGTTTGACTGGACTGGTTCAATGAAAGAAGGCCCAATTTCTCTTTCTCATTTGCGGATGTCATGTCACATGTGTTAGTGATAAGCAAATCCCAATAGGGAGCCTGAACTCATCCAAAAAGGATGTGCCACGCCACCAACGGCTATAAAACTCTCGCTTGAAAAAAGTGTTTAAATCCGTTGGATCCATCCAACGGTCAGATTTGATCAGAATATGACCGTTGTAGCTCAAGATCGGTTCCAAACCTTAAACAAAAACCACCTCTCCATTTTTCGTATATAATCCAGCAATGCTCCAGAAAATTCCAAATCGCTGATAAACGAAGATTGTTTTGATCTGCAAAAAAGAGAGAAAAAAAAGAAAATTTCGAAGAAATCTGTAGTTTTCTTTAGAGAATAGTGATAACCACCCAAATTGTTGAAGGTGGCGATCACAAACTCTGAAGAAGGAGGAGGGGAGACGCTCAATAGTCGTATTCAAGAGTTCATTTCGTCTCTGTTTTCAAGTATTGGTGGGGTTTTTGGAAGTAGTTCTCAAGATCAAGATTCAGCAATGGCTTCCAGAGCTATTGCTGTAGCGCCACAACAACAACAACAACCACCACCTAAAGGTAACCATTATCTCCTTAATTCTATAATTTTCTCTTATGGGTTTTTGAATTTCGTCTTAAATTTGGGTTTGTTAGGTTTTTCTTTTATTTTTTTTCTTGGGGTTTCTTTGTTGATCTTCTTGTTGCTAGAATTCATTTTAAAGGAATTCTATGATCAATGTACAGTTCAACTGTTGCCTATTTCTCTAAGTGAAAATTTGGAAACTTTTGAAGGGTCTTCAAGATCAGTTTTTTTTTCCTTCTCCCTTCTTTTATAACACTTGAATTGCTCTGCAGTCTAAAGGATCAAATTTTATGTTCTTTTGAGTCTTTATTATATTTGTTTTCATAATCTTTCTGAAATCCCTTTTACTGGTTTGTTAGAGGGAAATAAGATTAAGATTATGCAAGCAGAAGGAAGAAACAGACGTGTTCTTCAAGATATTGGTAACTTAGTAATTGGTAAAGGTCCTGAAGGCAAAGCTAATGCTGCAGTAGAGAAGAAAAAGGTAAGTAATCTTTAGCAATTCTTTTTAACATTTTGAATATCGAAGTTTATATTTTCACTGAATAAATGCTTTTTTAACGCTGTTAAGTTGCAGAAATCAATCATAGATGCAGCAAAAAAAGTAGCAATTGAAACGAAAGCACTTGAGAAACCAAAATCTGATACTGTGATTGTAAAAAGCTCTGATAAAGATGAGAAATTTAAATATATCAGCAGAAGACAATTAAGAGATGGGATCTCAAGGAAGAATGTTAAGGCCTTTACCTCTGTCCTTAGTACCCGAAGCAAAGTAAATTTCACTTCCAAATCCTTCATTTCAATTTCATTTTTTGCCTCCTTTTTTATGTGCTTATATTGATGTTTTATACACCTGAAGGCTGCTTCTGGAAAGCCAAAAGATCCTGTAGTGAATATAGACGAAACAGATGCTGATAATGAGTTGGCTGTTGTTGAATATATTGATGAAATTTACAAGTTCTACAAGATATCTGAGGTATTACCTTCTACAGGCTATATTTATAAATCAGTGTTTTGTTTGTTGTGTTGTGCTGTGTGTATGTGTCTCACTCTCTCCATGTATATATATCTTGATGCAGAATGAGAGCCAAGTACGTGATTACATGGGTTTACAGCCAGATATAAGTGCTAAGATGAGATCGATTCTTGTTGATTGGTTGATTGAAGTGCATCACAAGTTTGAACTTGTGCCAGAAACCCTGTATCTTACTATCAATATTGTTGATCGTTTTCTTTCAATGAAAGTTGTACAAAGGAAAGAGCTTCAATTGGTTGGTATCAGTTCAATGCTCTTAGCTTGCAAGTATGAAGAAATTTGGGCACCTGAGGTATTCTATCCCCTTAAGTCTATATTCTAAATGCCATTTTTTTGGGTTGTAACATTTTTGCTTCTGAATTGTGCAGGTTAATGACTTTGTATGCATTTCAGACAAGGCCTATGCTAAAGAACAAATTTTGGTAATGGAAAAAGCTATATTGGGAAAGCTTGGTTGGAACTTAACTGTTTCCACACCTTATGTCTTCCTTGTTAGATACATAAAAGCATCAGTTCCAGCTGATGAGAAGGTATAAAAAAAATGACATGATTGGTGAATTTATGTTTTATCAATTTATTATTCGGTAGAGTAATTAGTTGACTTTCCAACGCAGATGGAAAATATGGCCTTTTTTCTGGCTGAACTTGGTCTAATGAACTACTCTGCTATGACTATGTATAGCCCCTCAATCATTGCTGCTTCTGCTGTCTATGCTGCTAGACATACACTTGAGAGAAGCCCTTTTTGGACAGAAACACTTAAACATCATACTGGTTACTGTGAAGATCAACTAATGTATGTAGTATTATTTTTCACTCTTTTCAACATTCTATTCTGATTAAAATTTGTGCATGGAAATTTTGAAATCACGTTATTGTTTACTGATGGTGTTATTTGTGTGTTAAAGGAATTGTGCGAAGCTATTAGTGAGCTTACATTCTGAAGCAGCAGATAGCAAGCTGAAGGCAGTCTACAAGAAATTCTCAAATGCAGAACACCATGCTGTTGCTGTTCTTTCCCCAGCCAAAAGTTTTATTACATCCCCTGTATCAGCCTGAGTGTATAAATTTCTATGAATTTATGCGTGTGTTTAATAATTTTAATTTTACCCGTAGACGATGGTAATCGATTTTCTTGTTTTCATTCATGGTATGTTCAAATGGATCATTTTGCTGTTATGATCTGTAATTATGATTGTGGTTATTTGGTCTCAAGTTCTCAACGATTTATATTTTTTGTTGAATTTAATTGGAATTGAATTGTTTAAACATGATCTTTCCAGCCTTGTTTTGTTCTTTGTCATTTTTGGGATGCCATGCACAACATGATAAAGTTTCCTTTTATGAAAAACAGTATCTGGAGCAAGAAGTGTCATAATTATATTCTAAATCTTTTCTGAAAAACAGAGTACCTGATTGAGAACTAGTGAAAATACGACTGATTTCAAATGGATCTCCGCTTAGAGAAATTATTTAACCAAAGGAACTAAATTTCATCTTAATTGTTGCTTTACACGAAATACAACTGACATTACACAAAAGCAAAACTTGCATGTGGTCAGAGAATCAGAAGCAAGAAGTGTAATTAGATTTGAAATCATATAAAAACTTCCTTTTCTGAAAATCAGAATCAGAGTATCTGATGCAAGAAGTATCACAATTAGATCTCATTGAACTAGTGAAAAATACGACTTGGATCTGCTTAGAGAAATTATTTAGCCAAAGGAACTAAGTTTCATCTTATTGTTGTTTTACACAAAATACAACTGACATTACACAAAAGCAAAACTTTGCATGTGGTCGGAATTTGCTCTTGTTCAATTGTTGCTGATCCCTCCATCATTGCTGTGAATAATGCTAACAGCCTTCATCGTCCAACTTAACTTTAGATCCACAGCAACTCTTTTGGTCATGTCTTAGCCTCCTATTCTCAGCACCACTGCTCATCTCATTCTTCCCATGTAACCTTTTATCTCAATTGAACTAGTGAAAATACACTGATTTCAAATGGATTTGCTTAGATAAATTATTTAGCCAAAGGAACTAAATTTCATCTTATTGTTGTTGTTTTACACGAAATACAACTGACATTACACAAAAGCAAAACTTGCATGTGGTCAGAACTTGCTCTTGTTCAATTTTTGCTGATCCCTCCACCATTGCTGTGAATAATGGTAACAGTCTCTTCATCGTCCAACTTAACTTTAGACCCACAACAACTCTTCCGGTCATGTCTTGGCCTCCTATTCTCAGCATCAGTGTTCATCTCATCCTTCCCATGTAACCTTCTATCCAAGAACTCTGAGTTCTCCTTCCAAACCTCCCCATTTTCATAAACCTCTTTCTTCCAAATTGGCACAGATGCCTTTAACTCATCAATCATAAACTTACACGTATCCAATGCATCAGCTCGATGCACAGCTGAGACAGCAATGAAAACACTTGTTTCACCTACTGGAACCGGTCCGAGGCGGTGGGCTACTGCAATAGAGTGGAGATTCCAGGATGATCTAGCAGATGTACAAATGGACTTGAGGCATCGGATTGCCATTGGCACATATGCTTCATACTTCAATTCCACAACTACTTTTCCCTCAAAAGTGTCCCTTGTTGTACCAGAGAACGTTGCTATAGCACCTGCTTGTGGAGCACGTACAAAGTTTATATATTTACAAATGTCAATAGGAACATGCTCCTCCAATATCTCAACAAGATTTTGTTCCTCAGATACCATCATCTTAGTTGTGAAAACTTACTAATGAAACTCAACAAAATGACCAATATTGTTTTAGCCTTATATGTCAGACCATCATGAAGAACACGATCTTCTAGCCCAAACCCACTTTAGCCACATGATTTTACTGCATGAACAACAGAAAATTTACAGCCATGTAAAATCAGAATGTCAATCTCAAATTTTCAAAAATTAATGAAGTATTATATCAAACATTCAATAAATCCAGAAGAAGGAGAGAGAGGAAAAAAAACTTTAAATGTATTGACAAGCTCCTAATAACACTTATGAATGATCTGAAGATACATAAGCATCATATCAGAACACTAAACCAGCTATTATATCATAGCATCACACAAGGTCGGCTTATCTAAGCAAAAGAACAAAACTGAAACCATTAAATCCAAACCATCATGATAAGACAGCTGAATTCATAAATTAACCATTCCTAAAACAATCAGAATATCTGATAAGCCCTGAAGATCCTGTCGGACCTCGAGGCCCAACTCACGCTATATGGACTGATGTCCATGTTCAGAAGCCAAGCCCATTTATCCTACTTCGGCATCATTTTCTTTTATTGTACTTGCTGTTTTAATATTTGCTGGTTTACTTTTGTTTTAGGGCAGTTATTTGCACGATTGCAATTCATGGGTAGTGTGGGTGAATGAGTCTCCTACAGACTCGGACACCATTAGCTTCATTTCAGTTGTTTATTTGATGTATAAATTTGGAAAGAAGACAATGGAAAGGGGAGATCAGAAGTTAATGAATTTGTGGTTCATTCTCACCCAAAGAAAATACTTTCTTTGTGTTTGTTGTGCTTGTACTGGTTGGGACCTATCAATATCGGAAAAAAAACTCAAGCCGATGACCCAAATTTAAACCAATATAAATGAAACTGTGAGAGGATTTCGTTGATTTGCAATAATCATAGGACCAGTTAATAAACCATAATTTTCGAATCACAAACTGACTCCGAGAGATGCATCTTACCTCTTACAGCAGCGGAAGATTGACAGATGGAGAACGTGAAAGCAAGATAGTGGGACACTGAAATTGAGAACTGTTGGCTTAATGTATGCCTGCAATGGAGCTTAGGGCTTAACGAACTCAACAGCGAGGAATTCTTGACCGGCGTCGTTGGTTTGGGAGGGAGGGAGGGATTGAAATTAGGGTAATTGGAACCACGTAAATGTTTTTTGGTCAAAGGTGACAAAACTTTTGTTAAAATTAAAATAAAGGCAGGTCACATGGTTTATCCACCTGTTTTTTAGAATGAATTGTTTTGGTTGTTTAGTTGTTTTTAATGACATTTTAATCTATAATCTTTAAAAAAAATTACAGAATTTCTCATTGTTGTGAATTTTTTATTTTGACTTTTGTTCAATATTTTCTTGAAATGGTCAATCATTTTTTATTGTCATAATAATCAAATAAAATTTGAAGATTTAATCTCTAAATGAATAGTATTATTCTATTAATATTATAGAAGTTTTTTAATAAAATTTTACCATATTAATATATGATCACCTCTCTTTATTATAAAAACAATATGGTTAGGATTCAAGAAGTAACTTATTACAAATGCTTTAAAATTTGGCAAAAATTATGTTTTTTAAGTTTTTGCTTAGAATGTGTTACTTCTCTTTACAAAAAAAGAGCTTGAAAGAACGAAGAGAACTAGAGAGATAGAGAAGTCTACATTGTGTTACGGTTGGTTTTGACTTTATAATTTATATTTAATTCAAAAACCCAACTCGACCTACTTAGAAAATATATATGGGTTAAGAAGTTCGGTTCGAGCTCAATCAAAATCTAAAATTTAGAATTATAGAATATTTACTTAATATAAATATTTTTTTAATTAGTTTTCTTAAATTAATAAAAAAAATTAAATTTAATCATATTGTATCTATCTTTCAAACATTACATGTTAAACCGCTCATATTTATATTTATATCATTATCATGTATTATTACATGTATTTATTACTAACTAAATTAATTAATTAATAGTATTTTTATAAACTTTTTTACAAAATTTTAACATCAAATTTACACATTATTATGATAATCAAAGTAAAAGAGAAATTATATTTTTCCTAAATAAATTTGAATAGTAATAATCATTTTTTGATAATTAATAATACTATATATTTATTAAATTTGCCTTTTTTTCATTTACACAAATAATACAAAAGTGTGTCTATAATAAATATACAATATACTAATTTTTTTTATAATGTTAGTATGATTTGTCTGTATATTATTTAGAATAATTGTTTTAATCACTTAAAGTTGTTATAATTATAATATTTGATATTAAGAATGATAATTTATATGATTCATGCATATTTTAAAAATGTCTCAAGTTCAATTAATTTATTCAAGATCAAATCATATTTGTATGAACTTATTATTTTTATGTTAAGATCATATAATTATAACTAAAAATATTCAATTAATATATATTATTTTTAATAAAAAATACAGTTATCAATTTTGAACAAAATTGTGCCTATTATATTCATGTCATGTTAGTTTCTTAATACTACTATTATTTTTCTTTATGAATTTGTATTCATTGTTAATGGAAAAAATGTGTAACGTTGTTGTAAGTCCTTAAATTTTATCAAATTTAATACTTTGATCATTTAATATTTTTTTTAGTAATATTATGTCTATTATCTTTTTAAATTTTAAATTTTAGTTTAAATTTAAAGATAATGAATTATATTAAACTTTAAAATTTAAGAGATTAAATAAGACAATAAATAATTTTTAAAACATGTTAGTTATGATTATTATGTTGTAATTTAATTTAATTTTTAAATTTGGATAAAGTATGTTAAATTTTAAAAAATAATAGACATAATATTATGAAAAAATTAATAGATTAAAATATTAAATCTAATAAATTTTAAAGATTAATGATATAATCAAGTATTAAAAAATCATATATTATTTAGTTAAGTTTAATGCATTTAATACTTATTAATCATTACAATATTCTTATTTTAAATATAATAAAAAATATTAAAGTATTAACATAAATTTATAATAATCCCACAAAAACCAATAACTTTAATTCAAATAAATAAATTTTATTCTATTTATTTATTATTATTATAATTTCATAATAATTAAAGGTATTGATTTTTTTTAAAGATAACTAAAAATGTAATTGTTAATAACGAGATATTGATGAATAATTATATAATGAAATTATATTAACACATTAAATCATATATTAACACATTAAAATGTTTTGTATAAATAAATAAATAATAATAACTATAAAAGATTTAATTTTTTCTTTTATTTTATAAAAGATTTAATTATATCATTCATTTCTAAATTTTATTTGATTTAACATATTTGTCCTTTATTTTTTCTTTTCCATAATATTATATCCATTATGTTTTAAATTTAATAAGACAAATTTAAAGACAATTGACTAAATATGTTAAAATTTAAAAATTAATAAATTAAATAATGCAAAAATAAGTTTATTCTTTAAGTTAATTCTTATCGGTAGAATACAATTTTGTTTAATTTTAAATTTAAACTAAGTATATTAAATTTAAAAAATATTTTATATAATATTAAAAAAAGTTGAGAGACAAAAGTGTAGAATAAAATTGAAGTTTAATTACATAATGTAACCCTTTTATATATAAATTTTTATTTTTAATCCCGTTAAACAATATATTTTTTTACAACTTAAATGAATATTTTTTTTAACTTTGTATGAAAATAAACATATGATTTTTTGAGGGGATTAAAAGTGAAACTATATTAAATAAATAAGTCATTTATACATAAGAAGATAAAATTTATGGACTAATGATGTTATTTAACTATTATTGAATAAAATTTGTAGACAAAAAAATCCAAAAATAATGAATTTTTTGGCTCATGGTCATTTATTTGTTTTATACCTGTAGATATTAAAACGTACTTATAATAAATATATTTATTATGAATAATTATTTTGATAATTTTATAAATATATTTATTAAATTAGATAAAATTGAATATATCGTAGTTATATAAGATTAATTTATTAAATAATAACAAAAATATTAATTTAATAATTTCATATTGAATTATTTATCAAATAAAGTTATAAAAATACCGTAAATATCATATTAATAACTCATGATTGTATTATATTTAAATCTTATTTCTCATAAAATAATAATTATTATATATTACTGCAAAACATTATACAAAATCTTTTAACATTAACTTTTTATCTTATTACAATAAAAGTAATATAAAATTTTATATTTAAAGACTTGTTTTTTTTAAATAAAATAATAATAATCGTCATTCTATAATTAATATTATTATTTATTAATTTTAAATCACCGTTCCATCCATATGTACCGGTCAAAAACTGATATTATTATACATGTATGGAAAATTATAACTACAATAACTAATATTTTTATTTTTTAAATTATTTTAATGAGTAATATTTATTTTAAATAATATACTTGGTTTTAAATGGGTTGGATGTAAAACGTAAGGTATAATGAACCATACATGTATATATGAGAAGGGAAATACCCACATTCTGAGAATATGAGGTATGATTGAGCCGTGTTTCCAAAATTTGTTTTTTTTTTTTTACTTAACCGATTTGAATTAGATTTCAAGTTTTCATTAGTAGAATGAAATTTTTTAGGTTGATTAAAGCCAAGTTTTACATACGAATTATTATTACTAGTAACAATATATATATATATATATATAATATTTTAATATTTATAATTACAAATAAAATAATCACTATGATAAAAAAATATAATTAAAAATTAAATTATTATAAAGGTTTAAAATTTTAATTTTATTTTTATATGATTTAATGTAATCGCTATATATATAATATTTAAATATAACATATAATAAAATAAAAAAATATTTATTTATAATTTTAATAGTCATTTAATTGGGTTTTTATTATAACTGATTATAAAATAAAAGAACATTTAAATAAATTATATATTTTTTAATTCAATTATATATTTGATAATGTTTTATCTTCGATAAAATATTTCAATTTTGATGACTTTATCTAGTTATTTTTGATCAATACAACTTCAAGATAGATATAATTCTTTTATAAATCATTTAGATTAAATCCATATTCATTTATAAAATTGTTCCACAAGATATAATTAAATATTAAAAATGAGATTAATTTATTTCAACAATGAGTAGAGTTTTGTGTAATTAAAATACGCAATTTATTTTTTATAAGTTTTAACGATGAAGATATACAAATGTATACTTGTAGCTTGTTTTAAAAAAATAATAAAAAAGCAGCGACCAATGCCGCGTGGGCTCTACTAAGAAAATGTAGTTTAAATAACAAGAATGATTCATAACGATTATAAATGAAAAGCAGCATGATTCATGATAACATCATAGTTATGCACCACACCTTTTGATTTTCAACTTTCGAGACTATACTCTCCATTTCAATTTAAGTTTTCCTATATTATCATTTTATGGGTAGTATATTTTTTTTTAAAAATATTATTATATATTAAGTTATATATATATATATATTACAAATTAAATATAAAATAATTTATTGATTAAATCAATTAAATTATAACATATATATTGATATATGAAACAAATTTTGATAAAATGATAGAAAATAGATTAAATTTTACATACAATAGTTATATTTACTTATGAGAACATATTGATTTTGATATATTTTTTATTTTTATTAAAAAATATATTAAACATGTGGAGAATGTCAATGATTATAATTAATGAAAATCATAAGATATATTATATTTAAAAATTTATGTGATTGTCTACTATGAATCAAATTTAAAAATATAAAAATGAAATCTTTATATACTTTTGTTATTTTACTTTTATAAATTAAAAAATTAATAAACTTTTCTATAATTGAATTACTTTAGTAAGTTTAATGGTATATTTTTAGACATTTTATTAATTTTTGTTATTTAAATTATTTTTTATTTAAAAAATTTAAATTAAATCAAATTAAACCTTATTAGCACGTGATCGTAGATGTTTGTAGATAAAAATATCTCAAAATAAAAAAAATAAAGTGATTAAATTCATAAAAATTGATAGAAAAGATTAAAATTTCTACAAATATAATAAAAAAATAACTAAAAGGTAACAATTTAAAATAGAATGATAAATATGTTTAATCTATAAAAATAAATTAACCACAATATATATTTTTTATTTCATATAAAAAAATAACTCAATTTTTTAATCTATATTTTGATACATAATTTATAATAAATACTTATTAATTTAAAAAAAATTGAACAAATATATTACTTAATTATAAATCATGAAAAATTTACCTAAATTGTTAAATGTTATAAATTTAATATTAAAATAATTATCAATGCTATATATATTACAACATAAAATTAAATAATAAATGTAGACAAATAATTTAATTATGATATATTTATTTGTTTATTTTTGAAGAAAATATTAATTTTTTTGAACAATCATACTAATTGATCAATTTTTGATTATTTTTCTTGAGAATAAATGTTGCACATGTTTTTTTATAAGACTCGATTTCAAAGTTTTTTTTTTTTGAAATTCATTAACAGTGCAGCTCCAAACTCGTGTCCAGTCATAAATAAGATTTTTAAAAAAAATATCACTTTTTAAATCCCTATCCTTAAATATAAAATGTTTTGGACGCTTAAATATCATTTGAAAAAAATAAAATCGACCAAAGTAAAACTAAATTGGCGGAGTATAACACAGGAAAAAAAGAGGGTTGCATTGGTAGATGGAAGGCCTATTTGTCAACTTTTTTCACACCAAATCCCATTTTAGACGAAATCCCTCCCCTTAAGCTTTTCAAAAAGCAGCCCTTTCCATATTTTGCTTACTCTCTCTTCTTCTAAGTCGGATGAACTTTGCTTGTTTTGATCTAGTTTGGTTTAAGCAAACAATAACTCGAGAAACCTTGTATTTGATCCCAAGAATCTCAATGCCCAATTATTTGTTTTAGTAATGCTTTCAGCAATTTTCATGATCTGTAAGTCCAAGTTTCTTTTTCCTTTTTTTTTTCCACTTTTTTATTATAGCTTTCTATAGTGAAAAGAAAAACCCTAGAAAATAAAATAGAAAAAAAGGTGAGCTAGGTTTTCAGTTTCTGTTCCTCTGCTTCGACTTCGTTACTGCCTTACTGTATTGGGTAATAATCCTTCTTTTTCAGCCTCTGTTTTTTTCCCTGAATTAGTCTGGCTTTAGTTTTTATTTATTTATTATATATAATTGTTATTTGGGTTTTTTTATTGTTTCATAGCTGGTCAGAGCTAAAGGTTGGTTTTGGAATAATTTATTGGAGTTTGAAGAATTTCGGAATTGGATCTTGCATTTTTAGTTTTATACCTTCCTTTTTTTTTTAAGGAAATGCAGCGAGAGTTGACAATTGTTTGGTTGTTGGGAAAACTAGAGAAAGTGAAATTAATTTTTTAAAATGAATTTTCATTGACCGAGATATGTTTATTGTCCACCAGGCTATAGATCCAGGTTTTTTTGGGAAAGAATAATGTTTCTGTTTTATTATTTTTGGTATTTCTCAGTTACCCATACGAAGTAGCATAATTTGTTGAACTCGGATGGACACCTTTTCTAAAATCGAAGTATATTCTTATGATCTTTACCGTTTGTTCTAATAAAGTGTAGAATGTGGTAGCTGAAAGTGTGATTGATTGGGACTATGACGAAAGTAAGCAGAGATTTTGCGGACTCAATCCAAAAAAAAGGTTTTCCAACAGTATCAGCTGATGTGATATTTGCATCTAGCCGGTTTCCCAATTACAAAATTGGAGCTAATAATCAGATAATGGAGACAAAGAATGAACCAAGATTTCTATCAATGAAGGAGGTTGTTGCTCGGGAGACTGCACAACTCTTGGAACAACAAAAACGTCTTTCAGTTCGTGACCTTACCAGTAAATTTGAAAAAGGGTTAGCTGCTGCTGCTAAATTGTCTGAAGAGGTAAAAGGACTTCATTATTATTAAATGTTTGTTTGTCTGAGAATTTTGTTTCAATTGTTACTTGTTATTGTTGAAAATCTAGCCCAATTTATTCTTTTATCATTTAACTTCAGCTGTTTCTTGTTGTTGTAGTTATGTTTGTTTTAAGTTCATAAAATTTGTGGTTGTAATATTTGAGACCAGTATGAATATGAAGAAAATGAAATTTTTAGTTGCACTGCATTAGATATAAAAAATGGTTGTAAGAAGACTTTTTTTTTTTGAAGTACTAATGGATTTTTTTTCAAGAAGTATAGTTCAGAATTTTGTGTGATCTTTTCTTGTTTTGAAACATCTTAGTTTCGGTGTTTCTATTCTCAACTGGGAAAGTTACAAAAAAAGAAGTTGGTACTGTTGAGAGTGGATTACGTTGAATTCCAAATTACAATGTATTAACTGTTATTTCCAGGCTAAACTCAGAGAGGTTGCATCATTAGAAAAACATGTTCTTTTAAAGAAACTAAGGGATGCTCTCGAGTCCTTGAAAGGGCATGCTGGTAGGAACAAGGATGATGTGATGGAAGCCATTGCCATGGTAAGTATTCTAATCTCATTTGACTTGTCATATACTTAGCCAGTCAGCAATTCTGGAGTATGAAATGCTTTCAAATATAATGATGCAAATACAGCGTGTGATTATTTTTAAGATATATTTACTGCTTATTTCTTGTATTTATTTGAAATATTTTTCTAAGGTATTTCTTATGAACTAAAATTACGACGACTCAAGAAATGTTGAAGGGGAAAAAAAATCCAAAAACATCGATTCAATTTGAAATCTCAATCTTTGATGACCCAATTTTTAGTTTGATCGCTAGAGGAATGAATAATGAATTATATGTTAGATTCTTGTACGAGTCCCCATGATTTTGAATTGAAAGAAAGCATCTTCAATATGCATAGTTATTGAATTTTAAGAATTAATGGAACAACTTTTGCATATTTCAGTGAGTACTAGCCACTATCAATAGAACTCTTTCCTTTTTAACTATTACCACATATATTATGTCTTGCTGGAGTCAATTATGTGTTGATACTTTGTTTGTGTTTTCCTTCTTACAATTATACTTATTGTGCAATTTATTTTCAATTCCATTTCGTAATGTATTGCCTCATTTCCCTCTGTAATCAATAATCCATAAATATGTCCGAATAGTCTGTTTACGTTTTCCTAGTTCGGGTGTCACTTCTTATTTCTTTTGTATGTAGCTAAAATTAAAAATTGTGGCCAATTTCTATAGGTGGAGGCTTTAGCTGTTCAGTTGACTCAAAGAGAAGGGGAGTTAATGCAAGAGAAGGCAGAAGTGAAAAAGCTAGCGAATTTTCTTAAGCAGGTAATTGCTAGTCCTTGTGTAGAATATTACCGATCTGTCTCTTGTCTGTGTTTTTGGATTTTGTATGCAATTTTTTTAAGCATCTTCTAGTTCTTATATTTACTGGAAATTCTAAATATTAGAATTTATCAGTTTTTGTTGTTGAATGTCCGTGGGCTTGTCCTGCCTGTATTAAATAAATGCCTCAAAATAGAAATTTAAAATCATGGGTTGCATGCATATGCATGAATTTTTTTCCCTAGGAACATCACATATTTATTCTTCAAAGACACACAAATCCCTATTGGACTCCAACTGATGATGATGCTAGAATTGTCTTATTAAGAGATATGTACCCTTTAGGATGTATTTATTATTATCTCATATACTTTGGATTGCGTTTTGTGTCTAATGTTAGTCCTTCTGTTTCCTATTAGATTTTTAAGCACCATGAATGTTGGATATTTTGGAGTATGTTTAATCATCTAGTATTTTGTTTAGTAGACTCTTTCCTTTCTAGTTTGTACCATATTCAATTTATTATGGGCTTCTTCTCTACTTCTCATATGGTCTCTTTTTGGTTTCTCTTTGTGGTTTCCTTCTTTCTCACGTACACATTTAATATTACCTAGTATCATTTAAAAAGAATGTATCCTTGTTTTTAGTCTGACATTTATGCCCTACGCTATCAAACTAATATTGGTGGGTGAGAGGCAGAGCTCAAAATGAGGTAGAGTACATTTACTTCTAGTTTGACGAGAACTATATTTTGATGGAAGTATCATGCTTTATTCTTAAGCCATGTAATATCTTGTCATGTCTGGTATTGATTCTTGTAACACTTCTTGCTTTATTGAGGTATATTTTTCAAAAATATTGTGCTTAATTATTCATTTGAATTTACAGGCTTCAGAAGATGCTAAAAAGCTTGTTGATGAGGAAAGAGCTTTTGCTCGTGCCGAAATTGAAAGTGCTAGAGCAGCAGTTCAGAAGATTGAATCTGTTCTTCAGGAACAAGAACGAGGATCTAGGGCTGTGGGAAAACAGGTGGATGCTTTATGTGTTTTTAAGAATGCAAGCTTTCTCATTTTTTAGTAAAGCTTTACACTTTAACAAAGCATCAATGTCAGAGTTGAGCGTTTAAAAAGTTAAATGTTGAGTACATATATTTTTTAATTATCTTTTATGGGTTATTCTGTCACCATGTACAAGGTTTCTGTTTGGTTTCACGTTACAATGACATTATCTCATGGCTTTGCTCCCACTTTCTGGGTTCACATGGATGTTTGCTGACGGTTCTGAATTTTCTGGGTTACAGTTTTAAGTTCTTTTAGGGTGAATTTTTAATGTCTTTGGAAAGCCATGAATTTATGTTTCTTATAATATCACTTCCAATGACAATGAAGTGTCATTAATATCCTCTAATAGTAAGCTACATAAAAATATACTGTTAATGGTTTGACCAATATGAAGTTTGAAAGAATCTTGAATTGAAATGTACATTATCCTTAATGGTGCTTCTTTTTATTTTATTTAATTAGATTAACAATTTTGTAATCAACATTGTAATAATTATTCTGTTGAACATGCTTTCTGCAATCATTTTAGGACTTGGAAGAATTAATGAAGGAGGTCCAAGAGGCTAGACGGATCAAAATGTTGCATCAGCCAAGCAAGGTGAATAGTAAATACTAGATTTTTGTATTAATTTTGTTAGGCTAACGTAAGGGATGATTTCATTGGGCATTTTAAATTGTATGTGCCATGGGTTTATTCGTTTCTTTTATTCACTGATATTTTCATCTCATTTCAATTAAGTGGAAAATCCTTTGACTCTGTCAAGGTTGCATATCATACTTTTCAAGTTTGACTAACTGCTGATCTTTTCAACTATGCAAGAATCTAATTGCATATCTGAAAAATGTTCAGAGTAGTGTTTAATTGGTGTGTTAAGAGTTTTCCTCAATGAATTTTCATGTGGTTTAGTGGATTGCTGCTCCTCCCTTTTACTGTTTTTCAATTTTTCTTTAATAAACATTTCTATTCTATCAAATAAACAATAAATATGTTTTTCTTGTGTTACCTTAAGAGGTGATTGGTAAGGTTGATTTTGTAATAAGAAATTCGTTAAATGCTGTGTGTTTATATCAAACATTGGGTACGTTTAAAACTGATTATGCATGGGAACTGGCAGAAAGTATTTTCTTGTTAGTTTGTAAGTTTGAATATTGATTTATAGGTTATGGACATGGAACATGAGCTTAGAGCACTGAGAGCACAACTTGCGGAGAAGTCTAAGCATTCTCTTCTGCTTCGAAAAGAGGTATGCTCCTGACATGCATGGTAGATTCCAATAAGTAATGATTAATTTTTGGTTATCTGCATTTTCAAGCAAGGTAGTCAACATCGAAAATATCTTTAGAAAGTGCATCCTTGCAGAGGTTAAGTGTCTACAGGTGCCAATTGTGCGGTGGCTTCTTATGCTTTTTAAATAAGAGTTCAATATCTAATAGAATTCTGTTTGGTCAATAGATATATAAAGTTATATAATGGGGATTTAATATTCTCGGGAAACAAGAAAATAAGCTTTGTAATTGGTTTTTTTTTGGGTGTGGGATGGGAACGTTATGCCAAAACCATCTAAATTTAGTGAACTTCTAAAGGAGTGATGGCTTCTGTTTAAGGAAATAACCTAGAAAGATAAACACATCCTCAAAAACTTCAGTAAGTTATCGAAGGTTTTGTATGAGTTTCATTGAATCGATACTTTAAACTAAGTGACGTTTGGTTCACATAATAAAATGAGAATGAGAATGAAAAGAAAACAGTTTTGTTTGATTTGACTATTGAAATTAAAGAAGGAATTAGTATTAAATGAATGAAAATATTGTATATTACCTTAATATCCCTATATTAAGTAAAGTTTAGATAATATCATTTAATTATTATTTTTTCGTCAGACAAAATATATTATTGAAATCAATATTTTTCTAAATAATTATTACTTAAAAATAAAATTTTATTAAAATTAGGGTTTAGAGGTTTGAGATTTGGGATATAGGGATTTGGTTTTTAGGGTTTAGGGTTATTTTTGTGGGTTTAGATTTAGGGTTATATTTGTGGGTTAAGGTTTAGGGTTAATTTTTTTTTAAATAGAGTTTTGGGATTTGGGGTTTAGAGTTTAGGGTTATATTGTTAAAATTATTATTTTTCTAAATATGGTTTAGGATTTTGAGATTTGGGATTTAAGATTTAGGGTTTAGGGTTTAAGGTTATATTTGTGGGTTAAGGTTTAGGGTTAAAATTATTATTTTTTTAAATAAGGTTTAAGGTTTTCGAATTTGGGATTTGTGATTTAGGGTTTAGGGTTATATTTGGGGTTAGGGTAAAATTGAAAAAAAAATTGAGATGAGAATGAAATCATGATTACTTAGAGGGGGAGAAAGAATCTTTTTCATTCTATTCCCACTCTTTAGCTCAACTAAACATAAAATTTGAAGGAATCAATTCTGATTTC
This sequence comes from Hippophae tibetana, assembly GCA_037013495.1. NCBI lineage: Eukaryota > Viridiplantae > Streptophyta > Magnoliopsida > Rosales > Elaeagnaceae > Hippophae > Hippophae tibetana. The sequence continues at coordinate 11,327,686 of CM072809.1, read as the reverse complement.
ATTCAATTCCAGTCAACCAAACATGTGATAAAAGAAATAAAAGGAGGGAATGGGAGAGGTGTTTGAGACCATGAAGCTTCTATTAAGTCTTGCAACTTTGAATTTTATACTTGAATCAAGAATGCATCTATTCTTTACAATGAGATTATTGTGCAAAGATATATTATACCCATACTTTGTCATGTAGGAACAAGAGGAATGTCCCTCTTATACGGATTCAACACTTGAACATAACACAAAAGCGTATCTCTAGTACTAAACCACTTTCTTGCTTTGTCTTAGTGAAAGTGGGTTGCTGTTTTGGTTTTCTAATTTAAAACTTATACTGATGCACTTATGCTACAATGTGGCCACCATACGAACTTCAAACTCTCTTTCTGTTATCCAATTTTAGCTGGCAATGAGCAAGAGGGGATTGGATATTAATTCCCAATTATATGAGCTAGATGGCTCCGAAGCTTTAGGTTCATACCTGTGCATTCATCCATGCTCTGATAATGCTCCTGAACTTTCCAAGTGTTCAATTCAGTGGTATCGTGTTTCATCTGCTGATGGGAAAAGGGAGCTTATATCTGGTAAATTTTATATTGGTTCTCAAAGCTTTTGTTCTTCTTACTATTATGTTGACACATTTCAGCTTAAGCTTTTGGGATATAGAAGAGCATATATATAGGTTTTAACACTAGGCAATTTTCATGTTATTTAAGTTTTCCTATTTTTTTGGTTTGCTTGCTTTACTTTTTCAATGTCAGGAGCTACAAAAGTAGTGTATGCACCAGAGCCTTTCGACGTCGGAAGAATCTTGCAAGTTGATGTTGCTGTAGAAGGTCACATTATAACAATGAAAACTGCTGACCCCATTGATCCAGGTACTTTTTCATCTATTTAGTTTGTTAATTTCCTTCATATGTCAAAGGATATTTCTGTTGTTTGTTTGCTGTCACAATGATTTGAAATGGGCGTTAATATCATGTTTATGAGCAGCTCCTGGTTTGGGAAGCTATGTGGAGGCACTAGTGCGGCGACACGACGTTGAGTTTAATGTACGTTTTAAATTGTATTATAATTGGTGGCTTTAGTTAGTCTTTGTGGGTGGAGTAATTTCCGATTGCTTTATGTGTCCTTTTTTTTGGGTGGTCGTGTTTGTCTGTAGGTAGTAATTACACAAATGAATGGAGTCCATCACCCATCAGAATCCATTCATGTATTTAATGTGGGAAAGATGAGAATAAAGCTTTGCAAAGCGAAGACAACAATAGCTAAAGAATACTATTCCACTTCAATGCTGGTAACTCAAATAGTACTCTCTCTGTTTTCTTTAAACATTTTGCTTAAGATCATGCTATTGCAAATCTTCAAAGTAGTATTCATTGTTAGTCTAGGTTGGTCTAGTTACCATCTTATGTTTGGATTTTTTTGTATGCTTCATGTGGAAGGTAATTTTCTATCTCCACATAGTTGACTACATGCTCAAGTGAAGATAAGCATTGGATTTTGCTCTAGAATGTTTATATTTTACATTCTGGTTTCAATAATGATGTATCATTTTCTTTACCAGTCATCTCTTATTCTTTGTCTTTGCATTAGCTATGTGGAGTTAGAGGAGGAGGGAATGCTGCCGCTCAGGCTGTATTTTGGCAAGCAAAGGAGGGAACATCCTTTGTATTGGCATTTGAATCGGAAAGAGAGAGAAATGCTGCCATCATGCTTGCCAGGAGGTTTGCTTTTGACTGTAATGTAAGTTCTACCTATCACTAATATTATAACATCTTCTTCATTTACCTCTTCTTTTCGAAAAAGTTTACACGAGATAGGTTCATGAACGATTGGTGAAACCTTGCAGTTTACAATAAAATGTTATTAGCTTACACACTAAGAGTAGCATAACTTTTATCAAAAGTAAACTGCAGGCCTTTTATTTTAGACGGCTGCACTTTGGTCCCATAGCAAGTCCCAGTACACAGTTTATGTAGCTTATGGGACTCATGCATCTGTAATTTTTTTTTTAAAGTGCACTCTTGCTTGAACTTAGGGGACTATTAGATACCGTGCCCTATTAGAAAATGGAAACATGTAAAATAGCCATTGAAACACTTCCACGTCACTAATGAAGTTGTTTTGTATAAAACTTGCTCGAACTTTCCCTTTCTAGCAGAACCGTTAAAGTGTAAAATTGATAAACACGGCAGGTCATGCTTGCTGGACCAGATGATAGAGCTCCCTTAGGAACCTGAAGGACGTCTATGAAGCTCACGTTTAATGAGTGTAATTATCAAATTTTTCCCTGTATCATATGTTTGTACTTAATATAAAACTTGCTCGAACTTTTCCTTTCTAGCGGAACCATCAAGTATAAAATTGATAAACATGGCAGGTCATGCTTTCTGGACCAGATGATAGAGCTCCCCTGAAGGACATCTATGAAGCCCACGTTTTACGAGTGTAATTATTAAGTTTTTTCCTGTATCATATGTTTGTATTAGTAGAATATGTTAGTTATTGTCATAGGGCTTCTCAAATTGTTTTTTTTGGGTTTTCTCTCTCCCTCTCTCTCTCATAGCTGCTAAATTCTCCTCTTTTTTATCATGGAGGCCTTTTTTTCAGTTTTATTTTTTGTTTGCCCATTTGCTATGAGTGTAACCTTAATTTCCACATAAATTGGAGGATTGATTACAAAGGTAACTTGGAACCTTTCAAATTCTGGTTTTGGTGAGACACGAAATATATTGGTCCCCTATTTGTTGATTTTTTTTTTTTTGCTAATATATTTGTTGACATTTTTAATATTAACTATATACTTGTTGTTTTTGTGTTTTTTTTACACGATTTAAGAATATTTTTTATAATAATTGGAACATTTTTCATAATTCGACTTACTAGTCTAAGAAATATATAATATATATTTGCCTCTTCTCTACCATGCGTTCCATCATAGCATTAACCACTTTGTACCAGGTACTTGAAAAGGATTGGTAAACATCTTTTTGAAAAAGAAAAAGGTCTATTGTATTTGGGACTAGTGATTTATATGATGGTGTTTCATTAGATTGGGTTTAATTATTCTTATAAATAATAATATAACAGGTTACTTATGATTTATTATAAAGTTAGTGATGAATAGACTTTTTCTAGCTATTGGGAAATTAACTATTGATTCATATCGGAAGGAAACACAGGTGGTCTTAGCTGAACTTTGCAAATCTTATGACACCTTGGATTGGATTTGTAATGTTTATGGCATTGGAAATACGTTCAGTCTTTCCTTAATAATTATTTCATTTTTTTAAAAAACAATAATAGTATTCTAAAATCGATAGTCATAAAAGTTGTATTGTTTGTATGTATTTTTTTTAAATTAGCCCATTTTATAATGAATTATTTTTAATTTAATTTCATTAAAGTTGAAATATAATCATTTATAAATTTAGCTTTGAACACTATCTTATTTTAATCTATTTATTATAATTCGTGCTATTTTTATTGTTATCAGTTTATAATATTATTTTATGTAATTTTTCAAAATAAACTAAGACATTGTTTGATAATAATTCTAATTATTTCATAAAAATTTCTTTTTAATGATTTTTAAGAAAAAAATCAAAAATCATACATCAGTTTTTTGATAATGTTTTCTATTTTATGATTTTTTTTTCAAAAACTTTAAAAAAAATTGTGGTTATTATTTATAAATTTTAATTTTTAATTATTTTCTTCAAATATTTTTACTTACAAAAGTTATAAAATTTAATTTATTCTATAAAAATTTCTTAGTAAAAATAAAAAAATTAAAAGTAAAAAAATATAATTAAAAAATATTTTTTAAAAATTTGTAAATTATCCAATATTTTGGTAATAATTCTTTAAAATTTTAAAAATTGAAATAAAATATCATTATCAAACATATCTCATCAAAAAAAATCATTTGAAAAAAAATCAAAAATTAACAATTAAAATTATTATCAAATATATCTTAAATATTTCATTAATTATTATAGTTCTATCAGTAGGTTACATGTACTACAACAAATAAAATATATGGATATGTTAGTAGAGATGCAACACCTCCACTTACAAATAGAATTTTAATCACATCAGCTTTTAATTTGTGATAATCAAATAAAGCTCTCTTTTAATTAAAGTTTGCTATCTCTATAGTTTTTTTTATTAATAAAATTACCATAATTTGGATGTATTTATGCTTACATCTTAGTTTACCTAGAATTACATGGACTTATTAACTTCTACTGCAATTTGTGGTATATTTTTGATTAACTTTTGTCATTTTTTTAATCTATTACTGGATCTAAAATTGTTAATTTTTTATTAGTTGTTTTTGCTTTAGAGAATGACACATTGGTTCAAGTAAATTGATACTTAGATTAATATCAATATTTTGATATTAAGTTTGTAAACTTTTCTTATATTTTAATATTTAATAGATATTATGTTTTTAATAATTGAATCAATTTAGTTATACTATCATCAAAAGTACGAATTCTATTTATTATTGAATGGATTTTATTTAAGAAAAATTAGTAAATTATTTGAAGGATTATCTTTACCAATAAATTAAAAATAAAAATACATATATTCAAAATAATATCATTTCCTTGAAAATACACTAGAAAATATATTAATTTGTGCTAATTTTTTCCTATCATACTTTGTTTATGAATTTATATTACCATTGATATATGATTGTTGATATTTCTTTATTAAAACTTTTGTGTTGAGTAGGGATCAAAATAAATGTAAGCTAATGTTTTATTTATTTATTTTTTTATGTTTTTTAATTTTAAATATATGTAAATAATATGGAAAAAAATAATCAATATTTAGATATATTTTATAAATAATATGGAACAAAAAAATTATCAAATATATTTTTATTGTTTTTAATTTTTTTATAATATTAAATGATATTTTTTAAGTAATAATTATTTTAATAATATATTTTGATTAATGAAAAATAAAATAAAATGATATTATTTAAAATTTATTTAACATATTACTATTAATGTAATATATATTGTTTTTCATTATATTTTAATTATAAAATAAACAATCTAATACTAATTACTTATTTATTAAGTAATCGAATAAAATAATATAATAATAACATTAAATTTTATTATCATTCATATTTTCGTGACTAAATTTTGGATGTTTTGAAATGTGAAAATTTTGGTTTTTTTTCTTCCCATTTTTCGTACCATTTTTTCTCCATTTTTAAGTGATTGAGAGGATGAGGGATATGTACATTGAGGGAGGTTTGTGGGTTGTGTGAGGAGGGTGGGTTTCTTGGTGTTTGGTATAGGCTTAGGCTAGCTTTTGAACGTGTAAGGTGGGTTCTGTACGTTGTTGGAGTTTGTGGGTTGTGTGAGGAGGAGGGTGAGTATGAGGAAGAAGCTGATGAGGTTGCATGTGATTTGGCGTCAAAAGCAAGCATTAATTATCCCAATTGAAATTTATCATTTTATTCTTAGGTTTAATATTTAATTAAGAGGGTATAATTGATATTATATAAAATTTGTGAATATCGGTGAAGATACGAAAAATGGGGAAAAATAATAATTATTTCTCTCATAAAAATTACTTTAACTAGGAAGGTTCTAGACTTCTTGGTTTGAAAATTCATTTAAGGGCAGTCCCGTAAATTCCTATGTCTCTAAATCCTTCTTAAACCCTACTGTTGCTAGTTTGTCACCGTCAAGTAAAGAAAGTAAAGGAAACCTCGGGAAAGAAGCTTGATTCTGAATCTTCAATGGCGAAGCGTCTTATCCCATCTCTCAATCGTATTTTGGTGGAGAAGATCCTCCCTCCTTCCAAGACTAGCGCTGGAATCCTCCTACCGGAGAAAACCACCAAGGTTCCCCATTTTCCAATTTCTGGTTCTTTAGTTTTAATCTTATCCTAGTTTGTGCAAATAGTAGCTCTAAGACTTTAATTATTGGGCTTCTGGTCTTTGTATTCATTCACATTAATGTCATGTGAATTTGGGTAATAGCTTTCGAATCGATTTCTTCTTCATTTTCATGATTTAGCGTTTTCCCTAGTCGATAGCTATTCATGAGATTTATATCTAGTTCTGTTGTAATTGAACAGGCTGGTCTCGCGATGAGATGGATATGTTTATTTTCCTAGTTTTTAGCTCACAACTCTTGGAGTTGGCTTTGATGTGTGGTCCAAGTCCAACTTCTGTGTTATCATGTAATTTTTGATTTTATTGTTCTTTTCATAGCTTTATTTAAGTTTGATAGATGGTGCTAATCTTTCTATCGATTAATAGTTCATCTTCCAGCCGAAATTAGCTGAATAAGATGTGCTGATCTTTATACTGGAAAACTGGTGCAAATATGCGTTGTCTCTCTATTTTATTAAAGCTTAGACACTGATAAATCAATTTTTTCTTGCAATTAATTCTATTCCATCATACTAGTTAGGTTGATAAATGCAGACAACCATTGAACTATAAATTAGTTGCCGAATTTTTTTATGAAAATTTGGAGAATTTGATAAGTCGTGCTCTTTACATGCGAAGTTTATCCCTTTACTTTTGGTTTTGTCAGTAAGAGATTGCTTCAATTCAGTGCTATTTTACTAGATGCCATTGACATTACAAAAAGTTCGGTTCTATATGGGAATGTTGAATAAAAGTTGCTATATAGAGGTTCAAATAATGTTTTTTTTTCGTTTAGGAGGGATGCTTGTAAATGTGAGTTTATCTTAATTTTCGTTTTGGATTCACCAGTCTCTATTTTCTAATCTTCAGCTGAACTCTGGAAAAGTTGTTGCGGTGGGCCCAGGAGCTCGTGATAGGGATGGGAAGCTTATTCCTGTGCATGTTAAGGAAGGAGATACAGTTCTTTTGCCTGAATATGGAGGAATGGAAGTTAAGCTCGGTGAAAAAGAGTAAGCTTTGCTTTATTTTTCGATATTTTGTTAAAGGATATAGTAATAGTAATATACCTTTGTGGTGTTTATGTGTGATAATCTTTTAGCTCAGTCAATGACTACTAGTTCCTTCAAACTTGGCTTCTAAATGAAGTGACCTTTGTATTGGGCAGCTAGGAATAAACAACGAACAACATACTTTGAATTTGTAATGACTTGTCATTTTACATAGTTTGCCCGATTGTGGCTACTATTGAGAAGGTTGTTTGTTGCTTTTGGTTATCAATTTTTATTCTCAACCTTTGGTGGTATAGCATTTACCAAGCTTTGAACACATGGATAACGATAATTGCTACCGAAAACATGAAGATACAGTCCCATAGCGGAGCCTATGGCTGGCTACTTGCATTATGAATTAAGACTATTCTCTTGCTGTTGGTGTTAAGTGCTCATCTGTTGACAGATATATGATGTTTGCTCCCCCTTTCCTTGTGCAATGAGGCAACTTAAAGTATGTATGCATTTTTGGCTGGGAATGTTGTTTTACTCCCATCTGAAAGCATGTTTTGTTTTTATTTGATTAGGCTCACTTAAATTGGGTAGAGACGATTTATACTCCTCAGGATAGTTTATCTTAAAGATTTGCTGCTTGTTTTTTTTCTTGTTTTCTTTGTCAATTATCTCCTCACAGAAAGTTTTGTAGACCAACCTAAATGTCTGTTTCTCTCCTTTTTGGTTGACGGAGAAATTTTTATTTTTATTTTTTAGCGTGTTCTTCAGATAATCTTGAGCTGTTTAGAGAAACAAAAACTATATTATTAATACTGCTTTTGGCTTTCTATATATATTTCAGGTATCATCTCTTCAGGGAAGATGACATCCTTGGAACCCTTCATGAATAAGGCCTAGGTATTTCAATCTCACTATTTCATAGAAAATGGTCGTCATTCTCAGAGAAAAGATTGTTTTGTTGCAAGTTGCCACCTTTATTCTGCTAGTTGAAACTTGTACCATTAACTAGTTTATGGAGAATTTTTTAGCCGCTTGATTTATGTTGTCTATCAAACTATTTCATACCTCTGAAAGGAGAATCTATGCTTCCATAATTCCATAAAGCCTTTCAACTCTATATTATTACTTTCTAGATTTGTTTGTCATATAATGTTTTCCAGACTCCGGAATATGTCAAGAGACCAATTGTCAATTGGTAATATCATAATATTGTGTCCCCATCTGGTTATAAGAGAAGTGATTGAATTTAAATTGATTACAAGAATCATTATAATTGTCCCAAAAGTATTTATCTTAAGACGATGGAGAAGTACTCACTTCGTTATCCTTTCTGACGTACGTTTCATAGCTACAGTATGCCTCGGTCCTATTATAAGTTTTATCCCATCTTATGACATGTTTGGATCTTGGCATAATAGAGAAACGATAAAAATATTCATTTCAGATGCGTAACGAATCAAATTTCTTGAAAAGTATAAAACTTGTTTGTTTTCAAAATTATTTTGAATGCAAAAGGTGCATATCTTCTTTCGTTTTAAGCAACCTATCTTTTGAAGCGAACACAAAGTAGCATTTCTTCAATAAAAACGTAGAGAGGAGTGTTGCAGAGGTTTTTTTATTAGATTATTATTGTTATTTGGTCCATAGATAAGATTAAAAATGTTGTTAATTAGTTGAAATTATTTAAAAAAAGATAAATTATTTTAATGATTTTTTATTAAAATAATATAATTTATTTTGAATTGATTAATTTTTTTTTAAAAGTTAAGACTAAATTTACTTTATAAATAAAGAATTAAATGGTATAAATAAATATAATTTAAGGAATTTTTGTCAGAGCACATTCTTGAACTTTGATATCATTCAAATACCACAGGAAATAGCCATCTTGAAACAGGAATCTCCCAATTTGATTTCAGTTGCCGTAAGCCAGTAGAGTAGCTTCCAAAATTAACAGAAATAGTAATGCAAATCTAAGCAGATTCATTTCGGCCAAAATTGACTTTTTCTACCCTTATTTTTTTTTTATTTTTTTTCCCACTTATCATCTACTGTAGCCTGTAGGAGAATCTAATCTACATAACTGGAGTAACAGCAGAAAAATGACATTCTTAGGGGTTTAATTTAAGTTATTGCTTACAACATACTCGGAGGTTTGAGCCCTCCACTAGTTTTTCAATTGTACTTACATTTTCCTTTTATCAAATACTATCGGTATATTTGCTATGGCTGATATTAAATATAATTATATTAGATTAAATTGTATTGAATTATGTTAATTTTATATAATGATGCTTGATGATAAATTGTCTAATATAATTAAATATAATTGATTATAAATATTTTAATAAAATAATTTATATTTAACATATTTTTTATTATAAAATTTATGTTTATATTTTTATTATATTTTAAAATAAAAAAAAATATTATTTTTCACTTAGGATGAAAGAAAAAATAAAAATATATTTTTATAATTAAAAATTTAAATAAATTAAGTTAAATGTTAAGTGTGATTTAGATCAGATTTAAACCTATGTTTTCTCATCGTAGATAGATTTAATTAGGAAATCAAGCGTATATAAATTATACATTCATAATCTTTAATATTATCTAACAAATTTATCCTAAAGGAATAACTAGACAAAAGAAGTGTCCTAGTCTGGTCTTTCACCTTGTCAAAATGTTGTCACATTTTCACAATCAAAATTCAATCAGCATTTGGACACATATCTCCAAATCTGGCAATGTACAGCCTCTATTTGCTGTTGTTAACATAAGGCAATGAAATAACATTTTTCTAAATGCTAATATTTGCTATGCAAATGTGTGACAAAGAATGCACCTCAAAGAATATGGTAATTTTATCGATGTGCAAACACTAAGCACGGTATTAGTATAATGCAACAACTTAAATTACTCGTATCTCAAAGACTAAATCGATACCACTTATTGTGTTTCAACCCATCTTCCTAACTTACATATCGTTTATTACAATATTGGAACGGAATTATTTCAATATTGGAACTTGTAGAAGATGAGATACAATAGAGATGTTTAGATTTTCCTATTATACAATCTGTATTGCCTGTCAAGTGTCAGCTTTAGAAAATTATTATTGGTAACAATTGTTGTAAACACTGAATTCTTATATGACTGGCTAATTTGAATAATAAACTCATATCTAAGAGAGGGAAAGTGGGTTGCGTTGTAAAATTGGATCTGTGGCCAGATTGTTTTTCATTAATATATATATAATTTACCTCAACAGTTTTTTCAGAATTCGCTATCTTAAAATAATACTATGATTTTTCTTTTGTTACTTTTTTTTATCTAGATTTTTGAAAGGTAGCTTTAGATACCTCCATTTAAATAAAGATATTAATTTGATGTAATTTTATTATTTAATTGAAATTTTTTAAATATGTAATAATACAAATGTGATATTTAAAAGATATTTTTGAATAATCAATTAATTAATTATCTCAAAATACTCTTTTAAATATCATTTAATTATTTATTTATTTAAAAATACTCTCTGAATATGGCAAGTATAAAAAATCTTCACTTATTTGACATATTACACCAAATTGATATTTTTTTTAAATAGAATATTACTAAAATAACACAAAAATATGGATAAAAAATACTAAAAATAAAATCGCTTACTACTAAAGTACCAAATTCGTTTTTGCATATTCTAATTTACAACAAATGAATGAACAGAAGCTTCAGTGCAACAAATATTATATAATTGGTCATACCAACCATCAAGAGCTTCACAGAAACAGTGAAGCTCTAAAAATCTTTAAAGCTGCTTTCATTGGACATCCTTTGCACCAATAATGTAACTCTCTTCAAGACTTCAAAATAACAGCAGCTGGAAGAAAGTTCAAATGGTAGGTTGATGCATCCAATAGTAAGAAACTAAACTTCTAATTAAATGATGAGTTTAAATCAACATCCAGGCCTTTTCCATATGCAGCAATGAGTAGAGCCTCAGCCCTTCCTGGTAAATCAAAAACAAAAACAAAAAACTATAAAGAGAAAACAAACCAATCGCATTTTTCAAAATTATTTTACTTATATAAGGGCATAAACTTTTTTCACATTACTTGGGAGGATTTTGTATTCATCAAAACTTAATTTTTCTCCATAACACTAAATATTTAATGATTTTCACAATTTAGCAAAGATTACAACCTTCTATCAGAATCACAAGACTGTGCGTGCACAAACAAACAAATATGACTTACTGATTCCTTTCTCCTAAAAAGGTGTCTTCATCCAAGCTGCTTCATTTTTCAGAAAGTTAAGAGATAATTTTTCATCGATGTATAAACCAAGGCAGAGGACTTACATATACACGAATGCAACATGGGCAAGAATGTATGAAACAACTGTTTAATCATTAAAGTGATGGACTAATCTATGGTCTGTTAGCTCAAAGTTTGTTATCTTTAAGTTTCTCGGCTTCATCAAAATTCTCTGTAGTATGCAATGTTCAACTGATATCTGCAGAGGAAGTTTAAAACGTTGATGGAGGAGGACACTGTGGTATTTAAGCATTCAATGTTGTTTCCAATTGAACCTAACAAGAGCTCAGCTGTTTCTTTTTATGCTTTACTATGAATACTTCTGTTCAATTTTCAGACTCTACTACTTGTCTACTCGGGGATTTGGCTTCAAACTGCCCCATTGATTTAAAAGTAGCAAAAATATCAATTTACTAAGTAGGCAAAATTGATTACCATGATCCTTTTTCCTTTTCATCTGTGAACTCAGCAAGGGAAATAATGCAGATGCAACCCTCCGGCTATCATCCTGACAAGAAAAAAGTTAGCATCTAAAGTCAATAAACAATTCTACCGGATAGTTCAGAAATATGTTGATCAAAAAGTTTCTTAGGTTTAACTCATCTACACAGCATACAAATCGCATAAAACATGTTGAGCAAACTCTAAGAATATAGATCTTGGATCAATAATTTTGCCACACTATAATTCTCTACCCTCATTGCACTCATGGGGATGACCTTAGGAAAATAGTAGTTGTTGTTCAGGTTCTTCTCGTTTCTTTGACATCCTCAAGAACGGGTAAACTAAAAAAATGTGACTGCTTTAGACAAGTACTCGATAGATGTGAGGTTAGAACCAAAGAACCTTTGAAGATCCATTCCCAGAGAGTTCAAATTTCTTCTTCCATAGCTGAGATGACACTGGAACAACAGAAAACCCCAAAGCAACTAAAATTCCAATCCATAGTCCATAGCCAAATCCTCCACTCCACCAACCCTACAACAGAGAAGAACAAGTTAGTATATAAAGCAACTTGATCTTGCTCTTTGAGAAAGAAAAAAAACTCTACAAGAGAATGAAAGAAATCTAAAGAATCTAGAGATATCCAACAAATATGAAAGAACGTACAAAAACTGAACTTGAGGACAGCTGGAACTGGTCAGACAAATCTTAAATTTCAAAACTTTAGCAGGAGTAGTGTATAAGCATGATTGCAGAAAACCTTTTTTTAATTTAGTAAAGCAGCATATAAGTGACATTTTTAAACTGCAAGATAGATGTATGATCACTGTTCTTTTAAGTAGGGCCTCGTATCTTTTCCAATAGAATAATCATCATATGTTTTGCAGTTCCATTAAATTTTGAGCCAGGATTGTTCATGCAGACATGTCAGTAGAAAATTGAAATTATGCAATGTTTTGCACAAAGACATGTTCGGGTGACAGCATGTTAGCAAGCAAGAGACAAAATAATCCAAAACAACAAAATAGAAACAGAAAAATTACAACAGCACCAACTATAACTCAAAAACAACAGTAATTTATGTTTTCGATAAGTAAAAGAACAAAAAAACAATATAATAAGCAGCAGTTCAAAGCAATAGAAAGGTCGAATAAATCATCAACTAGGAGAGATCATACTACCTGTTTCCCATCCTGTGGATAAGGGTTTGATTGCTCTATATACGCAGTAGTACCTGAAAGAAGAAAATGGGCAGCTAATTATGGAAGAAATACAGGCATAAAAGAAGGTAATGAGAGCATAAAAAGAAATATCATATTTGTTATGGACAATATATAATATTTTGCAATTCCAACCAGAATAAAAGTAATAGCTATTTCAACCTTTTATAAATCTCATGTTAGATAATAGATCATCCCAACAAATCCCAATGTTTATTCAAGCAATCTAATAATTTTGGGAAACAAGCGACATCATAGAAACATACCAATGGGAGCACCAAAACTGCGGAGCAACTGAACAATGGATTTGGCATCTAAGCGTCGCCTTACTCTTCCACCAACCAGTAGTTGTAAGTGGGGAGAGTCAAATACCTGAAGGACAAACAATAAAATTTTGGGTAGAAGGTCAATTTGATCCTTTTACTTGTACAAAATGTGTCATTTAGTCCTTTTAATTTAAAAAATATGTCAATTAGTCCTTTTAATTTAAAAAATATGTAAAAAAAAAACATTTAATAATTTTAAAATTATTTTATAAAAAAATATTATCAGAGGTATTCTCCATCATTTCAATGTAAAATTATCTAATTATTTCCTTTAAAAAAATTTATCAATAAAATATTTATTAATACTACTAAAAGTCATTATGTGGTTTCTTTTTATAAGTAAAATGACTAATGAACATCTTTCTTAATTTATGGGTTTAAATAACACTTTTACTCAAAGAAAAGAGACCCATATGGCATTTATCCCTAAATTTTATAGCACATCAATGACATTTTATAAATCAATCTATTAAAAATTGGATCAGCAACTAGGTTAACAGGAAAAAATAGAAGTCTGACTAGTTTCCTTTCCTACCATGGCTTCTCTCTCATATCTCTCCATATAAGCCCTTTTACAATCACTGCCCCACAACACCTTAATTTGAGAATCTACCTTTTTTATAAGGTACCAGAGTTGAAACCATGCATGTATTTCCATCTATTCATAAGTACACATTTGGTGCCTACATCCCTGATCCAAGCTTACCCCAAACTGAACTAATTTTAACCTTGGTTAGTAAATTTACAAGTCCATTAAATTTCTAGCAGTTGTGTGACAATTGCTACTAGCATAATTAGCATTCACCAAGAAACTTAAAATTACTTCAACCAGGAATCACCTTCCAACCTTTGGATATAATTTTAAAAAAGCAATTTAGCAAAAAAATTAAATAGAAATTGGGTGGGCGACCATATAAGTCCAGTAGTTTTTTAAAATGGAGCATTTAGGTCTAATAACTTCTTTTTTTGTGATAATTTAGTCCACTAATTTTAAAAAAATGACATCATAATGATAAATGATTAATTTTATTATTTTCCTTCATTTTTTTAATTTGTTTTAAAAAATTGCTTAAGCAATTATTCATGATGAAATTTTATTTGTCAAATACAATTGAAAATAATAAATAATAAATTTTAAAAAAATAAAATTGATAATTTGTCCTCTTCAAACTACAATAACCAGTGGATTGTTACGAAATTTGACTCATAAAAATTATATAATAAAAGGAAAAAAAAATCGGCTATGAGATTATAACGAGTGGAACCCCAAAATAAGCTAGCAAAAAGCTAACAAGAAGTAATCGAATAACATGAACAAAAGTAATTCTACATGCCCAGTAAACTTCTTTCAGTAGTAAATGTCATTGCATTAACCAGTGCTATACAATTTTTTGAATTTTGAATATAATTTAAAAATTAGCAACTGAGCAAAACCAAGATATAAAAAGAAAAAGAAAATCAAAAGTTCTGCTGTTACATTCAAGAAACCCACCTAAAAATTGATCACTGAAACCCTACTAGAATGAAAAAGAATTACTACAATAACAAACCTCAGCAGAAATAGTGGATCCATTGCCTTTCAAGAGAGATAAAGCACCATGAATATCCGGGTCGATTCCAATAACCCAATCATCGGAACTCAAATCCATTTGGTTCGAAGATTCACCATTGTCGGCACCAAAGTCTTCGCTTTTATGAGGCAGAGGACTGCACAAAGAAGCTAACCAGTCCTCTTTGAGTTGGACCTCGGTGGTCTTAGCAAGCACAATTCTATCACCACTTCTAGACGAAGCTGAAATGGGTTTGATAGGAATTGAAGGGTTGTGAATAGTACTTTGGGTAAGAGCCGATAGTGTTGAATAGAAAGTCGCTATTTGGATGGAGGAAAAATGGGAAATTTTTGGAATAGATTTGAAAGAGGAGAGTAAGAACCGTTGTGAGCTCATGGATGGTAGGCTTGGCCGTCTGATTTGCATATGGAGGGATTCCATCAAATTGTATGTGAGCGGGCATATCTTTCATATACTCCAAATTTTGAGGAGACATTTTTTATTAGTAAAAGAACAAATAATGAATACACAATAATATTAAATAAATAGATTTAATTAATTAAAATTTAATTATATGATATTTAAAGGTGAATAAATTTAATTAAATAATATATTAAAAAAATTAATAGTAATAATACATGAAAAAATAAAAAAAATATTATTTATATTTAAAAAAATATAAAATCATTAAAATAAATATAAAAATAATGCATATATATTTAGGTTATAAGAATATTAAACTTTATTGTATTAAAAATGTTATTTTTATTATTATAAATTTTTAAAAATTATATTATATAATTAAAAAAATTAAAGAGACAGCAAACTAATAATATAAAATAAAATATGTTTATTCAATAGTATTATTTTTTTTCATTTTTCCACTAATTTTATTCACAAAATTCAATATATTAGATAAATTAAATGTTTTAATTTATTAATTTTTATATAGTATATTATAAATTTATTAAGTTTAAAATGTAGAATATTATAACTCAATAAAAATCTATGATGTCTTAATTTTAAAACTCAATGGACTTATATTGTTTCATTTTTTAAAATTTAATAGATTTTTAATATATATTTATTGTAGCTTTTAGTATTTTACTTTACAAATTAACTAATTCTAAATACAATCAAATTAATGGATTAAATGGTAAAACTTACCAAAACTAATTAATTAAAATTAAGGTGCATGAGGATATTTCAAAATCACTAGATGATTAAGTTTGTATAAATATTATCAAACTAAAAAAAAACCTTTACATAAAATGATAAGAAGGATTTTGAATTTTGAATTAATTTAACAATGAATTACACGGGATTAAAATGGTGTAATTAATTTGCTTATATACTCGTAATTAACAAGTGCAAATTTTTAGTCACAGTTTATGCAAAAGAAAAAAACATCAGTAAGAGTGCTACTGCCCACGTTTGTTATAATGAGCTTTTGATGATTTAAATTTAATAAATATATAATTATATTAATTATAGAATAATAATTATTATTATTCTAAAATATTTTTTATTATAATAAAGTAAAAAATTAATATTAAAAAAATCTATAAAATAATTTATAAAAATACTTTTAAAATAAATAAATAATTATTTGTTATTTTAATAAATAACAAATATAATTTTTTTTATGAGCAATAAAGCTAAAACACAAAATAAATATAAGTTAATTTAGATAATATTAACAAGATTCACCTGTTTAATAAATAAGTAAAAAAATATAAATTTATTTAATTAATATTTTAATTATTATATAATAAGTTAATAAATCAAATTTAATAATTTTTTTCAATAATTACATTAGTTGATTATTTTAATTAATATAATATACGATATAATATTTTTATAAAAATAATTAATTTAATACAAATATAATTTGCTCACAAATAAATTGGTTGAACTCAACACACTCATTAATTAAATATGTAAACATGTATAATATAAATTATTAATCTTAATGTGATTAAAATTTGTTAACAAAAATATATGCAAAAATCGTACACAATTAAACTATCAAAATAATTATTTATTATATGAATATTTAAATTTTTAATAGTGTAAATAAAAATAATAAAAATTAAAAATAAAATAAAATAAATATATATTAAATAAATATTTTAATATAAAATTAACACAATAAAAGTTAGAAGAATACAAAATGAAAATGATTAATCAAAGGTTTTTATATATACAATATTTTAGATATATGAACTCGATATATAAAATATAATTACATTGATAAAATTATTTATTTAAATTAATATATAATTTATAAATAATTTTTATTTAGGTATTTATTAATGTAAAGAAAAATAATAAAATTTAAAAATAAAATAAAAGTTAGAAGAAGAAAAAAATATGAAAATGGTTCGATAATCATATATTCCTTTGAGGCTTTTATATATATTAATTTTGGATCCGTGTTAGGAAATTACATATAATGTAACCGTATTAATCAAATTATTTATTTTGAAAAGTTTATTTAAATTAATATCTAATTTATTAAGTAATATATTTATTTATATCTCACATTTTATGTTAATATTTTATTTAAAATACTGATATTATTTCTTAGAAAACATATAAAATATTTTAAGATATTTTATATGTTGATATTCACTTATGTATTAAAACTAACAAAACAACTATTTATAAAAGTGTATTTATTTTAAGATATTTTGATATTTATTTGTATGTATAAATAAAAAGTGTATTTATTTTATAGATATTTTGATATTTATTTATGCGTCAAAATAAAAAGTGTATTTATTTTAACAATATTTTGACATTTATTTATGTGTATAAATAAAAAATGTATTGTTTTAAAAATATTTTGATATTTATTTTAAAAATATTTTGATATTTATTTTAAAAATATTTTGATATTTATTTATATGTATAAATAATAAATGTATTTATTTTGATAAAGTGAAGAATAATCAATTTGGGTAAAAAAAATTGTAAAATTAAAACTAAAAAAATAGGAAAATAAAACTTATTGAAGAAAAAAAATAAATGAACGAAACAAATATAATGAAATAATTTATTATGGATGTGATTTAATTTAATAATTATAATATTTTAAAATTTAAAATAATAAAAATAATATATTGATAATATTAGATCATGATTTGATTACGTTGTATCATTTTAAGTTTATGTTACGAAATTATCATGCATTTATCTTAAAAATTATAAAGCCTAAAAGAAAGGTGATGCCATGTGGGTCTTTCGAACATGTACTTTTATATGAGTATTATATAACATTGTAATGATAATAAAAAATTAATATTTCAATAATATTGAATAGTATAGTTAAAATAAAATTTATTTTTCGTATCTTTAAAATTATAAATTTTCCACGTAGGTGGTAATGTCAATCAATCAAACGTTAGAAAACTCTTTGGTCAAACCCAGAAAATATGATTATCATATTCTTCTTCTTCTTTGAAAATCATAGGAAACCACAAAGCCTCTAAATTATATATAAATATTTATTAAAGTCAGTATTCAGTAAAATTTGATGTGCTCAAGCTTTCTTTACATGTTTTTGGGATCAAAATTTTAATTCATTTTTGATTCCAATAATTCAACAGCTAAATTAAAGCTGACACTGTCGTGGGTTGTAGTTGCAATTCTCTCTCTAATCGTTAGTCATACCTATTAATATCAAATCAAATTGTCTTCTATCAATAATTTCTTCTCTTGCATCTTCTATCTTCTTTATAACCACATTCACAATTAGAAAGTGGGTTTTCTATTTTCTTCTTCAAAAGGCTTAGACTTGGTTTCCTCTTCCTTCTTCTCCTTCAATTGATTCATGGGTTTATAAGTGTTGCTTTTAAGAGGAACATTTGCTACTTTTTTATTTTTCCAACTATGGGCAATTGCTGGAGACAACCTGCCAAGTGTGCTCATGCTTCTTCCAACAATTTCCCTGGTACTGTCTAATTTCTCCTCCTTCTTTTTTTGTTCTATGTATTTTCATGAACTTAAGACCCAATGTTGAGATTTGACTTAAATCTGCTTGCTATTTCCCTGTTGCCAATTCCCCTATCAGGTCTAATATTGATATTACTGATGGGTTAGTTGATTGATCATTGTGTAATTGCTATTGAAGATGTAGAAATCTTTACTTTAAACCCTTTAGTTTTCTTATTATTGATTGGTGTGTTTCTTTGCTTTCCATCCGATGTATTCAGCTCATGAGCATGACAGTTTCAAGACTAGTTTAAAATCTCTGCTACATGACTTCATTTTCATTGGGAAATTCTCTCTCTCAAGTTTGAGATAATTACGTGGTACGATTTTATTAGCAAGTATAATCTGATTTACATAGTAATATACAATGAAAAACTGTCACGTAAATTATAACTGTGAAAAACACTACGCATCTGAACAACTCTGAGTGTGTTAAAATCATATGCTATTCAAGTAATTGGGTATTGTGATATTCAATTGTTTGTCAATAGTCTGTTTAGAACTTATAAAATAACTGGGGCACATGCTTTATTCATTGTTTCTCTAGCATTCTGTGCTTTCAAATGGGCATACGAGTTGAATCTCATATCTAACTTGCCCTTTTCATTTTAGAAAGTGTGAACCATGGGGACAAGGTTAAACTAGATTCAACCTCTTCTAGCCAACAAGCACCACTTGGAGGTCCTATAGCATCCAAAATTGATACTTCTATTCCCAACAACAATCTTAAATCCTTTACATTTAATGATCTCAAGAACGCCACCAAGAATTTCCGTTCGGAGAGTCTTATCGGAGAGGGAGGATTTGGATGGGTTTTCAAAGGATGGCTTGATGGGATCACTCTAGCTCCCACAAAAGCAGGATCGGGAATCGTTGTAGCTGTCAAGAGGCTCAAGCGAGAAAGCTTTCAAGGCCACAAGGAATGGCTTGTATGTTCATTGCGGAACTTATCTTTTACTTTTGTTTTTTTTTTTTTAATTTTCCACTTTTCGTTGCTACTTATTATCTAACTGGTTTTTGTTTTCAACTTGGCAGGCAGAAGTAAATTACTTAGGACAGTTGCACCACAAAAATCTTGTGAAACTCATAGGCTATTGCTCTGAATCAGATAACAGACTTTTAGTCTACGAGTTGATGCCTAAAGGAAGTTTAGAGAATCATTTGTTTCGAAGTGAGTTTATGCATACTTCGATTTTTCACATTTTGCTAACAATGCACTTTCTAAATTAGAAAAGTTGTGGTATTTCGATTTCGATCAAGAGTCTAATGGCCTGCTGTACATGTCTCTCTTCCCCCTAAACCCATCTCTATCTCATAGATTCTATCATTCTACCCTCAGAGCATTTTACAATTGGTTCATGCTATGAGCTCTTTAGAGTAATAGTGAAAAGCTCTAATTGAGAAATGTAAGCATCTTTATTATGCTGCATTTTCTCAATAGTCAAATAGAACTTCTGTATTATTTTCCGTTATTCTTGGAGCTCTAAAAATTGCTTGCTTGGTAAACGCCACAAGACATTGAATGCCTCGCAACACTAATGAAAATTTAGGCCTTTGCATTAAGCTTTTGAAAATATTTGTGAAACATGGACTTGTTTGCAGGAAGAGTTTGCAATGTAGTTAAGGAAGGTATTAGGTGGTGACTTGATAGGCATCTCGGTATCATAAATGCTCTGGACCGAATCCGATACCTTAAGATGCGTTTTACCCTATTCATTGTAATCATCTGCATTATTTTAGAAACTGAACCACGATGATGTTTATATCAACCACATAACTTAGAGGTAATTACAATATGCTTTTATTTATCTGCAGAAGGTATGCAGCCTATATCTTGGGCTACACGGATGAACATTGCTATTGATGTTGCACGGGGTTTGTCATTTTTACACGGTTTGGATGCTAATGTCATCTATCGCGATCTAAAGGCAGCAAACATTCTACTGGATTCGGTATATTGAAATATCAATTTTTTTGATTTTTGGATTGATGATTTTTAGTAGTTGGAAGTCATTCTTATTTGTCTGATAGAGTTGTGACAATTTTTGTAGGATTTCAATGCAAAACTTTCAGATTTTGGCTTAGCAAGAGATGGCCCTACTGGAGACAACACTCATGTCTCAACTAGAGTTGTAGGAACTCGAGGTTATGCTGCTCCAGAATATGTAGCTACAGGTCAATTTTACCTTTAAAACACCTACATGAAACAAGAAACATTTGCTTGGTGATCTAGATCTGCCATTAATAAAGAGGATCAGTCCATACACTCAACCTATTTGGCAATCATTATATAAACATCAGACAAGTTATTGACATGAGTAGTTATTGTTTTTCTTGAACTGTAGGTCACTTGACTCCAAAGAGTGATGTGTACAGCTTTGGTGTTGTTTTGTTGGAGTTACTATCAGGAAAACGAGCAATGGACAATGATAAACATGGGAGTGCTGTTGAGACACTGGTTGATTGGGCAAAACCATTCTTGGGTGACAATAGGAGATTTTTAAGAATCATGGACACACAGTTGGGGGGTCAATACTCTAAGAAAGCTGCCCAAGCAGCAGCTGCACTTGCATTGCAGTGTCTGTATAAAGATCCCAAATACAGGCCACCCATGATTGATGTTCTAGCTAAACTTGAGCTGCTCCATTCATCAAAAGATGTTTCAAGAACCCCAAACTCCAGGGTCACTCATCATGGTTTTCAGCATTAAAAAATATCCGCACAAGACTAGCTCTAATACAAACTTGGTACCAACTGTATTGCTGCATTTTATGCAGAAGCAAATTCAAACTATTGTATATTGTTTATATATGATTTTTTTTTATATCAAAAGTGTTTATGAACGATGAGACTTCTTGACAGTTTTTGTAAAGTAAATGTTATAATTGATGACTAAATCTACATAGCCCAGCTAAAAGAAACATGGGAATTGGTACTATTAATGATATTGAATTAAAAAAATCTACTAAAAGAAGCTTCTTTAAGTATAATTTTTGAATCAAATATTACTTGTTTTCAAAATTCAATTTGGCAATCAAAATATACGATTTGATTCAATTTAAAACATCCCTTAAAAAAACATTGTCTCATAAAGAGTAATAAATTGAATGAGATGTTCAAGATTGCATAATTTGGGCAGCATAGATTGCATAATTCACATATTGAAGATTCATTTTTCAAAAAACTGGGAAGCCAACTTCAACAAAGTAGAATATCACAAAACAAACCTATCAGAAGCCCATAAATAAAAGATCAACAATTGGTAACCTAACCACAGAATTCACTTAATTCATCCCTAAAACTATTTTCCAGCAGAACTATTCTAATCTATCAACATGGTTCTTTTGCTTCTGTGATGTTCCAAGATTAATCACAAATGTACATAAATTCAAACCCTGATATAGCACATTAGACAAACCACATTAACGACAGAGAAGCAACCAAGTAATGGGCAAGTCAGTGATGAAAATATAGACAACTTGATTGAGACAGTTCAGAATGACATCGTTCTTCGAAGCTGATATTTTGGTTCAGGGAAGGCCTCATATGGATACATCTTTGCAAAATCCTACAAGTAAACAAACATAGAGCACATAGTTATGAGAATTATCAAGCAAAATCTGCAAGAACGCATTACATCAATGAATCCGATTATTGGCAAATGAAAAGAAAAAATCACGCCAAAAATCTGATGGAGTTCTGACAATACCACCAAGTTATGGTTAACACTTGATACAAGCACTTCCCTGTGGCACCATGCGTTTGAATGATAAAGAAAATCTTAAATTATACATTATAAATACATTACTACATGAAGTCATGACAAACAAAATACCCTAAATAAAGAAAATCTTAAATTATACATTGTAGATAAATTACTACATGAAGTCATGACAACCAAAATACCCTAAAGAAACTTGCGCATCCTTATTTCTAAAGAAAATTAGAAGTGGGATTGACATCTCTCATCAAGCTAGAATAAAACCAAGAAAGGGATGAAAATTCCCCACCTTCTCTTTTTTGAGCTTTATGTTCTCCTGTTCTAAGCGAGAAACCTTGCTGACCAACTCATCGTAGTAAGCCTACATGCAGCTTTTTGGATCATCAATAACAGAAAGAGAACAACTTATTATAAACTATATCCCAAAAGCAGCCAAATATGTTAAACAAAATTACTTGTTTCCTAGCTCGCGAACGTGCTGCTGATTCCCTATTCTTGATTTTTCTCTTTAGCCTCCTCTCAATAGTAGTCTCAAATGTATCCAACGCATCTCTCTTCCGTCCTACCATCGTGGTGTCTGATAGTGCATCAACTGAAGAGGAAGATGACAAACTAACCTTTTGTGGGATATTTTGAGGGTTCTCCACTTCGATGGAATCTAACCTCAAAGAATGATTCAAATAAGTTTCGGCAAAAAGCCCAGCTTGTACAAGGAAGTCTTCCACACTTGTTTCACCAAGTGTAGGGTCTCTGTCCTGACTTTTCATAACCTTGCTATACCTCCTCTTCTGCCCTAGCAGGATTTCTCACCACACTTCATCAATAGTCTTCCCACTCAAGGCTCTAGCCAATGTTAAACTGGCCTGTTGTTGGAGTGAAGACACTGAAGATGTAATCTCAGCATCCATCCTCATGGACTGATTTGTCTCAGCAGCCCATATATTTTGAAGAAGCTCGTCAAGATTCATACTAAAAAGTGGTTTTCTGATAACTTCCAGCTGATTTTTAACTTCATTGAGAGTGAGACTGTACCATGAGTTGTGCCTTGTCAATGGTATTGGCTGAAAATGAGTCTCTTGGCCATTACTCTGAAATGCCATTGTTTGTATTCCCATCACAATCTCTTAGTGCCCTAAAATCTATCATTGCAAAAAACATTAGTAACAGAAAAAGGTGGAAAAAATTTGTGCTTTCATGAGATAAATCAGCTCTTAAAGGAACCTTTTGGGTGTCAAAACATACTTGGGCACCCAAAGGTTTTTTTTTAGAGACCTCCAGCCATTCTAACATGGTCCAAGATCCAAAAATGGTAGATATGGTCATCGAAAAATAGGCAAATAAATGAAAGTCAAAATTCAATGATCAATTTTTTTAAAGATTAAACGGTAAGAGAATCTTACTGCCAAACCATTTTGACCCCAACCATCACTTGTTAAATAATCGGCTTGAATCTAAACAACGGGTATTTGTATTAAAAGGACCTTTTTGGTGTCAAAAGGTCCAAGGTCAAAAAATGGTAGACATGGTCGTCTAAAAATATGCATATAAAAGAAAGTCAAAATCAATGACTAGTTATCACCGGTTGAGACAATTGATCCGTAGTCCTTTAAAAAAAGCTAAATTATATAAACTTTTAAATTTTACTATTTAATTTTCGAATTTTAAAACTTTACTTTAAATAAATTATATATTTTAAATATTTAAAGATAAAATTTAAGTACTAATAAAGAAGTTAAACCTAAAAGACAAAGAAACTACTATAGATCCCTAATTGATGTTTTGAGACCTAAAGGTCATAATAAGAAAAATTAAATTTAATAATTTTAATGATTTTATTTTTATTTTTTTAATAATGTAATATATTTTTTATTTTCAAATATCTATTGATTTCTATCGAGATAAGATTCAATTTAAATTGAATTTTCAGTAAAAAATATTATAAAATAACAAAATTGACAAAAAAAAATTAAAATATCTAAAATATAATAATTAAATAATTAAAATGCATTAATATTTTTTAAAAAAATGTTTAATATATTTAATTTATTATAATAAATTATCAAAATATCATGATAATTTAAAATTTAAAATATTAAATATTTTACACTTGAGAAGCTGTATTATACATATGCTAGTGGCACTTATCTCCAACACAACGGAGCAAAAATTCCTCTTTTTTTCTCAAAATAAATAATTTAATTTTATAATTTATAAATTAAATATTATTTTCTCATTATTATAAAAAATAGATATTTATAATTTTATAATTATTAAAATAAGTGTTTTTAGTAGAGTATTAACTCTTACACTTAAAATATTCATTTATACATAATAATGATACCATTATAGATATTTTACAACCAATGAAACTAATAAAATATTAGTTATATAATAGGATATGTCTAGAGGTGTCAAAGAGTCTTTATCCTGCACGACATAATTCGTTAATTTTTTATGTCATGTCAACTAGAAGGTTATACGGATCACACCATGTCTCTATTCTTGACTCATAAGCTTAACTATGTTGTGCCATGATCTGCGAGCTAACACAACTCATGAAAAAAAAATAATGTTACAAAATTCAAATACTCCACTTCAATCATATCCTCACATTTTTCACACATGTTTTATATAGTACCATATCGAATATTTAACGAGTTAACAATTTAACACTGGCAACCCGTGTGACACCCGTACCAGTGATATGTCTTCTGATCTGGCGACAAGATGCGTGTATTTTTGTATCAAATCACATTAACTTTTGTTTGATATAATAAAAAAAAATTACCCACGCACGAGATGAAAAGTTTTTTCCTTTCCATACTTGATGACTTGTAGTATTCTTTTACTAGGATCCTAATATCCGATTTGTATTGGAACCAATATAAAAGCACAACTTATTTTTGGAAAAAATGCAGTGAATGTGGATCGAGTAAGCACTTGGAAAAGGTCTGAACATAAAGATGCAGTTGGAAACATTAACTATATTACTTTTCAAGGTCCAATGAGTTAAAAAAGTGTAGAGCAGCATACTGTAAATCAAAAAACTCTTACCATGCATAAAGACATTGCATGATTGCATCAACAAGACCTGACTTTGGCTTCTCAGCAATCAAATTAGTGCTACTTCAAATTCTACACTCCCATAATATCTCTACTCTATTTCCAATTACAAAGGCCTGCTCTGACTGTAGTAACAAAAACTCAAAACCCTATTATCAAATTCTAACTTCTGAAAACCCCACTCAAATCTATAACAGAACCATATTTTCGTAGAAGACACTCCATGAACTCAAGCCAGTGGAGTTAACCATGTGGACAAACTTCTTACCTTTATACAGGATAGGAGGCTGATCCACTGACAGATGCAGGCCACTGGAGCTACAAACCACTCCCAACAGCAGAGAATAGCATACCTCATAAAAATCAAAGAGAAATACTAATAACAAACAAATTTGCACAATACTTTTTCATACACTACTATTGATGTGCCAGCCACGTGGCATCATAATCTAGAATAAAACAATAACTCGTTCATTTTCATATGCCACACTATAATTGGTGTATGTGTGCGATAGTTTGTGTGCTTTCCATTATTGCTAGAAAAAATTACTGATTTGAGTTTCAGTCCTCTTTCTTATCAAGAAAAACAAAAGCTCTATTACAGAATATGAGATTATAAGGAAAATATAGTAGAAGTCCCTAGAGTTTTTTTTTTGGGGGGGGGAATGTTCCGGATCTAGCTCCAGTCAAAAATACATATAAAAGTTCTTACACAGTAAAACAGCTGTTTTTCTTTTTAAATAATAGTATTTTTTGATAATCAACAATCAGAAAGAAGAATATTCATTAAAAAAGAGTATTTTTAAGCAATAGAAAATTCTTTTGAAGGATGTGGTTAGTCCTGCCTCTATTCGATTAAACACTTTTAAATTGTATATATCAGTTCTCTAATAGATGACAGAAAAAGCATTTTTTGCCACTTAGAGTGAGGCCATGCACATAGGACTGATGTTCAGTCAAAATTGAAACAATTTAAGTTGTCCATGATTACTCTAGAATTTAAAAGTTTGGGGACTAGTGTAATCGAACTAGAAGATTGAACTAAATTCTAGGAAAAAAACATTGAGCACTACTTGCAAGAGCATACAAAGAGTGAACAACAGTGGCAAAACAATAATAATTACCAGGTCAAAATCCAGATCTATTGATATAGATATCATCATTTTTTAAAGCACTGGAATTAAAATTTAAAAAAAAAAATCCTGACGAAAATACATGAAAATAAAAGCAACAGATGTAGGAAAACAATGATCAAAGCAGAAAAATAAAAAAAGAGCAAATTACTACAAAATAATGTTGGGTAGTACTTGCCATTTCAAGGAGATGAGTGACATTCAAATAGGTGAAGTGAATAGAAAAAAGTTGTTGGGCAACAAACTTAAAATAAGAAACAGAATTTTCTCCCTCAAAAGTCTATCTTTTGCCCATCACTTCTCAGAAAGTTACTACATTGTTTTAAAAACAGTGACTGGGAGAAACATACTAATTAGAAAGAAAATACAGCTTTGAGAATCAGGTCTTTATAGTAGGCAAACAGAAAGATTTCACTAGAAATTTAAAGATGTCGTTGAAAGACTGCCTTGAACTTCTCAGAAGAATCACCATAGTCCAAAATAAAATGAGTGATGCACTTATGAAGACATCTGCACATTCAATACATAAATCATAAAAAGAACAAAATCAAAGTATATATATTTACATTAACATATGCAACACACATATAAAACAAGATGCACAAGATCCATACCTTTGATGATAAATGGTCAATAAAATACTTAAAACAGCTAGTGTTTGTGTAGACTAATGTTATTACAGAGGAGTGAAATAAAAAAAACCACACAGAAGATGATCATATGACACAAGCTAAAGATCAAAAGTACACAGCAACATGACAGGGCTGAAGCTTCAAAGAAGGAACAGCTACTAAAACAAGACAACATATCTTAGCATGGGAAGTACTTATACAACAAGGTTATTCTGCATGTCAAACTAAATTCAAGAACAATTATCCTCCTGAGAAGGTTTTGATGTAGAAATCCTAAAAACTACGAAGAGAACAACTCAAAACAACAAGAAAATAACCTAGCATAGATAAACTCAGAATTAAAATATGATATTAGAGCTTCAGCTACTTCTCTGATAATGGAGAAAATAGGCAGATAAACCCTTTCACAGTGAAAAGAAACGGTTAAGACCTTAAAATAATAAAAAGATAAGTGCAAAAATTAAATAAAATTCTGCTCGTAAGTTGTCACAGTTTTAAAATAAACCATGGCAATCCAACTCAAGTGTGGATGTGTGTCATTAATCTCTGGTATGGCATTATTGCCAGGTTTTTTTCCTTTTTGACTAGACTACTGCCAAGAAATGACACTGAAAAATCAAAACAATAATACATGTGATGAATTTCACCATACATACCTGAAAATCGTATTAGCGACCCATGTAAGGAGCACCGGGACCTTGATGAGGTCTAACACCACTGCTCTGTCCCATTTGAGGGTTCTGGTACCCACCCTGCATCATTTGCTGGTTACCGTAGCTCCCTACAGGCTGATTCCCATATCCCACTGGTGGCACACCCTGGTTCCCCTGCGGAGCACCAAATCCTCCCATCAGATTACCAACAGTCAATCCAGCTCCCTGGCTTGCAATCAATGCAGACAAAGCCTGCCCAAGTGCCGGGTTCAGACCCTGGGCAGACAACCCTGCGTTGAAACCCCCAGGTCCTGATGGAGCCATCAGATGCCCCGGAGGTGGGGCAGCGCCACTAGAGGGATACTTGTTCTTATCTTTTCTGGAATGGTAATGTGGTTGTTGTTGATGGTGATGATGTTGTTGATGAGAATACCCCTTGGTTTGTCTAGGACCATCTACAGCCTTCTGACAATGTAGTGTAAGTCCCTCATAGTTCTTATGAGGCTCTTCAAGAGCCTTTTTTGCACCCTCAACAGACTTGTACACAAAAAGTGCAAACCCCTTCGGCTTCCCTGTTTGCTTATCTAAACCAAGTGGCCCGTCTTCAACCTCCCCAAACTGTTTAAAGAACTCAAGCAACTTTTGGGGATCAACCTCCGCCGAGACGTTACTGACAAAAATCTTTCTCTGAGTGTACTCTGAAACCGATGGGGTCACAGGAGGTGGTGCTGTGACAGGTCCAGCAGACGCTAGCTGACACGAAGTGGTCCGACTACCAATCTTCTTTTGTGGCTCTTTCAGAGATTTACGAGCACCACTACGATGTTTAAAAAGAATAAAAGCATAACCTTTAGATTTTCCAGAGACTCTATCCGTTACACACTTGCAATCCTCAATCTCACCATACTTACCAAACTCAGAAATTAGGGTTTCAGTAGTAGAGTCCCAACCGAGACCGTGGACGAATATTTTTCGATGAGCTGGATCTTTATCAGCTACCTCATGAACACTATCGACGAATTCTGGATACTTCTCGGTCGCTTGCTTAACGAGAACCAAAAGTTGCTCCTTCGAGAAGGGTTCAAGAAGCTTCTCCAAGGGTTCTTCATCCAAATCTTCTTCATTTTCCTCTTCCTCTACTCCTCCATTTAACTCAGGTTGAGCCCCTTCAGATGAAACGACGACGTCTTGGTTCTGCTCTCGTTCTTCTTGGGGCTGTCCTTGTTCCTTAACGTCATTTGTATCATCTACAGCCATGTATTGTGGTTCTTGATCTTCAACTTCTTCAATGGCTTCAGACAGGGTTGGATTTGGATCTTCTAGTTCTTGCTCTTGATCTTGGAGCTGGGGTTCCTCAACAACAGGCTCAGGCTGAGGAGGCTGTGCTTGTTCTACATCGGGTTCAGAGGTTTTGGTTGTTTGGGGCTCAGAGGATCGGAGCTTTCGCTTCTTTGCCATGGCGGAATGTAAAAAACTAGGGCTTTACTTTTAAGTTCTCTAGAATTAGGGCTTGCTTATAAGGGGATACGAAGATATTTTATTTTTTAGAAAACTCTAAATTCTTAATTATTATTTTATACTTATTTTAAATCATTTTAAAATAAATTAATTTTTTATTAATTATTATAAACCTTATTAAATCTTAATCTTACAATAAATAAAAAATTAAAAAAATTAAAAAAACTAAATATATACATATAAAATTACTTTATATTTTTAACATTTTTTATTTCACAAATTATAATATAATTATAATTAATATAATAAATAATTATTTTCTAAATTAAAATTAATTATTTGATTATGATAAAATCATGATTTATATTCAATAAACGAATTTTGCCTTTTCTTTCAAATCGTTTCCCTATTGCCATTTTTTTAGTTTTGGAAACAGATAAATGATCGAATTTTACAAGTATTTTAACATAATTTATAATTCTTAAATATAGATTTTTCCAATTTAAAATTGATTAATACTAATTCAATTCAACTCAATTTAATATTTATTATTAAGATTATATTGATTTTGCTTAATTATATTTAATATATATATTAAATATATTTGATGTTTTAAAGAATATAATATTTTATATATAATATTTTTAATAATTTATTGAAATAAAAATAACAATATTTAAAATATATCAAAAATTAATATTTTATTTATAAAATATATATTTTTAATTATTTTTTAATACATAATATATAAGATTGGATTAAAAAATTTAGATTATTGGATTACACATCCGATTAACCAACTAAATTTTAGAGTTTTAAATTACAAATTTTATCGTCTCACGTTAACTAGTTTGAATTTGTTGTTTTAAGCCAACTTGGATTTTAGTCCATTTGATTTTCATAAAAAAATATTTAAAAAAATACAAAATTAACAAAATAATATTATTAAAATTTATAATAATAAAAATATTATTTTAATAACATTAAATATTAATTAAAAATATTTAATATTAAATTAATTTAATTTACATGATTATAGTTTAATTTAAATTAATTATATTAAAGATAATATTACATAAAAATAATATTATAGTAAAATTTATAAAAATTAAAAGGTTAATAAACTTATTAACTTTTTTCATTAAAAAATTAATAATTTTTATCAATTTTCGTATTAAAATTTTAACTGATTCGTTAAAAAACAATCTTTTCACCTCTCTTAAAAAAAATGAAATGCTACTTCGAAAAAGGAAATAGGTAAGTAATAAAACAAAATATAATAAAATAAATTTGAAGGATGATGTTTTTATTATTTAAAAAAAATAAAGAGAAAAAAAAACGTGTTTAATTATTCTCTCCAACTCTCTTCTTCGTCTTCTCCGTTCATCACGTCTTTGATCTCCTTGACATTTTCCCAGAGACAACTTATGTATACATGGCCGCTTCCGCTTATTGCCAATCCACGCCTTTTTCTCTTCCACCTGTTGCCTCAAAATTCCAGAATCTAAGTCAGGTGCACTTGATCTCATTTCCAGTCCATTCGCAGTCAAGACACAGTCTTAGGGTTTCAAATGTTACCTTATCAAACCTCAAGGTCTTATCCTTTTCTGGAAAAACCAGAGGTATTTACTGTTTTAACACTTATATTTACTGATTTAGATTATGATTGTAGTATTTCTGATGCTATGTTGCTATACATGGGAATTTCAGTTGATTTAAAGGCTATAATAAAATGATTTTTTCGGAAGTACTTAGATTTACGATAATGGGTTAGTGAGAATTTTAATGTAATTAACGGCTTATGGATTCATGAGCTCTATTATGCAATGAAACTGGAACGTATTCTACAAAGATCTTTCTGCTGCTGATCTTTTTTTGTCTGTGTTGTATTACTAATCTCTTGTATGCATTTTCACAAGTTCTGATTTGGGTAACAAAATTTTCTCCGATTCCATCTGTCTTTTATGAAGATTGTAGCATCAAAGCTTGGATCTTGGGAAAAGGCTATACCGACCTCTCTTAATTGTGATAGCCGATCAGACACATTGAATAATGGATCTACTGAGAAATGGTTGATTTTACTACAGAAAGTTGTTGTTGACTTGTTGTTGAAGTATTGTCTTATTGTTTTTACTTTTATTAATAATCCACACCGAGAGTAAAAATAGGGCAATCTACCTGAAAAAACTGTGATCTTTGTAAAAGTGTGCAAAGAAGCACCAATTTAGGATCAATGGAAGAAAACCAGGTAGACAAGCAAACTAGCATAAGAGATGTAGAGAAAAAATGCTCAAGAGGAAACCTCAAAATGTATATTCTTATTGCTGTTATGTGCATAGTGTTCTTCGACTTGGTACACCAAAGAAATCTTCTGTTAGTACTTTGTACTGGGTCATAGACTCATAGTTGCTTTATTTGAGCTTTGAGGTTTACATCCTTGTGCAGATATAAGGAGATTAAGTACATGTTAAAACTATTTGAGTGATCCAATCTCATTGAACATATCAGGGTCCATTAATTTGAAAAACAAATGTTTTGACCGATCAAATTTAGCCATTGATGATTTTATATAATGTTGTAGATATATCATAACATGAAATTAAAACTTTGTAACCAAAAAATCAATAAACAAGCATGAAAGTTAAAATAGTTTGTACACTATTAGATGTGATTAATTCAACTGTCTATAAAAAGGTAGTTATAGTATCAGGCCATGCTAGAATGGACTCCACCCCTCCTCCCCCCCCCCCCCCCCCCCCCCCAAAAAAAAAATCTCTCTTTTTTCTCCCCTCCTCCCTCTATTCTTCCAATTGGTTTGTAAAATATAACAAGAAAAATTATGGAGCAACCATTTACTGATGATATAGATTTAGGATTTTTTTTTTAATAACTTGTTCTCCTGACATTCAAGATATTGTGCTTCTTGTGTTCTTCAAATATAATGTAGGAGTAGTAGTAGGCTTTTTCTAATTTAGTAATCTTGTGCACAAGTTTGCTCCTTTTGCCTGATTCTTCTTTCCTTTTTTGTTTGATTTCCGAGCAATTGCAGACTGATTTCTCTGACTTGGACTTGCTATTGTAATTTTTAATCATTGTTATGATTAAAACAAATAAAAAATATATTGATGTGGGTTCCTTTGGTAATCAACTAAGGATATTTTCTGTTTTGGCAATCTCTCATTTGTTTGTGAAATTTTTGTTGCTTCATTTTTGTTTTTATCATGCCATTCTGTAACATTATTTTAGGTACTTTTTTCAATTTGAGCTTCTCTCAGCTGAGCCTTTTGTCTTTGAGGTCCTTAGCATGTAAAAAGTAATTTTTTTTAGTTGGTTAAATATTTCCTTTTGGTATGGTTGTTGAATCTGTTTGTTTCTCTGTTGGATGTTCATGTAGGGTCTGATCCTTGACAATGTTTGCTTAAATTGTCCTTGAGGCTTGAGTTTTATGATGACATTTCATCGTGAGAGAAAAAAAAAGTTTGAGAATATGGTTGTTGTTACATGTGAGGCTTGATATTTATGATAACATTTCATCGAGAGAGAAAAAAGTTCTTTGGTAATATGGTTGTTGTTACATGTGATCATGTAATTGATATCTTTGACTTTGATGCTTCATCTACTACATATCTTCATAAGTTTGATAACTGAAGAATTCAAGTTCAGAATGGTTCAAAAGCTAGAATGAAACACAAGGTTACCGCCGTGATCACGTGGCATATTTTTCTTAAAATTAGAGATAATACACTCTCATTTCGATAAGGAAAGATAATTTCCATTGAATCTTACTTGTTGGACTTCTAAAAAACTGGGATTTTTCTTATGACTGTTGAAGTGAGCCGTCCTTTTCCTTCTCTCTTGACTGCCTGCCTACATCTGGAAAATAAAGCTTTTCTGATCTCTCAGAAATCGTACTGACATTGTCATTCTCGTTGATGATCGGGCTCTAAGATATCATTTACCTGTGTTGAAATGTTACATTTTGGTGGAATAAAACGTGCATCCTTTGACATGATAGACTATTGCTTTGTAAATGCTGCAGTTGTAAAGAATAATAAAATTTGGTGGAAACTCATGAGAAATTCTGTTGAATATATATATCTTCAAATGTTTTACAACTCATTAGATTTATGCTGAGATGTATATATATGATGTTCATCGTGTTATGTTGTACATTTGCAGCTCCAGTGGTAAACAAAGATTCTTGGGAAAGATCTGTTCTTAAGAGCGAAACTCCAGTCCTAGTTGAATTTTATGCCAATTGGTGTGGACCCTGCAGGATGGTTCACCGAGTAATTGATGAGATTGCAGCGGAGTATGCTGGAAGAGTCCAATGTTTTGTTATAAACACCGATGATGATTCACAAATTGCTGATGAGTATGAAATTAAGGCTGTGCCGGTGGTTCTGCTGTTTAAGAATGGGGAGAAGTGTGACACTGTGATTGGTACAATGCCTAAGGAGTTCTATGTTGATGCCATTGAGAAAGTCCTGAAATCATGAGTAATTAGTTCATAAACATTGATCCAATTTGGTTTTTCTTGTAATCCATCTTGAAATATTTTGATTCATTGGATGTTGGCCGATTACACTATTAGGTAGACATATTTTACATGTATGCCTATCTGATTATTATTTTCCTGCCAAAATATTAGTAATATGTCTGTAATGTTTATTAAGATTAGAAAATATCAATGTAAAATATGGAAAATAACTTGTAAAGGTTTTGTAATAACTGGATGCACAAAAGTTTACTCGCTTTGTGTTGAACAAATGAAGAAAATAATTCATTAACAGAAAAAAAAAATGATGAAAAGGAAATTTTGTATTTATGAATTGCCAAATATTCAAAGGGAGTTTACGGGACAATGGGAATGCTGTTATTTTAGTTTTATAGTTATTAAATATTTCATAAAAGTTATATAATTTTTTAAAAATGTATACTGATTTTAAATCAATAATTTTTTATTTTTTAAAAAATATTATCTTAATTAAGGGTTTGATTATAAAAAATTTATGTCCCCTTTCACCCGTATTGTAGGATCTGAACTCATTTGGAAAACAAGATACAGACGCAATTAAGAAGCGTAAAAACGTATCACGCCCGGTGGGACTCGAACCCACAATCGCCTGATTAGAAGTCAGACGCCTTATCCATTAGGCCACGGGCGCTGCTAGTGGTGGAAAATCTATTGTGATTTTATTTATCAATTGTGTATAAGTGCAACAGATTGGTTGTCCGGTTGGTTAGGAACTTGGCAAGAAAGGAAGGTATGATTGTTTGCCTGATTGGTACTTGGTAGCACTTGCAGCGCCAACTAGAAAAGCTTGTTAAGATATCTTTAAAATAACATATTAAATAATTTAAATATAATTATATTTGATTTAGTTTCTATAATATTTAATAGTAAGATGTATAATAAAGTTAGATAGTATTTTAGTAATTTTATTATAAAATTTATTTAAATTAATATTTAATTTATTTTTAAATTATTATTACATTTTAAAATAATAAAAATATTATTTTTAATTTGATATGAAAAAAAATCAAGACACATAATTCTATAATTTTTTAATGTATTAAATTTTATATCATTATATTATTTTTATGTTGTACGCTAATTGATTAATTTTATTTTTTTAATATATGTAAAAACTTTATAGTTTAAATTTGAACTTTGGGTTGGTAAATATTATAATTATTTAAAAATTAGTATTATAATGAAATATTTCATACATGCATATAAATAAATAAATAATTATTTAATTATACGTGACATCAATTAAGTAGGTTTGGTTACAACAATATTTATAGGACTTTTAATATATTGCTAAGTTACTAAAACGACCATTGTTTAAGAGTTATGATATATCTATTTTTGTTTTGGAAAAAATAGATGTTTTATCTAATAGTTTGTCACTAATATTTAATTCTCATGTTTCAAAGTAAAAAGTTTGAAAAAAAGATTATATATATACATTGAAATTTGTTTAAATATAATTATTACAGATTAATCCCATTTAACTTTTAGGAAAGTGTACAGTAACAAGGTACAATAGACAACAAAAGAATTAGTTACTAGCATAATCATATTAAGAGCAAGAAGAACCCTCATGCTCTAGGTTGGTATGTGGTTGAGCAAGATGAGCTGACTCATTTTTAGAAAGCTAAGAGCCTGCTTAATTCAAAATTGAGAGAGATCCTCCATTCTGTAATAGGAAGCCAAGCAGGGGTGACCTGAGAACATATGAAGCAAATTATTTCAATAGCTAGCAAAATGGGTATTTTGCTTAAGAGTTATTCATGAAACTACCAAATATATATGTTCTCAAGTCACTCCTGTGTGATTCCTCTACCTCTTTGAGCTTTCAATATTGTGCTATATATGATGATTGTCAATATCTTATGTTAAAGTCATGAATTCTTGTTCATATATATACACCAAGCTTAACTTATAAACACATTAATTAGCTGACTCTATTATTGTACTACACCGTAGTACACATTTTTCTAGAAATAAAATAAAATAAAGGACACTAATAGAGAAAGGGAGTACTGCAATTTCTGTACTTATAATGGGACTCAAGCCTTACTGGATTTCAAAATTCATATATTATTATAACAATTACAACTCTCAAGGTCTTAAGTTGAAAAGTATTTAAATATGAGAAATTATAGTTTGATAATTTTTTTAAAAATTCAAACAATAAGTATTTATTTTAAATGTGGAAAGTAATAAGGATTAGAATTTGAATTTTAAATTTTTAACTAATGAAATTATAATCTTATTAATTGAACTATTAAACGTTAGCGTTTAACAATTATTGATATTAGGTGAAAAAAATACATTCAATTGTACTATTCATTGTGTTACCACAATTTTAATCATATATTTGTTATATTTTCACATTTTGTAGGTAATGATATAAAATACATTCAATTGTCCTATTCATTGTGTTACCACAATTTTAATCATATATTTGCTATATTTTCACATTTTAAAGTATTTCAAGTTATTGTTTTAACTATTTTTATCACTTTTAGTATTTTACCGAACTTTAAGTGTTTAAAAAAAAAAGGGAAATGTGAAAAATAAATAATACCTAAAGCTTAAAACTATTTTGGAAAGCTACTTTATTCACAAATCTCATTAATAAGGGTTTTTTTTTGTTGTTGTTGCTATTATGTCTCATTAATAAGTTAAGGAGGAAATAAAAAGCTCCTTCAAACCATAATTAAAATTGAACCATTTCTTTTATAAAAGATACGTTTCTCCCATGGCTAGCTCGGTGATTATGAAAGATGTATGATAGGTTCAAAATCTAGACTTGTTTATCAAGAATTAAGTTTTTTTTAAATATATTTTTAAAGTTTTGTTGCACAAATAAAACATGCAATACCATGATTATTATGATTAATTTATTACATTAATGATATCAAGATTTTATTTTTATTACTCTTTTTAATCTATATTTTTTTATAGTACTTTAGTAGTATCTTATTTAAAAAAAATATTAATTTAATATAATTTGTTATTTAATTGTTGATTTTTCACATATATAATAATACATATACAATATTAGGAGGATATTCAATTAATTGATTATTTAAAAATGTTATTTGAATATCGCATGTGTATTATTATACATGTAAAAAATCTACAATTAGATAATGCGTTATATTAAATTAATATCTTTTTTTAAATAAAGTATCACTAAAATATCACCTTAAAAATATGAATAATTTTTTATGATAATATATTTAGCTAATAACACCAAAATTTATATGTTGGTTCCGTCTAAAGTAAACCTACAAAAATATTATTGAATTAATGTATTTATTTTGCATAGGAAATAATATATGAACAAATAATTTCAAGAATAAAATTATTTTATTAAAATTAAAAATACACAATTATAAATATAAAATTTGAATAAAGTAAATAATCGAAACCTATGTATCACACAGTATATTTAAAATAATTTTTTCGCTCACAATGAATGTTAGATAATTACAAAAACTTATATCTCATTATAAAACGATTAAATAATAATAATAATAAACTTATACTACATTTTATTATTACACAAACTTTCAAGTGTGTGAACTCTATTATATAAACTAATTTTAGATAATAAAAAAATTCTTTTATTTTCCTTTCTTTTTTTCTCTTTCCTTTAATTCAAATTTTTTTAACAATCCTCTATACCTTTTATACCTTTATCCGTGAAAGTATATTTACCTTACTGACTGACCAGTAGACTGGGGTGTCCTTGAACTGTTCTATCATTTATGTAAGCAATGACATATTTCAAAAAAGAGTCTTTCTTGACACTATTTAGTTCTCACATTTATATTTGTTTTGGCTATGAACATATGACTAGTTTTGTGAGAATTTTTGAATAATTTAGCGCTATACAATTCTCTTTCGAAGCGGTCTCACTCTTCCTTCACATAGATGATTTCTTATCTTTAAAATTGATCTGCAAAAAGTAACTCATATGCTCCCTCAATGTTTTATTTATAATAATCATTAAAAGCGTTAACGTATCCTATAATTTATCGGTATCATTATTTTCATCATAGGAATGGACTTTAGGATAAACCTCTATAATGATCTCATTCAGTTTTTACAATTAAGTTGTCCATTTGAACTTAGATCTTAAGATCTCTAGTTAAATAGATTGAGTTTTCTTTGCAAATCATTATTCATTCATGGGCTTTGATCTTATTCCTCTCGATGATTTATCAAATAACTATCGATTTAATCCTTTAATTAAATGATTTTTTATGTTATACTTTGACTTCACGTAGTTAACAAAGATAACCTCGTTTAAGAGTAGTTATTTAATGGTACTATATCCACAACGTATATGCTAAGACTTACTATTATACATATTGCTATGTGTCCTGCCAACGATGATAATACACTTTAATCATATAGTTTTGAAGTAAATTTTATTAGTCCTTTAATTTTAAAAAAGATCAATTAAGTTTCATTTTTTAAAATTAAATATTTTTTTGGAATTAGTTGGAGTTCTCAATTTTGTAAAATTAAAAATAAAAATATAATGAAAAATAAAGGGAAAAAACATGAGCTCTTTCTTCAACAAATCTTTCTACTTTCACACTACGCCCAAAGAGGATAATAAGGTCAGTTAGGTGAACCAACTTTAAATTTTAAGTTTGTTCACGTGCTGAATGTACTCTAAATTCTGTATTTGTTTTTACACATTTTATTCATTTTCTACTATTCTCAGAATTTGTATTCCATCACATAATCATAGAAAAAATCAAAATCTATTTCAAAGAGTTTAAATAATATAAACAATTGAAAAATTAAATATTAATTAATTTCTGGAGAATTAAATTTATTACAAAAAAATAATTTACATACAATATATATATATATATATATATATATATATATATATATATATATATATATATATATATATAATTTAAATTACATTATTAATATATCTATAAGCAAACTCTAAGAAACTTTCAACTTCGGAAATGTAATCGTACTCAATTCTACACTTTGACATCCAAGATTTTTCTATTTTCTATTAACAACATTAAGCATATTAAATATGTATTCAACCAATATATTTCAAATCTTATTATATATGAATTTCATAAATATTAAAATATCTATCAAAACATCATATAAAAATAAATACATAAAAACCAAACATAACAAATATATAATATTAACAATATAAAATATATAATAAGCAATATATTTCATATATTATTATTTATGAATTTTATATTTATTAAAATATCTATCAAAACATCATATAAAAATAAATACATAAAAACCAAACATAACAAATATATAATAATTTATATATATAAATGCATTCAATTAATAAGAATACATATTTTATACATATATAAAATAATAAATATTAATAAACTCATTATACATTATATACATATAAAATATATCTTATATTATATTATATATATATTTCATATACATGTAAATAATTTTCAAAAATTATTTGTTTAAAATAAATTAATATATATCAAAACACCTAAATACATAAAATTATTAAAATAAATAAATGAATAAAAATACATTCTTCTCTTCTAAGCATGAATAAAAATACAAAACCTACCTAACACGAATTTATACACATAATATACAAAAATAAAGAAATATGAATAATAAGTGTAAAATAATTCATAGAAATATTTACAAGAGTAAATGAAGTGACAAACTAAAGAAAATGAA
This sequence comes from Hippophae tibetana, assembly GCA_037013495.1. Lineage (NCBI taxonomy): Eukaryota > Viridiplantae > Streptophyta > Magnoliopsida > Rosales > Elaeagnaceae > Hippophae > Hippophae tibetana. Next base: position 11,288,025 of record CM072809.1, on the reverse strand, counting down.
GAAAAAATGGTGTTTTATAAGTGAGAAAATTGGTATAAATTTTTTGAGTATTATGCTAAAAAAAATAGGAGATATAGAAGAGAAATTAGAGGGGAAGAAAATTCACTAAACAACGCCGAAATTGATAATCGGAGTGGTTGGAAAATGAAAAAAAGTGGAGAAAGGAGTCGTCGTTTTAGGGTTTAAATAGTTGAAAAATACATTCTGTTGAAAAATAAGGGAGAAAAACGTGTGTAGCGTCGATTGACACGTAGGAAAAACGTCATACGTAGGACATAACGTCGGTTTTACGTGTCAATCGACACTACTATTTTATTTTTCTTTAATTTTTTAAGTCGACTGACACGTAGAACTAATGCTACATGTATGATTTTAAGTCACTTTTATGTGTCAACCAACTTAAGTCATATGTAGCATCAATTGACACATAAAATCCTACATTTAGCGTCAATTTTATGTGTCAACTGACTTAAAAAATAAAATAAAATAAAATAGTAGTGTTGGTTGACACGTAGAACCGATGCTACAAGTAAGATTTTAAGTTAGTTTTACATGTCAACTGATGCTACACGTGATTTAAGTCAATTGACACGTAAAACTGACTTAAAATCCTACGTGTAGCCTCAATTGACACATTGAAACGACACTATTTTTTAATTTTTTAAATCGATCTTTTACATAACGACTTCAAATTCATTATAAGTCATTTTTTCCTTAAAATGGACTTTAAATCCCGACTTAATTGCTACCTTTTTGTAGTAGTGTCATCATAAAATCCCCCAAAAATAAAACTAACAACACAATGTGTATTTCTCAAAAACAATATTTCTTAGAGAATTATATAGACTATAGAACAAGACAGATTTCTCGTACTAAAAATCCTTAGCTTCTTCCTTATATTGCTAGATTTTGAAGTTTATTGGGGCTAAAAATGTGTGTAAAAGAATGGATGGTTGTAGGTTGATCGTCAATAGAGGGTTGAGATTGCTAGAATAATGACTATTTGATGGAGTTGTTTCCTACTCCTTTGCAACAGTGCAAGCCTCTGGTTGAGATGGAAATGACTCTAAAAAAGGTGATGAGATGACAATGATCAAGCCTTTGATGGAAGGATGACGTTGTCAAAGAAGGCGGTGGTTGTGTGACGTTGCCAACTAAGGTAATGGTTGTGCGATATTGTCAAGGAAAGTGGTGATTATTTGTGGTAATGGGTTGATAGGTTGTCTAATTGAGAAAGATGTGATAATGTTTTAAAATTACATAACTAATAGAATTTATCTAAAAAAAATTACAAAATCAAAGTGTATTATCACTATAGTTATAGAACCTTAATGACCGCAAACTCTTACCGTTACAAAACCCCAAAAAATGTTATATATAACATGTTGTATAATCTCTATTAATATTAATCGTTGATCTCATTCTCAATTTTTTTATTTTATTAAAATGAAAGATGAAGATAACTTCTTTTCACTGTATGTATGCTCTTATTTTATAAAATATTTCTTCTCTCTAAGTTTATTTTAACTTCTCACCCCCACTCCAAATTGTTTTTCCCAATTTTTTCCTTATTTTTACATTTTCATCTTTTAGATGTTATTTTATTATTTATTAACAATTAATTACTTTATATTTTCCATTAACCCAAACGACAATGGCCTCTTTGAAGATTCTTTAAATGTAAGTCACATAATTGATACAAAATATATATTAAAATAAATTTTGAGAAGTTATTCATAAATATCCCCTAAAACTATTATTTTATTTTAGTAAATGACAAATTCGGTAATAATACATCTTAAGAAAAATAACACAATAATGTTTGCAAAAATTATCCTATATATTTATTTTTCAATTAACAATACAATTCAATCGCATTCAACTAATTATAAAGTGAGTATAAAACAATAATGTTTTTTTTTTATAAATATATATATTAGACATGTAAATATTTGAATTTATACTTTATACCTTTTCATGCCAAGAAGGGAAAAAATTATGTGATTAAACCACAAATTAATCTTGTTTTATATGTTATAACGGTCTATCAATTAAAGTATCAAAAGGGTCTAGTTGAAAACCTTATAATATAGTAAAAATGGAAACTCAGATTTTACCTCATACGCTCAAAAATATTAATTTTTATTGAACAATATTAATTATTAATTAATGCATTTAAATTAGTAATTTTTGATATAAATTTATTTTATTTAATATTTAATTGATGAAATTTATTTTCTCTAAAACGCCAATGCTATCTTCCAAGTTTCAACAATGCACCCTCCAAAAAGGGTGATCCTAGAATATATAATATGTATGTAAATTAGTTGCTTTTTATATGTTTAATTCAATGAATTCAATTTTTTTTAATTTTATAAAAAAAAGATCGATGCAAATTAATACAAGTTCATATCTCGATTGTCTTCTAATACAATTAGTAAAAACTTGACATTACTTATTTCAAAAGAATTAAAAAAAAAAAACTTGACATTACTGTAAAATAGTTAAAAATAGAAATAAAAGTTCATATGATCTAACAAATCACAAAAACTTTAAAGCTTGAACAAAAACAAATACAAAGATTAAAGGACCCTGTTAAAAAAAATAAAGAAAGGAAGACAGTCTAACATATTCAAAAACTATTCCTTTCCTTCGTTTCCAAAACTACATACCTGCAGACACCAGCAAACACATATATATTACAAGCCCTAATCGATATTCTAACAAGTTGTCGAAACTTCTCAATCGAATTGGCTAGGCGCTTGACATCTTACACCCTTAGCCCTTTGTGTACTCGTCATTTTTTAGGAAATTATATATTACATCTTTGCTATATATATATATATATATATATATATATAAGCACAGGGAAAAAAACTCTTTTTCTGTATATAAGTTATAGTACCGACCTAAGAGAATGAACATGGCATCGTGAATTATCTTCAAAATGATAATATAATAGCTATATGAGCAAGTGTCGACAATTATAGTTCTAATTTACTAGGGGAAAATTTCAGAAATTAATATTAGCTATATATAAATCTAAACTTACACATGTAAATAAGTTAGAGAGAGAGCAGTTAGGGCTTCATGGGAAAGGCCAGGTATAGAGTACGAACGATACCCAATTAATCTTTGATCCCCTAAAAAAATACTATCTATCATACATGTCTACATGAATAATCGATAAATTAATAAACACAATAAAAATAAATCAAATTATTTTCTTCAACAATAAGTAATTATATAAAGTAGAAAATTAAGATAAATATTGGTCAATTAAATTATTAAATTAGTTAATCTATAATTAATTTTTAAAAAAAATTATTATATGGTACCTGCTGTAAACTCTGGCTCAAAAACAAAGATAATAACACTAGTGGTATAAGGGAAGCCAGGCAGGGGCGACCTGAGAACACATAGAGCACATTTCAAGTTCATTTGGAAAAATTAATGGGTAGTGTTTGTGAAGATCTATGTGTGAAACGCCCAAATGTGTTCTCAGGTGGCTCCTGTGTGACTCCTCCATCAATTTGATCTTCCATTGCAAGGTTATTAATGGTGATAACTGATGATACAAATGAGTGATTTCATGTGGTATATATAGACTTTATATAGATCAACTGTTTGGAATTATAAATAGGAAAAAAAGTTTATTTACAACAAGTTGTGTGGTACATAATGATAAATTAAAAATAAATAAATCTAATTATTTAAATTAATAAATAGTTGTCATGTGTAAATAGTTAGTTGTAGTTATACAACAAATTATTTTAAATAAAAGTGTTTCATAAATTAAGTTGTTGACTCTATTGTACTGCATTGGACTATTGGAGTACAAGTACTTTTGCTAGGAAGAAAAAAATGTATGTGAAAGAGTACTACAGCTTTTGTACTCCCCATATTATATGGAAGATTGTAGTACTATATGTCTATATATCTCTTTTAAACAACAGAATAATTTGGAGATGAGATATTTAAGGTAAAGAATGACATACATGTGCAAATAAAGAAAGTTTGCCTTTACTATTTCTTTTCATTAATTTATTTTCTTGGGGAAGATAAGGTTATTTAAAAGAAGAAGAATATTTATAATTCTACTTAAAAATTTATAACTTTAAAAATAATATTATTTTGTTTATATATTTTTTTACTTAAAAAAATTAATCTAAAATTTTTATGTTGAATATCGTTCAATTAGATGTTATTTAAATTGAATTCTTAATAATTAAATTCGTTCATTATTAAACTTTGATTAATTAGAACTCGTTTAATGTTATTTTGTGTTATTTTTATTGGTATAAATTTTAAGATTATTATTTAAATAGTTTTTTTTATATTTTTTTTAATGCCAAAAGTTAATACAAGAAGAAGATAAGTGCAATGCCATTTAGGGTTACTAGTTTTTGAAAATATACACTTTAATTTTAACACTTTAAAATTATAAGATAATGTTAAAATGAACAGTATGATTCAAATATTAGGAAAAATACATGTGACACGTGAAATTCAACTTTAAGTAATGTCAAAGGTTATTTTAACTATCTTCTACTTGGATTCAATGTTAAGTAATGTCTAGAACATGAAGTTCAAATTATATGTTGTTTTCAGCTAATTAATTTGAAATCAATTGAAAAATGTAATCTTAACTAAAACTTTTAGTTGGTGAATTTAAACTCTTTTAAAAAGACTAAGGGAATTAAAAAAATAACAACCTTAAAATTTTATAACAATAAAATAATATTATAATAATATTAAACAGATTTAAATTACTATAATTGAATTTGAACAATGTTAAATTGGATAAAATTTAAAATGAAATAAGATATAAAAAATTTCATTAATAATAAAAATGTATGATATGAACGGCTTCAAAATTATAAATTTTAAAAGTGTAATTTTTTTTTAATTTAAGAAAAAAACTTATGTTGTTAACTATGTAGGGACTGTTAGCTAGTTTTTTTTTTTTTGGGCGTGGGGTAATCTACGTATAAACACTAATGTATGTGCACTTTCTTTTAATACATTAATATCTTTTTTAAATTCTATGTTGTTTGGCGTAACACTTTGTATTCTCAATCATATAATTTTTTTTATACATTAATCAATTAAAACTTTGATATCATATAAATTTTGTTAACTTTATAATTTAAATATTTTTGATTTTTATAGAGAAATTTAGGATTTAATATTTAGTATTTATATTTTTTATTTGGGTAAGAGTTAATAAGGATGAACGAAATTGGTTTGTTCGATTATTAGCTTATTTTACAAATCGATCTTAACTTAATAATTTTGAAAAAAATAAAATCTTAACATATTTATAAATTCCTAAGGTTGACCTATAGTGTCGGTTTAAAGATGGTTGATTTGAAAATTTTAGATCTATAGATTTTTATCAAAAGTTTCTTTACAAAAGTATAATCTATAACTAAAATAAAAATCTTAGTATGATATATTTTCTTTGTAGAGTACTATTTAAAAATATTTAACTAAGTTAAATATTAAGTTGTTTAAGAAAGTATTTAAAATGTAGGTGATATCTCAAATCAATATGGAATGAGAACAATAATAAAGATTGTCAAAATAATTAGAATTTAGAAACAAATAAGAGATAAATCTCATGTATGCCTATTAACTTTTTTTATTTAAATATGTTTATCTTCCTCGTAAAAAGAAAAACAAATATTTATTTTACATGCAAATGATTAAGTTTAAAGATTATAGTTTATGATAATGATAAATATATTAATTAATATGTATAAAAATTAAAAATATATAAATAAATGGGTTTAATTTTTTTCGATTTTATAAATAAAAACTTCTAACCGACTCAATTAATTCCGTTTGTTAAATTTTAGGAGTTACATTATAAATCAATTAACCTATTAAAAATAGAGGTCCATTTAGTATTGAATTCGGTCGATTGAAAGGGAAGACCATCATAAGTGACTAGGAGAGGTTGTAAACGGTAGAAATTTAACTAAAACAATTAGTTAGTATTAATCTCTATTTAAATATTTATGAAACAATATTTATTAATTAGATTTAGTGATCAATGTAATATTTTAATTTGATCAATTTTGTTACTAAATGTCTTTTATTTGATATCTTAAAAATATTTATTAAATTAAATTAAAACTATTCTTTAAATCAGTCAAAGATTTTGAAAATTTATATTATTAAGTTTAAGCGAGAATAATAATGTATATATAACATGTAAATAAGGTAACTATGAATAAGTTTTTAGTACAAACTATAATAGTATTTATTCATTTAGGTTTCTTATATCTTGAAAATTGTTAGTTATTTTAGAAAAACAAAAGGTAATGTCAAATTGCTAATTAGAACAAAAGTTAATTTTATGTTAAATTATGTTAATAATGTCTAGATTTGGTGATTTGTGTCAAATTTATAATAATTTTAAAATTTTGAATTAATTTGATTAAATTAAAATATTAGAGAATAAAATGACTAATGTTCGTAAAAGAAGTGACACAATTATTATTTATTATAAGTAGAGTATAAAAAAAAATTGGAATTTTCTCTTATCCGTCGGATGGTTTTTGAAAAAAAATATGTCTATCCTGATTTTTAAGATTTAAAGTTTTAGTAAAAATAGCGAAAAATATTACTCTTAAAATTTGTAATTAAAAACATAGTATCACTTATATCTACCTCATGAATTTTTATTATTAAAAAATTAATATATTATTTTATTTTAAATTAAATTATAATTATTTAGACAAGTATTATTTTTATGATTATAAGTTTTTAGCTGTATTATTTTTTGTAATTTTTCGAAACTTTAAAACTTATTATGATTTAACATTAAGTTCATGTTTAAGAATTAGAGTTAAATAAAAAAAATTAAAACGATGATATTGCTACATGAACATTTTTAGAATAACGAGACTTCTCGTATTGTTGAAGAACAAATGAACAAATATTTTTGAAAAATATAAAGAGTTGTTGGTTCGAAGGTTTTTTTTTTCATTGTCTTATTGATTTGGTTATATTTATTAAGAAAATTTCTTTATTATGCAATCTCCTTTGAGTTTGTTGGATCTCTGGATTGGGCCTCCATAACTTGGGCTTAATAGTAGTCAAAATAAATTTGTGGGCTGAAAGTGAAATTATATTTATGTGATATATAAAATAAGGGAGATAATTAGAAAATTTTAAATCAGACATAAATAGAATTAGATTATTACCTCAAGTAGTTTAATTTGAGCTAATTAATTAGTTCGAAATAAAATTAAAAATATTGTGATTTTATAATACATATTTAAAATATTATAAATAATATAATAACTTAAAATTAATAAAATCTTAAATACGATATAGATTAATTTAAATCTTAATATTTGATTAATAATATAATAAGATATAATTAATGTGTATAATCTTTTTTATTAACTACTTGTTATAAAATTATTTATTCTATTTTATTGTTTTATATAATGATGTTTATATTAATAAGTTTTAATATCATTAAAAATATTTTTGATTGGTAAAAAAATTTAATTAACTAAAAAAAATAGTTAACAAATCATGTTAGTTTGTATTAATTTTTTTTGTTTTTGATTTGAATTGGACCTCACTTGCTTGAATTAATTTCAATTTATATTAATATTTGACCATTTAAATTAGATTAATTATGGCAATTTCAAACCTCTCTAATCCGTACAAATTATCATCTCTATTTGAAATGAAAAAAGTAATTTTTTATCGTATCAAGTTCACTTAAAATTAATTTAAACGAATTCAATAATCAAGGAATCGGGAACAACAGAGCTGGCTAGGCTTCACGTCCTCATCAAAAGGATGCTGGTTTGATTCTTATCAAGTAATTTTAATATTTGATCCGGATGAAATTACTTTGGGTCGTGGGATCAAGGCTACAAATAATATAACATTGCATTTAAGAAATATAATTTTTTTTTGTTAGAATTAAGGTGGGCATTTGACAAAGCAACTTCACTTGGCCAAAATAGAAACAACAAAAATCACAGAATTAAAAAATAAAATTTAATAAAAATATTTATTCATCGCATATTATTTATGCACCTATTATTTCAGAGCTGAAAAAAAAACATTATGCACCTAATTTGTCAGGTTCTGATAATTTATAAGAAAAATATATAGGTATATATATTTTTTAATTAAAAAATATTGTTTAATCTTTTAATTTTAAAAGAATATTTATTAGTTCTTTTACTTATAAAAAAATATGTTTATTGATCATTTGTTTATAAAAAAAATATTTATTAATCCTTTTATTAATAAAAAAATTTTAAACAAGATATTAATGAAAATATTTTTCTTATTTATCTCACCTTATCAAACCAAAAAATTACGAACATAATGATAATATTATCATCTTTTACCCACATCTTATGATTGAAATACCTACGATAATTTTATTTTAAAAAAAAAAAAAAAATCTTAAATATCTATTTTTTGCACCATTTTTATAAATAAAGACTATATGTTACGTTCTAAAAATTAAGAAACAATTTTGTATAAGTAAAAGAACCAATATGACATTACACCTCAATTTATAATTATGAATCTAATAAAATATTTATGTTATTTTATAAAATATATATATATATATATATATATATATATGTCACAAGTTTTTAACAAATCATAAACGATATAGTACAATATTATTAAAAAATACAATCAGATCCATATAATTATATTCAATTAAAAACTTACATATGAGTCGTGATTCTAATGTATAGAAGTGATATAAACATTTTTTAAATATTATTAATATTACAAGAATATTTTATTAATGAAAACTTTTATGAAAAATTAATAAAACTAAAGTGTATTTAATACTAATAATAGAATATATTTTTTTATATATTTTATTATAACAATAATAAAAGTTATGGTGAGATGGTACAAAAGTCTCTTAATTTAGATTATTTATGTCATTTAATTTCTTAGATTAAAAACATTATCAGTTACTACCTTGATTTTATAAAAATTATCAATTAATGATAAATTATATTATTTTAATAATTTTTTATTTAAAATATTATTATTTTTTATCAAGTAATTAAAACGCGATTAAAATATGAATATTTAATTATAATAAAATTAAAGTTCAATATAAAATAGTTTAAGAAAAATAAATAATAATAAAATTTAATCAAAAAAATATTTAAATATATATTTTAATTTTTTTAAAAAAATAAAAAATTAATAAAAAAATTAAAGTAAAATAGTAATAATTAATAAATATTTTATGAATTTTTTATATTAGTTATGATTTTACTATTTTTAAAAACTATTATAATTCACTTTATAGAAAAATAATAATATTTTTTAAAAAAATTATTAAAATAATATAATTTGACATTAATTAAATTTTTTATAAAATTAAAAAATTAAATGATATAGTTTATAATTAAAAAATTAAATGATATAAATAATTTAATTTAAAAAAATTCTAATATTTATCTCTAAAGTTTATACTTTTTAATATTTGTTTTTACTAAGAATATGAACATATTAGTAAAACATGAAATGTGTGCGTTAGGAAAGAGAGAAAAATAAAAAAGAAATGTGTGATTGATTCACGCGAGTTCGAAATGGACAGCACACTTAACGCTGTCCTGCCCCAAGAGATTCCAATTATGAGCACTGATTATTCAACCCTTTGCAATCAGGCCAAAGAACCGGTCACCTAAATAAAGGGTCAAAAGTGTAATTTTTTATTAAAAATAAGTTGTTATATTATTATTATTATTATTATTATAATTAATTATGATTAAATATTAATTATTGTTTTTATTTATTTACCTCAACTATACGTATAATTTAGGGTGAGCTGATTCAAAAGTTATTTATAATAGTTAATTTATATTATTTAATATTTTAGATTATAAATAATTTTACTTAATACATTAACTTTCTAAAAAATTTAATTAAAAATAAATTATATTATTTTAATAATTATTTAAAATATTATTATTATTTATTAAGTAATTAAAATAATTTTTTTAAGAAAAATAAAAATAAATGTAAAATAGTTTTAAAAAATAATAAAATATAAACAAAAATCTATTTAAAAAATAAAAAAATAAAAAATTAACAAACATTAATAAAAATAAATATTTTTTTAATATTAATTGTAATTTTATTATTAATAAATATTTGTATTTTAATCGTATTTAATCTTGATAAAAATATAATGATATTTAAAAAAATAATTAAAATAATAAAATTTATTATTAATTGGATTTTTTTAAAAAAATAAAAAAATAAATAATATTATTTTTAATGTAAAAAATTAAATAATATAAATAAACTAGTCTAAGAATTTTTATGTTATTTTTTTTTCTAAAATATATTAAAAAAAATTCTCAAGAAGTTTTCTCTTCCTTCAGCTACAAAGAAGTGAAGAACAGTGAAAAATTAGTGTGTGTAGAGTCGTGTAAATTGATACACAACACAAAACAAACCTGTCGAAATCATACTAGCTAGCTTTGTCTGCCTCTAGTCAATAGAAATATCTAACAATCATCATCAAAATCTCATAATATCTCTCTCTACCTTTTCAGCCAACTCAATATCCACCACAATATCAATTCCATAATCACCACTATCCAAACAAAACCAGTTGCCACCTTTGCTTCTTATCCCATACTTCCCAAGTATATTCCCTTTACGCTTTTCCATGTCCCACCTTGTTGTTATTATTACTTCTCCTATTATTATTATTATTTTTGTTGTCATTTGTTACTCGTTTTCTTGTATTATATAATTCTTGATTCTTGGACTGATACTGCTACTTGTAAAATATTTGTGGGTGTTATCGAATTAGACTTTTCACTGTTTTGTTTAACAATTTCGGGACCAATTCCTTCGAACTCTTGAAGTACGGAACTTAAATCTGCCATTTGTTTTAAAGAAGTGGGTAATCGTTTTCGATTTTTTCTTGTGGGAGTTTTTATTTTCAGAATTTCGTCTTACGGGTTTTCGGTATTAATTAGGAAGCTTGATTTTTGTTCCTATGTGTGATGTGATTTCAGGGGAGTCTTTCCCAGTTTAAGTTCTTGAGTTGTGTTACAGCTAATCCTTGTGAGTATGCCAGTGGGATTTCTTTTCTTAGTTTTTTTTCTTTTTTTTTCCATGCTGGATCAGTTAAATTTGATTTTCTTTCCAATTTTTTATGACCCACTGAGGGTGTTGGGTTGGGATAACTTGCTTATTTAGTTTGATTTTCATTTTGATCTCTTGCTACTGTTGTGAACAAATTGTTCTATGAACAAGGCATAGTTACTTTAGTTACTTTGATCTTTTGATTTTTGTGGATGTCCCTTCTACAAATCTTCCCTAGCTATTGTTTCTTTGGTTTTTATCAGTATGAATTGATGATTTCTGGGTTTTTTTACTGTATATTTATCCATATTGATCTTTGTTGGTTGCAAATTGCATTGTTGATACTGCTTAAAAGTTCCATTTATATGCATCACAGTTGCTCATACCTATATGTAAACATTCCCTTACATAGTCATTTGCTTAAAACTTTCTTTAATACTATCCAATTTAATGTCTAAGTTCAGTTAACTTTTAAATGATGGTAGTTGAATTCAATTTGATACTCTAAAAGGTGCTGGTAGAACCAAAAGTATCAGAGGTTTTGACCAGTAAACCAAGAATGAGTCAACCCAAGATTAAGCGTAGAGTTGGTAAATATGAGGTGGGAAGGACAATTGGTGAGGGCACATTTGCTAAAGTGAAGTTTGCAAGAAATTCAGAGACTGAGGAACCTGTGGCTCTTAAGATCCTTGATAAAGAGAAGGTTCTCAAACACAAAATGGCTGAACAGGTTTTGTTTCCGATATTTTTCCCATGCTAATTATTATTATCTTTTCGTTTTTGAAAGACGTCATTTTTCTGTTGCTTTCTATTTTAGTCCTGAAAATTTCTTTCTGGTTTCTTAAACCACATTGTACTAACAAATTCACAGTTTAATATGGGTATAGTTGTATGTAATAATCTATGTTTTCAATTTTTGGGAGCACCCTGGGAAGGAAGACGTTTATTTGTCTAGTATTTCGAAATGAAAGTCTCGTGTTTACATGGTCTATTAACAATAAGGGAGTTTTTAATCTACGATTGAAAGAAAGATCTACTAAGTAACACCAATGCAGTTTCATGAGTAATTCAATTCTTATTGGATATAGCTAACTAATGTTACTTTTTTCCCTTTCTATCCAGATCAGAAGAGAAATAGCAACAATGAAGTTAATAAAGCACCCAAATGTTGTTCGGTTATACGAGGTTATCTCTCTCTACACAAAGGCACATATCGTGTGTTCTGTATAATACTTATTTATCTATGGATATACATATATGTTCCCAACTAATTATTCATCATCTCCCTTGGGATGCTTGGAATCTCTTGGGTTCAAATGTTAGTGGAGCTTCTAGGTTTAAAATTATTTATTTATGGTTCTTGTCTTCTAAATATTTTCTCCATTGTCAGGTAATAGGAAGCAAGACAAAGATATTTATTGTTTTGGAATTTGTTACCGGAGGAGAGCTCTTTGATAAAATTGTAAGTTATCACCTTTGCTCTTTTTACCATTGACATTGATCTAGCTAGAGAAACATGTTAGACTATCTGCTACTTATGTACTCAGAACTCTTAACCCATCATAGCTGAACTCTTCTGATTTATTTGGTATGATGTGTTGTGGGCAGAAGCAATAAATAGCTGTATATGAATATATCAAAGCGATAAAATGAACACACAGAATTTACGTGGTTCGGAAATTCGCCTAGGTCCACGGAGGCAACAGATATTATTTGAACTGAGTAGGAAATATACAGAATACAGATACAGATTTTCTCACTAATAATATCTCTCAATTGTTTTTCCAAACTCATAGAAAACTCTCAAACTCACAAGTATTTTCTCTCTTTGAGTTTGTTTATGCTCTCTCTCATTTTTTTTTATTTTTGCCTTGTTCTTCAATGCATGAACTCTTCCCTATTTATAGATGAAGTAAGGTTCCCTTTTCCTAAATTGTGTCATAATTTAAGCCTTAAATTAGGCCACTAATTTGTTACTTTTAGAGCCAATATTCAACAATCTCTACCTTGGCGAAAAAGTTCATAACATTGTCTCCAAATGCGCCCTAGGCGTTCTAAGTTCGAGAGATGTTGATCAAGTTCAAACAGTGTTGAAACTTGATCCCTATAACCACCTTTGTAAGCATATCTACAGGGTTATGTGCAGTTTTGACTTTCTGGAGTATAACATTCCCTTCATCGACAATTTCTCGAACAAAATGAAATCGAACATCAATGTGCTTGATGCGACCATGATGAACTTGGTTCTTTTCCAAACAAATGGTACTCTAGCTGTCGCAGAAAACCTCCACGTTCTTCTGAACAATACCCAAATCCTTAGTCAACCTGAGAAGTCATATAGCTTCTTTGAATGCTTCTGTTACAGCCATATACTCTGCCTCTGTAGTAGACAAAGCTAAAGTTGACTGCAATGTTGATCTCCAACAAACTAGTCCTCTTGTCATTGTGAATACATAACCAGTTATAGATCGACGCTTATTCAGATCTCCAACATAGTCAGAATCCACATATCCAACTAGGTGTTTGAAAGAGACAAACTTCAAACCAATATCCACAGTACCATAGATGTACCGTAGAATCCACTTCACTGCTTGCCAGTGTCCTTTATCGGGATTATGCATGTACCGACTCACCATACTAATAGCGTGGGAAATATCAGGTATGGTGCAAACCATTGCATACATCAAGGTACCAACATCATTTGCATATAGAACACGTTCCATTTGCTTCTTCTCATCGGTGGTGCTAGGTGACATCAATGCACTCAACTGAAAGTGAGGAGCAAGCGGTGTACTTACTGGTTTGGTTTTTTCATCAATGTCAAACCTTTGTAGTACTTTCTTCAGATACTGAGTCTGTGTCAGACAGACTCTGCTTGCAACTCTATCTCTTGTGATTTTCATCCCAAGAATTTTTTTAGCTTCTCCAAGATCTTTCATTTCAAATTCTGAACAAAACAGAGCCTTCAATATGTCGATCTTCACCTTACTCTTAGATGCAATCAACATATCATCAACATATAAGAGCAAATAAATGAAGGTACCATCTTGGAGTTTCCGAAAGTATACACAGTGATCAAACTGACTGCGTGTGTACTTCTGCTCTCTAATGAAGCTATCAAAGCGCTTGTATCATTGTCGCGGTGATTGCTTCAAACCGTAAATTGACTTGCTCAGCTTGCAAGCCCAATTATCTCATCCTGGAATTTGGAAGTCATCCGATTGAGACATGTAGATTTCTTTGTTCAAAGTACTATGGAGAAAAGCTGTTTTGACATCGAGTTGAGCTAACTCGAGATCAAACTGTGCTACCAAAGCCAATAGTATCCGAATAGATGAATGTTTAACAACATGTGAGAATACCTCATTGTAGTCTATTCCTTCTTTCTGAGCATAGCCTTTTTGCTACCAGTCTGGCTTTGTATATGATGTTGTCTTTACCAGGAACACTTTCCTTCTTTGCATAGACCAATTTGCAGCCAATAGTTTTCTTTCCTTTGGAAAGTTGAACCAACTCCCAAGTCTGATTCTGGTGTAGAGACTTCATCTCTTCATCTATTGCCATTTTCCACTTCATACTATCAACTCTCTACACGGCTTCTCTGTAAGTGCATGGGACATCATCATCAATTACTGGAAGTGCGAATGCTACCATGTCTGTGTATCTGGTAGGCTTTCTAATCTTCCGTCTCGGTCGAGTAGTGACAATAGATTCTGGTTGTTGATTGACCGGTGGTGATGGTGAGAGAACCTCCACCTCAACTGAGATCTCTTCTTGATCATCAATTTCATTTTCACCACGATCAATAATCGGTGCAATCTTTTCTGGATCTTCCGAAGTTTCAAGCATCACCTTAGAAAGAGTATTTGGACTTTCATTCTCATTCTCTGAATTTTTCTGTCTCAGCATAACAGACTCGTCGAATGTAACATCTCGGCTTAAGATGATCTTCTTGGATTCATCACACCAAAGTCGAAATCCTTTAACTCCTTCCTTAAAGTCCAAGAAAATAGCTTTCTTTGCTCTAGGATCCAGTTTGGATTCACTAACATGAAAATATACTGGACATTCAAATATTCGCAATGAATCATAATCAGTAGCAGGTTGTCCAGACCATACCTCTTTAGGAGTTTTCCCATCTAATGCAGTCGCAGGAAGTCTGTTCACTATATGAGTTGCATATGACAAAGCCTCAGCCCAAAATGCCTTGCTCAATTTGGATTGAGATAGCATACATTGAACTTTCTCAACCAAAGTTCGATTCATTCGTATTGCAACTCCATTCTGTTGTGGTGTACGAGGAACTAAAAAATGTCTGATTATCCCTTCATCTTGACAAACTTTAAAGAAGGGATCTGATTTGTACTAGCCACCATTATCAGATCTGAGCCTTTTAATTTTCCTGACTGTCTGAGTCTCGATTATTTTCTTCCATTTAAGAAAGATATTCAAAATTTCATCTTTGTGACTCATGGCGTATATCCAGACATATCTAGAGAAATCATCAATAAAAATCACAAATCAGCGTTTACCTCCAAGTGAAGCATTCTTTGAAGGTCCCTAGACATCCGTGTGAATATAATTAAGAGATCTCTTAGTACGATGAATGACAGTGCCGAACTTGACTCTTGTTTGTTTTCCCATTACACAATGCTCGTAGAAATCAAACTTTTCAGTCTTGGCACCTTTCAAAAGACCTTGTTTCATTAAGCCTTGCAAAACCTTTTCACCAACATGCCCTAAGCGCATGTGCCACAGGGAAGAATCATTTGTCTTTTATTCAAAATTACTTGAGATAGTTCTTCCTGTAACTGTACTCCCATCTAGGAAATACAAGTTCGCCTTCCGAGTACCCTTCATCGCTACAAATGCACCTCGTACAACTTTCAAGACTCCATTTTCCAATGTTACCTTGTAACCATCAGAATCTAGAACACCTAAAGAAATAAGGTTTTTCTTTAGGTCAGGAATGTACCTTACATTTGTAAGTCGTCTGATTGTATCATCGTGCATCTTTAGTCGTACTGTTCCGATCCCTTTTGTCTGACAGGCATTGTCGTTGCCCATAAGCACAACTCCATCGAGCTCTTCAAAACTCGAAAACCAATGTTTGTTTAGACACATATGATAAGAACATCCAGAATCAAGGATCCACTTATCTGAGTAGGTTTTTGATGATGAAACTGAAAAGGTTGATTCTTCATCTTCATCGGACTTCTGTGCAACATTTGCATTTGACTTGTCCTTGTTTGGACAATCTTTCTTCCAGTGTCCTTTCTGGTGACAATAGGCACACTCGTCCTTCATAGGACGTCTTCTAGATGACTCTCCTCTAGACTTTGATTTGAATTGTCCCCTATTATTTGATCCGCCAGATTTTTTGTTGTTAGTCCTACCTTTGGATGTCGTCAATGCTTCTGATATTGAGTCTATATGATCATGTTGATCCTTCTTTCGGTACTCGTTATTTACCAAAGCATTTGAAACATCTACAAACTTAACCTCATCCTTTCCATATAACAAGGTTGTGGTTAAATGTTCATAGCTCTCAGGTAATGAATTCAGCAACAACAAAGCTTTATCTTCATCGATAATTTCAACATCTAAATTTTGCAGATCGGTCAAAATTTTATTGAAATTATCTAAGTGCTCAATCATAGGGGTACCTTTCTTGTATTGGAAACGGAAAAGTTTCTTCTTCAAGTAGAGTCTGTTCTCAATACTTTTCGTCATATACTTGTTCTCTAGTTTCTTCCAGAGAACTGCAGCTACATTCTCTTTCGTGACAAAGTACTTCTGATCTTTTCCTAAACACAGTCGAATTGTGCCACAAGCTTGTCGGTTTACATAATTCCAATCTTCATTTGAATAATCTCCTGGCCTGGTCTCCAAGGCTATATTAGATCCTTCTCGAAACAATAGATCTAATACCTCATATTGTCACATTGCCATATGTCAAAGTTATTGGTGCCGTCGAATTTTTCCACCTTAAACTTTTCGTTGGACAACATAGTTCTTCGAGTAGAACAACTTGGCTTGCCATAAATTCTATGGTCAACTTATTCACCTTCTTCGATCTCTCTTTTATCAGCCATAAGTACAAGCAGATAACAGAAATTTTATACTTATAACTTAAAACAGTATTTTTTCAAATTTTATATCTTATTTGAAAAAACGGAGTCCGCAGTTGAATCCGGAATAGTCCAATTAGCTAGGAATAGATCCAACTCAGCTGAAAACGGATGAAAAACGGACCAACTCGGTCCAAATATCACTAGTAACTGAGTTGACTCGATCCAACTCAGTGAGTTGACTCAGTGCTGGCAGCAGCACTCCGGAAGCTTCTGGCGGTGATTATGATTTCCGATTTGACAGATTCTTTCACCATTGCATTCGTCTCGTTGAGAGCTTCGATTTGATATATAATACTGCTATACTTGGCTCTGATACCAATTTATTGTGGGCAGAAGCAATAAATAGCGGTATATGAATATATTAAAGCGATAAAATGAATACACAGAATTTACGTGGTTCGTCAATTCGTCTAGGTCCACAGGAGCCAACAGATATTATTTGAACTGAGTAGGAAATATACAGAATACAGATACATATTTCCTCACTAATAATATATCTCAAGTGTTTCCTTAAACTCATAGAAAACTCTCAAACTCACAAGTATTTTCTCTCTTTGAGTTTGTTTATGCTCTCTCTGATTTTTTCTAATTTTTGCCTTGTTCTTCAATGCATGAACTATTCCGTATTTATAGATGAAGCAAGGTTTCTTTTCCCTAAATTGTGCCATAATTTAAGCCTTAAATTAGGCCACTAATTTTTCTAAATTATGTCACTAATTTTTCTAAATTATGTCACTAATTTTTCTAAATTATGTCACTAATTTGTTACTTTTAGAGCCAATATTCAACATGATGGACATGATATTCTTATAAAATTTTCTTTTCTTGTCAAGGTAAATCATGGACGAATGAAGGAGGATGAAGCACGTAGATATTTCCAGCAGCTTATTAATGCAGTTGATTATTGCCATAGCAGGGGTGTCTATCACAGAGACCTGAAGGTACTATACCTGTGAGCACATATGGATCGAAATTATGAATAGAGGAAAGGATTTTCATTAATCATCTTGCACTCATATGGTTTTCTTTGCAGCCAGAAAACTTGTTATTGGACGCTTATGGAAATCTGAAGGTTTCCGATTTTGGACTAAGTGCGCTGTCCCAGCAAATCAGGGTAACCTTTTTAAGTTTATTTTCTTTCGTCATTTATGTCAAATATCAGTTCTATGATGTTGCTGCCAATTTTTTTGTGAACCAATATGTGCAGTAGCTAATAATATATAGAGCTTAAAGGTGTATGATTATATATATATATATATAGTATATTATGTATATTGATGTGATTTTGAAGTGGTACTGGTGCAGGGTTATGAAATATGTGCCTGATATATTGAGTTCTGTGCACAAAGAATATATGAAGTTTGAAAATTTGTATGCCTGAAAATTTGTTAATTTTCTCACTTGAATGTCTCTCTCCCTCTCTCTCTCTTTCTCTCTTAAGTTGGAGTTTAATAAGTTGCATTTTTTACAAACATATAGAAATTTATAAATCTCGGTGGACTTTTGAGACGGGATATAGCACGAATCCACAATTAATTTCTTGGACATATTTTTGGCAGGATGATGGTCTGCTTCACACAACTTGCGGAACCCCAAACTACGTCGCTCCAGAGGTGTGTACATTTATTGTACTGAGCTGAAAATTTTCCTTATCTCATTGCACACTTGAAGGCAGGTCAGATAACACTACTTCACTTGGTGTTCAGGTCCTTGATGACGAAGGCTATGATGGAGCAATTGCTGACATATGGTCATGTGGGGTGATACTATTTGTATTACTTGCAGGTTACTTGCCTTTTGATGATCCTAATCTTGCGACCCTGTATAAAAAAGTGAGCATTTTACTATGTTTATGGTGTAATATACTATAGTTATAAATTTTGACTGTTAAGTTCTATTTCTGCATGTGCAGATATCAGCTGCTGAATTTACGTGCCCTCCTTGGATTTCTTTTGGTGCCATAAAATTCATAGCTCGCATCTTGGATCCCAATCCTATGACCGTAAGTAAAATATGTTTTCATGTTGTTCTCAAACTTGTGATTCATTGGGATCTATATCAGCATGATTCTCTGAAACTACTAAATATGTGTAATTACTTGGTCTGTTTGTTTATGTTTCTGGGACCATGTAAAAGCGCTTCTGACAGCACAAAAAGTGCTTCATGGATTAAACAGAAAAGGATTTATCATAAGTGCTTTTAGGACTCAGAAAGCACATTTTATGCTTGCTTTAAGAAACACAAGCACTTTTAACAAAAGCACAAGCACCTAGTAATAACTGTCTTCTATGGCAGCGGATCACCATTTCTGAAATTCTGGAAGATGAATGGTTTAAGAAGCAATATAAGCCACCTGTGTTCGATGAAACAGAAGATATAAACTTGGATGATGTAGAAGCTGTTTTTAGGGATTCTGGAGTAAGTTGTAGATTGTTTTGACTGGAACAAATATTTCTTTCTGTTTTCTTTTCACATGCATTCTTGCTTTTACAACAGGAGCACCATGTACAAGAGAAGAAGGAAGAACAACCTGCAGCTATGAATGCATTTGAGCTAATTTCAATGTCACAAGGTCTCAACCTTGGCAACTTGTTTGACATCGAACAGGTTCGGATATATAAATGCATAAACTTCATGAGATCAGACCTTATTTTCTTCTGATTGTTGCATTAAGTTTCAGACATGTGGATTTCTATGAATTTTCTTTCTCCATTTCATTGAAAAGAGTAATATATGTGAATAACATTCAACACTTTCTCCCGGCCATTTTTTCCCCTTCTCATTCTACCATTGCTTGGCATTTTCCTTTGGAGCTTCATAATTAAGCTAATAACTGCAGGCATTTAAGAGAGAGACAAGGTTCACATCCAAATGCCCTGCCAATGAAATAGTTCATAAGATTGAAGAGGCTGCAAAGCCTCTTGGATTTGATGTGCACAAAAAGAACTATAAGGTATACAAGGGACATTTAATTTCTAATTGGTAATGCAAAACTTGGGTTCTTGGCATTTGTCAATCTTTTTCTGGGAATTTAAGTTTTTTTTTTCTATCTGTCATTTTCTCTCAGATGAGACTAGAAAACATGAAAGCTGGACGAAAGGGAAACCTCAAGGTTGCCACAGAGGTATTAAGAATCCCAATTTATTGTTTCTATACGAACCCTTTTAACCAAATTATATTTACCGGGCGAGGATTTGAGCTAGGGAATTTTCTGAAAAATACCAAGCTTTTTACCAACAGTACTATAAGGCGGTTGGCTGAATCATTATTTGTTATGATTGTTTTTGTAACTTGTATTATATAATTAGATATTTCAAGTGGCACCTTCCCTTCATATGGTTGAAGTGAGAAAAGCCAAAGGTGACACCTTGGAGTTTCATAAGGTACTCATGTTTCATCCTCTCTTTCATGTGTTTTAATGTTTTCAATTTAATTTATTTTATTGCCATCATTACATTTTTTTTAAATTCCTTCTGCACTTCTCTGCAGTTCTATAAGAACCTCTCAACCAGCCTGGACGACGTAGTATGGCAAAGGGAAGATGATGTGCAAGAAACGAAATGAAAATTTTGACCTCGTGTTCTACATGTTCATTCTTTTCTATTCTCAAATGTAATTGCTTATATAATAATACGTACTTGGCATTCGTATGCAAGATTATGCAAGTTAGAATTTTCCCTACACATCAGAAAAAAGAAAAGAAAATGAAATTGCATCAATGATGATTTGGAAGAAAAGAGTTATTGACATCCAAAGAGAGTAGATTGCTAACAAAAAATTTAGAAGAAACACAATTAAACTGAATATCTCAAAATGTGTCTTCCGTCTCATAGCATTCAAACTTGGTGAAAAAACTCGAGTAATCCTTCGATACTATGAAGGACAGGTTTTACTAAAAATAATAATGATAGCTTAATCTTCCTCGTCAATGGTTTTGGTGCCTAATCCCTTCAGTCCTTCCGGAGGGATCTCTGCAACAGTCACAAGAGAGTAGAATTCTTCCTTGGCATCTTCATCGTCATTCCTCTTGCGAGCAACGCGAACCCGGAGCCTTCTTGGGACACTCCTAATCCCCCTGCTCCAGACCTGCTTGTTCAGCTTCACATCCACTCTGACATCATTTGTTCCCATGGCCTTCTGTGCAAATTTCCTGATCTCCTTTATGGCGTTAGGGGCCTTCTTCTTGAAGGTGCTATATTTTGATATCAAGTCAGAGAGGATAAAAAGGCATCATTTCTCACAATAATACCATTCGAAATTTAAGTATTATTGATAAATGCACAACTTAAATATAAAAAAATAAGGGTACAAATCAAAACAGATATTATTCTATAGAAATATGTAAACCACTCTAATTCTAAAAGATAAAAAGGCAGAACATGAAAAAACGGCAGCAGTAACTTGAATGATTCATAGTTATGAGCAAACAGCTCGTGTATTCGCATTACCATCTGAGTTCACATCTGGCATTGTAGTTCACTATGATTAATTTCAAACAAGGAATGGCAAAATGCAAACATCTGCTGAAATTTTCATTTCTAAATTCCACTATGATATCTGTCTTGTGCTTCATCCATAAAAGAAACAGGACACTATTAAATGCTGATGAACCCAGCCTCATTAAGTCCAGTCTAGCTCGGACATTAAAAAAAAGCAGAGAAAAAAATTTCAAAAAACCCAAATATACAGAAAAGCTTAATTGGGAACCCAGCACAGTCTACCCAACTAAATCACCATATAGTTCAAAACCTAGCTACAAATGATATCATAATACTTAAAAAGTCTTAAAGGCCACTTAGCTGAATAAACATGGAGCAGAAACGGACAATTCGACAAAATAAAGCATCAACCTGTCAGCGCCCCTCACCAAGTTAAATTGCAAAAGAACCCAAAACCAAAAACCCAAAAGCTCAACTGAGAAGTGAGAACCAAGCAGAGTCTATCAATCCAACCTAAACCTCCTCGAGATGTCAAAAAGCTATCAGTCATACTATCTTTCTCAATAACATATAACATAGTATCTAAGCAAGCATAATCATCAATATAGTAATATGAAACCATCTTCCAAATATCATTCACCGAGAAAGCATGTCTTTTTCTTCATCCCAGAAGCATGCCCACAAAAAAGTTTCTTTTCTTTCTTACTCGAAAATATATCTTAGTGAGATCATCAGGTACTCTAAACGATCACACCACGATCTTTTACAAGAAATTCGAATGCAATCGATGGTGCTAACAAGTTTAATATACATACAATTCGGAACAAGCACGAAAAGAAATATATATTTTTCGAGTACTTACCAGCCATGGAGGCGTTTGTGGAGATTGATGGTGTACTCCCTGGTAACCACCTCCTCTTTTCTACCCTTGGTCCTCTCCACCATTTTCGCAATTCCTTCGCTTCAAAATTATCAGAAGAAATAAAATTGTTTTCAGCTTATTGCAAGTGATTGAGAGAGGGGGAATAGAGAGAGAGAGAGAGATTACCTTAATTGGGATTCGAAGAGACAGAGAAATGGGGACGATGGAACAAGAAGAGAAATAAATATGAACCACGAAACCCTAGTTTGGCGATGAAAGGTTGTCGCTTAAAATAATGGAAAATTATAAAAAAATAAAATAAGGATATTAAAACTTACCTGTCCCGGATTATAAAATAAGGTGAGTTAATTTAGATATTTAGTAAGAATTAATCTTATATATTATAAAGTGTTATTTAATCTTTTATATTTAATAAAACATAACAAAAAACGATAAATGTAAGTATTTATTTATTCATTACAATTCTATAACTATATATAGGGAGATTTATTTCTTAATTTCTTGATTTAAAAATTCTTTGTTTTATTCATTGAATTATGGATTAAATGTGTTTTCTCCTTGAATTAATCTTTAAATTAAGGACGATAATTCCTTGATTTACTCATTGAATTAAGATTCTTGATTTACTCATTGAATTAGGGAGTCAAGACTATTTAATTTGCTTCTAAATTTTATCTCCAATACTCCCCCTCAATCTGGATACATCAGATTTATAGATCTAAGTTTTGCACTTAAGTCGTTGCAACTGAAGAAAAGTTAAGGTAAAAAAAGTAAAACTAACAAAAATATTAATTACGATAGTAACAAAAAAATATTGTTGTGGGACATTTTCTTTTTCCACAATACTTCTTATTTACATTGGGCAGGTAGGAACTGCATGAGAGATTTAATTCATCATCGTCAAGAGCTTCGTTTCAATGTAAAACCTTTCTTTTTACCATAATACTCCTCTTCCAAATCAAGTAAGTAGAAGTTGTAAGAGAGATTTAATCCATCATCGCCAAGAGCTTGGTTTCAATTTGAGAATATATTTTTTTACCACAATACCTCTTCTGCACATCAAGTAGGTAAAAACTGCAGGAGAGATTTAATCCATCATCGTCAATAGCTTGGTTTGAAAAAAAATGGAATAAGAAATCGCTATGATACAGTACTAAATGCACTTTAAGACATCACAGACTCTTGAAAACAAATATAAAATTATAAGAGCTACAAGTATATGTTATTTCGGTAGAGAAATAACAATGTTTTCACAAATATTGACTTGCTCTCATACCATGTTGAAAATTTGTGTTAAAAATACCAAGGCCTAAAGATCTTTCTAAATAAAACAAGCTCTCTTAAAATTATATTATTTCATTCGTTTTTTCGTTATAATTCTATTGCTATATATAAAGAGATTTATTCTTTAAATTACTCTATGAATTAAACATTATTTGATTTATTTCTTGATTTAAGACTTACTTGTTTTACTTCTTGAAATAAGGATTTTTTGTTTTTCTTCTTAAATTAATCCTTAAATTATGGATGATAACTCTTTAATTTATTATTTGAATTAAGGTTTTTGATTTAATTAAAGAGTTGATATTCATTAATTTACTTCTTAATTTTATCTCCAATATTATTTAATATATAAATAATTTTATGATAAAAAACTTTATTAATTTAATATTTTTATAGTTTTATGATAAAATATTATAATAAAAAAATATTTATCTTTTACTTATTTTTAAAATAAAATATTAAAAAAATAATTTACGTAAATCTTTGACTTTTTTATACATAATTAAAGAATTTAAAGATTAAATGATCGATTTAATATGATATAAAAATCTGTACGATTTTATTAATAAAATATATAAATTTTTATTTCTTATTCTTATTTCTCAATTTAATACCGATATATAAAAAAAGGACAATGGAACAAATAAAAGATAAGGTTTAAATAATATAATGCGTAGTTAAGTAGTTCTTCTCTTCATGTGAATTACATATATACCCTTCAAAAGATAAAAGGCACGTGCATGTGTCTCTTTAACCAATAAGTAGTAACCATATGAAAATACTACTTTATTCCATCCGTTAATTAGAAAATACTTGATTAACATGGTTTTTCGTTGAGTTGCTTTGATTTATTCACACGAGATTATTGAAAAAGTTTATCCAAGAAGTCAACATTCAAGTTGAGATTATTTCATTTAAATTTAATATATATATTTTTAAAATAATTTTTTTATTTATAATAATTATTATAATATCTATAAGAGAGGTATCTATTGTTAAAGAAAAAGTATAATTATCTTAATAATAAATAATTATTATATTGATTATGACATTGTAACTTGTTATTATAAATACAAGTTCTATTTTTAAAATAATAAGCTTATTTACATTTTTCCTTCCTATTGTAACAAAAATTGTCTTAAAAATTACATAACAATAATTACTTTATTTATTTTACAATCTAAATAAGTTCGTCGAAGAGTTGTTAGAAACGGAATATGAATAGTATATTCATTCATTATAGTAACACATAATAAATACCAATAATTGTAGGAAAGATGGATAATATCTTTATATTTATTTTTATATATAAAAAATCACAATATTTGATTAATAATGCAACATTACTCTTTTTTTTTTTACTTTTTGTTAATTTTTTATATCAAAAAATTTATATAATAAATATTTTAAAAAAAAATTTGTTGTTATTTTTTATACCAATAAATACTAAAATATTCATATAATAAATACATTTTTATGAATATTATTTTAGATAATGCAATTAATTTTATTACATTAAGAACGATAGTTTATATAATCTATAGTTACTTATTTTATAAGTATTCGATTAATTAATTTACGAACATATCATGTTTTTGTTTTATACATCAATAAATACTAAAGATATTCATATAATAAATATATTATTTATCAATAAATATTTCACATAATATAATTGTTTTTATTATATTAACATGACGATTCATATGATTCATAATTATACATTTAATTATTGTTTGATCAATTCACTTATAAACATATCATAATTTTATTGTACTAATAATTTTTATGTTGATATCATATCATATCTCATACCAATTAAAATATAATATATTAATATAAATTATTTTTAAATAAAAATACTTATTAAATTCATTCAAATAATGTATATAATATATGACTAACTTTTTATATAATAAAAATATTAATTAAATAAGTTAATATATTATTATGTTATATTTGAATTATTTATTAAATAAAATTCTATAATATTATTAATATATTGTATTTTGATTTTATATTTTATAAAATAATTACTATTTGTATATTTATTTATCAATAAAGTAACAAATTAGTTAGATATTTATTACAGTCGTATTTTACATACTAATTTACAAAATATTTTAACATCAATTCTTTACTTATAATAATAATAACTTAAACATTTACTTTTTATTTTATTTTATAAAATAATTATTATTATTACTCAATAATTAATACTATAACGTATTTATCAAATAAGAATCATAACTTATGCATATACACGCGTCTAAAAATTAATAAATAAAAATCCTCAATGTTTTGATTGTTCTCTTTTTTTCCTCGCTTCTTCTAATGCTTCCCTTTAGTTTTTTCTAGGATTAAATTTTTTTATAAAAATATTTGTATAATTTATATTTAATAATTTTATTATATATTAAATTTACATTATTATTTTAAATATCATAATTATGTTGAACTAATTATATTTTTTCGTGTCAATATTATATTATATATAATATTAATTAATAAATAATCAACTTATCTACGTTACTTTTAAGTAAAAAATATTCGTAAAAATGCTTATTAATTAAATTAATTAAATTTTTACAAATAAAATAATCATTATTATATATTTACTCTTGATTAAGGTAACAAATTAATTAATTATTTATTCTAAGAGTATTTTTTATAGTTTCGTATAAAATCTTGATATAAATTTTTCATTTTATTATAATTATAGATTTTTTTTTACTTTTTAAAATAAATAATTTTAAAATAATAATAATAATTACTAATTAATTAATATATTTATATGGATACAAAACCAATACTCCTTAAAAACGTACAAAGTTTTTATATATACTTTACAACATTCATACTATTTTTTCATTTACGTATTTTTCTTCTTCTTCTGAACCAAATGTTCCCCTTTCAAACCACAAAATTATGAATTCAACTCTCATGTGTTATTTTTAACGTAGATTTGTATATATTACTAATAAGTAACAAAAGTTTATTTAAAAAATAACTACAAATTAGCAAAATTGCATAAAAAACAAGCTATTGTTGCACAAAATCATATAAAGTTTATTCTTTCTAAAAATAAAAAAATTCATAGCCCAATTTTTTTTAAAAGTATCCCAAAACAATATAAGTTTATTTTATCTTTTCCAAACACTAGATGTTAGAATGAGTTTGACTAGTAATGGTAATAATTAATTGGCCGTGGTATGACACTGGATCAAAGACGATCATAATTGATGAATTGTTAACCGATCATTGATATATAGATATAGTAAATTCATATAATTACAAAATATGTGATTTAATGAAATTAAATGTATTTAAATATATAAAAATATATGTAGTTAAAATTACAAAAAAATATAATTATTTATGTTAAAATATATTTGTAAGTCTCGTACTCTATTTTAGAATGATCTTTAGACTCTATCTCAAATTTGAGTTACGTTAGAAATTTTTTTTCATCTTTTTCAAGCCTAGCCTTAAACTAGAGACTTAAATTTCAGGTTTTTAAATGTTAGTATTCAGAAATTGAGGTACTTAAGGACTAAGTCCGTGATTCGAGGTTTGTAAAAAATAAAAAGAACTTGTTAACGTATTTATGATTGAAGATAAAATCTAAGAAACTTTCTACGATAGAGTACAAAACCACAAGTATACCCTAATAATTTATATATATATAATAAAGAAACTCCATATAGTTATATATCGGTGAATTCTATGCTTTATATGAGTTTATTTTTATATAAAATCAAATTCACATATGTTCCGTATAAAATATAATTAAATATAAATAAATTTATTTTATTTAAGATGAGTTTAAACGAAGTCATATCTAATTGAATAAAATGTAAATTAAAATAGTCAGTTTATATAAAATGTTAATTTTATCGATCTTTACAATATTTTGGAAAAAATCATTATTTTAAAACTAACGCTTTGTCTATTTAATAGGGTCATGAAGAAAAAACACAATTGGAAGTAATTATCTACTATTTACAATAAAATAGAATTGCAAGCATCAACTAAAAAATTACAATTTGTATTTAAGTAATGTATAAATAGTATTTATCTCTCGTTATAATATTTCATTTTCAAATCATATCAATATTATTAATTAAATATTTTTTTATTGTAAAAATACTCACCAAACACACACCATAAAAGAAATTATATATAGGCATGTCGAATAAAGATACTATTGTATTGTACTTATAAGTAAAAAGAAAATGTGTCTTAATTAATATATACACATTTTTTAAATATTAAAAATAATAAAATTTGAAAACTAAGTAGAAATATATAAGTGGCAATTGTAAATACTATTAAAAATTTGGAAAGTTGGTTATAAATTTTTTAAATTTATTCTAAAAGTAACATTTAATATAATTTATTTTTTATAATATTTAAGTTTCATTGTTATTTAAAAGTGATCATAGAAGAACAAATAACTATATTTTTTATATTTATATTTTATTTTTCTTCTATAATTTCAATTATAATTTATTTAAGTTATATTAGTTTCTATATAATATAATTAAAAAAAATTTAAAAATATTTTTATTTTTACAATCACTTTTTTATAATAATAGAACTAAATTATTTTTTAAAATAAATAGAGAAATTTTATAGAAATTAAGTATTGTTTTTGTGATAGATAAAATAATTTGGGATATTTTTTTCTAAAATTTTAATGTATAGTTACTGGGCACTTACATGTATGCATAACTTAAATTTAAAATATTTAAATTAATTTTAAAAACAAATTTAATTAGAGAAATTGGAGGGAAAAAGACATAAAAGAGATATAAATGGGAGATTTTTATATGCATCAATTATATTTGTACATAGTTGAATTAATTTTGTTCTTTTTTATTTGAAACAAATGCATTTAAAGTCTATTAGATATATTACTTAAAACAATTTAGTTATTTTAAGAAATTTATATTTTTAGAGTTAAAAATATTAATGCTAAAATAACTTAAAATTTGTACTCATAATTTAATGATAACATGTTTTTTAAAATAATTTTTTTTATTATGTTAATAGCATAAATAGCTCTAACAATAAGAATACACTTATTTTTAGGAGAATGTAAATATAAAATTTATATATTTATTTTAAAAATAATACTTATTTTTCATAATATTTTAGTCTTATTATTATGAAAAATATTCTGCACAATTACAAATAATTATTTTTTTATTTTTTTCAATTATATTTAAATTATAATAATTTTTATTTAATATAATTAAAAAATAAAATAAATAAAAATTATCTTTTGTTATTGTGTAATTATTTTTTATAATAATAAAACTAAAATATTATAAAAATTAACTATTAATTTTACAATAATTCAAGAATCTTGAAGTATTTTTTTTACTCTTTTAATATGTTGACACATTAATAATTTTGATTTTTTGATTTAAAAAAATTTGGGTTGGGAGGGGATGCTTTAAACGAAGCCAGATCGCCACCGAGCAATAGTTCGGAAAATCTCCTCTGGACAATTCGAATAGCATCGAATATATTTATTTTTATTTTCTTTTTTCCCATCACTTTCCCGAAAAAACATCAAAATTAGGGCAAAAATATATAAAAATAAAGAAAAATAAAAAGGATCAAATTCTCTAAAAAATAAAACCCAACTCCAACCCAAATAAACCCTAACATTACGTCGGGAAAGTAAATTGTTGAAATTAAATAATCCAATTCCTTTCAATCCCTTCCATCCAAGAACTCGAATTCTTCACTTCCTATGAATTTCGTGTTTTCGAATTCATAGAAACAAATAGGCAATCCATGGCTGGTTCAACAACGCCCGATAAAAGTCCCTTGGTTTCCCCTACGAGCTCTAGGTCGGTTACCGAGACGGTGAATGGGTCGCACAAGTTTGTCATTCAAGGCTATTCGTTGGCTAAGGGCATGGGAGTGGGAAAACACATTGCGAGCGACAATTTCACAGTGGGAGGATACCAGTGGGCTATATACTTTTATCCAGATGGGAAGAATCCAGAGGACAACTCGGCGTATGTATCGGTTTTCATTGCCCTCGCTAGCGAGGGCACTGATGTTAGGGCTTTATTTGAGCTCACCCTTGTTGACCAAAGTGGTAAAGAGAAACACAAGGTTCATAGCCATTTTGATCGATCTCTTGAGAGTGGTCCTTACACTTTGAAGTATCGGGGCAGCATGTGGTAGGTGTTATTTGTTCTCACTTTGTAATCATTGATTGGAATTTGTAATTAGGGTTAGAGGGGCTTGAGTATTATGATGTAAGGGTTTTTCAGAGTCAAATTTCTCCTGGTTAGGGAGAATTATGCAAAATGAAGATGATGATAATACATCGATAAATTTGTAGTTTGAGTCGTTTGGAATTATTAGGATTTTGTTAGTGAGTTACTATTGTTAATTCGTTATCTCATCAGATTAGTTTTATCATCACTATCAAGTATCAACATAGGATTTTGATTATTCCACCTCAGGAGCTGCATATCCTCCTGACTTTTGCCTATATTGGTCTTTTTATTATGTCAATCACGTCGGTTAATATATAACGTGCAATAATATATGCATATCCCTTTAATGAGATTTTTTTTTACTTATATGATTTCTTTATTAGTTTTTAATATATATTTAAGCAACTATGTTTTTAGACTTTTTGATAATTATATTGGTTTTAGATACTATAATTATGCATTAATCTTTGTTTTTGTTTTTAAAATATGATTTTTGGTATTTTGGTTTTTTAATAGCTTTGTAGGTTGTCTTCAAGTTGCAAAAATAGAAGTTAATAACTTATGCTTGGATACTAATGCAGTAAATTTATGTGTTTATTTTGATATGCACGTCAGGGGATACAAGCGATTTTACAGACGTGCTTTGCTTGAAACCTCAGATTACCTAAAAGATGATTGCCTGAAAATCAATTGTACTGTTGGGGTAGTCGTTTCTGCAGTTGATTGTCCACGATTACACACTATTCAAGTCCCTGAGTCTGATATTGGATCACATTTTGGCATGCTAATGGAAAATATGGAAGGTTCAGATATTACATTTGATGTGGCCGGCGAAAAGTTTCCTGCTCATAAGTTGGTATTGGCTGCACGATCCCCCATATTTCGTGCTGAATTTTTTAATAGTCTAGAGGAGGATAGTCAGGAGACCATTATCGCAGATTTGGAACCCAAAGTTTTCAAGGTAAAACTTAACATTCAGCATCGCTTTTGTTTTGGAGAAATATAAAAGAAAACTAACATTTATGTTCTGTAGGTGATGTCTTAATGTTTGTTATCGCTATTATTAGTATTGCAATTCTGAATTTTATATTATTTTCAACAGGCCTTGCTATATTTTATTTACAGAGACTGCCTCACGGATGATATAATGCTGGAAACATTAAGTTCATCATCTGTATCCTCAGCATCGGAGTCACTAACAGCAAAGTTATTAGCAGCAGCAGACAAATATGGTCTTGATAGACTCAGATTGATGTGTGAATCCCATATGTGCAAGTATATATCCGTGAAATCTGTTGCCAAAATTCTATCCTTGGCTGACCGATGTAATGCCTCTGAGCTAAAAGCTGTTTGTCTTAGATTTGCCACTGAGAACCTTGCAGGTATGTTTTTCAGCACTTGTGTATCTTATTAGTTTCCATTTGAAAATATCATTGCTTTCAATAAATATAAATACAACATAGATTTGTGATGATAGTTGCAATGCAGATAACAATTCAATCTCCCAATTGTTGTAACACAACTATTGATTCCGGAGCAAAAATCAGTAATAACTGAGAAATTTAAAATAGGAAGTTTCTCTGGAAATAAGGCTACTTCTATTGATATTGTTTAATATTTAAGAAGTATTTGTTAAGTTGTGCATTTGCAAATGAGATTACCCTCCAAGTATTGCTTATTCATATCGAGTAAATAGTCATGCATATGAAATCCATCTTTTGTTTTAGTTGATTTGTTACACTTGTATTCTCTTTTATTCTAGAATTAAAGCCTTTCTAAAGTCAAACTGTATCTATTATTTTTCTTTACATTTCTATATAAAAATATTGTAAGTATCACTAAAGTATCATCGCATCTATCTTTTAACTCTTATTTCAAACTTAAGGAAATGTTTCAGACATGTTCTGGCTGTACTGGGAAACATATGGAACTCGTATACTGGCTTAAGTTGGTTGAAAATAGAAATGATTGCTTATAGCTACTCAAACATTATAAATTTCTGAAATAAAATCCAAGTACATGGGAAGTTGCAAACAGTCTTACCACTTTCGGCCAGAGTGTAAGAACAGAAACCTTTGCCATAGTTGTGGGATATCTCCAAATTTTCAGTATGGATTTATTGGAAATAGAAGAAGCTTCCTTTGTTGTCAACTTACCCATAGGCAATATGTGGAAAATGTTGACGATTCATCTCACAAATTGTGCTAGCAAAGTGGTGAGATAATTTGTAAAGCCATTTTCTTTATCCATCATCATTTCAGTCTTGATTTACAAATTGCACGCTCTTGAACGAGTTAGGCTCATGCGAACCTGATTTAAATAACATCAATGATGGAACAAAGTAAAGGCGAAATGGTGGAACAAAGAAATGTGTGGATATGTGGAGTAGATGTTTCTTTATTTTGACAAGAAAATGAGAATAAGGTCAATTACTTGAAATAAAATATTGGGGTGTGAGATCTCATGCTTTGTTTTCACAGTTTTTAAAATTAACGTGAACAATTTTCAGATCAACGTTCCAATAAGCTTTCCGCCAATCAGATACGTTCTCAAGTTAACTTCAAAATGGTTAGCACAAAAAACACAAGTGTTTGTATGTGTTCTAGAACGGATTTAATATTAAATAAGGTGGGAAGAATGATGAAAAGCCTAAGGAAATTCTAGTGAAGAGATGAAAAAGAGAGAAAGAAATGGGTAAAGAGATGAGGGGAGAGTAAGGAGAGGCATAAATGAAGAAATGGGGAAGGCAAGCACATATTATTACATTCTTGTAGAATGATCAAAGCTGCCTCTGAGTCAAATTTAAGTGTTTATTGGTCTTACAGTGATCAGATTGGAAAACCTTCAATAGCTGAGTGATGGTTCAAGTATAAAAATTCCTAAATAATGAAGAAAAAAACAAATTGAAGCATAAAATTAAAAGGCCCCAACATACCCTGGTTTGACTTCAGCATGATCGAAAGTGGAATTTTTTGGTTGGGAGCATGAAAATTATTTAGAAGGGTAACTTTAATGATTTGAATATTAATTTGGTTGTTTTTGGTTACTGACAGTGGTTCATTGTAGGGGAATTTGGAATGGGGAGATTTGACTTTAATGATGAATATGTTGGGGAAATACACACTATTGGTGGGGAAGAGGACATTGTGCAATGAATTAACGTAAGCAATTGTGGGTTTGAGAACCCATTAAGTTAGTTCAACTCTTATTGCATTTGAGCTGATAGTTCTAAAAATAATTAAGATCATTTTTCTACTTTGAAGATCGCTCATAAGTTGACATCTATGCATGTTGAAATTGCTGCTTATTTTCTTAGCGATGTGATACATAAATAAAGGTCTCTGTGCACGTTTCTGAAGTTCTCATGCTTTAGTAGATGATCGAATAGTCAAAACTTCTGAAATTTAGAATATTAGGTTTTTTAGCATATTATGATCGATTCCTTGGCTGCTTAACTTCCGCTGTTCTTCATATTGCAGCTGTTTTGAGATCAGATGGTTTTGAGTATCTCAAAGAACATTGTCCATCCCTGCAATCGGAGCTCCTGAAGACAATTGCAGGCTGTGAGGAGGACCATAGCAGTGAAGGTGGGAAATCCAGGAGTGTCTGGGCCCAACTTTCAGACGGCGGTGACACCAATGGTCGGAGAGTCAGGCAAAGAACTTGATCCTAGTTCCCCTCCCCCAACCCCCAACCCCCTTCTTTTCTCTCTTTTTAGTTGCAATTAGTCATGTCACGAAATTGTAAACAAAAACAGAAACTTCTGTAATCATGTAATTTTTCCAAGAAAAAAAAAATACTAAAAGCCACTGAAACGGTAGAAAAAAATTTGTTAATTGCAGGTTTTATTGTAGATTTGTCTTCTTGTTTGATGCTAATAGGTAGGGGAATTGTACGTATGTGTGTAGCTGTTTGTTGGTTTACTGTTAAGTTCTAACAACACCTGTATTACTTGTTTGATAGACATATATGGCCCATTTGTTTGTTACTTTCTATTATTCTATGTTGGTGTAGACTACTCGTGTACGTATTAAGAATCGCTATGAAAATTAAATATAAAACTAAAGCTAAAAATTAAAACTAATCGCTATGAAGTTATATCACTCTCACCTCGCGTGTCTATTGAAAGAAGGCATCTTCGTTTTACATTCGTGTGGTATGAGATTATGTAATTCATCCTATAAATCCAGCATAAAATTTTCAACTTTTAGTTTCTATTTTATATTTAATTTTATTAGTCTCTTAGATTTTCATACACTTGTAAATTTAGATTTTTGAAAGTTTTGTTTAATTTTCTTCTCATGCATCACCATATTGAATTGAGTATATAGTAAAATACTTAAAGTTATGGTAATTTTGATGCATCTTTTGTCTTTTAGATTAGATTATCTTCATGAGTTTTACCATCAAGATTGACAATGGTGGATGATTGAGAATGGTATTAATCATTTTTCCATTCAAAATTGTCAAATATAAATGTCGTGTAATGTAAAGCTTCAAGAAGTGATCCAACAAGAGAACAATATAAAATTAATTCATCAATAGCTAATTGTTATTTTTTTAATTGAAGTGAGATATAATATGATTTTGACATAAAAATTATTACTTCAACAATTCAACAAAAAAATGATATGTTTTTAAATCAATTGATTGAATACTTATTCAATGATTAATTAAAAATTGTATAGATTATCACTTTTAATATAATAAAAATAATTACATTATACAAAATAACTATTTATAAAAAAAATATTATAAGAAAATTTTAGTATTTATTAATATAAAAATTATTTATTAAAGGCATATTTTGGTATTTATTGGTGTAAAAAAATAGAATTTGATTTGAGTAAATTAATACAACACTCATTAAATGGATAATTATATATAATAAAAATAATTACATTATATACAATAACTATTCATGAAAAATATTTATCATATAGATATTTTGGTATTTATTAATGTAAAAAAATTAACAAAAAGTAAAAAAAAAAAGAGGGTAAATTTTTTATTTATTATATGAACATTTTGGTATTTATTGGTGTTAAGAAACTAAAAAAATAATATATATAATTTAATATTATGGATATTTTGGTATTTGTTGGTGTAAAAAAATAACAAAAAGTAAAGAGTAAAAAATATATTTATTATATGAACATTGTATTATTTATTTGTGTAAAAAAACTAAGAAAAAAATAAAGTTTAATTCACAAGTAACTTGATTGAAAACTCATTAAATGAAATCATGAACCATATGAATTTACATATTTAATGTAATAAAAATAATTATAATATATTTATTGGTGTAAAAAGATTAAGAAAAAGTAAAAAAGGAAGAAGATAATTTAATATATATTATACCAACATTTTTAAATTTATTGTCGTATAAAAAGCATAAAAAATATATTTATTATATGAAATTTTGATATTTATTAACGTGAAAAAACAAAAGAAAAAAATGAAATTTAATTAATAATTATGATATGTATGAATTATCACCAAGAATATAATAAAAATAATTATATTATATAAAATAATTATTCATAAAAAATATTTTTACATTTATTAGTGTAAAAAAACTAACATAAAATAAAAAAATAGGTAAAAATATATTTATTATATAAACATTTTGATATTAATTGAAGTAAAAAAAATAAGTTTAATATTTTGTATACATATATAAAAAAAGTAATACCATAAGTTTAATATTTTATATATATATAAACAAAAAGTAATACCATCAGTTTAATATATGGTCATACCCTCTCTTTTTTAATTGATTGAAAAAACCCACCCAAAAAGAAAAATATAAAATAATATAATTGTGATTGATATTTTGTTTTTATAGATTCAAATTATATATTTTCACTTAAAATAGTAAGATCCAACCACACCTAAAGATTTTAAATTAAAAAAAATCAAAATTAAATAATTCCTAGAGATAACTAAATTTAAACATGTACATACATAAGAAAAGTACTCTTGGAGATAGATATCTAGCTAATTAATATCAAATACAAAACAAGCTTAGTTGCCAATTAAAGATTACACACTACACCCTTTTTTTTTAATAACCTATTGATCTTGTTAATTTCAAAAATAATTGTTATATCAACCAATAATAAAAACAAAAACATCTATTTGCCAAATAGAATAAACTTTTTAAGTATTCATGTGTCACTAATATATATATATATGGCCGGAGGGATGCTTACAAATATAGCATTGCCAATACCCAATTTTCTCATTAATCAAAATAACTAACAATAAATCAAATCTAAATCAAACAATACTTGGTACTTTTGCAACAAGAACCAAAACTCCTTCTAAAGATGATAATATAAACGTAATTCTAATTTCTGCAGGAGCTAACTCTGGTGAGTTGATATGTCCCACAAAGCATGTTCATTTCGCCAGTAATTTGAACTTAAACCTACAAGTCATAATTCCAATCACTCCAATAACCCACTTGAAGAGTTGTGACAGCTTCAATGCTTCTTAAAAACGATTAATTACGACACATCAAACTAGATTTACCTGGTTCATAGAACTGGTTGGGGATACACATGAGATCTGGCTAATTAAATATATTGGATTGATCAAGCCAATCTTATAAGAAGATATCACTTCTTCAAAGATGATAATGACAAATCTTGTAAGAAAGAGTATGAAGGTGGAAGCGTATCTCTTCCTAATGCCAGACACCTAACCAACTCTTCAATTTGATGCGGAAACATGAAAACTTCATCAGCCAAATCCTTCTTTACATAATCATCTATTTTCCTGTCATAGCTTTCAGTTGTTATCTATATTGCATCACAAATTTATAGGACAAAAACACAAGGAAAGACTGGGTGATAATAATATGTCGGTACATAATACAGTAGAATAAATGACAAAGGAATGTGATTGGGAACGAGAATTAAAAGGAAAAATTGAATTTATATTATTATAATGAGTGAAGGCAACTAACCTTATTTGAGATTCCGATTTATTATTGCATTCAGAGAAAAGAACCTTAGCAACAGGTTGTAGATCTATTTTTTCTAGTGGTTCTGTATTGTCCTCAATGTCCAAACAATAACCATGACACAACCATGAATTTGTATTTACAAGGACAATTAGCAGGACTGGGGACTTTGTTTTCAGATCTCTAACCACAGTCCGAAATGACAGTTCATCTTTTGCATAATCCAATAGCTGATTTATGAACATCTTTTCTAAGGTATAATTCCTGATTAATAAAAAGTTTTTGATCAATAAACTGAATCATACTAATGGTTCCACCACTGTACAAAAGGCAAATAAAAAATTCAATACCAAATGTTAAACTAATATTCATCAATATAACCCTTGAGAGCACTAAAACAAATTCAAAAGTTCTACTTAAAGATACAAAGGAACCCATTTTAAGTTATTGTGTGCTAACCTTAACAAATCTTGTGATCCAGCAACTGGCAAACTAGTCGAAACACAGTATTTAAAAATCCGAACTCCACCATCTAATGGTGCACGTCCATTACTAGTAGGGTAAGCTCCAAGAAGAGATGAACATTGTGGGCATGAAAACTCGATCCACTCAACATCATGTGAAAGATTAGAAGCTCTAAGCATGAAAATGTTTCCAAGGAGTCCATTTAGAAAGCATTTTTGGTTTTCCAGG
This sequence comes from Hippophae tibetana, assembly GCA_037013495.1. Classification (NCBI taxonomy): domain Eukaryota; kingdom Viridiplantae; phylum Streptophyta; class Magnoliopsida; order Rosales; family Elaeagnaceae; genus Hippophae; species Hippophae tibetana. Next base: position 11,250,253 of record CM072809.1, on the reverse strand, counting down.
ATCTTCAAACTTTCATTAGGTTTCTGATCATCTGAAGGAATTTGTGAGACATGATGCGTGCAACATCCCTGTGCTAATTCCACATTTTCAGAGATATCAGATTGCAAATGGAGATGAGATAAATGGTTACCATCACTCTCATTATCCGTACCTTCATGGTCATATTTTGGAACAAGTTGTCGATCTTTATTTGTAGTTAACCTTGATTTCTCAGAATTAGCATGATTACTTCCTAAATTCAGTGAAAGTCCACCAAAGCCAACCCTACCATCAGAATCTTGCTCAGTTTTGTAGCTTTCATATCCTTCCAATTCAGGAAAATTACATCCCACAAGATCATCCTTAGAAAGAATAATGGTTGTAGAGTTCAAGAGGCACCTGCCCTTTCTACATGTATAGGAATTTGCAAATTTAACAACCAGCTTTTCACTTATACCCCCAAATGAACAGCAGCAAGCCCCAAACCAGTTATCAGCTACTTCTCGCCAGTCAACCGAGGGCATTTCCTCAAAGTTGCTACAAAGTGAACAAAAATGGAAATACATTAAATGGAAGAGTCATTGAGAAATGAACGAAGTCCTCAGATGAGTGGACAACATAAAATCCTAAATGGGTTATAAACCTCAGGGAGCTTTTGGTCAACTCAACCGAGCAACTTCTGCAGTAAAACCGAACACCACCACATGATGAAAAACACTTTGCATCTGAACCAACCAGCAATGAAAAAATAAATAACCCTTCATTTATACGTAGTATGTGAGAAAGAAAGGACACAACAAAAGGAACAAGTCAAAAGGAGTTTCTTTTAATTTTTCTGAGACTACACTATGTCCATAACAAAGTATACTGAAATTACATTACAGCAATAATATCACAGATAGTAACAATAGCCAAAGAAAGTGGCAGATATGAATAATTTGACCAGTAATTTATCATTTAAACCTTTGAAAATTGTAATCAGAAATATGTAAGCTATGAGCAAAAAGGAGAACTAATTGGACCAAAAAAAAAAAAGCTTAACTACAGTACTCCTGAATTCATAACAAACGAATAAAAAAGTAAGATTTGAACAATACAAAAACAGAGTTACAAGTTCACCTCACCAGAGTTCATGGAAATCCGCTTCGACGAATCAAAGGATGAATTTTCATCAGTAATAGACAAATCCAGTAAGGAACAGAAGCTTGAAACGAGAGGATGATCAACAGGTAGAAGGAGGGCGAGCTTAACCTCAATGTGATCATCCAAAGCTCCAGAACTCGCCGGAGATTCGGCATCAACCAAAACCCTAGGAATCGGAACCCTAACCAATCTTTTGAGTTCAGCATCGGAGTCCTGAAACCAGCTAATAAAGACCAGGGATTGTGAAAGACTAACGTCCACCTTAAGGTTGTGGCAGTTATTCAAGGGGTTAATGTGCGAGTTGAAAAGGAGTAGACGTAGGATTGGAATGTGTGACTGAGCTTCCCATGTGAACCGCCATTTTCTAGGGTTTGAATTGCTGATAAACGATGACATTCTTCTTCTTCTCAAGCGCTAGTGCACTACTCAGTTCAAAGTAAACAACTGAAGGTCCGAGAACAATTTACGTATTAAGGTAGCAATACATTAACACGATAATAATAATAAAAAAATTAATATTTTTTAATGTTATTTCTTATGATTATAAAGAGTCATATTAAAAAAAAGTGAATTTTATTATATACCAACATAAGAATTTGATACAACTAATACTAAAATATACAATGTAAATACGATTATTGTCCCCCTAATGATATCTTTTTAAAAAACAAAACAGATAGTACTCGTGATACTAATAAATAATTTCACATTAAAATTATATAAAATGATTATTTTAATTTTATAATTAATTATTTTTATTATCAAATAAAATTATCATTAAAAAAATATTTAAACAATTATAAAATTAACAACAAAATATGACATTATTTTACGCCAACTCAAATTCTTATTTTTTCTTAAATCAAAATACAATTACTATATTTTTGGTATTAACTTTATTTTTGGTACACATTAGGTATTAACTTTATTTTTGGTTAGTAATAAAAAGACGACCACTTTAAGCCCCCCCACACCATTTTCTTTTTCTATTAATAGTTTATCTTATATTTAAACCTTGATCCATTTAATTTAATCTAAACTAAATAGACAAAATCAAGTAAAAAAAACATTAAACTAATTAAACATTTAAATATTCTGATACGCATTGCATATTTTAATATTTAATTCAAAATATGGTGTTCAAACTGAAATAAAATTTACAAAACATGGAAGAAAAAAATGGATTATTATGTTCTAATCAACATCGTTACTTTCTATCTAAAATGAAAACGATTTTAAATAAGTGCCAGGACGGGAAGTTTTGCAGCATCAATAACAACTACGTCTTTAATTTTTTTCACTAATGAGGTATACTGAAACTTGGGGACATAAGAGGGCAGAGAACGAACCCTATCCCCCACTCCGTTGACAACCCTATTCGTAAAGCAACTTTCAATAATGCTCTTTATCTAGATTCTAGTGAGCGACTCACCAATATCATTCGTCGATGTCTACCCCAATGAAAATAATTTAGAATTTCAGTACACTTTTACTACCAAACATGATGGAGTCACATCTCATACAACTGCATAAAAGACTACGTCAATGTATGACGCAATGCAGAAAATAATTAAACTAATATCATTAGGTGTCCAAAGAGCAGATAATATGGTCAGCCTGGTGATTATAGATATACATAATATTACCATCCAAAAGCAGATTGTTTTTAAAGTACAGGAAAAACAACCAGAGTACCCAGGCAAAACACAAACCAAAATATTTAAACTAGTCTTGACGGTCTTCAACAGAAGAACATTGAGCTGCTCACTTTCCTCCAACCGAGGCAGCTGAGCAACAGAAACGGATCCACCAGAACGCCCCTGGTGATTATAGATATACATAGTATTACCATCCAAAAGCAGATTGTTTTTAAAGTACAGGAAAAACAACCAGAGTACCCAGGCAAAACACAAACCAAAATATTTAAACTAGTCTTGACGGTCTTCAACAGAAGAACATTGAGCTGCTCACACTTTCCTCCAACCGAGGCAGCTGAGCAACAGAAACGGATCCACCAGAACGCCCACCATGGCTTGATGAGGTTTCAGACATGTCATCAAACTTCACAAATTGACTCACCTGAGATGCAGCTAAGTGTGCATAACATATAGGAGCAACTGCAATGGCAATCAAATAATAATCAAACCAATTTAAGATATCAATTTTATAAATCCAGCAACTTGTAACACAGCATAAACATAAAACATCCAAGTTAACAACATTAGTAAGACTATAAATCCCAACATTTGTTAACATTAATAAAATGATAAATCACAACATTACCTATTGAAATGGCCGTAGTACTCCTCTGATACCTGCAACAATGACAAATGTGATTTTTTTTTATAAGAATGCCAAATATGATGTAGAAATTGTTTTGAGAAATTATGAACAAGCAAAGTACTACAAGTTCCACATACACATATGATAGTGAATGAACAAGTTCTTGAAGCTCATCTGGATTAATGTTAATTTCATCATACAGAATATGATAATGGGTAGGCCTTGTAGTCCCCTAGGAAGATGGGAAAATAAAAGTTCAGCAGTTAAATGTACTGAAAAAAGCCAAATATGGATGATCCGTCAATATCGTGTAGAACTCGAATAAATAAATAAACTTACTATCATTCCAGCATGAGCACACAGATAAAAGTCATTATTCCTTGGATGACAAATTTTGTTGTCTATGATGGTACCTGCAGAAACAAAATTCAATTCTTCATACGCTCAACTTTGCGAAGAAAAAAAATACATGTTTTATCCATCTTAAAGCTCAAAAAATAATTACCAGGTGGAACATTATCAGGAGAGTTGGGCTGGAAGAATTTTGTGTGGTGATTCTTTTGAGCCACAATCACTACAAACTTTGGAGTCCATTTCTCATCAAGAAATTTGCAAGCCTGAAGAGGCGATAGAAATAAAGAGTTTAAAGATTTCTGAACCACATATATCAAAGGCTAACAGCAGGCATTCAAACCTCAATTATCTGATCCAGCTCGATGTTAAGAACTTGACTGAACTGAGACTCACTGACCCCATCCCTAAATAAAGATTGAAAACACAAGTAAAAGAACCAAAATAGTAAATGTAAATGACCTCACATTCCTGTAACTATATTTTGCCAATAAATGATTTTATTTTGTTAAATCTTCTCTAAGAAGAAAACTTTTGAGCTTATTGGACAGCCGTTATTTGGATGAAAAATAAAACCTCGAACACTTTAAGTTGAAATATACCTGAATATGATTATCTGATCAGGTTTTCGTTTCCCTGAACTCGTGTAAAAGTCCAGCAGAAGCTCCCTGAAATTTAAGAAAAATGTATATCACAGTCGGTTGCTAACAAATGACGAAATAATAAGTCTAAAGATACAATCAAGTTAGATTTTAGAATAAATTTACTTGGGTCTTTCAGATATCAGCATATATTGTTAGACTGCTAACTACTTGCAAAAGGGATTGCAGGGGAGATGTCCCAGCACAAAAAATAAAATAAGAACCAATGTGCATTATCCAAAGAAAACAATTCGATGATTACATCATACCTCATAATCCCTTCATCTTCTTCACCTACACGCTTATATAGGGTATCTATCATCTCTGTTCTAGGTGATTGAGTTCGAACTGAGGCCCTGTAACGGGAAATCAATGGCCACTGACGAGAGCTGACCACCTATTTAAATTTAATTTGAGTATATCAAGATGGATATCGTGCTTCATAACATGCATAGTGGAAGTATATTTTGTTACAATATCTAAAAAAGATGTAAAAAAAGACGTAAAAAAATGAAGAAAATGGCAAGCATACAGCTGCTATCGACGGAATTGACATGCCAGGAGACCCATGTGATACATCCATTCCAAGGATGATGGTTGAAGCCTTGGAAACCACAGGGATAGAAGGTGTTCTTTCAATAGTTAACATTGAATTTAACCCACCAAGCTGGAAGATTATACAGTCAGCAACTATGACTAGATAAAAGGAGGGGAAAAGCACATTCCATTTCCAGATAGAGAAACAGGTACCTTTGCATTGATCTTTAACAGAACATTCGTGAGATATTGATCATTAACCCTAGTGGGAGCTATGCACTGAGTCACAATCCCAAACTCAGAAAGACATTTCCGCTTCCATGGGCCTGGTTAGTAAAATTGAAAACATTAATTAAAAGTACAAAAGAAGTTTTTCTCAAAAAGAAACATAACAAAAAAGTCAGACTCAAAGTTCAACCATAAAGATCAGAGTTTTTTCTCTCAGGAAGCAGACAAAGCAGGAATTGAGGTTTTCCAGGAAGTTTTGATTGCATCTGCTCCAAAAGTTTTTCCACTCTAACCATGGGTGGTGCACGTCTAAACTGTGCACCCTCTTCGAAGACATCAAAAGGAGTGTCTATGCGCTTCAAAAGAGGAAAAAAAGATGTGTCAGTCACTTAGCTGTGAGAATCTGTGTGCCTCAAAAAGAAAAGAAACGAAACTCACAACTCCCTTCATATCTCCACATCTGATGAGATCGCGAATAAGGCCTTGAATGTCACAACGTGCAGAGAAGTTAACAACAGCCCACTTCTCAATTTTAGTGGGCTCCACTAATTTCTACAAGCATTAATCAACATAATGAGAACTATCCAATAGAGATCAAGAATGGTGCCCAAATGAAAATCTGCAAGAATACCTTATTGTTAAAGTTCCATCTACCATTTCGTGGAAAGAAATCCTCTCCATTACCTACTTTCAACTGTTGGAAAAGAGCAGAGACAAAATGAAAAAGATCCCCAGGAAAACATTTTAAGATGTATTTACAGCACAACAAGGCCTTTCTCAAACATAAATATAATATAATACCCTGGGTGCTGGAAGAACACGTCCTTCGACCTGAGTGAAGCCACTACTGATTGAAATACCACAGGTGCGTAACATGGGCTCAGCATCATAATTATTGGTTTTTAATGCCTGAAATTAAACTCTATTAACTAGGAGCCATCAAGATGAGTTACAATGGTGAAAGAAACTTACATCAGACAAAACCCTCATTCGCTCCTGTGGCTTCTGCCTTGATTTCTCTACCAGTGAGGCCCTTTGTAGAGAGGACAACGATTTGGTATAACGTTGTAGAGAGACCAGATCACACAGCTGAAAGAAAAATGAATCCATTGTATTAATGCTAATAAAAAAAATCAGTAGTTTATGCACATTAGTTTCATCAACCAAGGTAAGCTCACCTCAAGTGGGATGAAAGTTGGGCGCTTAGGCTTCCCAACATTAATGCATGGGAAATCACCAGAATACTTCAAATCCATACTACGATGTTGCACAAAATAATCATAAACAGTCAATTCCAAAGGTTCATCTCCGTCCCCTCCACCCTTTTGCTTCAATGAAAACCTATCTCAGGAAGATATCATCTAATAAGGCTAATATAATAGAAAATGTCCTAATGTGAAAAGAAACAATAAAGTGAGAGAGAGGACGTTTGCTCCTTGCAAGGCTTATCACTAAGCCCTGTTATCTTATATTCAGTGTTGGAAGGACTTGTTTTGATCCTTAAATTCTTCAGCATTCTTTTAGCCTGTTGAGAAGACATAAATGGATTAATAAAGCTACTAATGCGACTAAATAAATATTCATGTGGTTGTTACCTTGGCCCAGTCTATTTGATAAGGATCCCTCACGTTTTGGTTCTCAATTAAAAAGTCAACAACTGGTCCTGGCTTAACTATCATGGTAGTTGAAACATCTGGAGAAAATGCAAATTCTCAAGGAATGAGAACAATAAATTTCTTAAAACAGAGCAGATAGGGGAAGATCGAGTTACCAATATTTAATGACAAGCCACCCTGGGAAGTTCTAAAGCTTGAATGGAAACCCCTACAGCCAAGAACACCACCGCCAACATCTGCAAAGCATTTTGGATCATTATGAAAGAATGACTGGCGAACTAGAAGACATCCCCTGAAACATAACGTGCACAATTAGGATTGAGCTATACAAAAAAAAACATTTAAAAAGATCAAGACCCACATGCTGGAATCACAGGTACAAAAGGAGAAAATAATGCTTTTTACTTACAGCTTCGAGGCATGTTGCCTTAAAATGATGTCCAACACCCTTAGTGCTTCCTGAGAGTTCTCTGATTCTTGACCTCGAAGGGCATTACCAATGGCCTGCATGGGAATTTTTGCAGCAAAGTTTATCTCCACCAAAAATGTCTTGGAACGGTGCTGACGCCGAAACCTCTTTTTATCATTCTGATTGGGGCTTTCATGACCAGCAGGGCTTAAATTTCCATTGTTTCTAAAACAACAAAAAAAATTAAATTAGAAAAGGGAGGACAAACTAGAACAACTACACAGCAATAATTCAGGCATGCACCTGTTTGACGAGAACTCCTCCAATAAAACAGTAAACTCAAGCTTGTTGCGAGGGAGGGCTCCGACCGTGAATAAACTCTTCTCTCCATCATAAGCAAATTCCTTGCCATCAAGATCATCACGATAGGTTTCATGAACCTTATCAAGAACTCTTCTCCCCACACCCTTAGCATCAACAGGTCGACCATCTTCATATGAAAGGGACACCTATTCCGAACAACAGAATGAGTTGAACACAAGAAACTCAAAACAAAGGAATACTTCAAGATAAGTTCACTGAACATACACTGTAATGGAAGAAATGACCATCAATGTTGGTAAAATTAACTTTGTAGTGGTTAGTCAATAGAGCCACTTTTTGGCCTTTAGTGCCGAGGCCATGTCTAGCAGCTGGAAGACGTAGTACTTTCTTTTTGACAGGTTCATCAGGTACTGTCTCAACTCGCAAAGGGACAACATCTGGAGGAATAACAGGGGGTGGGGGTGGAAAAGCATCCTCAGTTCCATTTTCGTTTCCATTCTTCTCAGTCGAATCCATACCTTCAGAAATAAAATTAAAGTAAGTTAAATAAGAAGCACAATAAAAGACACAGAACAGAAAGTCAGAAAAAACTAAAGACTCGCCGTAATGCTAAATTTCGACTAGCATGTGGGCAAGAATAATAAACCCAAATGAATAAAAGCAGAGAAGTGCGTAACAGAAGGCGAAAACGATAGAAATGGAAAACAACCCAAATCTGGTTGTCCCCATGAAAACCAAAAATCATAATACGAAAAATGGTTCCTACGACCATGCATACCGCATTCAAAGAAAAACTCGACCACAAACACAAACGAATATATACGATAAATAAAAGAAGAAAACAATTGGGAAAAATGTTGAAATCACATTGCCCTCAGAAATCTATATGCAAGGAAAAAACGCATGTGAACAGAGCAAAATTAGGGAAACCAACATACAGCTACAGGTCGTGATAAACACGAAAATTGCTACGATACCACGTGCATTTACCCGGAAAAAAAAACTAAGAAAGAGAGAGAAGTCTCAGAAGAGAAACTCCTACATAAAGCCGCAACCGAAATTAAATTCCATGGTCAAAAAATCAAAATATTGCAAGAGAACAGAAAAAAAAAATCATCAACAAGAACAATAACGAGACTAAAACAAAACACACACACACACACAAAACCTGAGAAATAAAGAGAGAGAGAAAAAACAATACAAAAGGACCTACATTACATGCAGCGAAACGGTAAATACCAGCAGATGACAAAAGAAAACACAGAAAACCCAAATACGAAAATATAAAATAAGACGACGATAAAACAAGGCGTACAAGCCAAAGTCAAAGTTTACCAGTTTAAACAGAAAAAAATAAAAATAAACTTTTAAAACACAACAAATGATCTTCTTAAAGTATGAGGTTGAAGAAGAACTTACAGTCGAAATCGGGAACCCTAATTTGGTTGTTCGTACTATACTCGTCGCCACTCTCAGTCAGTCTCAAACACTCAACAACTGCGCAATTGTAAGCTCACACTAAATCTGCCTTTTATTTACCCTTCACCGTAAAATTCAAATACTATACGGTGTGAATCCCTAGAGTTGCCAGTATTACGCTTCTAGACCCGTTCGATTGATTTATGATCAATGGTAAAATAGAAATGATGAAAATGAACGGTTCTGATTGATTAAAGGTTTGAGCTGATCAAATGATGGTCTTATCCTTTTCGTACATTTTTCTTCTCTCTTTCGTTCGCAATAACCGAAATGCACGATTTTGAAGGTGGGTTCCTCACCTCGATTACATAATCATTTTATTTACAATTTTACCCATCGTTGATTTACTAATTGGATATATGTCCTTCCTGAATTTACTGTTTTTTTCGTTACGTGAGCAAAAAGAGAAGACATATCAGGGTACTTCCGTAATTTTAATGAAGGGATAATTAGTTCCTATAGATGGGACCCCGTGTCCTTCACTTGACACGATTTTAATCGATGAGGTGGCAATTGTTGAAGGTGGCGTTGACAATATTTTCGTCACTATATTAGTGACGTTAAATTACATCAGTAAGAAAGTGAATCGTTTTGAACCACGTATAAATCTCTAAATTCTTAGGATTTATATTTATATTTTTAACTTTTTAAATTTTACACGTAACTTTAAATACTTTTAAACCTTATAATTTAATTTTAAATTTTTAAATTTTATATATAATTTTTCATTTAATTAAAAAAAAATATATTTATAAATTAAAAAAATTAAATTATTATAAATTTAAAAATTAAATTATATAATTTAAAATTTAAAAAAGTATGTGTAAAGTTTTAAATTTTTAATGAATAAATCATAAATTCTAAAAATTTAAAATTTAAAATTTTATATAAATTTAATTAAAATTTAAATAATAATCATACACTTTTAAATTAATTAATTAATTAACAAAAGTTTCACTCAACTGTAATTTATTTGATTATATATAAATGTATTTGAGTTCTAATTACAATATATAAGATATATAAATAATTAAAATAAATTAAATATTATAGCAAATTTCTCTGTATTATTTTTTCCTAAACATTATCTAATACTAGAAAAAAAAAGCTTATCACAAACTTAAAACGAGATACGAATAAAATAACAAATTTGACAAGTATCTTAAAATGGTTAAAAATAATAACAATCATATTTTACCATAGTCGTTTGCTTTTAAAATAGGAAAGAATTTTGTGAATATATGATGGAATAGGATAATTTTGATTTTTTATTTTTATAAAAAATAAAAAATAAAAATAAAATTATTTATATTAATATAAAACATATAATATATTATGGGTAAGATTTTCATATAAAACCTTCATTAAAATTATATTTTCTTAATTATTAAGTATAAAATAGATTCAAACGATTAAATAAAAAAAATTAAACAAGTTACCTAAACTCAACCTTACCATCCTACTATATATCTTTTACATATAAAAAGCATCAAAAATGAAATCTTTGGTTGCTGCTCTTATTTCTTTATTCCTTTATATAGATATATATTAACTTTAATTATCTATTTAATAGTCATAAATATTAAAATATTTTTATAATAAACAATAATTATATAATTTATATTTGATAATTTTATTTATATTTACTTTCATTGTGAATTTTTAATTATTATTTAATAAATCGTAATTGTATTAAATTAATTATTTTTTTATGTTGATATTATGTTATATCTATTAATCCACTATCAATTAAAAAATATTTAACTAATTTACATTATTTTTAAGTAAAAAATATTCATAAAAATGCTTAATATTAATCCAGTTTTGTTTATTGTGTAAAGTTCATGTACAACATTCTATTTTATTTTATTTATTTATTAAATAAAATATCACTCACGTTTATATCGTGTGTTATTGTCACAAAGTGACATATCTATTACTCATAAAAGAATTATTGTTGTGTATATATTTTTTATTAAAGTAATAAATTAATTAATTATTTTTTAATAAGATAATTATTGTTGTATATTTACTCTTCATTAAAATCACAAATTAAATTTTTATTTTTTTTAAATTTGTATATAAAAAAATCATTTTTCATTTTATCATGGTGAAATAAATCTAAAGAAAAATTATATTTAAAAACTTTTCTTTTATTTTTTTAAATAAATAAATTTAGAGTAAAAATTATTATTATTAATCATTAATATTATTATATATTTATCAAGTTTAAATCATTCATATGTGCATGTACACGTTACAAAACTAGTTAATATAAATGTAAATTACTGTACACAAAATGAACATTAACACATCATTAAATATGTTTATTTTAATATTTCATTTTTATAAAAATAAGAAGTATACAAAAATCAACCATTAGTATTAATAAAAATATACAATAATTTGTATATGAATTTTATCCACGTAAAATTAAGTCATTGTTCCAATAATCCATAAACATATATATTATTTGTTTGATATGATATAATATTTTATTTTATTTTAAGCTTTAGATTTTTTATGATTCGATTAATATTTTTTAGACAAAAGAGATGATATTTTGTCAAATATTGTGTTTCTCCGATAATTATCATGTATATTTCATATTATTTCTGTTCTGTTTTTCTATACAAGAGTTTAACTATATGTATATAATGAAAACAAAAATTAAACAATAACCACAATTCCTGCACATCCATGTTTTATGGCTCCACTAATATTATTGTTTGATCCATGTTTTGCTCCACTGAGCATTGGTGTATACCACTGTTGCAGCATGCACCACAACACACACCAACATATCTCAATTAGAAAAGAAAATATAAAAATACCACATAACTTAATATATCTGATAAATCGTATTATATGTAAACTCACATCATAAAAAAAGGTTTTTATTCTTATGTAAACACCAAAGCGAGCTAATGTGGACATTTCTCAACCCGAGGAAAATTTATCAAATATACGTTAGATCCTCCTCTATCTTAATAAGGTAGATCACTAAGTTATAAACGCAACACAAAATATAGAGGGGGAAGGAAATACGAGTCCTAAGGACCACTAAAAAGAGCTTACTATTACGTTCCGTTCAAATTGTCCCGCAAAATCCAAAGAAATGTGGTTGCCTAAAGGATCTAGACTTTTCTACAAGGGAAGTTCTATAGCGGCCTAGAGATGTCTAGTAAGAGCTAGAGTTGGATGAACTCAACTCAATCCTTAAAGACTCTAAAATGCTCCATAGTATAATAGCATGAGCTTGAAGGTGCTAGAAGAGGTTGAAATATTCTAGAACGTGTTGGATGGTTCATGAATGATGTAGACGTCACTAAAAGCTTATGGAACATCCTAGAATTTGCACGAAGAAGCTAGACAAACCTATAAGACTCTAAAGTTGGCTAGAAGGCCCTAAAATCTTGTGGCATATTGTAGATAGAACTATAACACTCTTGTACATTATAGACTTAGAAGGATCTAGAAAGTTGTGGCATAGCCTTAAGCTTAAATTCACACTATAAATAGACTTATTGGTCTTCATTTGTAATCATCTTTGGAATTCTTAACCATCTTGGGAAATCTGGAAAATTATAAGATAATCTATCTCTAGAGCAATATAAGGCATTTTTTACAAATTCTCTTGTGTTCTTGTTTTGCTCTTGAATCCTCACAATCTCTAAGTATTTTTCTAATCTCTTTGGGAAGTTACATTCGGGTGAAAGACAAACTTAGTGCAACAGATCGTACTAAGTACCGCACGATTACTATTTGAAATTTAAGGTCGTGACATTACTCTACCCTTTCTTCATATAGTATATCATGGCCACTCGTATTCTTCTTTTTTATAATAAAAGAAGAAGTTTTAACTAACTGAGATGCTTACTATTCTTTAATTAAGAGGATTACTTTTTTATCATCCCTGTCTTAACTCTAATAATACAAAAAAGTAACAAAATGAGTGAAGTGAAATGAGCCTACTTCTTTCTTTTTCAAAATAAGGCTCGAATAGAAATAAAGAATCTCCTTAGTTAAGGTTTATTTTCGTCAACGTGTCAATATTTGTTGTTAAAACCTAAAGTAAAAGTAAAAATATCATTATTCGTACTCATATTAATAGTAAAATGATTGGATCCATTATGGATTAATTTATTTGAATGCGAGTATTTTTAATTTGGATAAATAAAATTTTAATTGTAATATTTATGAAATTATAGATAAATTACATGCATAAAATATAACAATATTCTAATTAAATTTTAATTTTTAAGTCTTTAATTTCTAATATTTAATTAAAAATAAATAATAATTAAAAAGTAACTAATATAATTTTTTGTTGTGTACATAACATAAGTTGAATATAAATTCTAAGTATGAGTCCTTGAAATGATGTAGCAAAATTACACGCTTTTCAAATGGTTGTCTAAATTGTTACAAAACTCTTTAAAATAATGTCAAGGGTGAAAAATATATTTCAAAAATTGATTCTAGATACGCTTGGACAAGCTGATATGCATATAGGGTGCGAGATTTGTGACATATTAGCATTTGGCATACGAGGGACATGTTGAGGGCGTGTGTTGGGGCGTGCAAAAATCAGTGCGGTGCATACGGAATTTTGATGTTTTTTACATTTTTGGCCGTTTTTTTATTTATTTTGTCCAATTTTCATTTTTTTGACTTTTTTTTATTTTTTTTCAACATATTTGTGGTGTATTACCTCTAGTATTTTTCTTCAAGTCTTTAAGTAATTTTTGAACAAAAATACTTGAAAATAATAAGAATACTTGTAATTTTGAAAAGATTTTTTTTTATAAAAATTTGATAAAATTATACAAATATAAAATTATTTAATCAATTAAATTACATTAAATCATGATAAATTGAGTTTTTTTTAAGTACTCATCATCAACCTACTTGGTGCTTTTGGTTGTTGTTGTAATGGTGCATAGTAATTCCTTACTAACTTCTATGGAGTTATTAGTTTTATTACTTTGTAATTAACACAATTACCTCCGGTCTAATTGAACTTTCTTTATTTCGGAGATGTTATTATCTTTTTAATTGTTAGGTTATTCGTTTTTATCTTGAATTATTTCTTTAGAAATTTTACATTTCTTAGATTGAATTTTTGATGAAGATTATTCTTTAGAATTTTTGGACTTTAAGAATTGTTTTGAACAATCAAGTTTTCCCTAATTATTTTATGTCTCCATAAGAGACTTCTCGAAGTATAACAACAACGCTATATGGATTTGCTTCTAATTCAAGTCGTATGACTCGCTTCTAATTCAAGTCGTATGACTCTCCATCGTAGCATATAAATCTAAGTTTAAATCTCATCCTTATAATATTTAATTTATTTAATAAAAAAATACTTTAATTTTTTTTTAAAAAATTCAACCATGTTAAATTAATTTAACATAGATTAAAAATTTGAGATAAATTTATTAAATTATAAATACTAATCATTAAATTATGTGAAATGAAAAGTAAAAAATAAAAGTATAATATCTTAAATATATTATGAAGATAAAATAGACTAGCATTTTAGTCTTAAAATATATTTTAAAATAAAATTGAGCTTTTTGAATCGATAAAAATATTATAAAATATGAATTACTAGTTGGTCCTATAAATCAAAGAAAATTGGTTCAATTTTGATTTGTTTTACTTAAAATGTTAATATATATATATATATATATATATTTAAAAAAAATTAAAATCAACACAAATTTATAAAATATCTATTAGAGAATATTTGATCAATTTATTTATGTCAATTTTTAGTTTAAATTTACTTATCTTTTAAGTAAATTTAAATTATTTTAACTTTATATTAATATTAAATTAACAAATAAAATTTATTATTTAATCAATCATTTAATATAAAAATTTATATATTAACATTTAATTTATAATTAGAGAATAACTTTTAAATATTAATAAATTGTCGAGAATTTGAATATAAAAAATAATTTAGATTTTTTTATTAGTTATTGTAAATATAAATTAAAAAATGTACATTTATATTATGCATTTTAGTTCGTTTGGTTATCGGTTTGTAAACTTTATAATTTTAATAGACTCGACACAATATTTTTCTTTATAGCTTTCATTATTTTATGATTTAAATTATGTGATTAAATAATTTTATCAGTTCACTTAAATTAAGAAATTTGATATAATTTTTCGAATTCAAATTATATTACATCTATAGATTTTATAATGAAGGCAAATTCAATTGAGATTGAAAAGTATAAATCTGTTCGGATTTAGATTAACAATTTGTATTATTTGTTGCAATCCGATTAATAATTAATTACTATTAAATTATAAATAAATTAATATTTTATTTTTTGATATATTATATTTAAATATTATTCATATCAAAATAAAAAAAATTATTATTATAATTTAAAAATAAATACAAATATTAAATCTTTATAATAATTTAATAAGTTATTAGACATGCTTATTATTATTTTAATTATTTTATTTGTGATTATAAATAATAAATTTTATTATAAATATATAAATTTAAAATTTAAATATTGTATATATATACATGGTATAAAATGTTTTATACGACAAATTATAAAAAAATCTATTTTTTTTGTTACATTATTTAATTTAAAATAAAAATATTAAAATTTAAATTTAAAGAAAAATATTTTAATTTGTTACTCATTCCTAATTTTAACCCTCTAGATAACCACGTGTGCATGTGTTATGTTTTTATAAATAGAAATAGTTATCTTATTATTCATTTAAATTTACTTTTGATTTTTAAAAAATATATATCTTTATATTATAAAAAAATATGTATTATATACAAGAATAATTTTTTTTATTTAATTAAATCAATAAATATCTTATAAAAAAATTAACTACTAAAATAAAAAGAAGAAGAAGTTATATATAGCTACTGTTGATTCTTAAAAACAATACAAAGAATAATAAAAAAAAGAAGTTAACAAAATGCTCTGGCTTTTACACGTTTTCAGTTTGACAAAAAGAAGAAGTTACTATTGAAAAATTTAGTTTTATAAGTAAGAGCCAAATAAAAATTATAGTTAAATGATTAATCACAAAAAAAATTTAAAATAAAAAATAATAAATTTTTATATATATATATATATATATATATATATATATATATATATATATACATAATTTAAGATTTAATTATAAGCTAATATAATAAATATAGTGATGTTTATGGTATTTTCATAATATATTATAAAATTTAATAGTATGAAAATAATAAAAAAGTTTGATAAAATTTGTAAAATTTAATGATATAAAATAATAAATTAAAATTTAATAATATTATGTGGCAGCTATTAAAATTTAATTATAAAAAAATTATTTAATCGAACAATTAAAATAAAACAAAAAACAAAATAAATGAATACACGTTTGAGTTAAATAAAACCAATAAAGCCGGAAAGCGGTTAAAGAAAATAAAAAGTAAAATAAAAAAATAAGATGCGAAATTAGGGAAATTAATAAATGAAAAATCCAAGGAGAAAAGTGCTACGAGGCAATCTACTATCCTTCCGTTACAGAATTTTGGTTTGTATCTATCAATTCTCTCTCTTTTCAAAACCCTAATTCTATCGACTCCGATTCAGTTTTGGTCCTCGAAAATTTCACCTATCTCTTCCTCTTCAATTTCTATCTTCCTCAACGATTGCTGTCCGATTTCGATTTCTCGACCGATCACGTTTGCATTCTCGGGTAGGTCTCATTCTCTCGTTATGATGGGCAAACATTGTTGTCCTTGGTTAATTTCATTTATTGTTTTGCATTTTTCTATAGAACGGCATCTTTTTTTGATGTATATAAGTCTTTTTATTTGATGGAGTTAGGGGCATGAATTTTTGGGTTTGATTTTGTCGATTTTAATTGGGGAATTGGGGAACTGGGGAATATTGATTTTATTGTCTGTGCGATTTGGTTTTTGTATGAGGCTTTGGATCGTTTAACGATTGGTGTTTGACCTGATCCGAAATACCATGGCATGGTTCATGACATATTGAATTTGGAATTTTGGATGTCATATTGGACAAGATTCTTATTTTTTATTATTGTTGAATGATTGGATGGTATTACGGAAGAGTGGTTATTTTTCCTTATTTTTATCAATATTGAGTGGGTTTTCAGTGTTAATGGGTTGGAGAAGGTTTTTGCAAATTGCAACAAATGGTGAAAAGATAATTATTGAATTTGGCTTGTGAGAGGAGAATGTGTATTATAGCACCGTGCTTGATTCATATAGTCGTTTTTACTATTTTTGATTTTGAATTGTTGTATAAAAACCATAATAACATAGAGATTGTCTGAAGGGAGATGCTCTAGGTGGATTCTAGTGGGAAGAGATTGATCCCTCGCACTCTAGATTGGAGCAGCTGATTGTCTATGCATTGGGTTGTGGGCTATTTGGTGGCTATAGGTGTTATAACTTATTTAACTTGATAAATTGGTCGTTTTATCCAGTATACTGGATGTCCGAAGCATGACTTTGGTGGTCAGCCACGGTATATAAATTATGTCAAATGTGATAGATGGACTAATTGTGGGCGGCAACTATCATTTTATTGATTTTCAAGACATCGATGCCGCTGTTTTAGTTTCTATATAAGATTTAGATGCAAATTCATGAAACTTATATGTTAGTTTTAGACTTTCAGTTTTAGATTTTTCCCTTTCTAATTTTTTTGAATGACTAAGGATTGATGGTATCATACATTTGGTTATTCCCATGATTATTGATGATATCTCTCCAGATGCACTTGTGCACTTTATTCACTAATGTTATTATGATATTTGTCACGTACATGGAGTAGGATAGCTACACGGATATTTGTCATGGAGTAGGATAGCTACACGGATATTTGTCATGGAGTAGGATAGCTACACGGATATTTGTCATGGAGTAGGATAGCTACACGGATATTTGTCATGGAGTAGGATAGCTACATGGATATTTGTCATGGAGTAGCATATCCACGTATTCTGCTGATTTCCCTTGTGAACAAATTTGGTGACCCTCTATACATTACTATTAACTGAATTCTCTACCTTGGGCATTACAGGATTATATACGATTATAAAGATGTCTCCAGCATCAAGGTCTAAATCAAAAGAAAAAAGGGCTAGCAAGGAATCCCAGAAAGCTTCTTCAAAGCCTTCAGTACCTGCTAATGCAGGTACTGGCATCCCAGCTAGTGCTTACAATCCATTTTTAGGAACATTCCATACCTTAGATTTGTCACCAACATCCTCTGCTTCATCTGCTCAGACTAATGGCCGTTTCCGGAACATAGACGAAACAGAGGATCATTCTGGGGGTTCTCTGGTTGCTGGGGTTGAGTATGATTCCGTTTCTAATAATGGCAGCTGGTCTGGTGAGTCAGAAGAGCACAAAGAGAAGACATCACATCTTACAGCTCGACAGGAATCAATACCTGGAGCTGACAATGACAAACGAGAAAAAATCCGCCTGAAGAACGAAAGAAAGCATCAACGCCAAAAGGAGAAGCGAGCTCAGGAGTTGCACGAGCGGTGCAGTGGCTATCTTATGTCTAGAAAACTTGAAGCACTTGCTCAGCAGCTTGTGGCAATGGGATTCTCCCAAGAGCGTGCAACAATGGCTCTTATTCTTAATGAAGGTAGAGTAGAAGAATCAGTTGCATGGCTATTTGAAGGCGTCGAAGAAGCTGATAAGGTCAGGGATCAAAACCTTGCTGGGACTAATCTTAAAATTGACATATCAGAAGAGCTCGCTCGAATTGCAGATTTGGAAATAAAGTTTAAGTGCTCAAAACAGGATGTTGAAAGGGCTGTTGTCACCTGTGAGGGTGATCTTGAGAAGGCTGCAGAAAGCTTGAGAACATCAAAGATAGATCCACCTTCTGCTCCACCCAAGCCTGAAGAAACTGGTGATCCTCCAACCCTCAATAATGGCAGGGTTCTAGCTGCTGGTAACCAGATTAGACCGCAAGCAAAGTCTAACCCTTCTTCTACATTACAACACAGAAAGGATGAAAGGGATTTCAACTACTCAAAGCAACCAGTAACTGCTTTAGTGTCTTCAGAGGGTGCAAGTAAAGATTTGCAGCCTTTGAAGAGAATTCAACAGAAGCTGGAGTGGTCTAAACCGCAACTGGCAGCACTGCAAGTTGACAAGAGATGGCCAAATACGGGATCTAATCCTCCTGTCTCCTATACATTGGCATCACCGTTGCAAATGTCCTCTTCACCAGCCAAGACAGAAACACATTATGTTGCTGTGGGAAATCAATTAAAGAATCTTCAGGTTGGAACGATGAAGGAGCCTGTTATAGTAATGCAGCGTCCTCAATCTCTTAATATGAAACAAGCTCCAACAAGCATGAGTTCATCCCTTCCTGGCATAGCACCCAGTTGGTATCCCAGTACGAATGTTGAAGCTATGAGGTCTAGTGGCTTCTTGCCCCAAATTCCAAATAATGCTAGAAGCCTCAGCCCAAACAATTTAAGTTCAAATCAAAGGTACCATCAGTATCAATATCAACAGCAACAACAACAACAACAACAACACCCCGTTCCTGGGAGCATTCAAGGGGATTCCCCTGTCACTAGCCGAGGGAATGGTTTATGGAATAGAACTAGTGCATCTCCAACCCTTGCTGCTGCTTCTTCCCTCGGACTTTTCTCAGGTTTGGGTTCGGCTGCATCATCGGGGACATCCTCTCCCATAGACTGGAATACTGGTGGCTCCATGCTACAGTTAGATTACACCAACATAGACTGGACTTTGGACAGAGGACTATCCACATCAAGGCCTAATGGACTGTGGGAAGGACTGAGTTCTTTTATGAAAAATAACACCGACATGTATGATTCTAAAGCATCAGGGGTAAGTCCTCAAGTGACAATGAGATCAGCCTCTAATGTGAATGGTGTTTCCATTGTGGGACTACAGGATGGTGGAGCTGCTAGTTCTGAAACATCAACTACCGGTTCTCGGGAATGGACATCTCCATTTGAAGGGGAGGATCTCTTTAGCTTACCCAGACAGTTTGTTTCTTCTCCTTCTCTTTAGGTGAGGAAAGTGTTTCAATGAATAAAATTTTAAGAAAAAAATGAAAGACCCAAAAAAAAAAAATTTGCGGGGATTTGATGTTGGTGTTCTTTCTTATGATGCTGCTGTGTTGATTGTTGGTAGATAACCTAATTGCAAAAAGCATCTTTAAGTCTTTTTGCATATTCCTTTCTGGCTGCATTTACCTTTTGCATAGGAGATGGGAGACGAAGGTATTGATGATTAAAAAGAGGATATTTGCGATTTTAACCTAAAAATTCAACACAACGTTAGGACCATAGGTTATTCATTACTAAAGACGATAGTACTTCAGTTGCGCAAACATTTTCTTGAAATTTGTTATTTTTACATGTTAAAAACTTGCAACTGATTCAATTAACTGGGAGTAAGAGTATTATATCCACAATAAACACGACCAATTGTAGTCTGTGCCTCTGTGGAATGATAATCAAAAGTTGCAATTGTTTCGAGGGCAGAGTCATGGCTGTTTTGTAGGTTAGGTCATTCTAGTCGCACATTATAATCGAGGCTTGAAATGTTGATGTCGGTTAAGACGGTGAAATATAATTTTTACGAAAATATCAAAGATATTATTGCTATAATGAAAATTTTGAAAAAAAATCATAAAAATTGTGTAAATTTTATCATATTTTTTTTTATAAAATATTATAAGTCAAAACAATCGATTATTTAAATTCTACAATAAATTTTTATTTAATATATATATTTTTAAATATTTATATTAATTAATAATTTAATCAATTAATTAAAATATTATATAATAAATTTAAAATATTATTGAATAAGTAGTTAAATAGTTTGAAATAATTAAGTAGATTATTTAATTGTATTGATTATTATAAATTGATAAATTTTAATAGTATTAAAAAAAATTTCATTGATATTTTTGATATTTTGTTAATTTTTGTCACATTTAAATACTAATCATTTAAGCGATAATTTGTTAACATTTTTGATAATTTAACTAAAAAGATATAAATATTCTTGAACAATATGGAGGATATTGTTACATTTTCATCATTGGTTAGACTAGAGTTCTTTTATCCAGTTTCTTGCCTGCCGAAGAAGAATAAAAGTAATATTTCAACGTAATTTTAATTAAAACTATCAAATGACAATCATATTGGGTTCATTTAATAGGACATGTGTGATTTTATTTGTCATTTTCATTACACAATTACCAAAACACATTTAACACAATTTTTAAATTATAATTCTATTTTTAACCTTAACCAAATAGTAATTTTATAATCACATTAATTAAATAATAATATTATATCTCAAATATAATTTTTTTTCCATTTTTTTCTACTCTTTTTGCAATAAAAACCGAACAAAAAAACTTATTTTTTATTTTAAAGAACTACTATTCAATTAAGCCTTCACCTATAAAACCTTTGCGACCCTTTTCTCTTGTTTCATTAGAAAAATACTTATTCTGAATGTTAAGCAACAAATGTTTAACCCCCAAAACTCTAAATAGCATAAAAGGAACCCTTTTAGCTATCCCATATATCTTCCCAATTCAAAAGAATAGTGATATTTTCGTTAGAGTTTTGGGCGACTGTAATTTTGTAAATGTTTTGAAGTACCTTCTCTAGTAGAATTCGAGTACTTTTCGGAAGAGTGGCTACTCTCAAACTACGTGCATAGTTAGGCTGTGTCCTCTTCTTAAATGTATTTTACTTGTGTTTCTCTCTTCATAAAGAGAAGGTAATCCAAAAACACATAAATTAGTTCTTTGGCCTTGAGAAGGTACTCCAAGTGCTCTTAAATTAGTTATTTGACCTTATTTTATAGCCCCTTTCCTCAAGCACTACTTGATGAGGTCTGAAGCGACACTGCTCATGAGGGAGAAAATTATTTATTCCTTGCTTTTTTTTTTAACTTTTACACATGGTACAATTTACAGGAAAATGGATTTCATCAACTTAAGTTGAATGTCAGAATGAATCAAATATCTTTTTCCTGTTTACTTTCTCAGTCATGAAAATTCATGCGGGATGTGTAAAAATTTTACCCCCATTTAACTTCCTCTTTCCATATGGGTATTTGAAAATTCTAAACAATCAACTCTAAATTAAAAAATTCGCTTGACTCAAAACTTCTTTATAAAATAGCTAAAACTGGACCCAAACAGGGAGATTTCTGTAAAAGAAAATCTGTATATAAAAGTTAAACCCACTTACATTTCCATTTAATGAGTTAGACAAAGTTACACCGTAATTTAACAGAAAAATCGGTGAATTGAAAGCTGTTTTATACTTCAATTGTCTATGAACTGATGTTGGCATCTGGTGCATGTATAGAATGTAGTTTGCCCTTCATCAGCTGATCTTACCTGTGCATTTTAAGGTAATGAAAGTAAACAACATATAAGACCACAAATGTCACAGAATATTATGAGAAAAAGGAAAACCTGTCTAGTGAAATAGGTAGCTTCATCGTGGCCGCATTCTTCGCACATCCTTTTAATCTGTCAAAACATCAATCATTAAAGAATCAAGAGGGAATTTTTCAGCAACATAATATTCCTCTGTATTAAATATGGTAGAAGCAGCTACCTTTGGTAATTCCACCTTCTCTTCATCATGATCAATCAGTGATATACCTAGTTTCTTTCTAATCTCCTGTAGAGAGAAAATAAACAAATTGGAAGAGGCAAAATTCATGAATCTGAATATCTTAACTGTGGTAAACTATTTCATATCATATTCCCTTATAGGTTTTTTTTGTTGGGGGGGGGGGGGGGGGGGGGGGGGGAGAGGTTACAGAAGTTTCATGAGCACTAAAAGTTAAACAACGCATGAGTTTGCCAAAATTTTCACCTTCCAAACAGCTGATATCTTTAACATATTCAAACACTTACCATTAGATAAAAGTTTTAGTTACTTGGTATTGTTTCTAATTTTCCATTATAAGTCCTAGCCCTTGTGCAACTTTAAGTTTAAGCTTGTACATACAAGGTCATATATGCGTCCATTAGCAAAAGGGATCATATATACATCATGCATGCATAGGTCACCACTTGTGTTTATGAACTAACATACATGCACATTATATATAAACAAATATCACATTCCTTGAGATAGTATTAGACAAATAATGACTATTTGAAAAATACTGCCATTGTCGGAAACATTTCAAAATGAATATCATCAGGCATACCTTAGCAGTAATCGTGTAAGATATTTCTCTTCCTTCAAGACCTGAAAGAAATAGCAACAATTTTTGAATTAGAACCGTCAAAAATGATAAGGAGAAAAAATACAAGAAAAATCCAAATAAGAAATTGAATGAAATGACAAAATTGAGAAAACAAATCATCAAGCATAATTCAAAACAAATACTATGAACGCCAATAGTTTACATACAGCAGATACAGAGTGATTATATAGTTTGGGCCAATAGTCATCGAGCATTTTTAACTTAGATATCACACAACAAGCAATCAAATCCAGTTATACTCTTTGGTGGACAAAATTAGTTATTACTAGGCTTAATATCAAAGCCATAAATTTGCAACTGGTTAGTGTCTAAAAGCAAAGTTCTTCATGCTTTCACAACCAACATGAAAATACAACACTAGACCAACGATAAAACATGAAATAAAGAGCATTGGTGCAAGGGAAATAAATTAAGCGACAATTAGTAAATACATAAAACCTTTACCAGTAGACTTGAGAAACTTTTCAAGTACTATAATTACTTAAGCATGTCGAAAATGAAAATTGGATGGATTGACAAACCTTTCCTATCTGGGATCTTCTTGCACCAGGGACACATAACACGGTTAGATTCAAAAACTTTTAAAAATGTCCCACACAGTTCACAGAACAAAAAATTAACGCCTTGGGAGTATGCCATTTGAGTATCTCACCAACTGAACCTGCAACTGCAGTAGGATGCTACTTGTTAACTGTTAATAAATTCAGCTACATGTGCCACAACTTGTAATAATGAATCAAATTCACCCAAGCAAGAATGGCTCAAGAGTGTGTGAGGTTCTTTGCCTTAAAAATAAGGCCCTTGTTTTTTTTAATTCAAACGATAAACAACCATTTTGGGCGTGGAATTTGGAGATTAGGATTTGAAGCTTGGACTTGGCCAAAGGGCAACACAACCTTACCAACTGGATTGTGAAGGCATGGCAAAGCTCAAGCTAATGGGTGCTGATCCAAACAACTCATATATATTCCTTCAGTACTCGTTTTCAAGCATGGATTACTTTGTATTTGCAATCGCGCATCACTTGATTTATTAGTTATTAAATATTATTAACTAAGTTTTTATTAAAATCAGCATAAAATTGATTCTAATCTAAGCCTAAATCTAACAAATAAACACTATATAAGAGTACCAATCCCCGCCATGATGAAGAAAATACTACAATGCACTTTTGGATAAATAATAACAATGCCATTAGTAATTAATTTTAATTAATCAAGGCTATTAACTTTCAAATTAAATTATTTTGTGAGTTTTATTGTTATTTTCATCAATATATATTTTTTTCTTTTTATCTTAGCATTGCAAGTTTTCTTTTTTCTTTTTGAAAAAAAAAGAAAAAAAGTAAAATTCATGAAGTATTATTTCAATCCTCTCACAAATCCAGAAGATAAGAACTTGCAATGTATTGAAAAGTTCATAATAACACTTATGACTGATTCAAAGGTACATAAAACATAATATCAGATCACTAAACTAGCTAGTACATCAAAACCTCCACAATACGACAGAGCTATGTTAAATATATTACCTATTACCAAAACCTAAATAAGCGGATAAACCCAAAATTGAGATTGGTAAACTGAGTCGGAGACAGGTATCTTACGTATTACAGTAAAGGGAGATGACCTGATGGAAAAAGTGGAACTGCAATAGAGTGGGAGAGTGGACTTTCAAGACTATCAGCTTTGTGAATGCCGGCAATGGAGCTTAACGAACTGCAATGTGGAGTGTTCTTTCACCAGCGGGTTTTATATGGAGGGGGGAGAGGGAAATTAGGGAAGTGTAATCGAATAAGTCGAACATGATTGGGTTTTCCGTTTTTGTTTTTAAGATTGGCGTCTCTTTTAACAATTTTATTTGTAACCTTTATATTTTAAATTTAAAGACATTTTTAGTATAATGTAATGTATACTTTAAATATGATTATATTATATTAAATCATATTATATATTATTTTGTGATAATAATTGACATAAAACATTTTAATAAAATAATTTATATTTTAAATAATATTTAAAATGTTTAATATGCTTTAAATCGTATTTATCGTATTAAATTTATAATTTTTATTTTATATAATACATTATTATTTTATAATTAAATATATGATTATATTAAAATTATACCATAAGAATATTTAATAATGTGTAAAAAACATGTCCTAAGGTTAATTATTTTATTATTGTCAAAACTTTTAGCAAATTTCTAAATGCATCAAAATATTAGAAATGTATCATTTAATATTTGATTTTTTTTTATCTATTTCTATAAATTTTTAAATCATATAATTTAATACTTCAAATTTCAAAAATTTACTAATATATATATATATGTGTGTGAGATTCAAAATTTTAAAATTTACGTATAAAATGTTAAAAATTTAGAATTAAATTATATGATTTAAAATTTTAAACATAAAATTATACATTTTTAACTTATTTAATCCTTAAAATACTAACATTATATTCTATTTACCTTTAATCTGAGATAACTATACTGTTAAACTGTTAAACTTAAATTAATAATATTTGGAAAAAAACAATAACGGTAAAGCTACCAAGAGGTCCAAAACGTCCACCAATTTGCTTGCTATTTTTTTACATGAAACTATAAGAAACTTGATGGTTTTCTCAAAACAAATAACAACCGATCAAAGTAAGTCAATATTTTTAGAAAGAGGCAATAGTGTAATAGTTATTTTGCATCATTTTTTTTTCTTTTCGAAAATAAGAATATGAATAAAAGATAAAATAAGAAAGGAAAATAAAAGGCATAAATCGAGAAATAATCAAGAACGCTATTTTTTTTCTTTTTTCTGCGATCAACTTTCTTCTAATTTGAAGGGATCAATTGAAAAAAAAAATCATTGTTTCGTGTTATATCCTTATTTTTCTTTCTAAATCAAGTATCTTTCCCTTTTTTTAATCATTATTATATATAAAAATCTAAATTATTTTTTATAAATTTATGCATAAAAATTAAGTTATTTTAAAATAATAACTATTATTATCATTAATTATTATATAATTTATATAATATTTTTATTTTTATTAATTAAGTAATAAATTATTAATAATTTTTTTATATAAGGTTATTTATTTTTAGTAACATAAATAATTAATTTTATTTATTAATTAAATAATAAATTAAAGCATGATTATTTATAAAAAAGAGCTCGGATTGCTTTTAAATTAGATTAAATTATATTATTGATCTTTAAACTTTTAAAAAATTATATATATATTCTTAAATTTTTAAATCATATAATTTAATTTCAAAACTTTTAAAACTTTACATATTGATTATAAATTTTTGATTCACAAATATATATTTTTAATATATTTTAAACTTTACGTATAGATTATAAACTTTACATATGTACTAAATAATATATTTTAAAATGTAAATTTATTTAAAATTTAAAGACTAATGGTGCACTTCAATCAATTCAAAGACAAATGTATACGTGTAAGAAATGTATATATCTCACCTTAATTTTTGATAAATAAATTTTTAGATATAATATTTATAAAATTATAGATAAATTAATGTATAAAATAAAACTATACTCTACTTGAATTTGAAATTTTAAGCTTTTAATGTTAAATATTTCAACAAAACTCAATAATTTTAAGATATTTTTAATAAAATAATATATATATATATATATAATATTTTTTAATTAAAAATAAGTAATAATGGAAACTATTAATATTATTTTTTATTTTTTATATGGTATCTTACTGTGTGTAATTGATCTACCACCAGTTCCACCAGTTCCACCTTCATGTTATTGTTACTATTTTCTTTTATAAAAAATCAGACTTAACTTGAGTGCTATAATTACTTTTAAGGGGATTTTGGCCCGATCTGTAAGACACATTCACATGTGAACCAAAAAAAAAAAAAAAGATGTGCACAATTAACACAAAAAATTAAAATGATATTATATATACCCCTAGTCACATACTATTACGAGCAAGTCCCTATGATCCAGACCAACAAACCTCCTCAATGTTGCTCCATCTTTTTTCATTCAATTTACTTAGTCCCAAACTATAATTAATAACACAAATCTGCGAGTCTTCCAACCTTTTTCACTCAATTCCCAAACTATAATTAATTTAACCAATTTGGTCCCATCTTTTTCAATTTGGGGATTGAGTTGGTCAGGGAATAAGGCTAAGTTGATTGAGAGTTAAAAAAGATGGAGAACTACATTGATACTAAACCCAATTGTCAATATATCAATGCCGTCCTAAGTGTTCGAGTAATTCAGAAACGATAACATATCCAGCAACTCCTATTAAAAGTGAAAGGGTGAATCTTCCTCCTGGAACCAACTCAGGCAATTTAATAGCTGGAGACTTAGTTGAGTATCTGTCTGACCAAGACATTGCAGCAGGGAGAATTCCAAAAAGGACTAATACTAAAAACAGGAAGAAAAAAAGAAAAAAGAAAACAGTGTCATATCACAAGTTATATATGATACAAATAATAAGTTAATTAAGTGTCTTTATTTTGACAAAAAAATGTAAAACTGATATTTCATGATATATCCATTTTGATATTGTTTAATATTTTCAAAATTTTCATCTAAATTTTAGAAAATTACAAAACTTGTGGAAATATTAGGAAATTTCGACATTTTTAATATTTCTATAGAAATTTCTGAATATTATGAAAGATATTTTGAAAATACCATTTTCATATCAGTGCCTACATTTTATGGAAATTTCGATGAAAATATCAGGAAATATTTGGATATTTTTAGGTCAAAATGGAAAAAAATGAAGGGAAAAAAAGGAGGAATTAATGCATAAATTAGTCTATCCATAAAAGAAAATTTGCAAGACGAGCCACAATAATGCTTGTGTAAACATTTTAACATATCTGAGTGGCAAACTCAAAATAATGAGAATACAAGAATAATGGTGAAACAAGAGGAAAATATAACAGAAACGCACCTCCATACGTTCCAGCAAAATCCAGTGCTTTGAAGAATATTTCAGGATCAAGCAATGACAGTACCAGTGGTGGAATTAATGTCAATAGGTACGGTAAAGGTATCCTCTGACCAGCCGGAAGTTTCAACACTACATATTCAGTAAAAATGGTATTTCATTAACATGAAGTGATGTAGCATATTTTTATTTTATGAAGATCAAAAGAATCATAGCTAAAAATGACAGTCATATTTATGTAAATTTCTAAGGATTTGTTTGCTTTTGAGACAGTTTTTTGAACGCAAGTGCTTTCAGTGACAGTGCACAGATAACACATTTTGCATCTTGACATAAAGCACAAATTTTCTTTTTGAAACTGCTTTATTCGTAAACACTTTTAACAAAAACCACATTTAACAAAACAAGCTAACAAGACCCTTATGGTTAAACACTTTTAACAAAAACCACATTAACAAAACAAGCAAAGAGACCCTTATGGCTATAATAAGCAACATAAATTTTAGTTCCTCCATATAAAAAGGGTAACAGCAGTTAAAAGATCACAAAAGTTTTTATCTATGTTTAAATTAATAAAATAAGCTGGCGACATTTAATAAATAAACATTGACAGTAATAAGACTTGCACTCTTGTCTAGTTAGGGTGCTAATTGAGTCTATTACAGATCAGATGGGAGGAAGTGATTATAGATGTAAGCTCTTAGAAAGTAGTTTAACATGGTTAGATTAGTTTTAAGTAAATAGGTAAAAGGTTCATATATGGAGTTCTTACAGTCAGCAAGAAAGTCAGACAAACCCAGAACGAATCCGATGTAAGATGTTGCAATGGCAAGGAGTGAGAAAGTCTCAACTATAGGCTGCAAAATTTTGACATGCCACAAAAATAGGAAATATAAATACATTGTTAATTATTTCCCAAAAGAATATAAGAAATACACTGTTAATCATATTAACCCCATTTTGTTACATTATTCAGAAGAAATGTTTTGAATTTTCATGAAATCTTACACCAACGGCTCCATTGGAAGATCGCAGTTGTTGTAATGGGTCAACAATCTTACTGGCGGCTAGTTCAGTATCTGTGAAGGTTCCTAGAATAACAGCATCCCATACGAGAAATAAAACAAGTGGTATACCTGTGCCTAGAACAATTGCAGTTCTAAAAAATACAAAGTTACCATAATAATTGCAATTTGCAAACATAAGAAGAAAACTTCTGTTATTTGATTTCGTTAGCTTCAACTGAAGGTAAAAAATATAAAATTCTAATACTTTCAAAGCTAAAGTATAGGTTAATTTCTTCTCACTAACGGTCATTAGTTTATTTGTCCCAGCTCTCAGTATGAAATGACTTAAAATTCTTGTTGGGAGTATTTTCAACTATCATGTACCTTTTTTTTTAATAATCGTTTACCTTTTTTAAATAGAGCATTTAAGCCTACTGTTAGCATCTAAAGGACGACATAACTAAATAAATGGACCTACTAAAATGCTAAAGTACACATGGGCCAACCAAATTCTTATTATGAGGCATGAGCCAACCTATAGGGTAAAAGTCATGTTTATCTCTTCAATGATCTATTCTACCTTCCAATTTATTCCCATTCTCTCATTTTCCTTTCTTTCTCTATACTAACTCAAGTTGAGCTTCTGTTTTAGCAGGTACCTTGGCAGTGCCCTATCAAATTCTCAAGTGTTATTCTATGTCTTCATAGGTGAAGCAAGGATCCATAAACACTATAGTGACTTTGGTTTTAAAAATTCCTTGGACAATTATGACAAATCTCTAAGAAAGTTTCAGGGCCAACTTAAACTGGTTACATATCAACTTAAGTCTCTGCATTTTTCAAAACCAACTGTAAGTGCAATGGTAAGATCATTCACCTTATTTTTGATAGGTTTCCTTCAAGGTTTGTACATAGAACTGGCACCACATTCTGAAAAGGGTAGATACAAGTGTTACAACTGCTTCCGTATTGGAAAACTCCAAGTTAAACATGTTACCTGGTAGACAAATGAAAGCACAACTATCGGTATACTCATAGGAACAGCTTGAAAGTTGGCCTTTAAAAGAGCATCCCATTGTAGGTTTCCAGTTGCAACAGCCTAAGAAATACAACAGGCATAAGAACAAGAACAAAGTCACTCTTAGAGGCGTAATTTTTCTGAAGTACCACTGCTATAATTCCTTTTTATGTACAAATGTATTCTGTAATATAAGCTTCACATTATTGACAATTAATATAGTGCCATTAGAAAAAGTTCTCTCGTTCTAACTTCTAAATCCAGTTGGATATATATATATATATTTTGGTCAGATAAACAAATTGGATTTGAAGTTGATATATTACAGGGTATGACATATAAATTATATAGTTCTCGAACGGAAATATTACCACAAGAGCTGCGAAGGAAGTGATGATGCCCAATACTAGGAATCCATTAGCGGCACCAATGAAGCGCTGGCTAGAAATGAAACAAATTGAGTTCATAACCAGTTACAGATCTATAAGCAACGCTAGATAATTGATGGTAAAGAGATGTGACATGTGAGTAAAGGAGTGGTTGACATCAGTATGTCGCAACCTTCTAATTAATTACTTTAGTCCCAATCTATTATAATAAGGCCATCCTAAGAACACATAACCCCTCCGTTCGTGTTTCTTTTGTTGGAGTGTGTTATGGCGCATGTTGCATAAGTGTGTCATACAACAATGTTTAGTAGAGCAAGGAAAATACATGTGTGCAGCAACTAGGGTTAGGGTTTGTTCGGTTCCTTAGTATACATATATCATAACTCTTGTACAGAAAATACATAATAAAAATATATGAAATATACACTGATAATTAACGGAAACTACAATATTTTGACATGGTATCAAAGCAGGTTGATGCACCCTTCCACTTTTTAGTACCCAATGATCCTCCTACTGATAATACTCCTGAGATAAGTTATCCTATCACACTTTTACAAACTAATGTTATAGATACATTTGCTGGTTATATTCTACCTTTCAAACACAATCGAGGCAAACCTCCAAATTGATACTCTCCAGACAGAGAACGACAATCCAAGTATCCAATAACCAATTATGTATCTACTCAAGGGTTATTAGAACCTATCAGGATGTTTGCACAAACACTCTTCTCATGTCAAATTCCAAGTAGCGTTGAAGAAGCCTTATCTGAGGCATTATAGAAGAATAACACATGGGTGTTAAGCGAGCTGTCTCAAGGGAGGAAGATAGTAGGATGCAAGTAGATTTTCTCCATTAAGTATAAAACAGATGGGTTAGTTGATCGACTAGGAAAAGTAACAACTCTTATAGTCTATGTAGACGACATGATCATTACAGGGGATGATAAAGAAGAAATCTCTAGGCTTCAAGAACAACTGTCAAATGAGTTTGAAATGAAGAACTTAGGAGAGCTCAAATACTTCTTAGGCATTGAGGTAACAAGATCAAAACAAGATATATTTCTTTCCCAAAGAAAATATACTCTAGATCTACTGGCAAAGGCACGATTGCTAGATTGTAAACCTGTTGATATTCCAATGGTCCAAAATCATAAACTTGGAGAATATGTGGATCAAGTACCAGCAGATAAATAGAGATATCAACGGTTAGTGGGTAAACTCATATATTTATCTCATACTCGACTTGATATTGTTTATGCTATGAGTGTCGTGAGTCAGTTTATGCACTGCTCAAGTGAAGACCATATGGATGTCGTCATGCAAATACTTCGTTATTTAAAATCCTCCCTTGGGAAAGGAATTATGTATTCAAAGAATGGTCAATTGGAAGTCATTGGATATACAAATTCGGACTGGGCAGGGAATATCAAGGATAGGAAATCTATTGCTGGGTACTTCACTTTATAGGGGTAATCTTGTTACATGGAGGAGCAAGAAACAAAAAGTAGTTGCCTTGTCTAGCACTGAAGCTGAATTTCGAGGAATGATCAAGTGAATATGTGAGCTCCTTTGGTTGAAAAAACTTTTAACTGAGATTGGTGTTACTCCTAACTCTGAAATGAACTTATTTTGTGATAACAAGGTAGCCATTGCTATCTCCCAACATGATCGCACGAAGCACATTAAAGTGGATCAGAATTTCATCAAACAGAATCTTGAAGAAAAGATTATTCGGCTTCCATTTGTTAAATCAGAAGATCAATTGCTGATATACTCACAAAATCTGTGTCTGCAAAGAACTTCTACAACTCACTTGACAAGTTGGGCATGAGACATATATGCACCAACTTGAGGGGGAGTGTTGGCATGTGTTGTGGCGCATGCTGCAGAAGTGTGGCAGACAACAATGTTTAATGGAGCAGGAAAATGGCAAACAATAATGTTTAGTAGAGTAGGGAAAGTACATGTATGCTACCCAGGTGTGCAGCACCAGCTAGGGTTAGGGTTTGTTTGGTTCTTTAGTATACATATATCATAACTCTTGTACAAAAATACATAACAGAAATACATGAAATATACACTGTTAATTAACAGAAACCACAATATTTTGACATCTTTTAGGTCATATATTTTTTGGGTTTAAATACTAAATCTCTCTATTTTTATATAGAGGTGGACAAAACATGAGGCAAATCAGAGTTTTCCAGCAAGAAGATACTTCTGATTTTGTGTATACTGAAGAGTTATCCTAGAATTATAGAATTTTGATTCTAGTATCCTATCCTTAGTCTTGTTCCCTCTACACTGTTCTGAATCATCTTCCAAATCCTTTTTTTGGTGCCTGCCTAGACATGAACAGACAGTTCAACTTCATGTTTTCATCACAAAATTGGCCCAAAATCTAACGGCTGATTAGAAAAATATTCATTATGCTTTGTAAACAAGAGGTTGTAACTTCTAAAATCATGATTGATAAAGTAAAAGCAACCAATACCAACCTGCCAAAGTAGCATATTCCTCCCAGAACCAATGTAAATAGGGTTGCACTTTCCCATCTGCAATCATAATGCTTCCATCAACACCTAACGACATCACACAAAATACACTTGAAATACTCGAGTAAACTACCATATGAAAAGTCCAAATGTTGTAATACTAAGCATCTAAGTAGTTAAAGATACTCAAGCAATTAAATAATGGTTGTTCAGTGGTTAAAGCTAAGGTGGACAAGCCACATAGATCCATCTATGAGAGGAAAAGAAACAGCGCTTCCACATAATTTATGTACTGGGTGCCACCTAAGCTTGTAACATTAGACACTGGAAAGGAAGTGGAAATCAAGTCATGGCCCAACTCTTTTGAGAAAGGCCTTGTCCCTTATTTGCAGATTTGAACTTCTAGTTCTAAGTGCCCGAGGGATCCCAAAAAAAGGCTCATCTAGGCACTCCTGGTGTTTGTACCCGGTAGTTAAGGAGCTAAGCTAAGGTGGCAATTGGCAGATAGCAACAAGTTAATCCAATTACAATTTTTCCTGTAAATAAAATAGATGAAAAAGGGAACATGGTGAGGTATGTACAAGGGAATGCCAAGAGAACTTGTCAGAATATCTGAAGAACGAGCAACGTAGGCAACCAGAAGTGCATAGTGTATAAAAATGTAGGACCAACTGCAAAGCGAAGTAAACCATAGTCAGAAATTGTTAAAATTGTGAAAACACTAAACTCAGATATTGCACATTTTAGTTCAATGTTCCGCCAGAAAAGGTACAACAATTTACAGGAAGAACTCAACATACCAAGTAATCTGAACTCCTACTTTCCCCAGAGTTCTCATGGCCATTGATACCTGAACTCAAGTCAGAAATAAAAAAAGAAAGAAGGATAAATGTAGATAAATGTAAAGTGGACTGAAAATTAATGTGCTCTTGAAAAAAAAACAAAAAAAAATCTAAGGATATATAAAGTGAAGATTATTAAATCTAACAAACTAGAAGTAAAAAATTGGCATTAATTATGACAAAAAATTATCCATTCTATTCATAAACGATGGCCATTTAACAATTTATAGATTCAATTTCACACCAATCTCACATGTTTCCATACTTAGAAATTAGAAAGAGAGTTCACATAGATATAAGCTTATAATTAATTTGAAACAATGAATTATGGAGTATATGGATAGTATCACAGCCTTTCTGGTATTCTTCCTTGAGTATTTTTGGGTAAAAGTGTGAAATAATTCCTTCTGTAATTTGTCTTAACACAAGATGACAAGACCATGATAGACCGGCTGTTTTTCTTAAAAATAGTAAATAAAACGTGCCTTGCACGTAAAGAAATTCAATTTAAAATATTGTAATGAATTATGATATACTATAATTAAGTTAAATTACTGATAAAATTTTAATATAAAAATGCACAACGTTTAATATAAATTTATTTATTTTTTAATGTCTTAGATTTTTGATACTTTATTTTTCTAGATTTTATAATATTATTAACTCAAAAAATCAAAATCAAAGTGATGAAGTTAACAATGTAATAAAAATATGTACAATGGTTAATCTCATACTAAAGACATATATAACCACCAATAATAGTAACGACATTTAATAATTTTTACAACTTTAAAGTTTATCTAATTAAACAAAGATTTAGTACTTTTTCAAAATACTTAAATTTCATTTATCAAAACAACTATATACTTAGATGCATAACTACATAAGATATTTTAAATTAAAACATAAAATAGAGAATTATTTTGAAATCATTTGCTTGTATGCAAGATGTGTATTAATACCTCAATACATTCGACATAAATAACATCTAGAATTATGAGGAAAAAATATGATTTTTTTTAAATCATCAAAATATTGGACGCACTATAAAATCATAGAAACAAATAAAAAGATAGTGTTTTTTTATAACTATTTTAATCACATTTTAAGATTGCAATTATTTTAAGTATACCAATTTAATTACATAATAATAGATAATTATTATTATGTTTGAGTCTTTTGTTTTTCCCTTCCCTTTTTAAGTTATCACTAAAAGAGAATTTATAAATTTTAGATTTATTTATATGTTAAATAATAATTATTAATTTCATTAGCTCTTTCACAAAAAATCTTCTAGTTTTCTTTTTTAATTTTCCAAGTAATGATAATTAATATATTGAATCAATTATTTTGTACACTAAATATAATTTAGAAATCTATTAACATAGAATCTAGCTCTTTTTGTTATTCCATTTTAATTTTCCCACTAAAAGATAATTGATACCAAGAATTAATTATTTTTACACTAAATTTATAATTTAACATATATTTTTAAATATGTTCACATATAATCAATTATTTTAAGAGTCTTTCGATATTCCGTTTTTATTTTCCTGTTAAAAGATAAGTATACAAAAAAATCAATTATTTTTTACATATTTAGGAGATTTTTGGTTTTTTCTTTTAATTCTATAATAAATGGACAATTATTATAATGCTATTGAATCTTTTAAATTTCTATTTATAAATTTTCACTAAAAGAGATTTTATAAATTTTAATCTATTCACATAAAATCAATTATTTTAGGAGTATTTTGGTTTTTTCTTTTAATTTATTCACTAAAATATAAATAATACTTAAAGTAAATTATTTTTTACACTAAATATAATTTAGAAAATAAATGAAAAATTTAACACATATTTAGTAGATTTTTTATTTTATCTTTTAATTCCATAATATAGATAATTATTATAATAATGATGAGTTTTTTGATTTTTTCTTTTTAAATTTCCATTAAGAGAGAATTTATAAATTTTAAATATATTCACATAGAATTAATTATTTTAAGTATTTTGGTTTTTCTTTTTAATTCTCTCATTAAAAGATAATTAATACATATAATTAATTATTTTTTCACTAAAATAAATGAAGTAAAATTAATTTATAATTGAATTAGATTATAGGCGGGAATACATTGATACTAGTATACAACTCTTCAATTAATAAATGACATGTAATTTATGGGTCTAGTATGATCACGCAAACTATATCCTATATAAGATTATAAGATTTTCAAGTAAACCATGTTTATTTCCTCCTTTTTTTTCTAAAGGAAATAAATATATTTAAGCAAACAAAGAAATACAAGAAGTGAATGACATCTTCTTTCTGATGGAAAGGAATTGGCAAAGAAACAATAAAGGGATTACCAATGATACACCACCAGAACCCAGTTCGCACATAGTGTTAACATTTACTTCAGCAACAAGCAGCCCAGTCACAACCTGCAGATTACAGTTTGTCACAAATTTCCCTTTTCTGAGGATACCTTCCTAACATTACAAATAACTGCGTAGATCGTCCCAATATCACTATGAAAGTTTGAAAACTCATCGCTCTAAAATGCCCATCATGCTTAATTTCTTTAGCATCCTCAACTTATTATCAATATCTATTACAGTCATCTGCAGCAATCTAGGCTCTAAAGGCACATACATAATCACTATTGACAATGTTATACGCAAATAGAAAAAAGCTCATAAAAGAACTTTTGTTGTTCTGAAATTATGACTCCAATATAAATCCAACAGATCATTGGCAAGAAGCCAAACAAGAGAGAACAGATCGAATTACCATGTAGGCCCAGCAAAAGATACATGTGAAGGCAGATGCTAGGAATCCCGATTCTTGTGTGACGGCAGGAACAGCAAGTATTCCAGCACCTACCTAAAAGTTACCAAATGATAAACAAAAAAATATAAAGTTTGCAACAAATAGAAACAGAACAACAAATAGGAAATTACTGGTTAAGAAGAACACCACCAATGACAACAGCCTAACTCAAAAAGAGTTCTAGAAAATACCCTTAAAAAGTAACTGTGTAAATGAATCAACCAACATGGTATTTAGTATCATTAGGTTTATTACACTAATTAGTTCCTCTTGAATAATTGTTGGTCAAATTTACATTTACCAAACGGTACAATAAATGATAATAAAAGAAAAGAGTAGTTGTCAAGCAAACAATCCAAGAAAATTGAATAAACGATGCATCCTTTGGTTGTTGAAAAATAAGTAAAGTTAATTAAGAATTAGTTTACAAAACAAATAGAAGGGGAGTTTTTTTATCTATAAATAGAGCACCCCAATAGGTACTATATATTATCCTATTAAGAGAAAATATTTAAAGCAATTTTCTTGAGTGTAATTGTGTTGTAAACACTTTGTATAATTTCTTTTTTTAGTAAAAAGATCTTCAACAGGTCGAGAGATGTAGGTAAAATTGGTCGAATTCCGTTATCAAATTTGTGTATTACTTTGTCTATTTTTGTTTTTTTATAAATCTCGTTTATCGAGAATTTGCGTAATTTTCCAACAACTATTATCAAAGCATTTTGTGGTGATTTTTATATCAATTTTCTGCAAGATTAATATTCACTTGAATAGTAAATTTTGTGAATAGTAAAATTTTGTCGACGATATTGGTTTGTTGACAGAGGTGTTCTAATACACGGTGGTTCGCATGAATAGTCCAAAACGATCTGGAGGAAGTCAAATTTGAGTGGGAGCAATGGTCGTACATAAAGGAAAGGTAAAACTCGAGAAATTCAATGACACAAATTTTTGATTTTGAAAAATACAAATAGAGGATTATTTGTATCAAAGAAGTCTGTATCAACCTCTCTTAGGAAAAAAACAAAAGGATATGAAGGAAGAATATTGGAATCTTCTAGACAGATAAGTCCTCGGAGTTATCAATTGACATTATCTCGAACTGTTGCTTTCAACATAGCAAAAGAAGACCATGACAGGTCTTACGACAACTCTCTCCAATATGTATGAGAAGCCATCGGCTTCAAATAAAGTACACTTGATGAGACATTTGTTCAATTTTCAAATGACAGAAGGCGTATTGGTAGCTCAACATCTCAATGAACTGAATACAGTCGCAATACAATTGAGTTCAGTTGGAATTGAATTCGATGAAGAAGTATGAGCATTGATACTTTGGTCTTCTCTAACAGAAAACTAGAATGTTACTGTCACGGCTGTTAGTAGCTCATCAGGAAGCAATAAATTAAAATTTGATGATGTTCATGATCTAGTTCTCAAGTGTGTATGAAAAGCCATTGGCTTCAAACAAAGTGCACTTGATGAGACATTTGTTCAATTTGCGAATGATGGAAGGCGCATTGGTAGCTCAACATCTCAATTAACTCAACACAGTCATAACTCAGTTAAGTTCAGTTGAAATTGAATTCGATGAAGAAGTATGAGCATCAATACTTTGGTCTTCTCTACTAGAAAGCTAGAATGTTACTGTCACGGCTGTGAGTAGCTCGTAAGGAAGCAATAAGTTAAAATTTGACGATGTTTATGATATGGTTCTCAGTAAAGAGATCCAACGTAGGGAGTCGGGTGAATTGTCAACCTCTTCAATTTTGCATACAGAGTCAAAAGGAAGAAATTTAATCAGAGAGAATGGACATGGTAGAACAAATTACTGAGGTAGATCAAAGGACAGGAGGTCCAAATCCAAAATCCCAATAATTTCTATAACTCGAAGATTGTCGAGTGTTGAAATTATGGGAGAACAGAGTATTACAAAAATTAGTACAAGAGTGCACCAGAAGACTAGGAAGCGAAGGCAGAGACAAATGTTACTTCCACCTTAAGAGAAGATGATGCATTGATATGCTCTTTGGATAGCAAGGAAGAATCTTAGGTGTTAGACTCTGGAGCATCGTTCCATGCTACTTCACAAAAAAATTCTTTGAGAAATGTCCCCAAAAACCATGGAAAGGTATATCTTGGTGATAATCAACTATGTGCTATTATTAGCAAATGTGTAGTGAATATTAAGTTGAACGGGTTTGTTTGAGAGCTAAGAGATATTAGGCATATTCCTGACCTAAGAAAGAACTTAATCTCAATAGGGTAGTTGGCTAGTAAAGGCTACACTATGATCTTCTATGGTGATGATTGAAAGATTTCAAAGGGTGCAATGACGGTTACTCGAGGCAAGAAGAATGACACTCTTTACATGACAGTAGGAGCACGTTGTTTGATCACAGTTGCAGCAGACAATGAAACACCAAATCTGTGGCACTAGAGACTAGGCCACATGAGTGAGAACATGATGAAGATTATGCACTTAAAGGGAAAACTTTCAGGTTTACAGTTAGCAGAAATAGACATGTGCGAAGATTGAAAAACTTGGAAAGTAGAAAAGAGTCAACTTTCAGACAAGTGGTAGAACCCCAAAAAAGGAAAGGCTAGAACTCATTCACTCTGATGTTTAGGGACCAATGGTCATCTTATCTATTGGTGGGAAACACTACTTCATAACTTTCATCGATGGTCACTCTCAGAAGGTATGAGTTTACTTTTTAAATCATAAGTCAGAAGTGTTTAAGGTTTTTAGGAGATGGAAAGCTATGGTTGAAAATGAGACAAGTTTGAAGATCAAAAAGCTCAAAACTGACAATGGTGGTGAATATGAAGACACCATATTTAAAAATTTATGCTATGAGCACGTGATCATAATGGAGAAAACTATGTCAGACCCATCTCAATATAATGGTGTAGTTGAGTGTATAAACCAGGCGTTGTTAGAAAGAGCTAAAAACATTCATATACAATCAGGTCTACCAAAGCAGTCAACACAGAAGCTTGATCAATCGAGGCTCATATGTTTCATTGGAGCACAGAATACCAAAAGACATATGGAGCGGAAAATGAGGTAAAACTATCACATCTAAAGGTTTTTAGTTGTGTAGCATTTGTGCATATGAGTGATCAAGGTAAGAATAAGCTTGATCCCAAATCCAAGAAATGTACCTTCATCGGCTATGGTGGGGATGAGTTTGGCTATCGCATTTAGGATGACAAAAACAAGAGACTGATCCGTAGTAGAGATGTGATTTTCAACGAAATGGTGATATATAAGGACAAACATAAAACAGACGCCAATAACTCAGAATAAAATGAGTTAGTATTTGTAGATGTAGATGATGTCCAAGATAGTCCCGTGACGGAACCAATTGTAACAAGTCCTCAAGGAACTCGTTGATAGAGCAGTGCGTAGCAATCTGACACACCATAACCTCCTACTCCAACTTCTATATTGAGAAGGCCTTTTCAACCTTATATGCCTAATATGAGATACATGTTGGAGATTGTTATAAATATCCTTAATTCAAGGAGCAAATTAAGAAGCAAAACAAGGAGAAAATTAAGGAGTGGTCATCCTTAATTTGAGGAGTAAATCAATGCTTAATTTAAGGAGCAATTCAAGGAACCCTTAATTTAAGGAGTAATTCAAGGAGTGAATTTTCCTATAAATAGATG
This sequence comes from Hippophae tibetana, assembly GCA_037013495.1. Taxonomy (NCBI): domain Eukaryota; kingdom Viridiplantae; phylum Streptophyta; class Magnoliopsida; order Rosales; family Elaeagnaceae; genus Hippophae; species Hippophae tibetana. Next base: position 11,209,694 of record CM072809.1, on the reverse strand, counting down.
TGTAATTGTAATGAATTAACCTAATCAAGTGTTCATTCCAATTGAGAGAAAAAAAATTTGTGAGAGAAAATTGAAAGTAATTTTCTTGGGTATAATTGGGTTGTGAGTTATGAGTTGTGAGTGTTATAAACACCTTGTATAATTTCTCCCATTTCAGTAAAAAGATCTATAGCAGATTCGGAGACTTAAGCAAGATTGACCGAACTCTATTATCAAATTTGTGTGTTATTTTTCTATTTTTGTTTTTTCATAAATATAGCTTATCGGGAATTTACATAATTTCCCAACAACTGGTGTCAGAGCTTTTGGTGGTGATTTTCTATCAATTTCCTACAAGGTTATTATTCGTGTGATTAGTGAATTATGTGAATAGTAAAATTTGTCGAAGATATTGGTTTGTCGACGAAGGTGTTCTAATACAAGGTGGTTCGTAGAAATAGTCAGAAACGATCTAGATGAAGTCAGATTTGAGTGAGAGAAATGACACAAATTTCGGGTTTTAGAAAATGTAGATAGAGGATTATTTGTATCAAAGAAATCTGTATGAACCTCTTTCAGGGAAAAAGCCATAGACAAGTCTTAGAAGTTATTCGATTGACGTTATCCCACAATATTGCTTTCAACATAGTAAAGAAAAAGACCACGATGGGTCTTATGGCAGCTCTTTCCAATATGTATGAGAAGCCATCGGCCTTAAATAAAATGCACTTGATGAGGTGTTTGTTCAATTTGCGGATGACAGAAGGCACATCAGTAGCTCAACATCTCAATGAACTCAACACAGTCACAACCCAATTGAGTTCGGTTGAAATTGAATTCGATGAAGAAGTATGAGCATTGATACTTTTGTCTTCTCTACCAGAAAGCTAGAATGCACTGTCACTGCTGTGAGTAGCTCGCCAGGAAGCAATAAGTTAAAATTTGATGATGTTCATGATTTGATTCTCAGTGAAGAGATCCGACGTAGAGAGTCGGGTGAATCATCAACCTCTTCAGTTTTACATACAGAGTCAAGAGGAAGAAATTCAACCAGAGGGAATGTACATGGAAAAATAGACTCCCAAGGTAGATCAAAGAACAAGAGGTCTAAATCCAAGAATCCTAATAATTCTCATAGCTCGAAGACTATCAAGTGTTAGAATTGTGGGAGAACCGGACACTACAAAAATCAGTGCAAGAGTGACCAAAGGACCAACAAGTGAAGGAAGAGGTAAATGTTACTTCCACCTCAAGAGGAGATGATGTATTGATATGCTCTTTGGAGAGCAATGAAAAATCTTGGGTGTTAGACTCTAAAGCATCGTTCCATGCTACTTCATAGAAAGAATTCTTCGAGAAATATGTCCCCAGAAACCTTGGAAAGGTATATCTTTGTGATGAACAACCACGTGTTATTATTGGAAAATGTGTAGTCAAGATTAAGTTGAACATATCTGTTTGGGAGCTAAAGGATGTCAGGCATATTCCCGACCTAAGAAGGAACTTAATCTCAGTAGGGCAATTGGCCAGTGAAGGCTACATTATGGTGATGATTGGAAGTTTTCAAAGGGTGCAATGACGGTTGCTCGAGGTAAGAAGAGTGATACTCTTTACATGACAGTAGGGGCACATTGTTCAATCGCAGTTACAACAGGCAATGAAACACCAAATTTGTGGCACTAGAGACTAGGCCATATGAGTGAGAATGGGATGAAGATTATGCACTAAAAAGGAAAACTTTCAGGTCTACAGTCTGTAGAGATAGACATGTGAGAAGATTGCATTCTTGGAAAGCAAAAGAGAGTCAAATTTTAGACAAGTGGTAGAACCCTAAAGAAGGAAAAGCTAGAGATTATTCACTCTGATGTTTGGGGACCAACGACCATCTCATCCATTGGTGGGAAACACTACTGCGTGACTTTCATCGATGATCACTCTTAGAAGGTATGAGTTTACTTTCTAAAGCATAAGTCTGAAGTATTTGAGGCTTTCAGAAGATAGAAAGCTATGGTGGAAAATGAGACAAATTTGAATATCAAAAAGCTCAGAACCGATAATGGTGGTGAATATGAAGATACTAGATTCAAAAATTTCAACTATGAGCACGAAACCAGAATGGAAAGAACTATATCAAGCACGTCTCAACACAATGGTATAGTTGAGCGTATGAACCGAACGTTGATAGAAAGAGCCAGAAGCATTCGTATATAGTCAAGTATACCAAAATAGTTCTGGGCAGAAGTAGTCAACACGACAACTTACTTGATCAACTGAGGCCCATCTGTTCCATTAGAGCACACAATACCAGAGGAGATATGGAGCAAAAAAGAGGTAAAACTATTATATCTAAAAAAAATCGGTTGTGTATCATTTGTGCATATTAGTGATCAAGGCAGGAATAAGCTTGATCCCAAATCTAAGAAATTCACCTTCATTGGTGATGAGTTTGCCTACCATATTTGGGATGACGAAAATAAGAAAGAGTGATGTATACGGACATGCATAAAACAAACACCAACGACTCAAAGCAGAATGAGTCAGTATTTGTAAATACAGATGATATCACAGATAGTTTCTTGAAGGAACCAATTGTAGCAAGTCCTCAGCCATAGGAACTCGTTGGACAAAGCAATGCGCAGCAATTTGACACATCACAGCCTCCTACTATAGCTCTTGTATTGAAAAGGTCTTCTCAACCTCATGTGCCTAATATGATATATATGAACTATATGTTGCTGACTGATGAAGGAGAGCCTTATGATGAAGCTTGTCAGACTCGAGATGCTAACAAGTGGGAGCATGCCATGAAATTGAAGTTGTGTTCAACTCAGTTGGTCTGCTAGAGTAAAAAGACTAGAAAAACTGTTGCATTAATCGAGGTGTGAAGATAGATTGAAATCAGTCTTCAAGTGGGAGATTGTTAGAGATTGTTATAAAGCTCATTAATTCAAGGAGCAAATCAAGGAGTGATCATCCTTAATTTGAGAAGTAAAACAATGCTTAATTCAATGAGCAATTCAAGGAACCCTTAATTTAAGGAGTAATTCAAGGGGTAAATTTTCCTATAAATAGATGTGCAATTGTAATGAATTAATCTAACCAAGTGTTCATTCCAATTGAGAGAAAAGCTTAGAGAGAAAAACTTTTGTGAGAAAAATTTGAGAGTAATTTTCTTGGGTGTAATTGGGTTGTGAGTTGTGATTGTTGTAAATACCTTGTATAATTTCTCTCCTTTCAGTAAAACGATTTATAGCAGGTCCGAAGATGTAAGAAAGATTGGCTGAACTCCGTTATCAAATTTGTGTGTTATTTTGTCTATTTTGCTTTCTCATAAATCTGGCTTATCAGGAATTTGCATAATTTCCCAACAATACATAAACTATATGTTGCTGAATGATAAAGGGGAGCCTGAATGCTATAATGAAACTTGTCAGACTCAAGATGTCAACAAGTGGGAGCTTTCCTTGAAAGAAGAAATGAAATCTCTCATCTTCAACTAGACATGGGAACTAGCTGAGTTACCTATAGGGAAAAAGATATTTCACAACAAATAGGTGTACCGGGTAAAATAGGAGCATGATGGTTCTTAGAGATACAAAACTCGACTAGTTATCAAAGGATTTCAGTAGAAGAAAAAAGTTGACTACACCAACATTTTTGCTCCCCTTATGAAGCTCAATACTATCATATCAATGTTGAGTATTATAACCATTAAAGACCTTCATCTTGAATAGTTGGATGTGAAGAATGCATTCCTTTACAGAGACTTAGATGAGAAAATATACATGGAGCAACCAGAAGGTTTCTCAAAAAGAGGGAAGAAAAACTTAAGAAGAGTTTGTATGACCTGAAATGCCGACAACTGTTGCTACTTTAAGAGATATAGGTCTAGTTACATTATTTTACTACTTTATATTGGTGATATGTTAGTAGCAGATATGGATAATATCATAAGGTTGAAGCATCAATTTTTAAATAAGTTTGACATGAAAAACTTAGGTCTAGCAAAGAAAATTCTTGGAATACAAATAACAAGAGATAAGGACAGAGGATCATTGCAGTTATCTTAGGTAGAGTACATCAACCGTGTTTGCATAGATTCAACATGGGTAACGCCAAGCCAGTTAGCACACCCTTGTCCATTCATTTTCACCTATCCAAGGATCAATCTCCTTAGACAAAGGAAGAGAGAGAATTCATGACTAAGGTTCCTTATGCCTCAACCATTGGAAGTTTGATGTACGAGACCAGACATTGGCCATGCAATGGGTTACATGCGAGTTGTAAGCATGTGTATGTCAAATCCAGGGAAAGCTCATTAGGAAGCAGTCAAATGGATTTTGAGGTATCTATGAGGCACCACAAAAAAGTGTTTGTACTTTTGTAAAGAAGAGTTAAAAGTAGAAGGCTACGTAGACGCAGACTTTGGAGGTGAAGTTGATCATCGAATAAGCAGAACCGGTTATATATTTACTGTTGAAGCTACAACTGTTAGTTGGATGTCACAAATACATAAGATTGTCACTCTATCCACTATAGAGACTGAGTATATAACAGTGATTAAAGCTAATAAAGAGATGATATGGCTTCAAGGATTGTTAACTGAGTTAGGATTCAAATAGGAGAAGAATTTTCTACATAGTGATAGTTAAAGTGCGATACACTTGGCGAAGAATTCAACGTTTTATTCTAGAACCAAGCATATTGGGCTTTATTATCACTTCATCATATCTCTATTGTAAGATGATGTGTTAATACTGGAGAAGATTCAAGGAAGCAAAAATCCAATGGATATGTTGACAAAGGCGGTGACAAGACTAGAAAAACTACTGCATTGATCGAGGTATGAAGACCGATTTCAAGTGGGAGATTCAATTTGTCTTCAAGTGGGAGAATGTTGATCAAACTTATATGCACCAAATGATGCAATAAATGAAAATAAAAGAAAAAAGTGATTGTCAAGCCAACAACCCAAAAAAATTGAATGGACGGTGAATCCTTTTGTTGAAAAAGAAGTAAAGTCAATTAAGAATTAGTTAGCATAACATGTAAAAGGGGAGCTTCTGCATCTATAAATAGAGCACCCCAATAGATACTTTGTATTATCCTATTGAGAAAAAAACTTTAATAAGAGAAAATTGAGAGAAATTTTCCTGGGTATAATTGAGTTATAAGTTGTGAGTGTTGTAAACATTTTATATAATTTCTCATTTTTAATAAAAATATCTACAATAAGTCGGGAGACGCAGGCAAAATTAGTCAAACTTCGTTATTAAATTTGTTTGTTATTTTGTCTATTTTTATTTTCTCATAAATCAGACTAATCAAGAATTTGCGTAATTTCTCAACACTAACAATGTGTAGCACATATATCCTTATCCTTCTAAGCTCTAATGAAGAATAATCTTGAAACTTTTGCTTAAAATTACGAAGTAATATAAGCATGTAAGTTTCAAGAGGATAAATACTATAATTACACTTTCAAAATGCGCTTACCTAACCTTTCATTTGTTACAAAACTGGCCTCAAACTTATTTTAGTGTCATATAAATACTCTGTTATCACTGTTAGATTCTGGTACGGTGAATGAGAGTAACTTTATCCATAACACCATTCAAAAGGCTTATAATAATGGGTAAAAAAAATTTGATGATTCACGTGAAGAATAACACATCAAATAGCACATAGTTCGATAAGGAAAGCAGAGACCATTTTGACCAGTGAGATAAAACATTCATATATTAGTTTTGACTTTTGAGAAATTACAGACTTCCATCAAGGGACAGGCTTATACTATTGAGTCATTTTTATTTGATACTTCCATCAATTAGAGTGAACAGTATCCTTTCAACAAGCGGAAGATCAGATCAAGTAGAAAAAGTTCCAAACATCACATGACCCATGCAAGTGGGAATCGTAGAAAATTTTGAAAGTTGGTGAGGTTCAAACTAGGACTTTCGTGCATTCTTTTGAAGATCGTTAGCATCTAATTTTTTCTATTAACTTGGCACTTCCACAACATTCGAATGCATTTTTTTCTCCACAATATTCGAATGCATTTTAGTAACAATTAAAAGTGTTTTAAAAGTCATGTATGAGTTCACTAAAAAACTAAGTTTATAGAATGGGTGAACTTGATAACTCATTTATATTCTTTTAAGATTCTTTTTAAGTGTGTTATTTTATCTTGACACTATCACTTGAATTTTAGTGAAGAGTGTGTTTAATTGTTTCTTTTTGCAAGGCTATAGACTTGAAAAATTTGATTAATTTTTAAGTTTGTACGAGATTTGATCGCGTAACATTAATGCTTCATAAACAAGTTTCATACATCAATTTTACAAAAAACTCAAGCCTATGGCATGCCGGCTGATAACTCATTTATATCCTTTTTAACATTTTTATCTTTATTTTTTTACAATTATATTTTGATAAAAAATAAAATAAAGAACAAAAAATGGTCGGTAAAGACATTCATATCATACCGTAGTGCCTGCAACCAGTAATATTGCACTTGATAAACTTCCTGTCAAACATTAATAAATATTAAAAAATGTAAATAATTCCATTCATTTACAATGTAACCAGTAAATCAATAAAATATAACTCAAAGGAAAAGAAAACAAAAACCAGGTTCTCTCTTGAATGTAGATTGATTGAGATTAGAAAAGAGCCTCTCAAATCCATACTCAGAATCAGGTTGTTGAGCTTCTGCTTTAATCTTCTGCGAGAAGCATTTGTAATTTGGGGTTCTGAGATTCTTTGAGAGTCCATCACTTCTACGAATGCAGCAACGATCAGAGGGAAGAGTACCGTGTTTAAGGAATTGAAGCTGATTTATGTACGAAGAAGAAGAGTGGATTACGTTTACAAAGGTAGGATTGAGGAAGCAACAATGCGAGCTAATTGCCATGATTTTTCAATCTTTTTTTTTTTTAAAGACGATTATGGCGTTTTTGGGATAATGTTGATATAAGTTGGAACTTAGAACGTACGCTGAAACGTGACCGTTAAGTTGAGACCTATTAGCTCACTCTCGTTGATAACGTGGGCGATTCCTGGCCGCTGACCAACTATAGAAAGGATAGTGTATGATTTAATTGCCGAAAACATATATATATATATATATATATATATATATATTATTTTTAAAATTTATAATATAAATATAATATATCTTATATTTATTGCATATATTTTTATTATTAAATTAAATAAAAATTATTTTATTTTTAAGTTATTTACGTCGTTCAAATTAAATTATGATTATTTAGACTCATTATTTATTTAACGTCTTTTAATTTAAATTCGTTCAATGTTATTAAGATATTATTTTTATTATTATAATTTTTTTATTTTTCTAACAAAAATATGTTATTTTACTTGATAAAAAAACAACATTTTTTTAAAAGATTAAAAATAAAATCATATTAATAGATAATTAATCTATACATTGATGATATTTATCTAAATTTAAGTACTTTTGTATATCACAAATACATCATGATTATAATTATAATTAATATGATTAATAAGATGATTTTTATTAGATAATATTATTCAACTTTTATTATATTTATTAATAATAATATATTATATCATTTAAAATTTAACTAAAATTTAAAATATATAATTTTTTTTAATTTTACTTATTTTATTTGCTTTAAAGTTTTAACTAGTGTAACATTGTAATCATTTTTTAATTTACTATTAAAAAAACAAATGTAAAAATTTCATTTAATTAATATTATATGTACAATTTATATTAAAATTTATTCACTTAAACATATAAAAAAACTATTATAAAAATAATATTTATATATTATTCTTATTTTTTAACAATTTAATCCTATTTTATGAAAAAGTAACAAGGATAAATATAAATTTTATTGATTTTATTTTTTAATATTTTCAATTACATAGAAACTGTTATAACATAAATAAACTCTAACTCAAAGATTTTAAAAAAATTAAATACAAATATAAAAAATACTTATTCGTTTTTATTCAGTCACTTTTTCATAACATTAAAACTAGATTGTTATAAAAATAAATACAAAATTTAAGAATCACTTTTAAAATAAATATATAATCTTTACAATTACATTTACTTAAATATATCAATAATTACCTTTATTAAACTAAAACAAAAAAGCATTATTAAATACATTTAGAAAAACATAAGTTTTTATACTTCATTTTATTATAAGATCTTTCAATTAACTAATTGGTTGTTTCAATTGATATATTAAATGTAATAAAAAATGAATTATTGATAGCATAATGTAATATTTAAAACCTTAAACACACCAAATTTAGGGGAAGATCACTACAAACAAATGGAATATGAACATGACATAAGTTATCATATATATATATATATATATTTAGATGAAAAATATCACTTGAGAATAAAATTTAGGTGAATAAATTTTATTAAAAAAACAATACAATATAATAAGAAAATAAACATATTGAGAGGGTTTATGTAGTAGATGATCCCTTTATGGTAGAAAATAAAATAAATATATTAGTCTTTAACAAAAACAAAAAAAGCATAAACAATGTTACACTTACACCTACCCCTACACCTATACTAACAAAAAAGAAAAGAGCAAAAACAAAGCTACGCCTATGTTTATTTTTTAAATATTAAAATATATATATTTATTTATATTATAAAAACTTAATATATATTATTTCTCTAAAAAAAATTAAAAATAAAATTTTACATATAAAAAATATATTTTGTGTTGTAGTTATTATTTAATCGAGTTACTGCATATTTTAATCAATTTTACTTGTCAATGACAGTAGTAGTTCGAGTGGTATCTAAAATTACTCGCAACTTAATAAATTAAAATTAAGATCTATATATATGTTTGCTATATATTATAATTATATAATTTTGTATCCATTATATCTAGTTGATTTTAATTTGAAAATTAAAATATAATTAATTCATTTTATTTAATATAATTTAAAATTTTAATAAAATAAAGATTATTGTATTTTTGTTAAAATATAATTAATTTATTTTAATTAATTTTAAAATTAAAATATATCCAGTTAAAATAAATGGTATTTTTGTTATTAACCAGTAAAAATATAGATAAGGATAAAAAAGAGAGGGATATAAAATTAGATTTTATAGTAAAAAATTAATTCATGTAAGTTATTTCAAAAAAAGAAAAAGAAGAAAATAAGGGTTTTATTAAATTTTAAATACATAGTCTTATTAATAGGATAAGAAAACTCTTTTCATATTTAAAATTATATAGAAAATACTATTTATCTCATATGTAAAATTTTGAAAAAAAATCATATTGTATTATATAATATATTTTGTACAATTATTAGTATATTTTAATCCACCGATATTAGGAGTCTAAATAAATTTTGTACAATTATTAATAAATTATGTAGTTTAATTTGTTAAAAAATTCAATTATAAAATTATATGTTTTGATTTTTTTTATATCTTAAATTTAAAATAATATATTTTTTATTTTTAAAATGTAAAAAATAGAAAATTAATTAAAAATTAATTTAAATAATATTTTTATAATTAAATTTTAATAATAAGTAATAAAATTATATAATATTTTAAATACAAATTATTTGATTAAAACATTTATCATTAAGATTATATATGAAAGTTGGGATAAACATCACTACTAGTCCCCCATTTTTCATAAAGAAATATACACCTAATTTTTTTTAAATAAACACTTAAATTTATTTATTTTATTATAAAAAGAACACTTAAGTTAATTTTTTATTTCCCCTTTTAATAAAATATAATCACATTTATCCCATTTATCTAGTATTTTTATTTTGATACATTTGGCATTCGAGGTAGTAAATAAAAAAAAACCTTTTCTAAGTAAACATAATTTTTTATAAAGATATAGATTAGTATCAAATTATATGAAATATGTTATTAATACTTTACTTAGATAAATCAATTACTTTTAGAAAAACATGAAATATAATATATATGAAAATTATTAATGATAAATTTATCATTTTTTTTCTTTTAAAAAAAATATTCAATATTATTTTGCATTATTTAAATTTATCTTTTAATAATCATTTTATAATAAATTATAGAATTTTTTAAAAATAAACTTTTAATATATATTTTGAAAAATATAATACGTTTATATATTTTTTTAAATGTGAAATCACTTGGTATTTTATCCAATAATAAAAACATGTGATTTGATTGAAAAAAAATAAAATAAAAATAAAACATGGACATTTCAGTAAATAATTCATTTGTGGGTGACCAATATATAAGTTTGAAAACAAAAAAACCCTAATGGCATCTATATAAACTTCGGCCTCTTAAAAGACGTTTGGTTTCGGACGCAAAGGGTTTGTTGTAATCTCCGAAGCAACCAACAATGGTGGCCGCCAAGAAAACCGTAATCTCTCTTTGCCTCGCTTTCCCCATGGAAAATTGTTTTCTTAGATCCATCGACGTGATAATATTTTCTTCTTCACAATCATCGTTCGGATTTCACTTCCATTGATTTTTCTCTTTTTTGTACTTCTTCAATTTTGCAGAAGAAGACCCATGAGAGCATCAACAACAGGCTTGCCCTCGTAATGAAGAGTGGCAAGTACACTTTAGGTTACAAGACAGTTCTGAAAACACTCAGGAATTCCAAAGGTACTCTCTCGTGTCTCTTTCATTTTGGTAAATATATATACATAGAAGTTACAACTTTTATTTATTTATTATGTGTGGTTCATGATAATTTGATCCAATATTAAATGCTTCCTGTTAGGTTGCCTCTTTTATCATTGTGTCACTTAGATCAGTCAGTTGATAAAATTTCGTGTAGCATTGTTTAATTCATAAATAATTTGTTTGGCTGCGTTATTGTTGTCTTATTGGGTATTCCTGTGACTTCTACGTGTAACGAATTTTGTTTAAGTTATCGATTGAATTCTTCCGTTACCTTGGAAAATTATTATGGTGTTTATCTATTCTGCAGTAAGCTGCTGGAAGATTTGAATAGCATTTATAATGTGGGAATTTATTATTTATTTTTGTTTGTTCATTTGTTGATGTTAGTTATTCGTCCATTTGTCACTTAGTCAATTATTTCCTTTGTATTTGTGACGACCTAGTGTCTCTCTACTATGTTTTCGTATTTACCATTTGATGAATGCGTTGTAGTTTTAAGTTTTAATTTTTATTTCGTTGCAGGGAAGCTGATTATCATTGCCAACAACTGTCCTCCTCTTAGGAAGTCTGAGATAGAATACTATGCAATGTTGGCCAAAGTTGGAGTTCATCACTACAACGGGAGTAAGTCTTCAACATCAATTTTGTATCAGATGCTAATCTTATCCTATCATTATTTTTGTTAAGGTCCTTTTGTTTTATTCATAATGGGGTCATCAAAGTTGAAGAAATGGTTGGATAGTATATGGATACTTGGGCTTTTAATTCAAGTGTACGCCTGAGTGTTTCATTAATAATATGCCGGTGCACCTTGAACTTTATTCCTTAGAACGTTTTGCTCAAGGTTATGGTTTTATAAATGTAGTTGTATTGTGCCTTTCAATTTTTTTTCTTGTAATACTTCTCTCGAAATGTTTTTTTTCAGACAATGTTGATTTGGGAACAGCCTGTGGTAAGTATTACAGAGTATGCTGCCTTAGCATTATAGATCCTGGTAAGTGTTGTTCATATATGGCACTCCTCTTTCACAATGCTAGCATGTGTTGCTATTGTATATTTTTCCGTTTCTTTTAAATAGTTGTGACGATCATTCATATTATGATTTCAGGCGATTCAGATATCATCAAGAATATGCCTGGCGAACATTGAATAGGCTTATTCTGTAACAGAATCTAGATTTTATGTTTTTTGGTTGTCTTGTACCTTGTGCTAGGTTTTGAAGTATTCCCTTATGAGACAGCCTTTTATGTTGAGAGATTGATTTGTTACTTTCAGATGACCTAATATTTACAATGGCTCCTGTACCTCGTACTGATTTAAATTACCATTTGAAATTTTCCTTATTCATGTTCTATTATCTTTATATATAAATAGGTTGCAGAGTTGAATTGGTTCATTAACTTTGATAAGTTGTATACTTTAGTCCACTAGCTTTCATGTAGTACCTTAAGCTTGTTAAGTTTGCAATATAGAATACTCAGTCTTGATAGACTTGGGTATCTTATTTTTTAAGTCTAATGGATCTCTATTATATCACAAGTAGTACATTAAAAGTCCATTAAGTTTGAAAAATTGGACAATAGAGGTCCATTAGGTTTGAAAAATAGGACACTAGAGATCTTCCTAGACTTCCTAGTGTTATATTTTTCGAACTTATTGAATTTCTAATGTCTATCTAAAAATTAGTGGACTTAGGTGTTCAATTTATTTTGGGTATCTAAAAATTAGTGGACTAGGTGTTCAATTTGTATTATGTTAATATTGTTCTTTATTTAACCTACTAGATCTTTTTGCATTTTTCCCTAATATGCATAAATATACATGCTTTAAAGGATATTTATCTAAAACACTCAATTTAATATATCTTCATTTATGCATTTAAGTTTGGTAGAAAATGTTTAATGTCTTTAGATTTTATGGTTAATATTACTTGTCCTTACATCTAATGAGTTAACTTTTTCATCCATATTATATTAATATTCATATGGTTTTAATACTAAATTGGAGTTGTTGTTTAAAGTTAGTTGTTATTTTTTGTATATTATTTATTAAAGATAATTCTTTAATTTTCTTATCATACTATTATATTATTTTTATATTTATCTTCTTGCTTATCAGTATATAAATTGATATAAATATATATATTTAAACATTCAAGATATTTAATTCAAGATATTTAATTACATTAAAAGGTATAATTATTATACCTAAATTTAATTATTTTATCATCGTCTTCACAACTTTAATACCATTATGGAAATTGATTTTTTAACATCATGTTTAATTTAAACTTATTAAAAAAAAGTGTCTAAATTCTATTTTATTAATTATATCATAATTATTATAATCTTTAAGATAAAATAAGAATTTTGAAAGGATTCTTAATCGTTCATAAATTATTTGATAATTATCAGTTATATAATTATTAGTTTGTATTTCTAGATAGATGGGTTAATATGTTAGAAGTTGTGTTTTTTTAATTAAAATAAGGTTTTCTTTTATATCACTAGTAATCATTATCTAGAGATAAGAATTACTATTTTATTTTTATTTTAATAATTTTTCTACTTTATTACTTTTTAGCTTATAAAATAAGTCAATTCTTTTTTCTTGATACATATTGATGATTGAAAATTTATGTCTACATCTTTATTTTTGTTGTATGACGATTTCTTGTTATTTTCTACTAACATTCCTTTAGATGATATTAAACATAATACCTTGTTTCTTGATGAATTTTTAAGATTATGTTAAAATTTCTCATATTTGGTATTTTTTCATCATCTTTTTTAGAGAGAGTCATGCTATTATTAGAAGTAATTTAATTTCTTCATCATCGATTCTTATCTTATTCTTGAAGTTTTTGATTGTTTTTTTAAATTTTTGTTTGTGAAGGCTCTATAAGTTACTTAATTAAACCCAATAATAGATTTGCAAGCTTTTGTCAAATTATTTTTGATTTTTGATTTTGTGCCGTTAGAAAACATAAATCTTTTTGTCATTTTTATGTTTTATCATCCTAATTGAGTTTCTTTATTTCATAGATGTTATTCTATTTTGAATTGTTAGGTTCTTCATTTTCTTATTGAATTCTTTGTTTAGAAGTTTTATTTTCTTTAGATTAAATTTTTGATGAGGATTGATCTTTAGAGTTTTTGAACTATAAGAGTTGTTTTAAACAATCAAATTCTATCTGTTTATTTAATGTCTTCATAAGAGATTTCTTCAGGCATAAAAACTTGGGATGTTTATGTAGAATTTTTATCTTCTTTTCCTTTATCTTGATCTTGATATTAAGATGTTCTATTTCTATTAAACTATTCTTATTTTCTAGAAAATGTTCGACATCAAAATTATAATAGCTGAATAATTGTTGTAATTTGAATAATCTTACTTGTTTATAATCACTTGTAATATTATAAATTAAGAAAGAACCAAAATTCTTGTTATCGATTGTAATAATGAATCTGAAACTTATAACATATATTACAAATTTCTCAAGTCTTTTTAACAGTTAGATATTTTTTTCATTACTATGAATTTAATTATAAACAATGGAAAGATCGTGATGTATATCTACAAAAATATTCATCTTTATCATCTACTTTTATTTTCAAAACTGCTTTCCAATATTCTTGTGAAACATATGTTTTAGTTTTCATTTTATCATTTAGTCATGAATTGTAAAAAAAATAGTAATGTTTTTACTTGTACTTTCACTTTATTCATATACAAAGTATTTTCTTCTGTCCATTTCTAGATATGATCTTTTTTCAATTTTACTTATAAATTTTTTCATATTTTTGCAAGTTTTGTAATATTTGTTTCAGTATATATCAAACATCGTAAAAATCTTTGTAATTGGTTTTTGTCGTTTAATTTACTAGAAAAACCTTCAATGTTATTTAGTACATGGGGTTATAGATTATATTTTCCATTTTTATTTTTCAACCTTAAATACTTGATTTTCTCCTGAACAAATAATGCTTTTATTTTAGAGAGTACAATGACTTATTTCGTGCATTATTGTAGAATATTAATAATATTCAAATAATGTTTATTTAATTCACAACTGAAAAATAAAATATCATCTATGTATAGACACAACAAAAATATTGTAGTTTTTTAAAATATTATCCACATATTTTTGAAAGATACTTATATTTTAATCTAAATGGTACAAAAATCTATTGAAATTGTCCTAAGTGCAACTAAATGATGTTAATTTTTGAGATTCTTCATCTAATCTTATTTGCCAAAATCTTCTTTTGTAATCAAGAGAAATATTTATTTTCTGTTATTATTGATAATAGTTCTTCTTTCTTTAGAATAAAGTATGTATCATCAATAATTTCTTTATTCAATCTTTTAAAGTTTATTATCGTTCTATTTTTTCCACTTCTTTTTTCAGCTTTTTTTTCTACAAAGAATGCTGAACTTGAGCGGAGTGAATGATAACTATGTTTTAGAGTTATTTTTTCTAATTTATTAATTATAATTGCTATGCTCTTAAGGTTTTTTTAGTTAATTTTAAGTTTCTAAATTATTATTTGGTGTTAATTTTGAAAGAAATTATATTTTTAGAGAAAAGAAAAATAATTTGAATTAAAAAATGACTTAAATGTAAATAACAAAAGTTGAAATTTAAATATATTTTTTTGCGTAGAAAATGAGTTGCATGCTCGGATGGAACAATGCATGTCACCCATCGTCAGATCGAACGATGAACGGTCCAGATTGCACGTGTTCTTCACATGCCACACGAGAGAGTCACGGAATTGGGTTCAGTTGATCTACACAACGTCAATCACAAAATGGGGTCCACTTGTCTACTGTTTTGATTGAGTGATTATTTTGGAACAAGTAGATAGAGGCCAATATGTGTGACATATTGTTTTGTTACTGAAAAAAATGAAAAGAACCAAGAGAGAGAAAAATATGAAGATAGAGCAAAAAATGTATTCTTTTGTTTGTAGTTGAATATTGAGGTATTCTTAAATACTATCATGAAAGATTTTGAAGAGGAATATTGCTGGGAGATCGAGGAATCATCAAAGAGTTTCTTCTAATCTTTTTGTCTTTACAATTAATTTTTCTTTAATGTTTAAATATTTTTGGATTGTGATTTCAATGTTTGTTATGAACTAAATTATTTTTTCTAGGGGTGAAATGTAACTTATATGAAGTTTGGATTAATTATTTTTGAATGATTTGTGGGATGTTGCTTTTAATTTGTGCTTAATGTTTTTGATTGTTGGAAGATTAACCGATTTATTTTTGAACCTTAATGAACTTGGAAAATGAATTTTTGTCTTTTTCTCTTGAATAGAATAACACACATATATAAATATATATATGAGATAGGAATATACCTTTATTGTACGTGTAACTATTGAGAATTTTGAGTTTATTAATCTTTAGTAAATTTAATTCTTATAGGAATATAAGGAATTAATTTAGTGAGATATGTCTACTTGTTATCAGAAGAGATATTTGGATAAATTAGGAGTTTTTGGTTGACAAATTAAATGCGAGAACGAAAATAAAAAGAAAATAATATGATTCAAGTAGATTAATTTAGTGAAATTACAATATTAGAGTTTTCTTTTAAGTGTTAATCTCATATATTATTATTTAAAATTAGTTTAGTTTAACTCTATCCAAATATCGATTGTTTGGATAAAATTAAGTTGAAACAATTTTAGTACTTAACAAATATTAGTAACAAATCTCCATGAGAACGATATCATATTTATTACTTATTACTTGTGACCGTGTATACTTGCACGTTGTTATTCTTTTAAATCATCAATAGTGAATTACTTGATATTAGGACTTTTATTTCCAAAAGTTCTTGAATTTGTTTTTCAAATTCAATCATGTCTTATAGAGTATAAATCATTGATTTTACTCTAATAATCTTGTTAGAGTCTTTTAATTTTATGTTGGCAATCGTTTTTAATTTATTAATTTTTAGATATAAAGGATTTTTTAAGCTTGATGTTTTTAATAATTTTTTTATACCTGTTAGAGTTTTATCTTCCTATATTTTATTGAGAAAAAGTTTGTTTTTCCTTTTATATTTAATGAAATATTTTCTCAATAAGTTTTTTGTTTCTTTCTATTTATCTCATAAAGTTTTCACTTTTTATGTTGTTGTATAAAAACTAGGTTTAATATAGTCTAAGCTTTTCTTACTTATGATATGTAAATGATATCACTATATAATGTTAGACCTATTTTATCTAAATATTGTATAAAAATTTGATATTAGTTTTGAAAATTATTTCCTATTAATAAATCAACTCATGACTTTTGTTAATATATGGTAAGATTATGTAATTTTTCTCTTCATATTATTATATATGTATATTTTAAAATCTTATTAAGATTTATTATAGTATTAGTAACAATTTTTACGATTAAAGCTTTTGGTACCTATTTTCAGTGTTCTTCTGAAAACACATATTTATTTGCGATACACATACTAACTATTGTATCTATATATGCATATTAATGATAGTTGTAATAATCTTCAAATTTAAGTTCTACCTTAATATATGTACTATTTAGATTTGTAATACTATACAAATAATTCATCTTCTAATGAAGAATACTCATATTATAAGTGTTCTTTTTTGAATCAGTTATTTCCTCTTTAGTTTCCTCTAATAGATAAATAAAGTATTTGATTTCTTAATTGGTTCTAATTCCATCTTAAAAGCTTCTTCTAAGATTTTTTTATTTTTTTGAAAATTCTTTTTTGTATTGAAATCCGTTAGGGCATTTATGTGTATTTCCTTTTCCCTTACTATCAATAAATATTATTTTCAGGAAGTTTATATCTTTTTCTTCTAAAATATATTTTCCTATAAGTTTTCCTATTAAATCTTCTTTTATATTTTTTCTTGAATTTGTATTTTTTATATTTTTGTTTATATGCTACATTCATTTTTTTTTTGTATTTTAAAATCTTTCGTATCACAACAAATTTTATCATTTCTTCTTATTTTTTATATTATTTTCTTTCTTAGTATTTAATGATTATCCAGCTTTTAAATTTTCTTATTCTTCCTACTAGTGTGATTGGTATGGTTTCATTATTTATGTTATTCCAATCTTATGTTAAGGTTTTATGTAAAGTTTCAGGTAATTTTTAAAAAACTATTTCCTTAACCGTATGCATAGAGGGTGGTGATTTAGGGTAATACATTTCATATTCACAAATAAAAGAATCTATATAACACATGTTGCAAATTTTCATATTTGTTAAATGCCATTTGACTTTATTGATTTAATTTTCATTAGATTTAATGATAGTTCTTTTTTTATTTTCTCTAATAAATTCATTGTATATTTCATTTACTACTATATCTAAATATTCTCTTCGTGTGTGAGCATTATCTTTCATTAATAAATGTTATTAGTCTATTAAATTTGAAATCCAAACTTTAATATTTACTGTCATTTTATAAGCTACTGATACCCTACATATTAATGGGTTTGTTTTTGTAGTTTAAAATGTTTGTATAAGTACACTCATACTACTAATCTATTCATATAAAACTTTTTTCTTATATCTTATACAATCTAGATCTAAGAGATCATATCTATAATTTTCATTTAACTTGAATTCTGGTAGGTTGTTATCTTTAGTTCCATAATGCAACACTTCTTTCATTTTGGGTAGTTGTGTTCTTCTATTGGAAGTGTTAGGATTTCCTAACGAATTTTTTTTCTTTGCCCAGTTTTCAACATATTGATTTTATTGGATTTGAGCATTGCATTAATGCCGAAGGGTCAAGCATGCACTTTATTATATACTCGAATCATCAAATTCAATCAGGTAAACATAGAGCTTATTGCATTATATGCATGGAATCTCTTTTGTGACATAGAATATTTCCAACAATATAGCGAAGATTCGAGAATGAATCTGTTGAAGGAAATAGGGAATATTGAGGATCAAGGAGCATCTTAGAATGATCCAAGGCACGTTTCAATTAGGCTTATTAATCAAGGAGACACTTAATTAGTCGATTATTCTTTGGATATGGAACAAGCATATTAGGCTAGCTTTGAGCCATAGAGTAGAAGTTATTAAATAAAATTCCTTTTGGAAAAATCCTATGAGCAATTGTCAATATTATTACCGTATCTTTATCGTCCGATGTCCAATTGATGCGAATAAAAATGTTTTAAAAAGCTTATAAAATGGCTACAGTATTTACAAGATACAAATATTCTAATTCATACTTTTATTAGGCCAAAATGGGCTAACAAATTGAGGCCATAAATTTAGGTTGATTGTGTTCATGGTGCTTTGTTCCTTGTGAGTTTTCAAGGTTATTTTTTTTAGGTTCGTATCAAATTAAAACAAAATATTAATTTACTTCAATCTCTTTAAAAATAATAATAATAATAATAATAATAATAATAATAAATAAAATATTAAAATAATAGATATTTTTGTAATTACATCTCCTAAATTTAAAAAAGAAAATTAATATCAATAGGGAGAAGGGAAACAATGGTAATGACTCCTAAATTTTTAGTATCTTTATTTTTTTAATCATATTTTTAGTATATAAACACATGAATAAGAATAATTCTTTTTTTTTCTTATTAGTCAAACATAATTAAGCTCTTTTGAACTTGATATCTTACTAAAATCATCTGAAAAATTGTTACCAGAAGGTGTTCCTTTTTTTAGGAAAAGAATAATTTATATCTTATTTGATATGTTATGTTATGTTTGCTTGGATGTGACATATTGATGTATATATTTACATTAATTTAAATGTAAATTTTTAATTATAATTTATTTAATTATATAACAATAAGTTATGTATTGAAAATTATAAAAAAATAATACTTTTAAAACTTATAAGAATAAAAATATTAGTTTAATAATATTGAACAAGAGTTAACTAGATAAAACATTGACCGAATTTAAATGATTATAATTTAATTTTAACAACGTCAAATTGAACGACTTTAAAAATAAAATAATATGATAAACTGTTTTTAATAAAGAAAATGTATGAAATAAAAATAACTTGTGCTATAAATTATATTTTCAAATGACAAGAACTTAATTTATTCTATTTTTTTTAACAAAATTAGAATTATATCATAAAACTTATAATATTAAATTGACTAATAATGTACACATAATATTATGTATTGATTAATAAAATGAGTTCCCCATGTCACTAATTATTCGAATAATATTAATAATACTTTCATATATTGAAGTAATATCATAAAGACCTTAATTTTTTTACAAATATCTTTCAAAATTAACGAAATTAAATAGTAATGTTTTATATATATAAATGATAAAAATAATATAAATAAAAACACAATATATCATTAAATGATAATTAGTAATTTTTTTCAAGAAAATACAAAAAACAAGATTAAATATTAAAGAATGAGATGAATTTAAAGATTCATCATTCTCAAAAATAAAGAAAATACCAGAAAATATATAATTTATCATGAAATAAGTAATAAAGAAATGAGTATTAATATTATAAACTTAAAAAGAATATATAATATATCATTAATTGATAAAAAATTGTTATAGATAAACTATCAAATTTTTTTCCAAAAGATAAAGAAAAAATTAGATACATCCATTTAGGAAGAATCCAATATTAATAAAAGAATATTTTAGAGAATAAATTAATACACTAATAAAATTAATAATACTAGAGAATAGAATAATAAATAAATAAAGATAATATAAGATACCATAAATTAAAATTTATGGTATACTCTAGGTTTGTTATTAATATTAATGATAAGAACGTAAACCAAGTATTAAGTTTAGCTTATAAATTTGAAAGAACAAATTTAATAAAATAAAAAGTAATTCATTTTCACCATATTACATAGTAGAATATTCAATAACAAACAACTATAATAGTTCATTATATGGATAAAATTAATCAATAAAAATAATTTTTTTTAAAAAATTAGGAAAATAATGAAATAAAAAATATTAACAAACTTTAAAATATCAAAAGAATGAAATTTAGATATTAAAGAAAAACCTATGATATTAGAAAGAAAAAATATTGTATAATATTTATGTTTATAGATTTTGAAGGAAAAAAACTTCTAACAAAAAAAAAAGATGACAAATAAAAAAAAGTTATAAGTATTACTCCATGACGTACATTAGGAAGAAGATAATACCATTATTATCCCAATAATATTCAAAAATAAACTACATGATATAGAACTAGATTTTAATAAAAGTCTAACAAGTATAGCAAAAAACCAAATAACAATAATGCAATTAGTAGAAGAAACACATATAATACAAAAATAAAACATCAAGTTCTTAAAAGATATAAATAAAATACAAAAAAAAAACTCCTAAAAGAAATAAGAAAATATGATTATAATAAATTACAACAAGACATATATAAATAATTTACATAAAATAAAGAAGGTAAATAACATACTTAAAAATAAAGAAATTATAGATTGTAAGTTTAATTCATTTATATGATTAAAAGAAAAACCAACTAGGATATAATATGCATTGATACCTAAGAATGAGAAAATAAAGAATGAGAAAAAATCTGAAGATAAAGAAGAAGCTAAAATCTCAATTTAATGGAATATAAAAAATAATTAAAATAATAGCTTATGGATCCTGAGAATGGATGCATAAAAAAATTAGTTAGTTTTTTAATTCTAATAGATGAAGAACTATGAATACATTATGATGAAAAACTTTTTATAAATAAAAAGAAAGATGATATGACAACAATCAATGAAATAGATTAAGAACCAGAAAATATGATCCCAAAAAATCATTTTAAACTAATTTCATTACCAATTTTTCATCAAGAAAGAACATCGGGCTCATATAAGGAGGAAAAAAATAGGCAAAGACCAAAAACACATGACATTCTTAATAGAATAAAATAATAACCCAAAATGAAAGTAGGATTACAATAGGCAACTAGAGGTAGTATCTCTGTAGACTTCAAACTTCATAAAAATTATAAATATGATATTTTAGATTTACATTGTATAAGAAACATGCAAAAAACATTAGATAAATGGTCTAGTGGTATGAGGGTAGTCATAAAACTTCTCCAATTATAAAATCAAACTCTTTAACTTGTAAAGTCCTAGTAGCCTACAAAAATGAAAAAAAATGTAAAAAATTAGTTTGTAAAATTAACAGAACAACAACATTTATATACAGTAGTAAATGCAATATACAAAAAATTTATTATAGAAGATAATACTGTAGTAAATTAAATATACAATGAATTTATTAGAGAAGATAATACTGTAGAAAATGAAATATACAAATAATTTATTAGAGAAAATAAATGTCACATATCATTGAATCCAGTAAAAATAAAATTGAGAAAGCCAAATGATATTTAACAATTTTGAAAATATGTAACATGTGTTATATATATTCCTTTATTTATGAATATGAATATGAATGTATTATCATAAGTTATTACCCCTATACAAGAAACTTATAAAGAAACATTTTTCAAAGAGTTAACTTAGGCATTATATAAAACTATAACAAAATGATAGAATAAAATGAATAACAAAATTATGCCACACACCTTAAGAGAAACAATAAGAACTCTTAAAAATATATAATCATTAAATGTCAAGAAATGTAGGAATATAAACAAATAAGAGAAAATGATAACATCTTTTGTGATACAAGAGATTTTAGAATGCGGGAAAAATATAAATGTAACATAAAATCATATAAGTAAAAAGTATTAAAAATATAAAAAATATAATATATTTAACATATATAAATTCAAAAAAGAAGACTTTCAAAAATATTTAAAAAGGTATAACAAAGAACCTTATAGAAAAATATATTTTAGAAAAAAGGTATAAATCACTATAAAAAAAATTATTTCGGGAAAAAGAAATGCAGATGTTGAATTTATGATGAGCATGAATATTATGCTAATAAATGTTCTAACACGATTCATCATAAAAAATAATTTAAAGTTTTTTTTCACAAAAACAAAAATATTAGGAAAAACTTTTAAGATAGAATTAAAATGAATAGAGGAATTGGATATATATGATACTTATAGTATTATCTATTAAAATAAACTAAGGAAGAAATAAATGACTCAACATTTATCAGAAGATGAATGATATGTATAGTATTATAAATCCAATATTTATATCAAGGTATATGATTGAAATTTAAAGGTTACACAAGCTACCATTTACACATATGTAGATACATGAGCTAATATGTGTGTAACTAATAAATATATGTTCCAAGAGAAACTCTGAAAATAAGCACCAAAAGATTTAATCGTAAAAATTGCTAACAACATTATAATAAATCTTAATAAGGTCTTAAAAGATATAGATATAATGATAAGAGGGGAAATTTTTTATACTCTTACATATATGAACAAGAAACATGAATTGATGTATTAATATGAAATAATTTTTTAACCTTTAACACTGTATTTAGACTAAATAAGTCTAATAGTATCAGATGATGAAACCATTTATATGTAAAAAAAAAACTACGACTGTATCAAATCCAACCTTTATGTAATAACATAAAAAAATGTGGTGAGATAGACAAAAAATAATAGCAATAAAAATATTATTTAGAAAATATTTTATTAGATATAGAAGATAAACAAACTCTATTTTAGTTAAATACATGAAGACTAAACCTTACCAAGTATCAAAAAATTATTAAAAAATATAAGCTCATAAAGTCCTTTAGATCAAAAAGTAAATAAATCTAAAATAATTGCTAACATAAAACTAAGAGACCTAACAAAGTCATTAAAGTAAAACATATGATTTATACTATAGAATACATGATTAAATTTGAAAAACAAATTCAAAATTTTTTAGAACTAAACGTTACAATATCAAGTAATTAACCTTATTCTAATCCAATATTCTTAGTCAAAAAATAAGCTAAAAAAGAAGAGGAAAAAAGAAGATGTTCATAAACTTTAAAGTATTGAATAAATAAATTATTAATGATAGATACTTTATTCTAAAGAAAAAAAAATTATTATCATTAATAAAAGGAAAGAAATACTTCTCAAAGTTTTAATTGTAAAAATAGATTTTGCCAATAAGACTAGATAATAAATCTAAAAAACTAACAACATTCAGTTGCATTCAAGGATAATTTCAATGAATTATTTTTTATACCATTTGTATTAAAACAAGCTCCAGATATCTTTCAAAGATATATGGATAATATCTTTAAAAAATTACAAAATATTTGATATTTTTATATAGATAATATTTTTCTCTTAAGTAATTAATTAAATAAACATTATTTGAATATTATTAATATTATAAAAGAATGCAAGAAATAAGGTATTGTACATTCTAAGAAGAAAACATAAATTGCTCAACAAAATATTAAGTATTTAGGTTTAGAAATTAAAGATGAAAAATGAAGAATCATATAAGTGGGAAGAATTACATGAAAGTCAATTGTTCTTTCGACTTAAATAAGTAATCGAGACATAGATGAGAGGTGAAGATGTCATCTATGGAATCTTTTTACGAGCTTTATATAAGTAATAATTAGAAAGCTATAGGTATACTACAAAGAAAGAAAAGAAAGCATATAATAACATATAACAAATAAGTTTTCTAATTAGAATATACATCTATTATGTTTAAACTTATATGAAAGAAATTCAGAATATACTAACACACATACTGATCATATATAACAATCATTGAAGGAGTTCAAGGCTTGATATACAATTAGGCTAAGGTGAAACTGACTTCTTAAGGTCTCCAGTCAAGCAAGAAAATAATAGAGAGATAAACTCCTAACAAATAATCACAAATGTAGTGAAAATAATCATAGACAAACAATATAAAATAGAAACAATATTCAAGAGTCAAAAAGTTGGCAATAAATAATAAAGACTTTCTAACCAGAGTTTAAACTTTAGTATATAGAGATATATACCATTTAAATTTTGATTGTACCAGCCACATATTCAAGCATGTACAATACCAGATATGATAAGGTAAACCCATATAGAAACCCTATTTATGTGGTAACATTTTTGAGTTGTTTAAGGCAATCACTTAGTAGCAAACAATCCACTAAACAATAAATCAGTTACAACTCTAAAAGAAATAAAACTACTATTATCTATACCAGTTGATACCTTCATCCTAACTGCCTATTGCTGCTCTTGCTTGCTGTTTCTACAACAAACCTTTTTGACACACGAACTTGGCTTTTCTCTAAAGCCCAGAACATCTAAAGTGGTGTGATAAAAAAAGACCAATAATATGTAAATTGAATAAGAAAATGTTTCACAAATGTAACCACTAGTCGACACATGGTTCATAACCACACATAAGATAAAGTTACACGAGGGCAATAAAAAAACAACACTTCGCTCACACATAAAACCTACTCACAAATACCGTCTCGAGTACTCACCACTCAAAAGCATGATTTTACTTACATTATCACGAATCACTAATACCAAACAACACTTAAGTTATTAATGATCGAGAAATATAAACAAATGAGATGTCAATTTGATAGAGCTATACTATATTTTATGGATACCAAATAAGAAGAAAGGTATTTATAAAACTTAGATTTACTACCTCGTCAGCTACTTCGCCAGCCATCTCACCACCACCTTGCCACCATCTATGGTGAGGTTCTTGACAAGATTGGTGGAAAGGTGATAAAAAGTCACATTTTTTTGTTCCAAAAATTACCGAGTACTTTTCATAAATTTCCACACCTGAAATGAACCAAAAACACAAGTGACAAAATTAGCTTGCTTGCACGCTCGTTAGTCAAAAACCAACACTCCATTTAGCATGCATACTACGAAAACCAACCATGTGATGTGTCTAAACATGCTTGCATACAGAGTGTTCCTATCTATGTACGCGTGTATATTATTGATCTGTAATAACCAACCTTACACAGAGGAAGATAAAAACACTAAGTGACATAACAGACGCGGTATTTTGTACACTAAAAGTCAACACACATACAAGAGTATAATAGGACTTACAAAAAATATAATTTATATCCTCATATATTAAATAATATTCAAAGATTTCCTAATGAATTTAAAGACAAGAGTTAATTATAAAGATTCTTGGGATGTTTAACGTATAATGAAGCATACATCAAGTAACTTATAGAAATGCAAAAAATTTACAAACAAAGTTGAAAAAAGATTATGTTTTGAAATGGATAGAATAATATGTTTTGTACATGAATAAGGTAAAATCACATATAAAAAAATAATTGAAACAAATGATGCACATGAATATTAAGGAACAATTTCAAAAGCAAAAATAGATGACAAAAAGAATATCTTTGTAGATATATATTTGAACCTTTTCATAGTCTAAAATTAAATTATCACAGTAATAAAAAGAAATATTTAACTGTCAAAAAAACTATTAAGAAATTTATAATATGTATATAATAAGTCTTAGATTTATTGTATAACAAGAAGTTTGTTATTTTGTAAGAATTAATATTGCAAGTGATTATAGACAAAGAAGATTAGTTAGATGACAACAATAATTTAATCATTACAATTTTGACGTTGAACATCTTCCAAGAAACAATAATAATTTAGTAGTTAAACTTTAAAAGAGAATTAATACATTTAATTATTTTTGTTCTTGTAAGAATAAAACATCTTGATATCAAGATCAAGATAAAGGAAAATGATATAAGAATCCATAAGGAACAATTAGAGGTTTTATACCTAGAGAAATCTCTCTTTGGATACATGAATTAAACATAAAAAGGATATAGTTAAAAATTAATTTCCAGTAATATAACAACAATTATCTACACCTAGCAGGTTAAATACCCTAGAAAAGATAGTACGATCACTAATATTATTCATAAAAACGTATCTCATAGAGATAATAAAGATAATAAAACAAGCATTACTATTTAGGAAAATATATCCTAAGAATACATGGTCATTGAAGATAAAAAAGACCAATACATAAATTTAAGTAAACCACAATGATTGAATCTATATAACTTAGCCATAAAATCTATTTAGAAAGATATACATAGAAAAAGAATTCCTTACGGGCATCAAATTTAATATTTTTCAAAGAGCTTATCTAATAATTTAAGGTTTTAGTAAGTTAAGTCATATCAGGTGTAACAAAAGAAGACGAAAAATAGAATGAAAGATCATGATGAATTCATTAAATTCAGGTATGATAATTATAATTTTAAGTTAATTAAATTTTTTGAACGATTAAATATTTGTTTATAAAATTTGTAAAATAAATATATAAGATAATGAAGATAAAGAAACTAGTTACACAAATGTATAAATAAATATAAGAAAATAATAAAGTTAAAATAATGTTTAATAAGATTTGATTTTAAATGATAATTTATAAAAAATAACACTTAGTAAATATCAGAATTATAAAAAAAAAATATATCACTATATGAAAAGTTAACATCGTTGACAACTCAAAAACATTAGTAATATTAAGTATAAATCTGAAGGAGATTAATACTCTTTCAATAAACCTAAAAAATATATGTGTGATGATTATGAACTTTTAATAACATTTATTTTATAAAACCTTTTTTTTTTCTTCTTCCTAAAATAGAAATAATTTTGGATTTCATCTCCGACAAATAGAAAATAACAAGCTTCGAATCCTTTTATTTTGCGTTTTCAATAGATCCATTTAGTCTCAGTTTTATTTTCATTGAAGATATAGTTCTAAGTTACCCTCCAAAAATAAAACTTGAACTAACAAATACACTTGAAAAGAGATCAATCTAATGTAATTGGAATTTGGAGGAATCAAACTTACGAATTAGAAATACATCGACTCCATTTGGGGATCTTAGTTTTGGGAACAATTCTTAATAATCAATGGCAGGCTTGAGCGCAGAAGATCTATCGACGATCGGAGGAATTGCAACGGTGTCGCTTTTGCACTCCTTCATCCCTACTCATTGGCTTCCTTTTTCCATTGTTGGCCGTGCCCAGAAATGGACACTTTCTCGTACTATTCTCGTCAGTATGTTTCTCAATTTCTCTCGTCAATGTAGTTTCAGATCTTTATGGTTTTTGTTACTATATTTTTTTGCTTCTATTTGTTCTGTTGCTATTTGCCTCTTTAACATTACATAGAGGTAATTGGGTCAAGAAATTCCGGTTAGTTATCGGCTGAAAGGCTTAGGAAGAACCTACTTAATATATATGCTACGTTTTGGGGATAGTGGTCTTTCTTTGAGTAATTGGATGGACAATGCTTTCTAATAATCTTTTTGGTGTAACTCGAAAAGTATCTGTTTTCATCTAGAGAGTCATTGTAGCTCAAACATCGCTTATTCTTTCATGCAATGGATGAGTTACTACCGTGTTTGAAATGAATTAGTTTTAGACTTTTCTTGGCTTATGAAAAATAAATTATTTCAGAAGCTGCCACCAGCCCACTACAGCGTTTTTAGAGAAAAAAAATTGATTTTGATGAATGTTGGATTTTGTTCATGGGGCATCAATGTAGGCTCTTAAGATTCTAGCTAATAGCTGTCAGCCTGTCACTATTACTATTTGGTTACATTATAGGTGGGAAGGATGTTCTGTGCCTGAAACTGATTTAAAGTTTTTTTTTTTGGCTGATAAACTGATTTAGTAAGTTTGATAGTGGTAGATGACTGCAGAGAACTTGGCTTGCTTTAAGGAGAGAAGCAGAGGCTAGTCTTTTTTTGTAACAATTAATAGTCGAGGACATTGATGGAGATTGGCACTTTCTTTTAGAATTTAGTTTGAAATCTGATACTTTACAAATTGGTCCCTATAAATTATTATACCTCAGCATTTCCTATAGGTATAATGATACTTTTTGTAGGAAATCAATTTAGACGTGTGATTAGTTTTAATCCTGATTTTTAGAAGATTAGTTTCCTAAAATTTTGGTGTATATTATGATTTTATTTCCTAAAGATATCCGGTTATATATTAGTTGAGATTTTGTATAGATCCTAATTTATAGGAGACAATTAAGGTCAGAACCAATTGTCATTTGTATATACATGTATCCAATTCCAAGAAGTAATACAAAAAGCTATTTCCGCAAATCTCATAAAGTTTCATGGTATTGAAGCTTTAGGCTCAGAAATCTCACTCTTTCTTTTTAAACCGTTGCTCTTAGCCCTTATCTTATATTTCTAAAATCACCTCGTCATGGTAGACCCCGAGCAAACATCTAAGAATTCATCTACATCTAATCCCTCATCTAATATTCTTACTGCTCTTCGGCTAATACCAGTTGTTAGGATATACTCGTGGGCCCCGTACTCTACCGTAGGAGGGTCCATAGACTCCATCTCCAATTCGAGGTACGTTAACAAGGTAGGTTCGAGGCTTGGGGAAGGCGAAAGAAACTCGTTAACGTTCCTTAAATTTGAGGTGGAGTCTACGGACCCTTCCACGGTAGAGTACAAGGCCCACGAGTATATTCTAACATTAAAAGGGTGCCTTTTTATAAGGGCTATCTGTGTAGGCCTGTAACTTTTATACAGTGGGGGGGTCCATGGACTCCATCTCCAACTGAGCTACAACGCATTTCTTTCGCCCTTCCCCAATTTTGAACCTAGGACCTAGCCCCTAAGTGCCTCAGATTCATAAAAGCTGGTACCAATTGAGAAAGAAATGTGTCGTACCTCGGATTGAAGATGGAGTCTAAGGACCCTCCCACGGTAGAGTACAGGGCCCACGAGGATATCCTAACACCAGTCACCATAGAAAACAATCTCGCCCCTATTACTACCCACAAACTTAATGGTCGTAACTACCTTCAATGGTCTTAATCAATGATAATGTTCATAAGCGGGCGAAGCAAGGATGAATATCTCATTGGTGCTATTCCAAAACATCGAATAATGCTGATTACATGATCTAGAGAGCAGAAAACAATCTAGTTGTCTTGGTCAATCAGTTCTATGACATCAAGATAGGAGAATTTTTTGTTGTTGTAGACCACAGCAAAAGAAATATGGGAAGCAACACATGAAACATTCTCCAGTAGCGAGAACACTGTCGAGCTTTTCTATGTGGAGAGTTCTCTATGATGGTTTATTCCACAACCCTTACTCGTCATTGGCAGTAGCTAGACTTGTTTGAGACACATGAATGGAAATGTTTAGAAGATCGTGCATATTTTAGGAAGATCGTGGAGACTAAGCGTGTCTTCAAATCTCTTGATGGGACTCGATAAATCTCTTGATGAAGTAAGGGGTAGAATTCTTGGAACAAAATCATTACCAAGTCTGCAAGAGACATTTTCTGAGGTGCGCAGAGAGGAGAGCCAAAAACGTATTATGGTAGGACAATCTAATCCTCCCACGATTCCTGTAGTTCCGGTGTTTGTAGCAGTCTAAGACAATCCACCAGATTCTGGTGCATTTGCTGCTTGAAGCAATTCTCAAAATAACGATAATAATCAAATAAAGAAAGGTTGCCCGTGGTGTGATTATTGTCAAAGCCTGGGCATTTGAAGGAAACTTGTTAGAAATTACAAGGAAAACCTTCTGACTGGAAACCAAATCGAGACCACGAGGCAAAGTAAAATGTCATAATTATTGGAGTATCTCAATCTAGTAATTCTGTCCCATTCACTAAGGAACAGTTAGAATTTCTCCAGTAACTTATACAAAAGACAAATATCAACACCATATTCAATAGCAGTAGGAATAACTCCAAACATAGCTCCAGGAATTTAGCAATGCATGTAGCTAAATTCCCCTCATCTTGGATAGTAGTGTGTCTCCAATCACATGACATATGATCGATCACTTTTCACAACCTACTCGCCTTGTAACAGACTTTAAATAGTGCATATTGCCAATGGTATACACACCACAATGGTCAGAACAAGAACCATTTGTCTCTCAAATATCCTTATTCTCAAATCCGTGTTATTTGTGCCTGATTTTTACTACAATCTCATATCAGTTAGTAGACTAAATCCTGACCTTAATTGTTAAACTAAATTCCTTGCTAAATCTTATGTTTGTCAGAACTTAAGCTTGGGAAAAATGATTGGTAATACTGATTTTCATGCGGGCTTCTATGTTCTCAATGTCGATACTCCTTCAATCTATTTTGTTAGTCATCAGTGTCAATTGATTCATAATCTTAAGTCTGATAGTCATACTAATAAGGAAAGTGAAATCATGATGTGGCACTTTCGTCTAGGTCGTTCAAATTTTCTGTACTTGAAACGTTTGTTTCCATCCTTATTTATTAATAAAAATCCCAATTTATTTCATTGTGAAGTTTGTCAATTAGCAAAGCATACTCGAAACTTCACTATGCACATACAAACCAAGTCACCATTTTTCCCTCATTCACGGTGACATTTGGGGGCCATGTCGTATTCTTAGTATTACTGGTGCTCGATGGTTTTTATTGTTAGTTGATGATCATACTCGATTGTGTTGGACATTTCTTATGAAAGAAAAATCTGAAACCTAGCACATATTTTCACTTTTTCATACCATAGTTCAAACTCAGTTCAAAGCCAATAATCAAATCCTAAAAATTGATAATGCCAGGGATTTCTTTAATTCCAATCTAGGTGAATATCTCAAATCACATGGTATTGTCCAACAAAGCTTTTGTGTTGACACACCATAACAAAACAATGTAACCGAATGTAAAAACCGTCGTATACTTGAGGTTGCCCGATCTTTGCTTTTTCAAGCCAATGTTCCTAAAAAATTCTGATGTGAAGCCATTCTTACTACAACATATCTGATCAACCGAATGTCTTCTTAAGTTCTCAAATTTCACTCACCTTTGCAAACGTTTCAGGGTCAATATCCTATCTCACGACTTGTGTCACAAATTCCTTTCAAGCTTTTTGGTTGCATTGCCTTTGTCCACCATTCACAATATCATGGTAAACTTGATGTCCGTGCATTTAAATGCGTCTCTCTTGGATACTCAGCCAACCAAAAGGGCTACAATTCCATGAACGTTACTTTCTTTGAAAAAACTCTATTCTACTCTAAATCTACAATCCAGGGGGAGAATCACACAAATGAACTGCAGAATTAAGATTGGTCATCACTAATTGAATCGAGTTCACCATCTCATTTGCCTTCCACTTTGTCCTCTTCCTCCAATACTCCAAATCTAGTTCCAATTTCATATTTGCAAACACCAATGACTCAATAGAATTCTCCATCAAAAACCAAGCCGAATCAAATCTTCTATTGTCTATCCTAGACATTTTATTCTTCCTAATGATACCATAAAAGTCTATAAAAGAAAGGAAAATCCTGATTTGCCCATACGCAATTAGCAAAGTCAAGAAACTCTCCCGAGTTAGATCTAGTCCACAATTAAGTCATGACTCAGAGTTAGATCTTTCTATCATGCATTCAACATCCTCTTCGCAGTGACATCTCTTATGCAAATCTGTCTCCAAAATTTCAAGCATTTGTGACATTCCCAGACAAACTCAAGATTCATAATTCTATCAATAAGGCTCTAAAGGTCCCTGAATGGCGCAAGGCAACCTTAGAAGAATACACTACAGTTGAAAAGAATTGAACATAAATGTTAATAGAGCTACTATCTGGAAAGAAGAAAATAGGTTGTAAATGGATATTCTCAGTCAAACAGAAGGTAGATGGAAGTGTAGACAGATACAAAGCCCGACAGATGGCTAAAGGGTTCACTCAATCATATGGAATTAATTATTAGGAGACTTTTGCTCCTATAGCGAAACTTAACATAGTTCGTGTCTTGCTGCCTATTGTAGTTAATCAGGATTGGCCATTGCTTCAACTTGATGTCAAGAACACATTCTTAAATGGAGATATGATTGAGGAAGTTTACATGGATATAATTTTTGGTTTTTAGACTAAGGATACACAAGGGAAGGTTTGCAAGCTGAGAAAGGCATTATATGAATTTAACTAGTCACCTAGAGCATGGTTTGACAGGTTCACAAAGGTCCTTAAGCATGATGGATACTCTCAGACACATGCAGACGGCACTTTATTTGTCAAACACTTTACAGATGGAAGAATTACAATTTTGATTGTATATGTTGATGATATAGTTCGTACAAGGAATCGTGAAGGAGAGATGAGAAGGCTTAAGACGTTATTATCTAAAGAATTTGAGATTAAAGACTTGTGACATTTGAAATATTTTTTGGGGATGGAGGTGGCACGAAGCAGCAAAGGAATTTTAGTCTCTTAATGCAAGTATGTTCTAGATCTCCTACGTGAGACCGACATGAGTGAGTGTAAACCTGTTGAAACACTATGGATTCTAACACCAAATTAATGTCTCGAATTGATGAATTAGCAGTTGACAATGGACAGTATCAACGTTTGGTGGGTAAGTTAATATATCTGACTCATTCACGTCCAGATATAAGTTTTGCAGTCAGTAATGTTAGCCAGTTTCTTGACAACCCCTCAGTAGATCATTTGGAGGCAGTAAATTCTGAGGTATTTGAAGAAAGATCTTAGAAATGGGCTCATGTTCAGGAAAACAATCAATCGGACATTGGAAGTTTATACTGACGTTAATTGGGTTGGATATACTAGTGACCGAAAATCCACATCTGGATATTGCTTATTTATTTGGAGAAATTTGGTGACATGGTGTAGCAAAAAGCAGGCGGTGGTAGCATGTAGCAGTGCTGAAACCGAGTTGCGTGCATTAACTTTTGACATTTGTGAAAGAATTTGGCTAAAACAACTGCCAAATGAACTCAAGGTTGGAACTTCGGATTCTATCAGGATCATTTCTGACAACCAATCAGTAATTACAATTGCCAAAAATCCAATCCATCATGATCGAACTAAACATGTAGAAATTGACAGACACTTCATCAGTGAGAAAATTGAAAGCAAGACGATCGCTCTCAATTATGTTTGATCTAGGCAACAAGTAGCAGATATCTTAAACAAAGTTCTGTTTCGACCTAATTTCACTGAGTTAAGTGTTGTACTTGATTTGGAAAACTTATATCGCCTAGCTTGAGGGGGAATGTAGGAAATCAATCTAGGCGTGTGATTAGTTGTAATCCTGATTTTTAGGAGATTAGTTTCCTAGAATTTTGGTGTACATTCTGATTTTATTCCCTAGAGATATCCAGCTGTATATTAGTTGAGATTTTGTATATATCCTAATTTATAGGAGACAATTAAGGTCATAAGAACCGATTGTCATTTGTATATATATATGTATCCAATTCCAAGAAGTAATACAAGAAGCTATTTCCGCAAATCTCATAAAGCTTCACTCTTCAGTAGAAGCCAAGAACTAAATCCAAGGTCTTAATGTGAAGATGATCCACAACTATCATGCTTTCATTAGGTAAATGGCCACTACAAGCTTGTTCGATGCGCGGGGGAAGTTTGGGGAAGGGGAGGACTAGTAATTGTTATACATCTTTTATTTCAAAACTGGATTTTGTTTTGATATGCAATGAATATGGGATTGTCTATCATGCAAGAAGTGTAGCCTGCAACTGCTATTACATTGAAATCTGTACTGCACCAAGTTGAGGCTATTCACTGAACTCTCGCCCTTAGATGCAGTTTTTGTTGCTAAAACATTCAAGGACTATTGTTTAGCCAGCTAGTGGTTATCCCAGTAATCCTCTATTTCTAATTGAGTAATAACTAGTTCTGGAAATCTTTATTGATGTTGGTTAACTTAGCTTTATATTCTCTTTGTTGATAATATTTTGAATTTTTAGCCAAGCTTTATACTCTCCTTCCGTTCTTATTTTAGCTCTTAGCTATCTTATTGAATTTTTATAACCAATAATAGTGACCAAAATTTCAAGCTCTTGTGAATTATAGTTTAATCTTGTCCACTTCCTACACGAATGATCAATTATCCTATTTTCACATAAATCTTCTGTTTGTATACTGTTTGATACACAATACTTTAGCTTCAATAATTGAAGAAAAGCTTATAAAATAATTTTGGATTAATTGCTTGCCTCAGATCAAAGCCACTTTCTCACAAGATTTACATGTGACAATTTTCGTTGGATTTTGACAAAGTATGAAACTTGTTGACTAAATTGGTTATATTAATTGTTCAAGTGCAAATTTAGGTTTGCCGTAAAATTCAAGACTATTTTAGAAATGTACCATAAATATAATGCCTCCGTGAACCCATTTTTTAATAATAATATTGCCGTGCAGCTGCCTTTGGAGCAGTTTTGCATGTAGTGTCTACTTCAATTCTTGGGATTACAGCAGTCACCATGGCAAATACCATTGCTGGTGAAGAAACAGTTCATAAGCTTGCTTCACTTCTGCTCATAGTTCTTGGTGGTAGTTATATCATGTTATTTTTGATTGGAAAGGGTGGTCATAGCCATTCCCACAACCAACCCATGGAAAAAATGGCTGTTGCTGGACTTGTCCTTGTTCCTGCATTGTCTCCTTGTGCTACCACACTTCCAGTTTTTCTTGCTGTTGGAAATTCATCTTACATGATGGTGCTTGCTATCATAGTGCTGCTGCTGAGGTATTGCATTTGAACTTCTTGTTTATTTTGATCGCTTTATACACTTGTCACTTGGTTACTGAACTGTTAATCATGAGAGGGGAGTAGATGATTATAGCAACAAAATTGAAATGAAGTTCTATCCTGAGTCTTAACTCTTGACATATGGTACCTTCCTTCCTCCTCTTGGCTTCAATCAGTATTTATATGTTTGATGTTTATACTTACGATTGATCAATAAGCATGCATCATGTTTCACAGATCATGTGAAATTCAATTTCCTTGTAAACTTTCTTGTTCTTATATTTTTCAAAACTGGCTTCTCTTATGTTACACAACTTTTGTCTTCTCTTCAAATGGTCTAAGTACTGTCTTGCCTGGATTTCCTTGTTTTCTATACATCTCCGATTCTGGTTAATCATTAGTATTGTTACTATTTTGTGACTAGTATCCAGCAGTGCATTAGTTTCCAGGAAATTTAAACAGGAAGCATCTTTGGAGCCTTGAGTATCACTTCCCTTGGAACTTTTATGCCACTACTGCCAATCGATCAAATTGACTTATAAACTGACATTTTAAATGATGTTATGGTCTTACGAGACCTATATCTTCAATTGCACACACTATTTTACTGTCCCAATATTGCTACCCGCATAGATTTCCTGGTTTGTAATTGGTACGAGACAATGACTCATCTATTCAGTAAGATGTTATTACCATGATTAAAATTTGTCAATCCAGTTTGTGCAATTTATTGGTATGAGAAAGCTTACACCGTTTCTCACAATTTGATATTGATCTACAGCACTATAACCGTGATGACCTCGTTGGTTGCTTTGTCATTCTATGGTGCAAGCCAGATCAAATTTCACTGGGTGGAGCGGTATGACAAACTTCTTGTGGGTTCGGTGCTAGGTTTAGTTGGACTGTTGACTCTCATTTTTCATCACCATGATGGAGGGGAAGTTTCTTCCGGAGGGCATTTGCATAGGAAAATTATTGTTCTTTGAAGATTCTTATTCACTCAATGTATATTGTCTTGGCTTTGAGATCAAGGTTAACATTTGATAACTTTCTTAGTCCTTGACTTGCTATGTAAAACATGATGCAAACTGTTGTAGGGTGCTGTATGATATAATTGTTCATACTCATGAGTTATGTGGTGACCCTTTTTATTTGTTCTTCCTTTTAAAGGTTGCCTTTCCTATCCAGTGTTTCGTACATACTGCGTAACTGAATTTGTTAGTAAATGTAAAAGGGTTTGCGTGAAACTTTAATTATTTTATTTTTACAAATTGAATATATTAATCATTTTTTTAAATTGATGTATTTTAGTCACTTTATTGTTATATTTTTAGACAATTTAGTAAATTTATTTTTTGCTAATTTTGGTTTTTTAATCATTTTTTGTGAAAAAATTAAGTTAGATCAAATTAAATCTTAATAAATAATAAAAAGAGAATGATGGATGTTTGAAGAGGAAATATCTCAAAATGTAAAAAAAAATATTAAAATTATCAAAATTAGGTTAAAATGATTAAAATATAAAAGTAAAATTAAAATAAGATAATTAATGTATTTATAAAAGTAAAATTATATGTTTTTTCGTGTAAAAGTTTTTATTGATCATGTGATTCACTGTTTAATCTTAATGTTTTGTTGGAAATATAAGCTGGTACTGAGAAGAAAAAAATCAGGCGATCCAACAAGCTTCATGCATTTATGGAAGACAAATACAAGGCATTAACTATATTATTCAATATTATTTATGTTGATTTTCTCTGATATTTGTTGAGAGAGTTATTGAATTGATTTTGGCTTAATATCTAATGTTATATTTATACATTGAAAGGAAGAAACTAACCGTTACTAAACTAGCCGTTAAACTAGCCGTTAATAAACTAGCCGTTATTAAACTAGCCGTTATTAATCTAATTATTCTCAACACTCCCCCTCAAGTTAGGTGTGTAGATATCGGTCAACCCTAACTTGCTTAAATTTTCTTCAAATGATTTTAAATCTAAACCTTTGGTGAAGATGTCCGCCAATTTTTTTTCACTTCTCACAAATGGAGTTTCGATTTCCTTTGCTTGAATTTTTTCTCGAATGTAGTGGCAATCCACTTCGATGTGTTTTGTTCTCTCGTGAAACACCGGATTTGATGCTATATGTCGTGCCTCTTGGTTATCACAAAACATCTTCATTGGTTCTTGAATTTTAATTCCGATATCCAAAAGAAGTTGTTTGATCCAAGTTAGCTCGCTTGAGGTTGATGCCATGGCTCGATATTCTGCCTTGGCACTTGATCGTGCCACAACATTTTGTTTCTTGCTTTTCCATGTGACTAAATTTCCGCCTACAAATGTGCAAAAACCAGTGGTTGATTTTCTATCAAAGCTACCAGCCCAATCTGCATCGGAGTAGCCACACACTTCATTAGAATCCCTTTTAAATATTTTAAAATTCTATGTATAGCCTCTAAATGTGGTGTTCTAGGTGTATGCATAAATTTACTAATTTGGCTTACTGAAAAAGAAATGTCTGGTCGGGTTACCGTTAAATAAATTAATTTTCCTACAAGTCTTTGAAATTGGCTTATGTCTTCTAAGGGTTCGTCATCCTCAATATTTAATTTGCATTTACTATCTATTGGTGTAGATGTTGGTTTACTCCCTAATTTACCAGTTTCTTTCAATAGGTCAAGTGTATATTTTCTTTGTGAAATAAAGAGTCCCTTGGGTGAATGTGCTATTTCTATTCCTAGAAAATATTTTAATAAACCTAAGTCTTTGATATCAAAATTCTCCTTTAATTTCATTTTCACTTTTTTAATTTCTTCCAAATTATTTCCGGTAATTATTATATCATCTACATATACTAGAATTATGGTTGTGAATGTACCATAATTTTTGGAAAATAATGAGTGATCGGCATTACTAATTTTAAAATCACAAGAAATTAAATAAGAGCTTAGTTTTCCATACCATGCTCGTGGAGATTGCTTTAGTCCATAAATAGATTTTTTTAACCTACACACTAGACTAGAATTGTTTTCTTTTTTATGACCAGGTGGAAGCGTCATATATACCTCTTCTTCAAGTGTTCCTTGGAGAAAAGCATTCTTGACATCCATTTGATGTAAGGTCCAGTTTTGGTTTACCGCTATGGAAAGTAAAATCCTAACGGTATTCATTTTGGCCACGGGTGCAAATGTTTCTTGATAGTCTACACCATAGGTTTGAGTGTAACCTTTTGCCACTAATCGTGCTTTGTACCTTTCAATAGTACCATCACTATTAAACTTAATCTTATAGACCCATTTGCATCCTACGGGTTTCTTTCCTTTGGGTAGTTGTACGACTACCCATGTTTCATTTTTTTCAAGTGCTCGAAGTTCTTCTTCCATTGCTTTGCACCATACCAGTTGGCCTATTGCTTCCTCATAGTTATTTGGTTCATTTTCTTTGGAAATTGAGGTCAAATAAGTCCTATATTGTGGTGTAACATTTTCATAAGATAAATAATTTTGGATAGGATATTTTACCTCATATGTTACAAAATCCCGTAATCTAGTTGTAGGTTGTGGAGTCCGATTAGACCTTCTCAATGGTATTATTTCGGTAGTACCATCTTCCCCCTCACTTTGAGAAGTTTCTTCCTCTTCATTCTCATTGATTATTTCATTTTCATTTTCTACTACTATATTTCCTTCTTCAGAATAAAAAAATGGAAATGTAAATTCATTTGGTTCCTCTTGGTTATTAGTCTCCTTTTCTAGTGTTTTGTAATATGGCTCATTTTCTTGGAATGTCACATCTCTTGAAATGTAATGTTTTTTGTTAATCAGATCATAGCATTTATAACCCTTTTTTTGAGATGAATACCCCAAGAAAATAGCTTTGATTGATGTATAATCTAACTTGTGTTGTTTATTTTTGTGCACATAACATGTACATCCAAATACTCTTAAATGATAGATATTGAGTTTTTCTTGGTAGAGGATTTCTAGTGGGCTTTTGAAATTCAAATTGGCACTTGGCAATCTATTAATTAAATATGTTGCGGTGAGAACAGCATCCGACCAAAAAATTATTGGAACATTATTTTGAAACAAAAGTACTCTTGTTACTTCAAGTAAATGTCGATTTTTTCTTTCCGACACACCATTTTGTTGGGGTGTGTAAATACAAGTTGTTTGATGTAAAATTCCTTTTTGCTTGAAAAAATTTGTAAAATTTTGATTTACAAATTCTGTTCCATTATCACTTCTAAAAGTTTTAATCTTTGCATCATATTGATTTTCTACAAAATTATAAAATTCTTGAAATTGAGAAAATACTTCACTTTTATTTTTTAACAAGTGTAACCATGTGGTTCTTGAAAAATCATCTATAAATATAACAAAGTATTTATAACCATTAAAAGACTCAATTGGAGCAGGACCCCAAACATCAGAATGTATTAACTCAAAAGGCTTTTTGCTTTTACAATTGGATAAACTAAATGGTAACATTGTGTGTTTTCCTAATTTACAAATTTCACAACTACTACAATCTAGTTGTTTGAAATCAAAAATACATTTTAAAATCTTATCGGAAGGATGTCCAATTCTCTTATGCCAAAGAGTGCCTAATTCTTCTTCTTTTTTAATATTGAAGTTGCGTTTTTCTTCACTCAGAATATAAAGCCCATTTTCTAGAAAACCTTCACCAATGATATTCTTCGTTATCAATTCCTGAAAAATCACATTTTTGGATGTAAATGTAATTTCACAATTTAAGTCTCGTGTGATTTTACTAATGGATAACAAGTTAGATGTACAATTATTCACATGCAAAACATTTGAAATTTTTCTTGAAAGGAGACTAATTGAACCATTTCCTAAAATTTTCATTTTTTCACCATTTGCAACGATTACAAATTGTTTAGTCTCAATTTTTTTGTAATTATTGAGTAAGTTTTTATTTCCAGTTATGTGATCAGTTGAACCTGAATCAAGAATCCATTTGGAATTTAAAGAATTTTGAGTAAGGTTTGTAATCATACCAGAGGTTTTTTGAGATTTTCCTTGAAACATCAAGGATAATTGTGTATACAGCTGCCTCATTTGATCCATATCCACCTCACCTTTTATTTCTTTTTCAGCCTCGTTTGTACTCATATCCTCTTTTTCCTTTTGTGCAGAGTAACCCATTTTCTCTCTACTCTCTACCCGATTTTGTCGCTAATCTCCCCCTCTGACGAAGCCTCCACCTCGCCTTCCCTTTTTCCGGAGATGAGGGTTGAGACACCAGCATTCCTCACGCTTGTGTCCTTCCTTCTTACTAAAATCGCAGCGAGTGAGTGACCAGCATTCCTCGCGCTTATGTCCTTCCTTCTTACAATAATCACAGCGAGTGAGTGTTTGGTCTCCCCGACGTTCTGGCCTAGGGTTAGATCTGGTGACGAAAGCCTTGGCTTCGGGGTTGTCAGGTAGTTGAGTACCCATCACTATTCTTCTTGTCTCTTCTCTTTCAACCATCCTAACAACCTCATCAACAGATGGCAGCTCATCCATGAGAAGAATTTGTGAGCGTACCCCCTCATAGCTTGAATCGAGCTTGGCGAGGAAGGTGAAAATTCCATCCTGCTCCTCTCTTCTTTTGATTTCATCAAGATCGGCTGTGAG
Source organism: Hippophae tibetana (assembly GCA_037013495.1). Taxonomy (NCBI): domain Eukaryota; kingdom Viridiplantae; phylum Streptophyta; class Magnoliopsida; order Rosales; family Elaeagnaceae; genus Hippophae; species Hippophae tibetana. Next base: position 11,168,785 of record CM072809.1, on the reverse strand, counting down.
AGGTCGATACACTCTAATCTCATCATTCTTTTTTTGGATTTGGCTAAATAGTTCGGTGACAGATTGATTTTGTTGTTGTAACTGTTGAAGTTCTTGCTGAAGTTGATAAATAAGAGAGTAATTTTTCTTCTTTCTGAACATTGTCTCGGCTTTAACCCACATATCTCGAGTTGTATCTAGATATGTCATGAGATCAGAGATATGGGGTTCCATGGTTGCCAGTAACCAGCTCATGACTAGATTGTCACTCTTTCTCCATTCTGAAATTTCCTTTATTTCTTCAACTGTTGGGTGTGTTGAATCTTCAGCTTTTGGTTTTGATTTCTCACCAGTGACATGCTCAAATTTGTCTCTGCCGATTAGACCAAAAGTCACTTGACGTGCCCAAAGATGGTAATTTTTACCATTTAGCAGCACACCTGTAAGTCTCTCTATATGTTGTGACATTTTCTAGATTTCTTGAACTTATACAGTTCTTGTTTGTGGGATTGATTTGGAGCAAGATCAAATCTGCTCTGATACCATGTTGATTTTCTCTGATTTTTGTTGAGAGAGTTATTGAATTGATTTTGGCTTAATGTCTAATGTTATATTTATACATTGAAAGGAAGAAACTAACCGTTATTAAACTAGTCGTTAAACTAGCCGTTACTAAACTAGCCGTTAAACTAACCGTTATTAAACTAGTCGTTAATAAACTAGCCGTTATTAAACTAGCCGTTATTAATCTAATTATTCTCAACAATTTAGTTATCAAAATCTTATAAATTCTATATTGTTAAGTTAAACTTATTCCATATTTTGATTGTATACCTACGTGTGTAACTTCAATTTTTGTCATAATGGTTTCTAATTATTAATTGAAACAAAGGAAAGAAAAACGAATCTTTGCAGGAGTATGGATGGAACGATAGTTTTAGGTAATTTTATATCCACTCATATAATTTTGATCTCATATTTCTCTTACTTTTATTTATATTTTTCATTTATTTTTATCTCTTTTTAATAAAATATGTACTTCAAAAATATAAAAAAAAAATTCTAAAAACTAAATACGCGGATAAAAAAAATATATTAGAAAATAAATTTTTCCTTCTACATTCATGAACCAATCAAAACAAGTTGAAAACATAATAGGTTTACCTGATACATAAAATAAAGACAACTCAAGGAATATTGTAGAGTTATATTAATATCACAATTTAATTTAAATTAGTCTTATTTTATAATATGATTTATCACTTAAAAATTTATACATAATTGCAACAAATAATAAATGTGTGTGTAGTTTTCACACATGTATGTAAAAAAATTAGATATGTAAATTTTTTTTATTTTTTTCCCACTAATTACATGACATATATACTGTAAAAACAATTCTAAATCTAAAAATTTACATATTTTAACCATGATTATGAGTTTTCTTTATTATGGACATTATTAATTATAAGATATTTTTGTAGAATAAATTTAAGTATATTATTGGTCAGGTTTATTCATCAATTTAATCAATATCTCTCGTATCATCAAAAGATTTTTCAATCTTTAACATCTCATAAAGACGTTGAGCTCCAAGATACAACTTTTAGATACTTTTTATAGTTTATGCATCTTTCTTTCAATTTCTTGTTGTATAATTGAAAAAGATTCAACAATCTTTATTTTATCCGGCAAGCAAGATTCAAATAATTTAACATCGATCAACTACTCAACCTATGCTTTTAATCTTGAGATCATTAATCTTAACATCCTTGTCATCCAACAAGGATTCAAGATATACTTTTTCATTAACCACAATAAAAACTTCATGCATGCATGCTTCAGTTGAGCAGTTTCTTTGAAATTATCAGAAGTATCAAGCATCATCAAGACTGACGATCTCTTAATTCTTCAAGTTGTATTGACCTTTCGAGTTCACTTATATATATGAGTCAAATAGTTATCATTATTCTAAAGGAGAACCTGAACAGACTTGATGTAATTGTACAACCTCAACTTTAAGTCTTCAATGACATTCCCTCGTACTAACAGATTAACATTCAAAAGATTAATTAAAAGTTTCAAATGATCTTTATCCTTCACTTTTTGACTATGATCGATCTTCATCATCGTCTTCTTTAGCTTTAAGTTCTCCTAAAGAATTTGATTTAAGTTTGATTAATGTAAAATGGTGGGTTACTGAATCGCTAACGTTCAACTAACCAGAAAATTCGATCCTTCTAGTGCTCCCCGCAGTAGTCCAAGTCGTTGACATTTATTTTAAAACTAAGTTTGACCGAAATCTGTTTGGATCAGAAAGGTTGGATTAAAAGAAAACATATCTCACTTAGCTGAGTTAAGCACAAAATGAAACCAGAGATTAAAAAAAAAAAAAAAATCCGCCCATTAGGCTATATTGCTTGCTTAAAATGGATACTTATTATTTAAATTTAAAAAATACAATCTAACATTAAATATAATATTTTTAAGATAATAACATAGTTTTAGACTTTTTTTTTTCGTAGGTCGTTCAGCGGATCCTACGTTAATCCAAGATATAAATCTCTATCTAGAAAGAAAAAAAACTTGCTAGAGAAGCTTATGATCTAATCTACTGTTCCCATAAAACTCACATCATGAGGAATATTTAGAGATGCTAATAGATTTGATCCGGTGATAATATGATCTAATTCGTTGTTTAAAAGATTTAGTCTTATATAATTTGTTTTTATTCGTAGATCACATGAATCGTATCCATATCCATATCCATGATCTGATTTTATTTTTTTCTAAAATTAAACCAATATTTAATGGAATACATTATATATATTTTAAATTGAAAAATCTAAAAAAATAATGAGAATATTATATATACTTTTTTAAAAAACTTTCTTACTTATTTTAAATAAATTAAAAACAACATCATTTATAACAAATATAATAAGAAATAAGTAATTGTGAATATGATTAAATTTGAATTTTTATTTAATAAATTTTAAATAATAATAAATAGATTTACGAAAATTTTAAGAAAGAGAAAGTTAGATTTATAAAATTTTAAGAAAAAAAAAATTAAAAATGATTATTTTCAAATAATTCGTTGTAAAAATTAGGAAAGTATGTTAAAAATATGTTATTTTTTTAATTTTAAAAAGATTTAGATTTAAATCGTTCATCGAATCCAATGATTTAATCCATGAATTGATATGTCCTGATCTGTTATGATTCGATCTAATCTATTGATATTGCTTGTATATGAATCATGATCCGATAAATTCAAAAATAATTCGTTGTGATTTGATCTAAAGTAAAAAATAATTCGTTGTGATTTGATTTAAAGTAAATCATATGGAAAAAAATATTGATTGATAGATTTTTTTATATCCATAGTGATATTACTCAATCACACAAAGTAATATAAATACACCATATTTTTATATTAATTATAATAATAAAATTCTTAATTGATACAATGTAATAAGATAAAGTAATATAAATACACCCTTTACTTATAATAATAAAATTCTTAATTAATATAAAGTTTTGTAGAAACAATTAAGTGGGAATAGTAAAAGTTTAGAGAAAATATGTATTTCAAAAAAATAAAATTTGTTAACATTAGAATCCAATTTTTAAGTAGATAATAAATATGAATTCATATAATTTTTTCTTTAATTATCTATTTTTATCACTTAAATTCACTCTATTTTATTCTTAATTTTTCAATTCTTCAATCATGACTTTAATTTTTTTTTATCTTATTGTTTTTCAATTCTCTTATCTTTCTCTATCCACATCAACTAACATATGAATTAAAAATTGAGAAAATATTAAAATTAATACATTTAAAACTTATATTAACAAAAATAACATCATTTAATATTAATTCATATCCTTTTCAATTTCAAAATAAATGTATTATTTTTATTATTATGAGTTTTATGGATATCATTTTAAGTAATTTTTCTTAAAAAGTTTGAGATTTATTTGTAAAATTTTACAAAATTAAGGGTAATAAAATAGTTATTAAAAATTTATGTGTGAAGTTCAAGAGCAATTTTCTTTTTTACATCTTGTATACTTTTTTAGTTATTTTTTTTATTTTTTAGTCATTTAGACTTAAGATTGAAACATATTTAAAAATGAAGATTCATTTGAAAAAATATTTAAAGGTTTTATCAATTTTTTAAATTTTTTCTTGAAATTATATGATGATTTATTAGTTTTTGATAACCATCTCACTAAAATTATTAAAATTTTGATAGTTTTATGCTTTTAATATATAACTAGTTTTGGATCAGATACAAATTCGTATAAATATATATATATATATATATTAGTGAATAATTTTTTATTTAGAAGTAAAAAAAAAGTAAAACATATCAAAATTTATGATTCAATGAGAATAACAAGACACAAAATATATCATTCATATATTTATAAAATTAACTTTATCATGAAAAAAATATATAAAATAATAAGATGTCATTCACTTAAACTCGAAAGTTAAGTAATCAAGATCATCAAAAGAAAATTAAACTTATATGCATTTTATTTTGTCTCCAACGTAACTTCAAAAAGTTGTCCATAAACGGTTTGTCATGGCATGCTTGGAGCCCATTTGATATTGCAATTGTATACCACTTCATAAATCAATTTCTCATATATTGCAACCAAACATTAAAAAAAACAAAAAATAAGGAGTATAAGAGGAAGCAAAAAGATTATTGAGATAACATATAAGATAAAGTTTATAAAAAATGATTGTTGGAAAAGATAAAGTTAATAAAAAATTGTAAAATCTTGTCACATATTGATTTTTTTACATTATTTTAAAGAGATATAAATAGTGAAGAGTTGTTTATTGGGATTGGGCCCCACGGGTCACCCACTTTTGTGGAAGTGGAGAGTACCTAGGCAAATGTGATACCACACGCGTTCGCGCGCCACCGATCGTGCCGTGTCGAGTGCGTGTGGTGGTATTTTATTTTTTGGAAAAATATTCTTTTTAAGGAAAACTTTTCCACTTACAAAAATTGTTGTTATATATATATTTTTTTCTCAGAAAAATGACCGTTATTTTCTTTTATCGAGAATAATTACCACACGGTTTCTAAAACCTATAAAAAGAGGACTTCAGCTCTCAATTTTAACACAACAATCTGCAATCTCATCTCCCTACGAAAAACAATTCTCTCTACAATTCTAAGTTATTTTTTAGTTTTCCGAGCAATAAATTTTCAAGTGTAACATTCCAGTCTTCATCAGTGCAGTAAAGTTATGAGATAAAGATTAAGATTTTGGGATGTTTTATCCTAGGGACGACGAGGTTGTGTTTGCTTGCACAAATTGTTCAGAGCTACAAAACGTCTTAAAGAGAGCGACCTAGTTCGCGACTCAACCCAAGCAGTTCCTTTCAAGTTATTGGTAATATTATTCCTACATTGTTATTATAAACTTTATCTTTTTCCAACAATACGTTGTAAAAAGATATCATATAGAAGAAATTATAAGGTATTGGGTAATAAATTGTGAAGATTAAAATAACTCGTCCGGTCTCTTTCACCATTTTTTCTCTCTCTCCAATCTACTATTTTGTTTATTCATTTATGATATCAAATTACAAATGAAAATAAATTGCAAAAAGTAATTATGTATAGGCTAGAATTCATTGTGTAAAAGGTAAATCTATATAGAAATTTTTAAAAAATAACTATACTATCAAAAAAGAACTCTGTACGAGGGGAGCCATCACAAAGCCAAATATGGCTACATGGCCTTTGTTCAAAGTTAGGAAATTAATAAAATGGGAAAAATATATATTAATTTTTCTATAAAAAAAATAGTAGGAATTTCGACCCTGGCCCTGGTGTATTTATTTCGAACTTCTCTCATAATACTCTCTTGCTTGATAAACAAAATAAAAATAAAAACTATTCTAAAAAGTTTCAGACCATCGTACCCATTACATTATTCTTCCTTTCTACACATGATGTAGTCATCTTAATCCAAAAATATATATATTAAGTGTGGAAAGAGCAATAAAAACATAGAGATTTATGAGATAATTTATTTACTTCAAATTTATAATTTATCAATAATTGAATCAGTAGTTTATGTTTACATGTTAAGATAGGAATCCATTAAAAAGATATAAATAAACTAAAAATATGACACATTTATGAATAATAAAATTTTGAAGGATATTAGAAAGAAAGAAAGAAAAAAACATACAATCTAGTGAGAAATACCTTAACATCGTCGGAAAAATTTCATCTAGAATTATCAATAGATGTTAACTCAATGTATTCACCTTTCAACCTATATTCTAGAAAGATTTATCTACAACTTATTTGCTTTTTTAGGTATGTTTCTCCATTCTCACTAAAGATATATACACAAGAAAAAGAATTGTAAATAATATTTTTTGAAAACTTGAACTAAATTACATAGAAGCCAAATTATATATGCTGATTAGTTAAAAAAAATTATAAAGGTTTGTTATTTTTGAAAATTATAAAATTTTGATTAAATCATTATATAAAAAAATATATAAAACAACCTCATTATTAAAGATCTTCTCTTTTCTTGTCTCTAGGCCATTTTTCCATAACAATGATATATAAGTTGTTATGAAAGTTTCATATATATTTTTTCATTTCATTTTATATTTAATTTAATTTTTTTTATGAATTTATATTAAAATATTATCTTAATTCATTTCATTTATATGATGTGACTAACTTTAAATATAGATTTTATTATTTTTTATTAAAATTATATTATAAATAATCATATATTATATTTATTGTTATTATTATTTATTTTATTTAAATATATTAAAGATTTACCGATTATCTATTATACACTGTTAAGTTTTAGCAGAACTATAAGTGTGACCGAGAAAATTGGAACGACAAGACATTGGCATTGAAATGTATTAAATGTCGTATGGAAAGTAAAATAGTAGTCGGAGTCTTGGAGATAAAGTGAGGGATGTCTCCTATAATCACATACTTGCCTCTTTTTTGAAGTTTTGTTAATGTTAAAAATACATATTTATCCTTATTTGTAAACATCAGAATTCGAGAGAGCTATGGGTTTATTGTAAAAAAAAAAAATATTATGAAAAAATACATTTTCAGTTTCCGAAGACGTAATCGACAATAAACCATAAACCATCAAATAAGTAGGTTTTTTTTTTAATTTTTAAAGTCGAACTCTCGTATAGGTGCCTTCTAAATGTGGTTAACAATAAAAAAAAAGGCCATTTTTTAACATGTTTACAGAAATAAAATTGCAATATTTAAAGAGGTTGGAAGGATCTAGAAAAAAAAGAAACAAGTCGTACTGAAAACACACATAGTAGAAAACCGAAGACGTCATCGACATAAGAGGAAGAGGAAGAGGAAGAGGAAGAGGTGACATAAATGTACAAGTCGAAGCTGCAGGTGCTGTGTCAGCAAAGATCATGGCCACTACCAGAGTACAACACCGCAAAGCAAGGCCTCGATCACAACCCTCGCTTCTCGGCTACTGTCACTGTGAATGGCCAACAATTTTCTTCTCCAAACCTCTTTCGAGCGTCTAAGGAAGCTCAAAACGACGTTGCTAAGCTCGCTTTTGATCACTTCTCTCTCCTTAACAACCCCAATTCCCAACCCAAGCTTCCCATTCCCAAACCTTCCTCTTTTCCTCAACCTTCTCTTCCTTCTTCAGGTGTAATTTACGATCATTTGGTTATACTTCTTCTTGAATTTCGATTAATATTTATTTTTCAATTTTTCTCTCATTTTTCTTGCAATTTGAATTTCAATCTCTATTTTACTTGTTGCTTTCTTCAATTGAAATTTAGGAATTTTTGCTATAATAGTTCTTGAATTCTTTTTATTTTCCGTGCATTTAAAATCTTAATGGTGTTTTTATGTGTTTTATCGCCTTTCATTCTACTTTTAGCTTCAATTCTAATATTTTTTGCGTTTCCCCTCCTCTTTTTGCATGTTCATTTTTGTTCAGCATTGGGTATTTGATTTCTCTAAGAAATCGATAAGACAGGTCTCCACATTTTTCTTACAATTAAAAAGAGTAAAAGAAAGGGTCGTCTACTTTTGAACTTTCTAAGCTCTAAGCATGGATCTGAGCAAAGGCAACATTTTGTATCCTTGAGCAATTCTATGTAGAAAAGAAACCTATAAATTAGAAACAACTATGAAAGTAGCAATCAGGTGTAATTTTCTTAATTAAAGCGTCTTGCACTTGAAAATTCTGCAATGTGTTCTAAATAAAGGAAAAATTTCTTCACTGATAGTGTAAAGATGAATTCTAGTCACTTATCGGTTGCCATGGTACATCATACAGAATTATCCGAATTAGTTAGATGGTAAATTCTCTAGAAGAGAAATGAGTGTCCTAATTTCTACTTTTTAATTCTAAAACTTCCTGACTTATGTTCACAAAGGGCTGTTAATTTCTGCTACTATTAGGGCTAGGCAAAAGCAGAAAATAATTGTATTTCAGTATTTCATTTCATATTGATTTTAAATTATACTTTCTATTACTTTACTATTGTTCTTGTTTATCGTTTTCGTCTTTCTCTCCTACAGGGTCTTGGAATGCAACCACTGAATCAAACATAACACATATCGTAAAACAAACATTGCAACAGAATGTTGCAGAAAAGCAGATGACTCCTCCTATTAATGACCCCATATCGGTTGGTGAACCTGAGGTCAACAGGGGCAGATCTAATGTCGTAGAAGGCAATGACTTTACAGGTTAGGAAATATTCTGTGCATTCTAGTTTTCTCTTGAGGGTGTTCTTATGACATGATAAGTATAATTTGGAGTTTCATTCATGGTATTACTGTTCTGAGCGCTTTTTCTTTTAATTAATGGCAAGCATACTTAAACACTGTTGATTTTCTAAACAAGACAACTTGCATTCGCTTAATTATGAAACCAAATGAAAATTCTATAATTCTGGGTCTCTGAAATATATAGGTTGTTTCTTCTATCCAAGGTTATCGATCTAGGTACTTTTTTCTGCTTTATTTTGTGGTTGTGATTGTTCTGTCTCTTTCTCTCTCCCTTTGTGTGTTTTTTTAATTATTTTTTTGTTGCTTGGGAGGGTTGATGGGGGGATTGGTTTCTGTTTTCTTGAGAATTTTATGCTTGAGCTCTCTGTTGGGGGATGTATTGAGTTTAGAGAGAGAAAGTATAGAGATGCATTAAATGAGCAATAAATGATGTTGTTTACATTACCACGACATTATGTTTGATACCATGTCTCTTTATGGTAAATTTTATTCATTTTCTTTATCTTTTATTTGCCACTAGAATTCACAAGTATCTTTCGTATATGGTATACAGCTACTCGACATTTGCACAAGAACCAACTGCAAATTTACACTCAAAAGAAAAATCTCGAGTTACCCTTATACTCTTGTGAATGGGAAGGTCCTCCTCATAACAGGCGCTTTATTGGTAGAGTAACAGTTAGTGGACAGACCTATGAGAGTTCAGGATTTTTTCCAACTTTGAAGGAAGCTGAAAATGCTGCTGCAAAACTTGCGCTAATGTCTCTGTCTCCGGATGGAATTCAAGACGTGAGTCTTTAATAAATTGTTGCAATTTATATGCACTCTTTTATATGTGATCTCAATATTGGTATTTTGAATAACCCTAATTTCCTCCCATAAATGTTTGTTTCCTTGTCCTTTTGTATTCGATAGCATGACATTAGTGTCTACAAGAATTTATTACAAGAGCTAGTTCAAAAGGAAGGATTTTCATTGCCAGCATATGAAACAGAGAAATCTGGTCAAGTTCATGCACCAATATTTATTTCAAATGTGGAGATAGGAGGAGAGCTATTTAAAGGAGAAGTAGGTAACAGCAAGAAGCAGGCTGAGATGAATGCAGCAAAAATTGCTTACGATACTTTGAAAGCACGTAAGTGTCAGATGTGTATAATTTCCCCACTTTAAGTTAATTGTATTTAGTTCTAGCTTGATCTTACTTCGAGTATTGTGCTCTTAGCTTTCCCTCCCAAATGAATATGTCCTCACCTGTCTTTTAAAATATATACCATTTAAATATTCTGCTCTTATCTAGATAATTTCAAAAATAACATTTTATGAATTAGCAAACAAAAGTTGAATTACTTGCATTATACATTGGTTCTTGACTAATCCACCGATTGAACAGGCAAGTTGAGACAAATGCATTTAAATCCATTGTCTTGTGAGCAAGATGAGAAAGTTTCAGAAGCTGTTGTTTTAAATCCAATTACAAGTGCTCTGGAGCAAGCCAAGGATGGAAAAGGTGACTTAAAGGGTCAGTTTAATTTCCTCGAAAAATTAAAAATAGCTCTTCCATTTATGATTGCATTCACTATACCTCCATTGCATTAATATATTTTGTTGTTTCCCTTCGTTTTTTTAGCCTTGCTCTCTTTTTTCTTTTCATCGTCTATAATTGTATATGTTGACTGGTCCTCATGAAGATGAATAGATCAGGGCACTTCAATTAATGTGTTCAAATTTAATCACAGATAGACAGCTAGACATGATACTTTGGACATATTGACAACTCAACAAAACTAGGTAGATGCTGATTTGGAATAAAAATGACACCGGCATATTAGGAACTTTCTATCTTGGGTTGCTTAAGTGCATTGTTGAATAATGTCCTGTTAGAAACTAGCTAAAAGAAAATCATTTTGCCTGTTTATCTGCATGACCTGTTACCAAGGTGACTAAATGAATTTTTTCATGGAACTTTATAATATATGGTTTGCAGGTGCTACATTTGCTTCGCTTCCTGATGGACCTCATGCCTTCTCATCTTCACCTTCCTCTTCTAACAGCTTGAACAATTTAGTTATGAACTCAGATCTCAAGCGACCAGCTGGTAGAACCCTGTCCTGTAACAAGGTCACTGTTATTCCAAGCATGGAAAACATTGAAGTTCCTTTTGGAAGTACCATTTCCATGAGTGATGACAAATGGATTGCTTTCTCTCACCCAAAGGAGGTCTAGGCCTATAATATTTGTAACTTTGCTTTTGTAGCTTATATGCCCCGTAGATGATTATGGAGAACTGTAGCAATGGAGAGTAACATTTACCCAATAACTGCTTTAGCACCATCCATTGCTCTCTGTGTTTTGGTTGATGAAAGCACATTATCCAGGCTTTATCCTTGGAAAATCATCATCATGGAGGATGAATTTCATCGACCTCCTTGACTGATACTGAAATAAATGAAGAGGTTTTGTTGGGATTTGTTGATATAGTCTGTTTAATCTGAGGTGGACATTGTAAGCATTTTTTATAGATATTCTTTCTTGATCTCAGCAGGAAAAGAAATGCCTCATTCTATTATGCTGAGTTGGAGAGGAGCTTCCATTTCAGGGTTCTCCTTCAGTTACAACTTACTGAAGTCAATGCTGATTCATGCAGAGGGACAAGATAGATTCTAGTATATATCATTGAAAATTGAAGGATTTGTTAGGTTGAGATGATTTCGAGTGCCCAGAGTCACCTCATGCATGATATGCATCCAACCAACCAGCTTTTGAAGCAGCTAACCTTGTTGAAATCAAGAAGAATATCTTTAAAAATGTCTATACTGTTGTACTAATTTTCTCCTGTAGGTATTCAGCAAAAAATAAATAAATTATCGTGTAGGTTCTATGCTCTGGTTTGCATTGTTTTAGTAGATTTTATCTTTTTCTATGTAGCTCTTTTTTGCATTCATGATCCTTGGAAATCTGATAACCTTGTCTAACTTTGACTGGAAGTGTCACTGCTTGGGGAAAGAGCAAAGCACCAAATGGGCTATTTGGCTTTTAACAAAGAACTATGGAGTTGAGTACACTCCGATATCTAGCTAAAGTAATTGCCTTTGTACAAAGACTAATTGTATTCAAACATTTAAGGGTTGTTTTGTAACAGATTTTGTTTCATTGTGTTTGAACTTCATTTGGAGAACAAAAGAAAAATTTGTTGGGTAAAAAGTTCTATTTTTTTTTTTTTTTTGTTTCATTTCTTCAAGTTGCCTCATTTTTCTTGTAAAATGTAGAGAGAGACTGGAGAATCTCCTAGACACCCTCTTGTTTGTTTAAACGCAGAGTAGATGAGGTTCGATAGGATCTTCGGAACCTACTTGTAGATAAACTGTTGAGTCCTCCCATAAGGTTTGGCATGTGTCCATCAATTATACAAAATATAAAGTATAATTCATATGGAGTGGGTTACATATGATAACCAATTGGGATGAACCCAATTTGTAATTTTACTTTAAAAAAAATCGCATTTGTTCTATCATTTGCATTAAACGTTTAAACAGATTCCGTTGCATTTATACGTTTTGAGATATAGATAAGTATTTTCTAACTTTCTAAAGAAATAACAGAAATGTTACTATAATGTAAGACAAAAATGAAATAGACTAGTAGAAACTAGAAACAACAAAAATATACAAACATTGCAAAACCAATTCTATGAACAAGTTCATAGCCGTCGAGAATATCCCGAACCTCCACATTTCTTGCAAAGTATCAATCCTACAAAAACATAAAGAAACTTTGAATTAAAATGAAATAAACGTTATAGTATTTTAAAGAATATATATACATCTATAGTTTAGATGACCGCACTAGAATAAAAATCAACAATACAACAATTGCATATATTCATCTTACAACAATATGTTGTGTACACAGAATATTGTATTAGGATAGGATAAGCATTAGTGTTGGGTTAGATGTGATCCAATGTACAATGAAGAGTGAGTTTAACTAAAAAAAACCTAAGAATCCAATTATCCCGGGCAATTTTCGGTGTGTTGCTATATGTATCACAATACATGATAAACATGTGAACAAAAGTAACTAGAAATGTGAGATCTTGTTCCATAAAATATTAACCTTTTATATGTGTTTACCAACCACTGGTGGCACAAAGTGGTACACCAAAGGTGAGATGGGTAAATTGCTTCCAAATCCTAATCATGGAGTGAAAGAAATACTGTGCACTAGAGATGGAAATAAATCCATAATTAGATGCAATTTGGAAAGGGAAGAACCCTGAACATTACCCTTTCCTTACATGGCAAAACTGAGATGGAAGGAAAAAGTAGGACTGAAGAACCAAATGGTAAGAGACCATCAAAGATTCATGAACTCAACCAATAAAAATGTTCTCTTAGGAGGGAGTCAAAGAGAAGAATGCAGCAAATTCTATGTTACATGGACTCCCTTATTACACTTTTAATGTCATAAATTTTTTGATATATCTAGGTGTCTGACATGCCTATTTTTCTTCATTTTCTTTTTCTTTCCTACCAATTTGGAGTATCTAGTGCCCACCATTGGACTACTTAATGAAAAATGAAGGTCCTCGTAAGCAATACCAACTAAATTGGAGATATCCAATTTGTTTACACGATTGCTTTAATTGCTGCGTCTTTAATAATAAAGGAAAAACGTAGGAGGAAGTTGTTAGCATCAAAATCCAAGAAAGAAGTAAGAAATACAGGTGTATTTGAAACTAACCTGCACCTTTACACACCCTACAATCAACCAGTCCTGTTTCTTGTTTCATCTTACCACTGTCACAGAAAACACATTTTGTCCCACCTGCCAATCAAAAATAGTACTTACTTGAATGGATTAGTTTTACCCATTTGATACCATGCATAGATCATAAATCAAACAAAAAAACTTCAAGTGATTTTTGTTTGTTTATGCTTCTGATTGAAGGGGGGGAAAAACTCTTCTAAACCGAACATAAAAAATTATGCTTTAAAGGCACATTTTACGCTTTTTGACAGAAGCACTAATAATGTGATTCTTCTTGAAAGCGCTCTAATAATGTGATTCTTCTTGAAAGCGCTCTAATATGAAACTATTTTTAGCATAAGCATAAACAAACATACCCTTAGTTACATAAACAATTCAGACTGCGTATGCAGATTATTCAAAACAGTAAGATTACTCACACAGAAACAAAAAGAGGATAACCTAATCCAATGGTTGGCACATGTGAAAAAAAAAAAGCTTCGATAAACCCTATCTAAAGATGTTTCCAAACTAACTATGCTCACATTCAAGCTGTGTTTCTGTACAACCTATGTTTTGGTGTGAGCTGTGAATTATAACCATGCTGCTTAGTTCATAAAGAAAATAATCAACTAGTCAAATCTGCTTACCTCCACATATCAATAAGAAATGTATTATTTAAACCATTACTTTGTACTAAATAGCTCACGAACAAGATTAACATGGAAAACACTTTTTGTTCCCATTTTGCTGCTTATGCCACTAAGCTGGCAACAATCACATAAATTCTGCCCCTTGAATTCAATGGTGGCCAAAACATCGTTTGAAGTGCAGGATTTGTTTGCTGGTGCTTTTATTAAAAGCAATTTCAGAATAAAGTGCTTTCACAAAGGAAGCACATAATTTGTGCTTCTATCAAAAATCACAAAGCTATGTAAAAGTTTAATTTAGTACCCCGATATGAAATCCATAAGCTCAATTTAGAAAGCTATGTAAAAGTTTATGCTGACTATATTCTCCAACATAATAATCTAAAGTTGCAGCTGTTCACACAAAGCTCAAGTAAGTAACTCAATAAAAACTATCCAGCAATTATTAACTCAATAAAAAAATTTGAGTACTGATCATTTAGTACCCAGATTCTTGAACTTAATTGATGGAAAAAAGTTCAAAAACAAATTACCATTTCCAGCACAACGATCACAAGGCACTGGATCTCCCTGCATAGAAACTTCCACCATTTATCCATCAAAAATAACACAACCCATCAACTACAACTCGTAAAATGCATTCATAAGCTACATTTCTACACATAAAAGAAGACAAAATGCTACTTCTGTACTTAAATTAAAAAAAAACATAGTTTCCTAAAAAGAAAAGAAACCCAAATACATATAACAAAGAAAAGAAGCATAAATGGGCGTTACTTACCTTAAACCCAAGAAAGAGAGAGAGAAAAACAGTAGCCAAAACACTAACACTGACGATAATAGTTTGGGTATCCAAAAAAGGGGAATCAAAACTAGAAAAGAGCAAAATGGGGTGAATGAATAGCCTTGTTGTTTGAATTTTGGGTTTTAGTTTTGGTTTTGGGTTTGGGTTTGGTGGCTGTTGTTGTGAAAGAGATGTTGAGACAGGGACGTTGAGAGATGTTATCGTCGAAGAAGAAGAAGGAGGAGGAGATGAAGGAGAAAGTGAAGACAGAGGATGAAAAGAGTAACAGGAAATTGTAGCCATGGATATCAATATCACCACATCAATATGTGGAGTGAGGCAGCTCACCGCCGTTTTCTAGTTTTATTCTTTTCTCTTTCTCCTTTTTCCTTTTTCCCTTATTAAGTGCTCTCTCTCCCCAATACAATCAATAATTAAGTAAATTATATTCGACAATCTTTTACATCTAAAATTTATACCGTAATTTTATTATTATAGATTAACTAGTTCAATTTAATACTTTTAAGTAAAACACTTTTTTTCTTTTGTATTTTTATTGCCAAATTAATATTTTTCCTTCCAATCAAAGATTTTTTTTCTTTCTTTTTTTCTAATATTTTCAATAAAAAAATATAAATATAAATAACAATAAATAAATAATTTTTAATCAATAATCTTAATGGCTAACGATTATAAGATTAAAATCTTAAGTTGAAAATATTCATTAGTAAAAAATAATAATAATTAGTTCTTTTTATAGTCTTATCAACTACTTTTATTTGATAATATTTGTGTCACACGTGTTATCCATTCATTAATGTGAGGCTCATTTATAGATAATCTTGTTCTAATTAGTGGTTATATAAGTCACGTTAAGGTAAGCTATGGTGTCTTTGAAACCTCCAATAGATTTCCCTCTCGCATTTCACTTCATCTCTTACATAACTTATATCTCTAGTTTTATGGTTGCCTTAGGAATTGGAAGGGATGTGACTCTTTTGACTCATTTTTCAGTCCTTACAAGTCTCATTCATAACAAAGTATCGCATACTTGTTCCTTTCAATCTTTATTATTGTTGTACACATAACAATCACGAAACAAAATGGAAAAAGATTCAAATGATATATTACTTGGGAAACCTAAAGAAATATCAAAAACAAATAAAATGAAATATTATTTATACTTCATGTTTCACCAATGAATATGTATATCAATAATCTTCTTTTGTTATTCGCTTTGATTTTTACATTTATTATTAATACTTATTTTATTTTCTTTGGGTTAAAATCTCTTTTAAGTTTTTCAAACGACCAAACATTTGATTATTTTCTGTTTGATTTAGTAATTTAGAAATCTAAATTAAAACTTTTTATATATTACTGTTTATACTCCAACTTCTTATTGAGAATATTAGCAACAACAAAACTCTATCATGAAAAGGAAAACAATTTTAAGTTAATAATATCTTGTTAGATAGGAATAAGAATTCGTTAGAAAGTGAAAATATGAAGAAAATGTATTCTATTTGAATTGTTAAATTAAACTAAGAGAAGCTTATCATAATAATATTACTTCTACGGTTAAAGATATAAATTTCAAATGTTAAATGTTAGAGGTATCATATGCACTGCTAGTAAACGTTGGGGGTATAATTTATAGCTAAGAATTATATTTACTGCTTTTAGTAAAAATGTATAAAATTTCTCTACAGTGGATATATCAAATTTTCAATTTTATGAAAATATGGCTACCAGTATCAATATTAAAAAAAAGGTGTGTTTACTGGAAATTTTCAAGAACAATTTTTATGTTTACCCTCAAACATTAACTCACTTAAAATTAAATGTGTTTTAAAATGAATTTTATCTAAACAAATGGTGAAGATTAGTGTTCATAGTAGTAGTTACGTACCTTCTAATACAGTTGGTCAATAAATGCTTTAACATTTCTTAGAAATAGCTTGTTCTAAATCTCCAAATATAGCTCGGTGAAAATATAGTAATGTTTATAGTGCAAAACTTCTTTCAGTGATCAATATTTGTCCTTGCCAAAAGTTGCAATAACTCGACAACATTTGTATTTTTAAACGCAATATAAAATCCATACTTGTTATTCATAATTTATGACTTGTTTCTATAAACTAGACAAGGTTAACCAAGGTTAGCCGGTGATTCAAAAACTCTCCCTTGTCTAAGCTCCGACATTATGAATATTTTGAACAATGTTAAAAAAAAAATTCACATAAATAGTATCATACACCAAAGCATGTCAATAGGCTCACAAGATCCACTTGTAGCTCCATTTCCCTCCCTTGTCAGAACTCATCTGAAATTGATATTTTGCACACGCCCCCAACCACACAGTCAAGTTCGCAAAGAGAGTGCCGCACACCAAAGAGTTCAAGCCTGAGGCATAATTTATAATTTGCCCCATTTTCCTTAAAATGTAGTAGTTCAAGTGATGACTTCAGATAAATGAAGCTTTTTAGAGGTGTTCAAACTATAGCATTGATGGAAACAATGCATTAGTACATTATGTAGATTTATTTATTACATAATATGCTAAATATATATAGGTTTCTATCTAAAGAAAAACTTAAAGCCCTTCAAAGTCAAACTCCACGTAGTGGAAACGACAAAAATACCCTTCATTGAATAAATTAGATCTAGTAAATTTAAACAAAAATAAGCAAACGAAACAAACCACATAAGTTTTAACGATAATTTTACTCAAAGCCAAAGCCCAACCATTTCTTGAGACATGGTCAAAATTATTACCAATGTAACCGATCAAGAGTATACACGTAACTTACTGTCATAGGTTGTAGCAATGAATGATTCCTCAAAAGCACACACTAGGGATGAGTAGAAACAAAGTTTAAAGTTTTACGGAAGCTTACATCAGTTGGAAAAAGGCAAAGCTGTAATAGACATTACATTATACCCAAAAAAAAATGTAAAACCTTTGCCTGCAAGGTTTACGATGATCCAGAATGCTTGTCAGTACCAGTTTCACAGAAACTACTGGCCATAATTTTCTTTTACAAGCTCTAATGAAGCATATGGAAAGTGACTCATCAAACATTTACTAACTGGGTCTAGTTTTCACAAAAATTGTAAGTGTTGTCTGACAAAAATTGACATTTAAGTTACAAAACCATACCCTCTATACATCACTTGTCCAAAAATATTGTTTATGTACTGATACATGATACTGAATTGACGATGAAGCCCATTGATTCTTCACTCTAAGAGATGATCCTCTGTTCGATGGCGTAGTAAAAACTGAAGAGAAGCGAGGTAAGAGGAAGATACATACTAAGTTAGGGTAAATATAAGAATGGTGCATAGCGGGAACAAACAACTATAACCACCAAAACTTGCCAAAACCTAAATTGCTGACCCCATAATCACTCTCCACTTTCACATATTTATGGCCACATGAATAAGGACACTTCCAATATCCACCATTGATGAAAGAAAATCCATTCATGTCTCACCATTACCTAGTTATAAATTTTTACCGGCTTCTCATAGGTGTGACGATTCTGCATAAGATGTGTAAAACTTGTGCAAATGAGAATGAATTATTTTCCGCTTAACATAAAAAATTGCCTAGAAAAAGAAAATACTCAAAATAGCACCTCAGTCAAGGTGGGGAAAAAGATACGTAACAGATTAAATAAAAAAGTCCCATACAAGCTGTAATTTCTGTCTAAGCACACAAACAAACAACTTTTTTCGTATCATCCCACATGCTTGGCAAGAACCATAAAGGAGCATCTAACCTGATTAGCAGTATAAGCTCTTTTAGGAGCACTGTCAGAATGCTCAAGTCCTAGATACTGCTCCCACGCACCATAGACGTCTCTTCTCTGTAAGTAGATTAACAAGAAAACTGTGTAACTATAATAGAAAGCAATAACACAGTAATAGAGACACATTGCAACAGCCATACCTGAAAGCGAGTAGATACAATGTCGGAATCTTGCAGGTACTCCGGGCGACCTAAAGAAATAAATGCAAACTTCCACTGGCCAATGAAAAGACAAAACAGTTAAGCTTTCCACCAAATGGCATTTTAAATAACTATTTAATGCAGCACATTCAGCAGAGGTCACACCTATGACATGTGACCGTTCTTTATTTTCCTCCTAACAAAAAAAAAATAAGACCAGTTCTTTATTTTTCCATATTTCATTATAAACAAATAATGTGGCCTACAAGAGGGACCCTACCCCCACCAAATCCCACAGCTGGTGTGGTAAACACAAGGCCAAGTCACCTACACTACTAATGAAGGGAAGGTACAACTTTGGTTGCACTGGTTTGCAAGCTTTTAGAACCAAATCCATACTTTATACAATTGTGGTCCGCTTGTGGCCTTTTAAATGTCTAGTTTCTTCCATGGAGATCAAATGGTTAGATGACAATAAGGTCATCAAGAATTACCTTGGCAAACTCCTCATCTGGGACCTGTAATTTCTTTTGTATTCGACCTTTAATTTCAGCCAATGTCTCACCCTCACGTATGACAAGGAAGAAAGGTTCTCCAAAGTTCTGAATTTGCTGTTAAAACAATGGAAATTTTAAAAAACGTAGTCTTATTCTGCAATACATGCAAATACTTCATTCACCAAGAGAAGCCATGGAGTCAAATAAAATAGATGCAAATCATTACCATTTGGTTCTGAGCTGTGTCTTTAGTAAAATGATAGACATGAATAGCTTGATCGTGTGGACCAAGATTTTTCTCTTCCTCAGGTATCTAGAGCATTCATGCAATCAAATCAGAGAACAAATAAAAATCAGACGAAAATAAATGAAAAAAAAAAGAAATAAACCAAAGCACTGTTTAATTATAATCCATATCTGCACGCACTATGCATGTTACACTGGCACAAGCGCACAAACAAAGGATTGGGGGACAGATACACACACACACACAGAGAGAGAGAGAGAGACCTCTTCTGCTCGTAATGTCCAGTATTGATCATTTATGTTCTCAATCTTTTCATTTTGGGGGAAAACCTGCCAAAATGTGATGCATTGTCAAATAGCTGTTGAAAAAATTAGAAAAAGGGAAGAAAAATAAAGGACCAAACATCCTCTCGTAGTAACATTATTTAAAAGAAGAAAAAAGCACCAAACAGCAAATAGCTGGATCCAAAATGGTCAAAATTTACGAGATTTTTTTCCAAGTTCCAAACAACTCAGAGTAACTCAATTAATAATAGATAATTAGCTAGTCCTGGAAAACCATGATATGGTTGCGATATTATAAGGTGCACAATGCTATTGGCCCATAATTATCTAAAAACAACAATTTAGTCCTAAAATTTGTGAGTGACATCTTTAAGTCCAATAATTTTTAAGAAAATAAAGAGCTAGTCCTATTTTAAAATTCCATTTAAAAACTAACAGGGAAGGCCATGTGATAAGCATGTAATCTTCTTTTCAAGGATACATGCAAGATAAAATAAGTTCCAATGTTTTCCAACAGTTTCCCACCTGTTTTAGGCTCTCTTATAAAACCACCTACAACACCCTTCCTTGCTAAAATGTTGATGTGTTGTGATATAATTTGGCTCTAAGAATTGAAATGGATTATGATAATTTTTTAAGGTAATTCATTGTAAATTTTATATTTCCAGTTTTTAAGAACATGATATATTATGAATATACTCCTGGAATTAAAACAATCTGATATCAATTGAATGGTCAAAAAAACAATACGAATTTGAAAGCAGAGAGGGAAAATATGGTTCACCGTATCATTGAGGTTTCATCACAAAATGACTTGAAATAAAACCTTATGAAATGACTTTCTACTAACAAAAATTAAGTTGATGTTTACAACTCTAACTATTTGAGCTCGGTATTACATTTCTAAAACCTGTAACAGCTTAATATTACTTTTCTAAAACCTGTCATATGTAGAGTGAGCTTGTTACATTTCTACATTTCTAAAACCCGCCACATATAGAGTGAGCTTGTTACATTTCTATTTGAGCTTGGTATTACATTTCTAAAACCTGTCACATGTAGAGTGAGCTTGTTACATTTCTAAAATGGAATCCCTCTAAATAATTGATACCTATAAGAAACATGCTTGAATTTGAGAAAGAAAGTGAGTGAGTAATGGGAAAAATGGGTTTGTGAGAGAAAGGAGGTAAAAACAAGGGAGATAGAAGAGATAGGAGTGTTATTTCTTTATTATTATTTTAACATTAGGGGACAAAATAACATAAATGCCTTCCAGTTATCTAACACTTTAATCGTCCATAGGCTAACCATTACTGCTAATGGGATTATCCAACGCAGTTAGCCTCTTTGGAATACTTTGGCCCACTAATGGAAATAATGGGAATTGCAATGCTTGAGGAAACAATTTCAGTACTCAATGCATTTTTAAGCACAATTTTAGGACTAATCCGGTACTTTTCCCCATTGTTATTTAGTGAAAGGCTCTAATTGCTAAATGATTAAACAAATACTAGGCACATAGCCCCTTCTGATAAATATTCTTGTTGAAATTTTGTTTCAACAAATTAACTACTTCGTTCTCCAACAGTAAAACACAACTGAAGGTATTTTGGGGCATCCAATATGATGTAAAATAAAATAATCAATATTTTGGATTAAAAAACACGGAAATATTAGTAGATATAGAGTTGCTATCTTTTATATATAAACATCATCAGATCAGAAATACATTTTTATTTGCAATGCCCAACAAGAATTGTCCCATATCATTCTATTTGATATACATTGGGAGTAGTGCTCCCTAGATCTCTTTTCCTAAATCTGCTAAAACTCTAATTCCAAATCCATACCATTTTTTCTTTTCTCTCACTTCTACCAAAGTCTCTTGAAATGCTGAACATGTTGGTATCATGAAAGGTGATCAGTTCTTCAAGTCATTTTCTGTGTCATTAAGACACTTCGGTCACATAGCTTTTAAGAGGAACCCATAAGTCACTCGATTTTTAAAAATGAGACACTTTAGTCACATAACTTTAAAACTAAACGAAATTGTCCATGTTATACTATAAAAAAGGGCACTTTAGTCACATAACTTTAAATTATGTGACTAAAGTGTCACAATTTTAAAAATAAAGTGACTCCTAGAATAGTTTTTCCTTAAAAAATGATATTTGGCTTGCTTTGCAAAAATGGACTATCTTGGACTATAGATGTGTGGCTATTGTAACCCAAAAAAAATGTTTTATCCTTTGGAACTAGAAGCCTAGGGAGTTGAAGCCTTCTTAAGCATAACTAGCACCGGTGTATTATGACGTTTTCTTCTTTTTGGTGGATTACTTACTGGTCCGTTGATTGTACTTGTTTACTTATTAATATTGTATGATGTTTTACCCCACCCCTAAAAACCAAAAAAACCAAAAAAACCAAAAAAACCAAAAAAACCAAAAAAACCAAAAAAACCAAAAAAACCAAAAAAACCAAAAAAACCAAAAAGTTATCATCAGAAGTCAATAAAAATAAGTTGGGCTACATATTTTCTTATAGGAATATGAGGTGGGCTATACTGGCATGCACACAGATACCTTCAACTCTAAGCAGGGAAGTAACAATCAATGCAAAGTTTATGCTCAAACCTTGTAGATCTTGTGATAGAAAACTTCAAGCAACCTAAGTTCTGCCTCAGGATGAGACAATTCAACCTATTAAAAGAGAGGACAAACAAAATACATAAATATATAATAGCAGGAACTAAATGATATATTTTGCACAACTGCCAGCGTATGGAGTTAGAACATGAAGAAAATCGAGAAGACATTTTGGCTTTAAACTATGGATAAAAGATAAAAGAGGCTTAAGAGTCACCTTTGACTTAAGATCATTAATCACATCGCCAACAGTACTCTGTTTTGGAAGTCTGATACTATGAACTACCACCTAGATGCAAACAGATAATAAAACATTAAAGAATGAAAAATGCTCTTCAAAGCTGAACTTGAAGGGTTTATAAGAACACTTACTTCGTCCTTTGTAGCATGATGGAATGCTACCTTCAGGGTTTTCAAGCCTTGTAGCTCTGGCAGAGGGATATCTAGTACCTCAAAGTACAATATATCTGAAATCTGTTACAAATTGTCAGGAGAGGAGTGATTAAATATTTAAACTTAACATCACATAATACCTAGTCCTGAAAAAATTACCTGATTGTAGTGAACCAGCATATCGGACAAATGTTCCATGCCACGGTACTTGATAGGCTGAGGCTTTGGCTGCTGAGAGTAACAGTTATGAGATGTAAGCCTTATTTTGGATGAATCATCCAAGCCAAGTTGTTGAGCTACTCTTTCCACGACATCATCATAAGTATAAAGTTTTGACCTATAAAATTCAGATGAGAGAGGAATTAGTAAAACCCTAAAATAAACCAGATAGGGTAGATACTTCAGCACTACCCAGTCAAGATCATCCTTAACCAAATTATTGCACTTACATCTCAAGGCAGAAATCATCTTCTTTGGGTTTATCAAGAGAGCGGAAGTGAACAACCTGAAAATATTAGAGCATGAAGAATTTCAGAGTTGCATTATATGGTGTGCAATGGATTGAAATATGTATTTCTTAATATTATTCATAATTACATGCCTTGTATTTATAATACAACGAGTGAACTAGAAAGGATCAAATATTAACTCAAATTTCAACTGAATATACATCTAATTCCTAACTACTTAACCCCTAATATATTGGGATTTCAACACTCCCCTCAAATTGGATCATAAATACCGATTATGTCCAACTTACAAATACAATCATCAAAACTTTGTCCAGGAAACCCTTTGAAGATATCAACCGTTTGTTCTTTTGTTGGAACGTAGGTCATGCAAATGATTCTGCTTTCAACTTTCTTTGAAAATGTCTCCTAACTTCTACATGTTTGGTTTGATCATATTGAATTGGATTGAGAGAAACGTCGACGACGGCTTTGTTATCACAATAGACCTTAAACAGAACTGTTAATTTGATATGTAGTTCTTGTAGGAGTTTTTGTAACCATAATCCTTCACATATCCCTTATACAACTGCTTGAAACTCAGCTTCAGTGCTGCTTCTAGCTTCCACACTTTGCTTCTTCTTTTTCCAAATTACTAAATTTGTCCAGAAAAAAATACAATAACCAGTACTAGATCTTCTATCTTCTATCAAACATGCTCAATTTGCATTAGTAAAGTTTGTCTCTCGAGCTGCATACCATACATCTTTCCCCGTTGGTAGAAATAAATATGTTTTCCCAATCGATGGCTTCATGAAATGCACCAACCAAGCCATCACCATTGAGTTTTCTGACTTCCATCTTTGAAGGTTGACGGGATTGGTATAATCTGGCTTCTCTGCTTTGCCGGTAAAGTAAACTAATTTTCCTTTACCATCAATTACTAATTTAATGGATTTGTGTCCACTCACGGCAATTTTTTCATTAAGTTTTTCAACTATAAGTTGAATGAATGAATTATAGAGTCCTCCATAACTCATATTGGATCTCTCTTTTATTTCTCTGTTAAGATTACCATATGAAAACGACTCAATGTTATTATCATTAACCTCGGTCATTAGTGAAAGGGTTTGAGAGAAACCTACTCTGACATCATGTGAAATGAATTGAAATATGTATTTCTTATTATTATTCGTATGCATATACCTTGTATTTATAACACAATGAGTGAACTAGAAAGGATCCCTAAAAATCAGGGAGAACATTAATTCAAACTTCAACTGAATATATAAAGCTAATTCCTAACTACTTAATCCCTAATATATCGGGATTTTAACTTCTAGAAGATATGAATTCAGCAGCTTCTAGATAAATAGACTTATGTACTATATAAGTCAACCAAATCAAGACTTCATAAGTTATTAATGCAGGGAGGCCCCACTCTACAGTACCATTAGAGAGGGCATACCCTTCAGACCATAACTGCGAGTTCAACGAGCCCACAGCCATAACTCACAAATTTAACGGGCCCTCCTGGCTTAGATTCTAAGGTAAACCCAAAACGCGTCATATAATTAGAGAAGGCACCTTTATAAATACTTCATTACTTAGCTTTCTAAGTGATGTGAGATATACACAATGACTTTTAAGGAGCCTTACGTCCTCGTAAGACACAAGCCCACATGGTCCAGTTGGGTCATAGCAATACCATCTAATGTAGAGAGTCCCCATTTCAAGGTAAGATATTGTCCGTTTCAGACCATAACTGCAGGTTCAGCGGGTCCACAACCATGACTCACCAATTCAGCAGGTCCTCGTTATTTTGTTTCTAGGATAAACCCAAAACACGTCATACCATTAGATATAACACATCCCTTATAAGTACCTCATTACTTAGCTTCCCAAGTGATGTGGGATATGCACAACGACTTTAACAACGTCAATTATGTTCTTCTTTTTCTTTTTTCTCCCTCTATTTTTTTAAAAGAAACTAGAATATATCTCAATAATACCAAGTATAATTGTATAACTATAGAGAATATTTAATAGGAGTAAGAAACAAAAGGCTGTCATAATATCTCTAAATTCTGTTTATGTGGTTCAAAGAACAAGAAGAAAGTCATTAATAAGTAAAAGGAAAGCTGCAGAAGGCACAAAAACAACTGTTTTTTTCTTTCCCTCTTCTAAAAAGAAAGAAAACAAAATGCATTTTGATAAAAACAAGAAAAAAACGTATATCAACTCTAATCAGAGTTCCAATGATTACATTTACTCGGGTCATGTTAACAGATTTGTTTGTTGATTCATAGAACATTCATGATTGAAAATCTGAAAATCATGCATAAATCTCTATGCGAAACAGGAGAAACAATTGACCAGTCTTTTCTCATTTCTTAGGTTGATGAATTCCAATTAAAAATGATGGGAGGGCTTACTTGGCGATTATGAACATAGTCCAAAAATGATGGGACATCTGGATAGCGAAAACGTTCACCATTTTCACATGAAGGGGATTTCTGAAAGCAAACAATGTCTCCATCTTCGAGCTTCATACAACAGAAACAAGTCAATGCTAACAAAAGTGTGCTCAATTCATGAACATCAAAATTGCATGGAAAATACCTGGCTAACTCGAAATGTGATGATTTTATCAATGCGTTCACACATGACACTCGGGTCGAACTTAATTTCCTGGATAAAAGAGTGTTATTATATTAGTAATATACTAGTGTTCAAAATAGCAACATTAGATGACTCTGCAGTCGCATTCAAAACCAGACAACATGCATAGAACTGACAATAAATCAAACACACTGATTCATGTCTTAATATTGACTAAAATTCAAAACCAAATGTCACAATTATTTTTGGTTCGAAGTTAATATCAACTTCACACAAGTCTAATTCAAAGAAACAAGTCTTGAAGGGAAACGAAATAAGCAAAATGTATCAATAGAAAACACGTCAAATTTGAATCCCAATTCTAGCATATACCTTTTTTAAACATCATATTATATTAATCACTATATGTAATAGACTTGCATGTGTATACAAGCGTCATAAAACCCTAATACCATGCTATAAGGCAGCATAAGTTAAGCCACATAAAAAATATGGTCAATTTCAGTTCAATCAACTCTCCCTTTTGAGCAGAAAAACTTACACACAACCCCTATAATAAAAAGGAAAATCAATTGAAAAGGAAAAAGAATGCTAATTCCATCCAGCAAGCATGAGTGCATGAGTGCATCATAAATCTCCATGCAGCACACAGCAAAAGTCAAGACCTGAGTTCAAGCTAGCACTGACATAATGAATTTTTAAGAGAAAAGGAGACAAAAGGGGACTCCAATTCTTTCTTTTTTGTTCTTATAGGGCCAAAATTTACGGGGCTCCTTTTTGCCTTTCTCCTTATTGGTGTGTGCAATAGGTCAAAAGATAGATGATATACATAATTTGTTTTTAAATTGCCCAGTTGCACATCTTCTTAGGTCCAAGTTACCAAAGAAACATGGATATTGGGCTATTTTCATATCATGCCAATCTCTATTTTTGGAAACCTTCAGTATGGCTTCAAAGGCAAAGATATTGTGCAACTGAGGGTTGAAAGCAAATATCTTTGTAGATGGAGAAGAATATGAGAATTTTTTATGATACTATAGCAAATTTTTGTGGGAAAAAGTTTTTTTTAGCATCATGGACAACAATTTCTAAAGAATTGAAAGATTATTATCAATTTCTCGTATATTTTAATTGGAGGGCTTGCATATCCCAAATTCCTAATTACGAGTTGGAGCTTTGTAGTGGATAAAGCATATAATCATTATTTGCTGTAATTTTGTTACTTTAGAAAGTGGATTGTTGGTCACTTTGCATTTTGTAATTATTACTCATATTAATATAATATATTGTTTATTATAATTAAAAATTATGGTTGTCCTTTTACATGCTATTAGCTTCAAGGTTAAAAATGCACCCAATACTCACTTTCCTAATACACCGAAAGCAAAACTAAGATTCTTCCTTGGACATTAGAATTGAAACTATTCAACTGAAAAGGTTGCAGCAAAAACAAAAAACTAACCTCATAAAGATCAATTTCATCATCCGGGGCATTACCAGCCATTTCATTCAATTTTGTCAAGATCTCAACAGGCTTACCAGTATACTTCACAAAAAGCCTTCCCACGTAACTGATATCACACAGATAATAACCCAAAATGTCATACTTCATGTAATGCCAACAGTTGACTAGAAAATATTGCATTATAAAACATTTAGATACCGTAATTCTTCTTTCTCTGGCTCATAAAGCTTAAAGAAAAGTAATATATCATCCTTTGTCTTGATAGGTGGAGCAATAGGCCGTGAATCCTGTTATACACAAAAATTTGCAGAAATAAGAACAACTCCTTGATCAGCAAAAATCAAAAGTGGGAGAATATTACCAGCCCAAGCTCAACTTCTAGAAACAACTTCAGCTCTGCATTGTGAACTTTGTTTGATACCTCCCTTAACTGCCCCACCTACAAAAAGTGGAATAGATCCGAAAATCAATCCAGGCACATCTTTATACAGAAGCAATAAAAGGCAGCCATTGTACACTTTGCCAAAAAAAAACAAAAAGAGAGGGAAGGAAGGTGAAGCAAGGAGAGATGCACATAAGGAAAGAAAAAAAAACTTCCAAGTCCATATAGACAAGATATATATATATCATCGCATGCCCTTCTTTTTAGGGAAGAAAGCATCATTAAATAAAAATAAGAAGTACAAGTGTGGATCAGATCAACTTGTCCAACAGACAGCAAAATATATGATCGCATGCCCTTCTTTTTAGAGAAGAAAGCATCATTAAATAAAAATAAGAAGTACAAATGTGGATCAGATATTCGTTTGTCCAAACTGCTAAACAATAGAATAGCAAAGACAAAAAAGGATTACCAACATCAAATTCTTCTGCACCCCATTCAAGGAGATACACAATCTAAAACACCACTGCATACTGTTGATGCTTCAGAAAGAATCAAAAGCAATATTGGGTTTTATCAACTTGTCCAACAGACAGCAAAATAAAGAAAAACACAGAATTGTGAACCAAATATGTCACTTGCAGTTAACCTTAGAGATGAGCAGATTAGAACAAGCAACAGAGTAATTTTCAGCAATATGAAACAACCTACCTTGTAACACAGATCTATAATATTACCAACGACCAAGATTTAAAAGTATTGTACCATAAATTACATGGAAACAAGTGTATGGTCACCAAAAAGGGGAATTTATTTTTTTAGAAAAAATTTATAGTATCAGGCACAACAAATTAAAGAATTTGAACAAATACAGCAGCATGCTTAACATTGTTTAAAGATATGCCAAACAAAGAGAAGGATAATATCATCAAAAGATAATTATAGTATCAAGCACAACAAATTAAAGAATTTGAACAAATACAGCAGCACGCTTAACATTGTTTAAAGATATGCCAAACAAAGAGAAGGATAATATCAGCAAAAGATAATTTACAGATTGTGTCTCCTCCAAAGGGGTCAATGGCCTGTTTGGACGATATGTGTGGTTTTGACGCTTGGCCCATAACCAAAAACGCTGGTACTGCACTGGTATACCAAATTCTTTAGCAACCTCCTCCTGCAAGCCATCACTGCAAATCGATAAACTAGCAAAGAGAAATAAAAATTGCAAAAGAATCATGACTCCATCTCAAGTTTGAATGAAGATCAGATTTGCAGACAGCTAATATTATACTCAAAATTCTTTGCAAAAATATGGGACAATTTGCACAAGTACCTAACTGTTTGACGAGAAAACTATAAACCTAATTTAATTGTCAAATTAAAAGAAAGGCCTCTCAATTATTAAAATGAAAAGTGTTCAGATCATTTTTAACTTTTATATAGGTTAATTGTAATTATGATTAGTCAATGAGAATACAATAGTTTCTTCAAATGACTTCCATCAAAGTAATCTTTTTTTCTCCTAAATAACTTAAAGAGCTTCTGAAAATCTTGAATTCTCTTAAAATTTTCCAAATGCTTTCACTTTTGAAATCATTTGTAAGCCCTAAAAAACACATTAAAACAGGCTCTGCATTTCTTTGGCCAACTTGAAAACACAATTTCAAATAGAGATTGACATAGGTCAATTCGGTCAGTTTTTGGCCCAAAAAACTAACCAAGCCTAACCTAATCGGTTAGGAAATACTACAAACCAAAACGACCTATGTATAAATCACAACCGAACCGACGACCAACACACTTAGCCAATCACTTAGGTTTGTTTTGACCTATATCAATTATCATATTATTATTTGAATAAAAAATCTAATCACTCTCATTTGAGTAAAATCACCAAATTCAAGTATTCCATCTAAAATAAATATATCCCAAGTTAAACACACATAATAAGCAAACTTAGTTAACTTACAACCCAACAGATAAAATTTGAAACAAACATTACCACAAGGTTTAGTCCTTAAATTACATATAATATAACAAATATTAATATAATACATACTGAAATCGTTTCAGTTCAGATTGAATAGGTTTTTTATAACACAAACCGAAACAGACCGTTTTTTGCCAAGTTTTTTATAAATAAAAAATGGACCGAGTCGAACCTATTGAACCAACATAAACCACCCTAGAAGATTCATTTTATGCTACGTTTGGTTGGTTTTCTACTATTTATGTCCATGCCTAATTTCAAAGAAACACCATTACTTGTCGGGCAACCAAAGCTACTGTCTTATTGACTGAAGATCTCCATTAAGATTGTCACCTCTATTGCCGGAATATCACTTTCATAAATCTTAAACTCATTATGAACAAGTCATCCAATATAAACGTTATTTAATGCATTAAAATAGTCACCTCTATTGCAGAGATATCTCTTTAGCAAAGTTTTCACTGATTTACTGGACAAGACTTTGAATCAATATTATTTACAATCCAATGAACAAAAGACCGATTTGCTTCATTCTTAAGAGCCCCTTCTCGGATTGCATTATATTCTGCTAAAACCATTTTTGAAAGAATTACTGACACAATTTTAAGTGTGTTAGCTTTTTCAAAAGCCATTTTCTAAAAGCTGCAAGAGGGCAGCTTTCAAAAGTAAAATCCCTTAAAGTCCAGCTTTTGTTAATATGTAATTATTTCAATAGTAATTAGAGATCTTCTTTATGCCACAATTTATGGTACAACCACCACTGATGCAGGAGTCAATTATTGGCAAAAATAATATGACCCAATTTTTCAACCTATAATTAAATGCTACATCAGTTGTGATAACACCGTAAATAGACTTTTTATAATACTTAATATCTAAGCCAATAACCAAAAACAGTCGTAGTGAAACATCAAATGGCCAGTAAAAATAAGAAACAATAAAGACACTTAAAGGAAGGGAAAAAGAAATCATAAAAGTCAGTAAAAGAACACTTAATAACTCCTCCGTAACCATAGAAAATTGTACCTTGAAAAAATTGAATGGCATTTGCTTCTGAATGCGAAAACTTCTAACTTTATCATAGTCTACAAGATCAAAATAAATATCCTTTCCAATTTGCTCCACAAGATCCTCATCTCGGGCAACCTATAGGTGTCATGTAAATTATGAGCATACCAAGCTCAAATACCCAAGCACCTAAATTATTTTGGAAAAAAAAGGAACCGTCAAACCTTTATAATAGTATACAAATGTGCCTCAGCTTTTTCTTTCTTCTTGTGCTCCTTCTCTTCTTGTTCTTTCTTTAACCTCTCCTGAAACAAATAGCAAACATACCCAAGACTCATTGTCTATATTCAATTACATGAAATCAATATAAATGCAGAAGTCATTAAGATGACCAACTTTTTCCATAAATCAAAGCATTGGTAATCCCTTACGTCAAAAAAATAATAATAATAATTCTATGTGAAATTCATATAAAAGTTCATGACCAGATTTTTGACAAATTCAGATAAAAGGAGAACAGGTGGACCAGCAATCCAACCAAACACCATAACAATGGGAAAAGCAAACAGTGCCAAAAGATCAGTAAGCCTAGTTTTACTTGAATCCATCCATGTCAACCAACAGGACATTTGAGACCAAGTCTGATCCTTTGCAAGATTCAATGGGGGAAAAACATGCTCCATCAATTTCTCAGGTCAAATACATCATTTCCAAGAAAGTGCAATCATTTTTCAACTTAGTTTGGCTATTTTAACATAATAAATTTTGAAGCACTTTACCCTAAGATGTTCGGCAATGTCCTTCTCATCCACATTGCAGACTATTTTCTCCTTGTCGCTTTCGCGTATATAGACCAGCATGTATGCATTGGAGTATTTGGTAAATTTGAAAGGAGTGTTATTGAATCCAGGATTTGTCTGTGGTAACTGTTAAGCCATAATTGAGTAAAAACAGGAG
The DNA here is from genome assembly GCA_037013495.1 of Hippophae tibetana. Lineage (NCBI taxonomy): Eukaryota > Viridiplantae > Streptophyta > Magnoliopsida > Rosales > Elaeagnaceae > Hippophae > Hippophae tibetana. The sequence goes on along the minus strand of CM072809.1, from coordinate 11,136,910 downwards.
GGAATTACTTTAAAATGAGATTACCAAACAGGCAATTTTGAGAAGTAGGAATACCTCTTCTTCACCACCATACTGCTCCTCCAGTGCCCTCTTCACATCCTCTTTTGTGACTCTCTCGTCATCAAATTTGTACCTAAAACTCAGTAAATATTGTGATAATGGAGTATTCAGCCATATGGCAAAGTAATTATTTATAAGAAACATCATATTATATTATATTAATATATGTAATGATTACAAAAGTACAATGTGATTCAAGTAATAAAACAATGCATGCATAGCAGAATGTTTATTTGCCCAGCTCCCAATATTGCTGGTCCCAACACGCAGCTAAATTATGAAAACTATCTATAGCAAGAGGCTAGCTAGCCCAAGCAATAATTTGTTCATACATATAAAAGGAGATGCTGTGAGTTGGTAACAGTGTAACACAAGTGAGAACATGATGCATACCACTGATCAGATAGAGTTGGCCGGATGAAGGCATAATAATGTCCACCATGTACCCCACCACTGTGTACCAATACACTGTAAACAACAACCAAAAAGCATAAGAATCATCCTTGACATGAACAGCTCATTAAATTTATAAAGCAAAGTTTTAAAGTGCAAGGAATCATTAATGCACTAAAAGTTCAAATGTGATACCAGTCAAAAGTAGTAAATAAGTAAAAAGAAAAATAAAACTCCAACTTTAACATATTATAAGCAGATAATATACTACATCAGACCCTCTAATTCAGATACGAGGTAAATGAAACGGAGAACATATTCCAAGATCCAACCTCAAACTCCGCTAAGTAAAGCATAGAGACATATTAGACCTAAATTATGCAGTCTTCTACATACAAGAAATAAAAGTTACATAAAGAGTAAGAGACACCACAATTATAAAGACTTCTGCACAATCAAAGTATGATAATTAATATACACCAGTAAATTAGTACATCTCAAATTGTGATAATTAGAGAGGGGAGAGAGAGAGATATGTGCAATTGGTTATCCACAAACATGAGTGATGCTCTAAAATTAATTCAGGCACAACCGAATGCTTCAAAACCTAAGCCTATATATCACCCACCAGTGAATGTAGCATTCAGGCTATTCAGCTAAGTGAAAAATCATCACAGCTTGAGCAGTACATGTATTTAAGCACCATTAAACAACAAGATATTGATCTTTGTCAAAAATAATAGCAGCTTGGCTAGATGGCTTTAATCTACACAACAGGTATAAGTAGTCAGCAATGGCACATACCTATGGAGAGTGTAAAGGTTCCGCACGCTCCTATCAGCTTCAGGTGTTAGATATTTACCATTCTCTCGATCAAGGTCAAGTTGCAGGGGAAACTCATAACGGTCATTAATCTACACAATAAGTGGACTTAAGAATACTTGTCATTTATGTTTAGAAAAAGAGTCGCAATGTATTGGATTGAGCTGTTACTAAAATACAGAGTTACATGATTCCCTTCAAGTCAACCCAGAGTTAATATAACATGCATATCAATTCTGTGACGATCATAGAATTAACAATTACAATAATAATCATGACATAAAATTAGAAAAATAAATTTTCAAAAACTTAAGTTTCATGGTTTCCACTTCCCAATAGTATTTTTCATTTTAATATCAATAGCAAGTGGAAGCTGATAATGATGTTTGTATTTGATCTCATTTGTAATTTGAAAATATTATTGGATGATACGAACTAACTAAAAACCAGAACTCGATGTTCATAATAAAGCTTAGCAGGTTCTGAAAGCTGGGTAATGCTACTTTTGTAATAAATTGGATAGATATTAATGCTAATCGGATGTAACACAGAATGATATAGTAACAAAGGAACTGACCTTCACCATAGTGTCCCGCATAAAATCATATTCAAATCTTTTCAGCTGAAGTTGAAGAACAGGGGGAAAGTCAATGAAGAGTACACCCTTTTTAGCATCCTGATATAGCCATGCAAAAGTTAGATACAATAATCCATTGCATGGAAAAAACAAATAATAACATTTAGCTGCTGAATTACATCTGTAAACAAGATGTAAGCAGGTGAAGATAATTAACTTTTGTAGCCAAAAGAATATTAAATTGAGCTGTGCTAATCTCTTATAGAAGGAATGTCAGATTCCCGCCACAATATACACAGCCATTAACAGGGATTCAGCTAATTCCTTCCGTAAACTGTAATAAAAAAATCTTAAACTGAATTAATGACATAAATGATATGCACTGCAAATATGATGAAACCCTTTCTGGCTCAGAGCTCTTGACTACACGATAAGATCGCTTAGAAAAGATAGGGTCACAACAAAAGAACAGAACAGTATTGCCAGCGAGAGAGCAGAATATTCAAATTTTAAATGGGTAATGTACATAAACTGCAGGATAATTAGAGGAAACATTCCATAGCTATCATCTAGACCCATCACTCATGCCATCTTACTATCTCGTCAAAAAGTAAACAAATTAAGTGACCCACTAAAGTCTAGCGGAGCATTAAGAAGCATACAGAAAAACACACCTGCAAACCATGTTGTTCAGCATGATATTTATTATCACCCTCAAGGCGTTCAACTTCAACATACTTATCAAAAGAAGCATACACATCACGGCAACCCTTGACATCAAGTTGAAGATCTGGCATATAGATACACAAAAGAATCAAAAAGTCAACATGCACAAGAAGTCTCTTTAAAGGAAATGCTTGAATTAAAAATAATAATAATAACAATAAATAAACAGCCATACCATAAAATGACTCTTTCCTCGTAGACTTGTAGTCCACGTTAATACATTCAACATAGCTCATATGATGTCCTTCAAATAACTTTTGTATAGTTCCCTCTACAACAGTTCCCTGTGACCGACCAAGGAAGTAAAAATCAACTTTAATGAAGTGTTTCCACCGTCAAGAGACTTACAAAAATTTCAGTGTAAGGCTTACCTTCATCTTGTCTTCAAGTTTTTCACACAAAACCCTGTTAAGCTCCTGAACATCATGCTGCATAAAAGAATCATAAGTGTCCCATCCAAAAGATTTGGTCAGCTCTTTTGTGGCAACACTGTTGTCACTATACTGCAACTTGTAAAATAGACTCTGCAGTGCCAAAGGAATACTTGCTGATGGCAAATCATTCTCAGTTGTGGGCATGTGGTAAACAGCCTGAAAAGAGTTTAAAACTTTAACCTTTTAACAAATCTCCAATAAGACTAGTTATATTGGTGGAATTAATGTATTCATAAGTTACCTTCCTAAAGTAAGGAATATGATACAAAGTCTGAAGGAGAGAGTTCATGTAACATGTTGCTCCTTGGTTCTTTAGACCAACATAACCAGTCTCCTTTTTTGAGTCATACGTCCAGTAGTCCACTACTTTACGAACAAGAACCTCAGCCTCAATAATGAGTGTATCGTTTACAAGATATCCTTTACAAGGATCATATAGTTCACTAAGAGGCATAAAGGATGTGAATCCCCAATCGCTTTCTCTGGCATTGAACTGGTGTTGTGTGTCTGCAACATCATACAATTAGCATAAAGTTTTTTATAAGAAAAATTAGGATAAAGTTGCTGCGAATTTTACAGGGAAAATGGCATCCAGCAACACAAATGCTCATGATAAAAACAAAAGGAATATAATAAAACATTAAGCTAAAAGACTCATGATTTGAGCAATTGTTTCAGCTTAAATATAGAAACAAATTTAATTTCTAGATGTGATGAATTTTATCAATAGACTAGAAAATGTAGTTTTAAAGCAACCTGATATACACATGCGTGCTTATGGAAGCATTCAAATCAATTGTGAATTTTTAAACAAATCAAATTGTGAAGACTTAGAAAAGCTAATTCTGTTACAGTAGACAAACTACGTCAAAGATACTCAAGTACAAGACAGAACATATCACCAACAAAGATCCCAGCTAACAAGGAATCATAAATATAAGGTTAAAATCACACATCAAAATGGTCATCCTTTTCTAAAAAAAAAATCTGAACCACTCCAAGAATGAATACACGATAAAATGTGTAAAATGACACTCATCCTGTTCTCCTGTCTAGAATACACAGTTTTCATTCTATTGATACTGAAAGAATCTTTTAAATACTTGTATGAATTCAATTATAAATAACAACAGCCCAAAAATAAAACATAATGAAACTTCAAAAATTTAAAACGAATTTTCCCAACATCTTAGTCTAAATTATAAGATGACAGATAACGACCAGGAAGAAAACCAAAACCAAACAGCAACAAGAAAAGTATTACACGACTGTGTAGGCAGTACCTTTCCTCACAGAGTACTTGTTATGCATCTGATTCATCACCCCCAAGCTAAATTGTGCGTACCTATTCCATCCATATGGCAAATTTGCAGAATCTGCCACATCCAAATACATAGACAAGTGCTCTACATTGTTTCCTTTAGGAAAAATAAGCACTCGCCTAGATAAGAGACAAAAGAAAAACATTAGGGATACCTAATATAATATACCATTTATGATAGTGAAACTGTCAAGTATGATAGTGAAACTGCCAAGAGGAAGAAACTATAATATACCATTTATAACCACCAACAACAAAAACATCTGAGTAAAGTTTCTTCAAATTCTTCCTAGAGAAGTTTTCAATTTTCCACGTGAATCTCGATGATGGAGGATCCTCCACTGGCTGATTCTCAGCACTGTTGGCAGTTTCAGGTTGTGTAACAACTAGTTTTTGCAAGGAGATAAAAATAGAAGTCAATACGTAAACTACATCCACTCATACTAGAAAGTAGTTAGAAGCAAAATGTGGCCAATTATATGAAGAAGAAGAAAAAATTATTTAGACAAAAATAACTGTAGTTATAGTTTAAATAAATGTAAATAAAGCATTAACATTAATATTGTGCTTGTCACAAATAAAAAATACAAGTGATACCCCCAAAGTTTAAGACTTGGGTGAATTATCTACGCTGGTAATAGCAAATCAACAAGACTTGATAACAAACTAACTAGATCAAAATTTTAAAATAAAACTACAAACAGAAACACCATAGATTTTCTCTGGATCAAATCGGAATAAAAAATTGAAACGAAAAACAAGGAGAAAAAAAATACCATCCATAGATTCGTGATTATTCTCGGCCAAATCGGAACGTGGGACTAGCATCTCTTCGTCCTCTTGCTGCCATAACACCAAAAACAGTAACATCAATGATAACGTTTTCGATCCGCATCCAAAATAAACCCTAAGTTGGGAACAAACAAATGCAAACGGCTAATAATAATAAAAAGTGCAAAATTGAAGTAAATTAAAAACCCAGGAACTGAACCAAAGCCCTAGATTAGCAATTTCGATAACCAAAATACCTTAATCAGGCGAGTTAAAAATAAGAAAAATAAATGAAGCCCGTGATATTAATTTCTCTATACAAATACAAAATATGCATTTAATATTTATCTACATGGACATGTACATAACAATAATAGTAGAGAGCGATGAATAAGGGCGTACATCAACAGGAACAGGAGTCGTAACAGTCATGGTGGAAAGATTAGCAATTGAAGACTGGATGATAATAATAATAATAATAAGAAGAAGAAGAAGAAGAAGAGAAAATGAGGGAAGTGAATACCTCAAAACGGAGTATGAGGTATTAGGGAGAAAGAAAGACAATAGGGGCAGTGCAAGAAAAAGAGCAAACAAAAATCTTAAGGAGATCAATGGAAGAAGCTGCTCGAGGTGAGAGAAAGAGAGAGATTATTTTGATTAAATATCCCTTAATTATTTGAATTATTTAAAGTTTATTATTTAATTACCTATTGCGTATATCAATAAATAAAACTATATAAATATAATAAGTAAATAATATAAACGTGATAAAAATAATTTAATAATAAAAATAAATATAATAATCACTATTTTTCTTTTTTCTAGTTTACTCGGACTATTTAATAGATTCTTATTATCGAAAAACATAGAAGTACCACTAGCTATTATTTCATTGCGAAAAATGTTTGAGAATTTTTATATTATACTAAAAGATACACATTAATTTCATTATTTTAGTTATATATTATTAATCTTTATATTTTGAAAGAATACGTACAAATTTTATATTTTATTAAAATAATGTGAATTAAATTAATAATTATTTTTTTCCTATTAAAAATTATTATAATTATTACAAATTTATGAGTATGTGTCAAAATTATATAAAAAAAATCATTTATTTCTCCATTTTTCAATATGATTGAGTCATTTATCACTATATAAATTATGTTGGTGTAAAAATATGTATAATTGTGAGTGTTTTTAATATTTTTTATTTTATTAAATGATAATATTTATCATTCGTTGAACACACACGTAATAAGAATGCGTAAAAAATTAAATTTATGTATATTTTTTATAAAATAAATACATACTACATATCATCTAAAAACAAAAAATTTAAGGTAATATTGATTAATAATAATAAAAATGATTAAAAATATTCATATATTTAGTTAAACTGTTAACGTATAATAAAAGATAAAACATTCAACCAGTAACAAAAATGTTTATTTTTCCTACGTTATTTAAGAATACGTTGATACGTTCTATTTTTTTACATATTTATATAATTATTTTATATTTTTCTCATTTGATATCATTTAGAAGTCAAAAAGGTTTTTTTAAAAATTTTATTTCATTTATAATTTTATAAATCTTATTTTAATATTTTAATTTTATTATTTAAATAGACATAATAATAGTAATATTATTTTCATCAAATTCAATTCTTATTACAATTATCATTCCTTACACAACATTTAAAAATAGGTTAGAATGTTTTTATTTTCTTTACATGTTTATAAGTTATTTTTTAAATTTTATTTCTTTTATAATTTTATAAATTTTATTTCAATATTATAATTATTTTGATTATATTTTTCAAATAAATATAATAATAATCTTATTTCTATCTAATTCAATTGCTATTTTTATTATTTGAACCAAACATGACTTAAAATGTATATTTTATTACATAAAGAGATAAATATGACATTTTTTTATTTTTATCCCAAAATAGTTATTTCATTATTTTTTACCATATAATTAATAAAAATTTAAGATTGGAAAAGTGAGATATTTACAAGTGAATATTAGATAATTAGGAACGATTCACATGTGCTTCTTACATTGAAAATAAAAATTGAAAAAACTAAATGCAAGTTAAGAGCATTTGGATAATCACAAACACTTAATAATATTGAAGTCAGTACTGAGACAAGTTTGCAAAGACACAATGAATGTATTCTAAACATAGTTCTCAAACTCCTCAAATATATATATATATATATATATATATATATATATATATATATATATATATATATATATGCTTCTTTCTGTGTCATATAATAACCAACATTTAATAATTGAACCAACAAAACTTGAATATTGATATAACCTCACATGCATATCAACCGTTAAACAATTCACTCGTAAATTGAATAGTGCTATTCGAACCAAAAAATCCAAATTGAATTTATACCTGCAACTTCATTTTAATTTCTCCCTTAGGGCAACGTATTAATAATAACGAAATTTTGTATTATCTTCACAAATATCTCAAAAAAATTAAAAATTTAAAGATATCTTTAATTTTAGGATAAAGTTTTATTTTCTCTTATGTTTTAATATAAATAATCAATAATATTAAACTAATAAAAAAAATTAATAATATAAAGTATAAAAGTTAAAAACAAAATAAATAATGCACATAAAATTCAAAAATAAACACATGTAAAAATAAATTAAAATACTGAATAATTTATTTATTTATTTATTCTAAATCATACATAGTAAAATGGTTATTTTTATTATTTTATTTTCTATAAATGGTTGATGGTTCACTTTTAATTCAATTTACATATAATCCAAGATGTAATGATAAAAATAATATAATATTTTTAATTTTGATATTTATAGTGAAATTAATAAATGGAAAAAAGTATAAAGATACAAAAAAATTGATACTAAATTTAAGAAATTAATATTTATATATTAATTAATTTCAATTAAATTATTTAACTATTTTTTTAATAAATTATTTGATTATTATAACAAACACAACACATATTTTATTTCTTAAATTTCGTAAGTATATTTTTTAATTATGTTAAGTATATCAAAAAATATTTTTAAATTTTTCTAAGAGAGTGTAAAAAAATTATTTTTTATTAATTTAAATATTTAGTTAATTAATTTTTTTCATCAATAAATTAATATAAAAAAATGAATAATGTAAAAATATAAATTTAAAAAAATTATCTGTGAGATAGAGGAAGATATATGAATGAAAATATAAATCAAAAGTATTAGATTAACTTTTTAAGATTATTTTTTTTATTTTAATAAACTTTCATGTTTCTATTTATTTTTTTACTTAGAGTATATTTTTATTTTTGAATCATAAAATATAGTAAGTAAGTAATTTTTTTTACTTTGTTATTATTTGAAAGGATATTTTAATAATTTAGTAAAAATAAAATAAGAGATAATAAAAATAAAAGTTAACGTCATTATTGATAAGATTTATTTGTAATAATAAGTCCAATTTTAAAGTTATTAGATATACTTTTTAAAATGTTAACAATATTCATAAAAAAAATACAAGATAGATTATTTTTCTCCCCAAATATCTAGCAAATTAATATAATTTCATAACTTATGGATACTATGGTGTTCACCATAATTGCAAGTATCATTTATGCTTTGGAAAAATTAAAAAATATAATATTAAAAAATTATAACAATATCATATAAATTTTTTGAGTTATAAATACATTATTGAAGTATTATAAATGTTACAATCATAACATAAATGATAATTTTATAATATTTTTATGTTATAAATATAGTACAAAAGTATCATAAATTTCATTACAATATTATATTTTTTTAATATTTATATTTATAATATGAAAATTTTATATAATATATTTACAAAAAAATTTATATACTTAGGTTATCACATAATTTTATTTAACGTTGCAAATTTTGAACCATCAATAAACGAGAGCGCGTGCCTGCAGGAAGAGGAGAAAATCACACTCAAAGTATAAAGAATAATGAAGACAAAAAACGGGCAAGAAAGAAAGTATTTTAGTGAGAAATATATAAGGAATAGGTTTGGATGATAATAATTGATTATTAATTTATTTTATTATATTACATCGATAGTTTTAAAAAATTAAAACTTTAATTATATCATTATTTTGGTAGGTTTGTTATAATTATTTTATCAAAGTATATTAGAGTTAAGAAAAAAAATTAACGTGATATATATTCTCTCTATGTTGTTATTTGAAAATATTTAATTTTATTAAAAATAATAACGATTTAAAAAGACACTAAAATATACATTATATCATAAATAAATATAAAATGAATAACAAACATATAAATTGTCAAATTGACTGTGATATGAAAACAAATAAAAAATAAAACTTGTGCGTACTTACAATATGTTATCTTCAACTCACAAGAGAAAGAAAAGGAAAATATCTATTTTGCACTAATATGGTTGTGTTTAAATATTATAATTTATGAAAAATAATAAATATATTAATTATAATTTATTATAATAAAAATAAATTAATTTGATTTTTTATTATTTTCATAAAATAAAAACCTCTATAAGTTTTATAAATTTTAAAACATACATTAATTATTAATCAATAAATATATATATATATATATAATTTAATTTAATATTAAATTAAATTGACCACCTTTTTCTATTTATAGTTTCAATAAAAAAAACATCTGCGTCACATCTTTAAATATACATTTTACGTTATAAAAAAATGATGATTAAAAATAAAAATTCATCTATAAAAAAAAGAGAATGCATAATTATTATTAAAATAATATTTAAATCATATATTATAATTCAACCGTATTATTATTAAAAATAATTGTATAATAAAAAATTATCATTTCTTTTATTTTTATTTATTGTTTCAATTATAATTTATTCAAAATAAAATAATTTATTTCTAATACAATTTGAAAAAAAAATGAAGATTTTTTTAATATTATCTAAATAATATTTTTATAATAAATAAAGGAATTTATCGGTATTTTTATCATAAAAATTATAATATACACTTTAATCTATATTTTATGTTGTTTAAAAATAAATAAATTACACATACTTTATTAAAAATGAATTTATCTGTATTTTTATCATAAAAATTATAATATATACTTTAATCTATATTTTATGTTGTTTAAAAATAAATAAATTACACATACTTTATTAAAAATGCTAGTGCAAGTGTCGTTTTTGTATCATTATGTTATATTGAAAAAAATAAAATTGGACGATAATGTATATTGACTTTGGAAAAAAAATATAAAGAAAAGAAAGAAGTATGTTAATTGTCATTATTTTGCCCCATTTTACAATTAAAATGATAAAACATTACTTAAAGGATAACCTTTTTCCCATTATTACAATTGCAATACTAAATGGGAACAATGATGGAATTGTAAGATCCAATTTTTTTTAAAGATATCGGTGAGATGTTATTCATTCATTTCGAAAAATATATATAATTTAATGCAAATATTATTTTTTAATTTATTATATAAATTTATTTGTCCTATAAAAAATCTAATTTAATTTTTAAATAGTAAAAATTTAAACATATCCTCGATAATATATCACTAATCTAATCTACCTTCTGATCTAGTGAAAAAAATCTCAAATATCGTATTCTTTTTAAACGTAGTTCAACAATTAAATTTTTAATATCATAATTTCTTCTTTTGAGAAAAGCAACATTTAAATGGAAAATTAATATTTAGGCATGGAAGAATTTGTAACCCGAGAAAATTAAAATGAAAACTACGAAAGCAGCATATAAACGGTATATATATATTCAGTAAAAAGTTTTGAAACTTCAGACACTAATAAAGAAGCATATAAACGGCTATATATAGTCATTAAAAAGTTTTACAAGTTGAGGCAATTGAAAAGTAATATTAATAAAGAAATATAAACAATATAAAAAGGGAAATATTTAATAACAAAGGAATAATAGAATTATTGTTATTGAATAAATAATATCATTAATCATTTTCTTTTATCCTCTTTTTATGGAATTTATCAATATTATCTACTTAGAACATAGAAAATATGTTTGCTCTTTACTAGAATTCTCCATGTTTTAAATCCAAAATTGTTGATTCATGTATGTAATAACAAGATAAGAATAATAATATCGATATATTGAAATATACTGTTTAGGTTGAGTCGCAAACTAAGTTGTTTTTAAGACGTTTCGTGATTCTGTTAAAATTTGTGCAAGCAAACACAATCTCGTCTTCTTCACGATAAAATAATCCATAATCTTTTCCTATGTCAAAGTTTCATTATATCGATGAAGTCTGAAATGTTACACCTTTAAAGTATTTATGTTAAACTTCAAAAACAATTTTGTATATTTTTTTCTTTGCTTAGTTATCAATAACAGTTTCTAAGTTATATTTTGAAACTAAGAGCTATGGTTCTCTATTTATAGCTTGAAAAAAATGTGTAAATTTTACATAATTATGAAAATAATAATCATAAAATTTAACATTTTTTACATCAATTTTTTTTATTTAAATTCACGTTATTTTCAATCAAATTAGATTTGTTCTCTATCGTTATATACTTTCCTATTATATGGTTAGTCTTTTATGTTCTTAAAATCTAAATATGTCTTCTTCTTTTGTTTTTTAGAAAAAATTACTACAATATTGTTACAAACAACAAATATTTTGAAGATAATTCGTTTTGTTACTCATACTTAAAAGTATGTATGATGGGAAATTTGATATGTACTGGATAATTCTTTTTAACTTATTGAATTATTGATAACTAATTAGACTTTTTAATTTTATGTATGTTTTTTTGTCTTTATCTAGCTATATATGTACGTTAATTTTTCTTGAATGATTTGATTAATAAAATTACAAGTATCTTATCTAAAAATAATAACTTAAGTTGATCTTCTTTAAATATGTTGCAGTAAGATCTAAAAACAAATGCAAAATATACATTTAGCGAGTAATTAAAAAGGTTATATGTGCCAAATTCTACCTACTAAAATAAATAAATTTAGATAATTTTGAAAAATGTATACAACAAAGGAATTTAGGGAGAGAAAAAATTGTTGTACAACAAATGAGAAAGAATAAACTTGAATTGTCAATAAAAAAAAATGCCTTTTTTTCTTTCTATTTTTTCATTCTTTATCTATCTGTTTTCTATTTACCTATTTCTAATATAAAAGGGCATTTTTGCTCTACAAAAATAAAAATACATAATTATTCTCATTTTTAACAATACTACGAAAATACCATTAAAATTAAATGTCATGATTTCATTTGATGCATTTTTGAATAATAAATTTAGTTTTAGTGGATTATGCTAAGAGATAAATTATGAATTAACTAAACAAAACTTATCATTCCATTAATTTCTGTATGTAAATTCTTAATATTTGAAGAACGTAACTGATGATATGGTTATATTAAATTTAATATAACAGTAAGTTAATTCAACAACAAAAAAAGTACGTTAATTAATTTATGAATTTTTTTATATTAGAACATATAAATATTATATTGACTGTATTGTTTTATATTATGTGTTTGTTTTTAATTTAACAAAAATTACTTCTAGTTCATATGATTTTTCAAATTTTGCAAAGAATTTGTCAAGGATTTAGTAGTAATTACTCAAAACATCAATGTTAGATAGAAGGTGTTCACGATCCTATATACTAATTTTTGCTTGGGAAAATTATATATTTTTATTTCCTCGTACATTGTTGTTTCACTTCTTATGTAAGTATATCTATGCTAGAGGATTCTTAGTACCTTATACATTTGCATAACGTATTTGTCCTTACTTTTACACGGTTAATTTATTAACTTACATAATTTTTATAGATTAATTTACTTCTTTCCGAATATAATTTAATTTTTTGGAATTAGCATACTATACATGTCTTTCTCGCTATATTTTTAATTATAGATGTAATTAGTTAGATGATGAATGAATAAAAGATCAAAAAATTATAATAAATTAAAATTTTACAAAAATTAGACATATATTTGCGTGTAAATAAAGTAACGTAAAAATATAAATATTGACATATAAGATTTTTAGATAAAAATAATTTAAATCACATCATTGATCTAAGAGAAAAACTATCAATTCCCCAATTCACCGAACCAACCAACTATCCACTATAAAAAATAAGGTCAAATTACAAGTTTATGACTTAAACTACCCATCAAGGTAATACTCATAAATAATCTACTTACAAGTCATTATTTTTATTATAGTGTCTACAAGAAATGTGTTAGGATTCGGATCAACGTTCTAATGAGTTCGAGCCACAAGAGTTAACCAAATTCATACAACTAGTACTTGAAAAATTAGCATAATAATATAAGTATGCATATGTGTTATATAGTAGATTTAATAATGAATAATCATAACTAAATAATTTAATAAATATATCAAATAAATCAAAATAAACTAACAACCTTATAATAATAAGTTTAATTATAAGTTCAATAAATACAATTTTTTAAATATTAATAATCAAACAAATTTGTCCTTAAAAGTATTTAGAATAACTTAAAAACATAACGATAATATAGTAAAAATACTACTTAGTTTGAGTAAAAACTAAGTTAAATTCAAAAACCTGACTGCTTGACTAATCGATCGAATATTGTCACTCAATCGATCTAGTCAAGCTCGATCGACCAACTATGGATAGTTCAATCGATATAGTTAAATCTTGATCGATCTAGAATAGCTTAAAAACATAACGACAATATAATAAAAATACCAATTGATTCGAGCAAAAAATAGATTAAATTTGAAAACTTGATCGCTCAATCGATCTAGTATGGCCACTCAATCGATCTAGTCAAGCTTGATCGATCGAATATGGATAATTCAATTGATCTAGTTAAATCTCATAAATCTAGTGACAAATTAATTAATTTATAAATAAGTAGATCGATTTAGTTATTTATTTCCGATTAGTATAGTGCTCCATCAATCTAATCACCACTCGATCAATCGATCGATCTATTTAAACAACGTTCTTATATATCTAATATGAAATATAATGTACATCAAAATAGTGATATACGTAAGATATGAATGTTAAGACTTGATAGTTTTTTCGGTTTGAAAATATTCTTGAAATACACACCTATAATTTAACAAAATGTTATAAAAATATTATATATTTTTTGTTACTACATAATATTAAACTTTACACATATAACAAAAATATCATTAACGTATGTGTAATTTGATGTTAAATCCCGTTAACTGATTGATATCGATAATATTTTTATAATATTTTATAAAGTTTAATGTGATGAAAGTAACAAAAATATTTAATGGTATTTTTGTAACAATTATAAAGTTAAATGATATTAAAAATAATAAATCAAAATTTAATGATATTTTTGTAATAACATCTAAAAATTAGTGGTAAAAATTTATATTTTAATGGTAAAATAGTCGTGAGAATTGTTTGAATTTTTTAGCATTTTTGTTTATGAAATCGACTTGTATGAAAAAAAAATATTATAACAATAAAAAAAAATTATTTTTGAAGACAATTTGATTAAGGAAGATTACAAATCACCTTCTTGTTTGTATTAATCCGTTCGTGATTGATTATCGTAATATTTTCATAACAGTAAACAATCATTCTCAATAGATCCATGTATTTCTCAATAGATCCATGTATTTTAATCGAATCCATAAATACTTAATAATTTGACATGATGTATATCATAAAAAATTTAGTATCCTATTTTAGAATGTTTATATCTATAATCTATTTATGACTTTCAGTATGATTTAATTCTAAAATAGTTGAAGTTTTGAATGCATTGAAAGCAAAAGCAAAAGCCAAAGCCAAGCAGATGCAAGATTTCCAAAAAAGTGTTAAAACTATGATAATGACACGTGGGCTAAGCTTCTGTGAATTGTCCTATTGTAGAAGTTGTGGCTTCCATCAGTCTTTTTCGGAGGGGGAGGCAACATCTCACACACACAATAGTTGATACTGTTGGTGTGTGTTGTGGTGCATGCTGCAACAGTGACAGACACTAATGTTTAGTGGAGCAAGGAATGACAGACAATAATATTAACAGATCCATAAAACATGGATGTGCAGAACTAGGGTTAGCTTTAGTTTTCGTTTTCCTTGCATACATAGAGCAAGACACTTGTACAGAAACTGAACAGAAATAATATGAAAAATACATGATAATTATCATAAATACAATATTTGTCATGGTATCAGAGCAAGTTATTACTGATTAATGAAATTACCCGCTACGTTATTTTTCTGTTCCAGTAGCATCTGATTTCTGGGGTGACCGTTCTGGTTTATACTTACCCTATAATTTTTTGTTTTTTTCCTGGTGTGGCCATTCTGGTTCTCGACACTGGTTAGATCTAGGTGGTCGTTCTGACTTACTCGTTGAAACCGTATTGGTCTAACTAGTTGGGTCCAACGTTGGTTGCCTCCAAGTGTGGCCGGTTCCACCATCAGTTTCTTTTCTAAAAAAGAAACAAAACATAACGATAAATGGCAATGAGGTCGCGTTCTTTGTATCTGTATTTAGAGTCACAAATTGCTCGTTGGTCGTGGAACTATCGCAGTCTCTCTACGTAGTTGTGGGCAACTGCACCATTTTCCTGCCTCAGGGAAACTTGAAACGTAGCGACATATAACGTTGTCTTCTCAACAACATATATTTTGTGTTTTGTCTCTGTGCGTGTGGTTGCTTGAAGTCGTAGGTCTATCTGCAGTTGTGAGTAACCATACTATTCTTCTAAGCTCAGACAAGCTTGTAACGAGAAGGAACTGCAGAGGGCTGTGCAAAGAAAGCACTACAGAGGGCTACGCGAAGAAAGCGTCGTAGAGGGCTGTGCGAAGAAAGCGCCACAGAGGCTGCATGAAGAAAGCGCCACAGAGGCTGCATGAAGAAAGGGTTGCAGAGGGCTGCGCAAATGAAAAAAAATGAATTAGGGTTACCAAATATTCTATATATAGTCGGTGTACGAAGTGTAAAAAAAAATTAGATTTCATGGCAGAATCTAGAGATTTAACCACCAACTTCATATTGGAAGATTTGACGACAAAAATGACGGAAGTTCTAACTAGAGCTTAGATCACCTCACAACCTCCACTAACTGAAGTGTCGACTACTCCCATTAGTATCAAGTTTGGAGGATCCAACTATGCCTTGTGGTCCCAGGTGGTGGAGATGCATATCTCTGGCAAAGACAAACTGGGATATATTAATAGGGATTTTCCTCAACCTGTTGAAACGGACCCCTCATTTAGGAGATGGCACACTGAAAATTCCATTGTCAAAGGATGGTTGATCAATTCGATGGACCCCTCCTTGATTGCAAATTTTATTCGATTCCCAACTGTGAAACAGGTTTGGGATTATGCTACTACCACCTATTATGATGGGACATACACGTCTCAAGTGTATGATCTTTGTCGTCGAGTTACTCGTATGAAGCAGGCGGGTGGATCCATTGAAAAATACTATAACGACCTTCAAGGGTTGTGGCGAGAAATTGATTTCCGTCGCCCTAATCTAATGGAGTGTACGACTGACATATAAAAATACAACTCCATCATACAGGAAGATCGAGTGTATACCTTCCTCGATGGACTTGATGACAGATTAGATAAAACTCGAAGTGATGTGCTTCAAATCAAATCATTCCCTACAGTGGAACAAGCCTATGGATTCATCCGTAGGGAAGAGGTCCGACAGACCGTGATGATCACGGGTGTAGATACGACATCCGAAGCAGTTATGGATTTCAAAGGGATCAAGGGACACTATAATCTATTGCCATCCAAATCAGGAACTTTTTTGGGTAGCAAGAAATCCACGGGAAATCCACTGCTATTGACATGAAATGTGGCCATTATGGAAACTCTAAACACACCCGTGAAAACTACTTCAAACTACATGGGTATCCAAAATGGTGGAATGATCTTCAAGCACAGAAGAAACGAGAAACCACTGGGTGAGCCGCTATGGCTACCAATAATGCATCATTATCCCTTATTTCTCAGGCCGAATCTTCTCAGGATCCAGATATTTCAATTAAAGCATTTCACATCTCTACTCGTAGTGATAATGAGGATTGGATTCTAGACTCTAGAGCTACAGATCATATGACATTTGACCCAAAAGATCTCTCCAATACAACCCATCCGAGACGGAGCCGTGTTACCAATGCCAATGGGGTCACTTATCCAGTTACATGGGGTGGAAAAATGACTTTATCTCCTTCATTATCATTATCTAATACATTACTTGTACCCTCTCTTTCAAACATACTATTGTCTGTAAGTTAGGTCACTTCAGATCTTAACTGTGTAGTATTGATGTATTCTACCTTTTGTCTTCTACAAGATATTCTCACCAAGGAGGTCATTGGGCATGGTACTAAGAGGGGCGGGTTATATTATGTGGATGACCTCAGTTCAGGAAGAGCCAATCACATGCAACACACTGTTGGTAACAAGGAAAGCCATATTTGGTTATGTCATCGTCGATTTGGGCATCCATTATTCGGGTATTTAAAACACCTATTCCCCAGTTTATTTTCAAATATCACACACTCATATTTCAAATGTGATACTTGTATCCTAGCAAAAATTCATAGGGCGTCTTATCCTATAAGCATGAATAAAAGTATGACTCTTTTTGCTTTGGTACATTTTGATGTTTGGGGACCTTCCCCATTCATTACATCATCGGGTCATCGTTGGTTTGTTATTTTTGTTGATAATTGTACACGAATGACATGACTTTACCTTCTCAAACATAAAGATGAAGTATTTTCTACATTTCACTTGTTTCACACCATAGTTCAGACACAATTATCTGAAAAAATTAAGATTCTTAGGTCTGATAATGGAGGGGAGTATGTTAATCAACAATTTTGGACATACTTGGACAACCATGGTATTCTCCATGAAACCTCGTGTTCATAAATCCCACAACATAATGGGACTGCGGAGAGGAAGAATAGGCATATTTTAGAAACTGCTCGGGCCTTACTAATCGGTGCACATATGCCTAGTAGATATTGGAGTGATCCTGTTACTACAGCTGTGTATCTACTGAACTGTATGCCCACAAAACCTTACAATTTCAGACTCCATTAAAGTTGCTATCTGATCATGTTCCCTTGCATATTATTTTGATGCTTCCATCCCGAATTTTTGGATGTGTTGCTTTTGTCCACCTCCACAAAAATCAACGAACTAAGTTGGATCCATGTGTTGTCCGATGTGTATTCTTGGGGTATGGCGTACAAAAAAATGCTACCGATGCTACGATCCGGTTACTAAAATAACCTATATTGCCATGGATGTCACTTTCCTAGAATTTGAATGGTTTTTTCCATCACTGGTATCCAATTACCCTCTTTAGGGGGAGAATTATGGTGAAGAACGAAATTGGCTTGATGTTGATATATTAGATACTAGTAACAATCCAGCATACTCGGATCATGCCAATAATATGGAGGAGCTAGTACTTAGACTCGAACTTGAACTTCCAAGAACTGAAGTTGAAATAGTAAATGAATCTCTAGAAGATGAAGTGGTTGATGCACCCCTCCACTCTCTAGTACCCAATGACCCTCCTGCTGAGAATACTCCTGAGGTAGGCTATCCTATCACACCTTTACAAACTAATGCTATAGATACATCTATTGGTTATGTTCTACCTTTTAGACACAATCGAAACAAACCTCCAAATCGATACTCCCCAGAAAGAGAAGAACGACAATCCAAGTATCCAATAGCCAATTATGTATTTACTCAAGGGTTATCAGAACCTATCAGGGCGTTTGCACAAACACTCTCCTTATGTCGAATTCCAAGTAGCATTGAAGAAGCCTTATCTGATCCAAAATGGGCTCAAGTTATAAAAGAAAAATTTGAGGCATTGCAGAAGAATAACATATGGGTGTTAAGCAAGTTACCTCAAGGGAGGAAGATGGTAGGATGCAAGTGGATTTCTCCATTAAGTATAAAGTAGATAGGTTAGTTGATCGATACAAGGTGAGGATAGTAGCAAAAGGATATACACAGAAACATGGGATAGATTATCAAGAAAACTTCTCACATGTGGCTAAACTAAAAATTGTTAGAGTTTTGTTATCTTTTGCAGCAAATTTAGATTGGCCATTGCACCCACTTGATGTAAAAAATGTCTTCCTTCATGGTGATCTTAAATAAGAAATTTACATGGATATCCCACCAGGATATACTGTTACATCAGGAAAAGAAACTGCATGTAGATTACAACGAGCATTGTATGGACTAAAACAATCATCTCGAACATGGTTTGGTAGGTTGAGTTCAACAATGAAAAAATATGGGTTTCAACAAAGCAACTCAGACCACACTCTTTTCCTAAAACATCGATTGGGGAAGATAATAGCCATTATAGTCTATATAGATGACATGATCATTACATGGGACGATAAAGAAGAAATCTCTAAGCTTTAAGAACAATTGTCAAATGAGTTTGAAATGAAGAACTTGGGAGGACTCAAATACTTCTTAGGTATTGAGGTAACAAGATCGAAACAATACATATGTCTTTCCCAAAGGAAATATACTCTAGACCTATTGGCAGAGGCAGGACTACTAGATTGTAAACCTATTGATATTCCAATGGTCCAAAATCATAAACTTGGAGAATATGTGGACCAAGTACCAGCAGATAAACAGAGATATCAACGGTTAGTAGGTAAACTCATATACTTATCTCATACTCGACCTGATATTGCTTATGATGTGAGTGTCGTGAGTCAGTTTATGCACTGTCCAAGTGAAGACCACATGGATGCCATCATGCGAATACTCTGTTATTTAAAATCCTCCTATAGGAAAGGACTTATGTTTTCAAAGAATGGTCAATTGGAAGTCGTTGGATATCCAGATTCAGACTGGGCAGGGAATATGAAGGATCAGAAATCTACTGTTGGGTACTTTACTTTTGTGGGGGGCAATCTTGTTACATGGAGGAGAAAGAAGCAAAAGGTAGTTACCTTATCTAGTGTTGAAGCTGAATTTCAAGGAATAATCAAGGGAATATGTGAGCTCCTTTGGTTGAAAAAACTTCTAACTAGGATTGGTGTTACTCTTAACTCTAAAATGAACTTATTTTGTGATAACAAAGTAGCCATTGTCATCTCTCACAATCCAGTTCAACATGATCGCATGAAACACGTTGAAGTGGATCAGAACTTCATCAAACAGAACCTTGAAGAAAAGATTATTCAGCTTCCATTTGTTAAATCAGAAGATCAATTAGCTGATATACTCACAAAATCTGTGTCCGCAAAGAACTTCTACAACTCACTTGACAAGTTGGGCATAAGAGACATATATGTACCAACTTGAGGAGGAGTATTAGTGCGTGTTGTGGTGCATGCTGTAACAGTGGTACACACCAATGTTTAATGGAGCAAGGAATGGCAGACAATAATATTAACAGATCCGTAAAACATCGATGTGTTAGCTTTAGTTTTCGTTTTCCTTATATACATAGACCAAGACACTTGTACAGAAACTGAACAGAAATAATATGGAAAATACATGATAATTATCAGAAACACAATATTTGTCTGATACCTTCAGGCTAATTCCTTTTGCAGTTTTCATTATAGTTCCATTTATGGAATTCTCGTTGCCAGTGTTCCTGAAATTGTTTCCAAACATGTTACCATCGAGAAAGAACATGTAATAATTTTGAGAACTATTAAAACCGCTAGAAGTTATGGTAATTGTTAGAAACTGGGAAGGGGTGATAGTTTACATTATAGTGTATTTTTCCTTCAGCAGGTCTCCTCCCTTCTTTATAACTAGATGCCTTTTTTAAAAATGTATCTTGTGTAGTTTGGCAATCTTCTGTAGCCTTTGTATCGATTTTTAGTATCGGTGGATATCTTATACCTATAACCCATGGTTGCGGGCCTTGTTCCCTGAGAATGTATGATGTTCATAATATAAGCATACATAGGGGTAATTTTGTATATTACACATGAGAGTGATCCTAATAAACAAATAATCTTATGTGTCAAAGTTCAATAAATATCTAATCATCATAAAAATATGAAAATAATATAATTATATCAAATGAATGGAGACCTAATAATTATCCTTTAGTTTCTGAAAGATCCAAAGATTATCCATACTTTAAGGGATAATCTAATAAATAATGAAAGACATATGTTTACACACAATAAATCTCTACAAAAGATAGTTATCTATAAAGTTACATTAATAGTTCATTCCTAATTAGATAAGTATAAGTTATTAGGTTTATTTTTCACCTATATATAGTCACGTATGCATAATATAACATAATATTTAATATCATAATATCTTATAAATAAGCACCTGCGAATCAGGTCCAATTTTAATTGCACAAATGTATAATAATGTGTAACATTAAAATAATAATTAATAAAAAAATAGATAACACACAATGATTTAAGTGTTTCAACTTTTCAACGTGAAAAATCTACTCTATTGACGACGACACACCGAAAAATATATACTAATAATCAAATAAAGATACAAATAACAATTTTCACATAACTTCACAAAATATATCAAGAAAATCCAAATACACACACAAAATAACTTCTTTTAATTTACTAAATATATATAAAAGATAAATTAATAAACATGTTATTAAATCAAATATTACCATATAAATGAATTTGTATTTGGGTTGATCTCCGTTTTCTTTCTTTTATATGTTAAAATTGATCATAAAGGTTGAGCAATCTAAGACCTTGAGGTTCAGCCCACCATTCAATTTGCCCAATTCTTACGCAGAACACAGAGAAGATTCACCATATTTTAGAGAACAATCCAAGTAACATTAGGTTCAACGAGCTTTGATCTTCCTCATGTAAATCTTCAATGTAAAAATTAGAGAAATCGGCTGAGAGAGTATAATATTTACCTTTTGTTTCAACTCTGGCAGCTGTTCTCGTTCTCTATTCTCAGCTCCCCAATTTGGCTTTCCTATGCTCTCGAGGCTGCTATGGAGAGAAAGAAAATGGTGATATATATATGAGGAATGAAAAAAATAGTTTAATAATAAATGAGTTTAATATTGTTTTTAGATTTGTATCAATATTTAACATAATATCATACATCTTATAACATAAAATTATAGCTAAAAACTATATTTTCACATAATTATTAGAACGAGACTGAAATCTCCTCCAAACTCATCTTAATGCTATTGATTTAAGGATCATAGAACTTAAAATTACCTCTTAAAGGTGGTCCAAGGTACTAAGAGTTTGTTTACGTAGATTAGTTCTATTTGATGTTGAGAAAAATCGATATCAACGTCTGCCTTAAGTTTGCGTTACATATTCATTAATTTCATTCTTTTACATGATTATTACTTGTATTTTTGTTTCCGTGATTTTTGCACGCCTCCCAAAAATAGTGCACATAATTGTAGTACGTGAACTATGGATTGTGGTTATGCATTTCTAGGATCTAGTTTTTATTCTAGCTTCTACGAATTCCATTAGAATATAACATTTCTAACTCTTAACTTTACTTTAAGAGAAAGTTGAATGCTAGAATGGAATATGCAAAATTTCTTCAGGACACAGTGGAAGAAACAGCAAAGGAAATTCAAAACTCACAAAGTGGAGAAATTAGGAAGACGGTAGAAGAACTTGACGAATTTATGAACCAGTTTAGTATGAATCATTTAATTCCTTCTAGAATACTTGAAAATCTATGGATTATCGCTACTAAAGGCATAAGTTGTTGGGAGGTTGGCTAAAACCATTCTTATTTTCTACATTTTGTAGCATGAGCATAATTTTTGATGTGTGCTGTTGATTTTCTCTGATTTTTGTTGAGAGAGTTATTGAATTGATTTTGGCTTAATGTCTAATGTTATATTTATACATTGAAAGGAAGAAACTAGCCGTTAAACTAGCCGTTAAATTAGCCGTTACTAAACTAGCCGTTACTAAACTAGCCGTTATTAAACTAGCTGTTACTAAACTATCCGTTATTAAACTAGCCGTTATTAATCTAATTATTCTCAACACTCCCCCTCAAGTTAGGTGTGTAGATATCGATCAACCCTAATTTGCTTAAATTTTCTTCAAATGATTTTAAATCTAAACCTTTGGTGAAGATGTCCGCCAATTGTTTTTCACTTCTCACAAATGGAGTTTCAATTTCCTTTGCTTGAATTTTTTCTCGAATGAAGTGGCAATCCACTTCGATGTGTTTTGTTCTCTCGTGAAACACCAGATTTGATGCTATATGTCGTGCCGCTTGGTTATCACAAAACATCTTCATTGGTTCTTGAATTTTAATTTCGATATCCAAAAGAAGTTGTTTGATCCAAGTTAGCTCGCTTGAGGTTGATGCCATGGCTCGATATTCTGCCTCGGCACTTGATCGTGCCACAACATTTTGTTTCTTGCTTTTCCATGTGACTAAATTTTCGCCTACAAACGTGCAAAAACCAGTGGTTGATTTTCTATCAAAGCTACCAGCCCAATCTGCATCGGAGTAGCCACACACTTCATTAGAATTATTACGTTTCATGAGAATTCCTTTACTAGGTGTCCCTTTTAAATATTTTAAAATTCTATGTATAGCCTCTAAATGTGGTGTTCTAGGTGTATGCATAAATTTACTAATTTGGCTTACTGAAAAAGAAATGTCTGGTCTGGTTACCGTTAAATAAATTAATTTTCCTACAAGTCTTTGAAATTGGCTTATGTCTTCTAAGGGTTCGCCATCCTCAATATTTAATTTGCATTTACTATCTATTGGTGTAGATGTTGGTTTACTCCCTAATTTACCAGTTTCTTTCAATAGGTCAAGTATATATTTTCTTTGGGAAATAAAGAGTCCCTTGGGTTAATGTGCTATTTCTATTCCTAGAAAATATTTTAATAAACCTAAGTCTTTGATATCAAAATTCTCCTTTAATTTCATTTTCACTTTTTTAATTTCTTCCAAATTATTTCTGGTAATTATTATATCATCTACATATACTAGAATTATGGTTGTGAATGTACAATAATTTTTGGAAAATAATGAGTGACCGACATTACTAATTTTAAAATCACAAGAAATTAAATAAGAGCTTAGTTTTCCATACCATGCTCATGGAGATTGCTTTAGTCTGTAAATAGATTTTTTTAACCTACACACTAGACTAGAATAATTTTCTTTTTTATGACCAGGTGGAAGCGTCATATATACCTCTTCTTCAAGTGTTGCTTGGAGAAAAGCATTCTTGACATCCATTTGATGTAAGGTCCAATTTTGATTTACCGCTATGGAAAGTAAAATCCTAACGGTATTCATTTTGGCCACGGGTGCAAATGTTTCTTGATAGTCTACACCATATGTTTGAGTGTAACCTTTTGCCACTAATCGTGCTTTGTACCTTTCAATAGTACCATCACTATTAAACTTAATCTTATAGACCCATTTGCATCCTACATGTTTCTTTCCTTTGGGTAGTTGTACGACTACCCATGTTTCATTTTTTTCAAGTGCTCGAAGTTCTTCTTCCATTGCTTTGCACCATACCAGTTGGCCTATTGCTTCCTCATAGTTATTTGGCTCATTTTCTTTGGAAATTGAGGTAAAATAAGTCCTATATTGTGGTGTAACATTTTCATAAGATAAATAATTTTGGATAGGATATTTTACCTCATATGTTACAAAATCCCGTAATCTAGTTGTAGGTTGTGGAGTCCGATTAGACCTTCTCAATGGTATTATTTCGGTAGTACCATCTTCCCCCTCACTTTGAGAAGTTTCTTCCTCTTCATTCTCATTGATTATTTCATTTTCATTTTCTACTACTATATTTCCTTCTTCAGAATAAAAAAATGGAAAGGTAAATTCATCTGGTTCCTCTTGGTTATTAGTCTCATTTTCTAGTGTTTTGTAATATGGCTCATTTTCTTGGAATGTCACATCTCTTGAAATGTAATGTTTTTTGTTAATCGGATCATAGCATTTATAACCCTTTTTTTGAGATGAATACCCTAAGAAAATAGTTTTGATTGATGTATAATCTAACTTGTGTTGTTTACTTTTGTGCACATAACATGTACATCCAAATACTCTTAAATGATAGATATTGAGTTTTTCTTGGTAGAGGATTTCTAGTGGGCTTTTGAAATTCAAATTGGCACTTGGCAATCTATTAATTAAATATGTTGCGGTGAGAACAACATCCGACCAAAAAATTATTGGAACATTATTTTGAAACAAAAGTACTCTTGTTACTTCAAGTAAATGTCGATTTTTTCTTTCCGACACACCATTTTGTTGGGGTGTGTAAATACAAGTTGTTTGATGTAAATTTCCTTTTTGCTTGAAAAAATTTGTAAAATTTTGATTTACAAATTCCGTTCCATTATCACTTCTAAAAGTTTTAATCTTTGCATCATATTGATTTTCTACAAAATTATAAAATTCTTGAAATTGAGAAAATACTTCACTTTTATTTTTTAACAAGTGTAACCATGTGGTTCTTGAAAAATCATCTATAAATATAACAAAGTATTTATAACCATTAAATGACTCAATTGGAGCAGGGTCCCAAACATCAGAATGTATTAACTCAAAAGGTTTTTTGCTTTTACAATTGGATAAACTAAATGGTAACCTTGTGTGCTTTCCTAATTTGCAAATTTCACAACTACTACAATCTAGTTGTTTGAAATCAAAAATACATTTTAAAATCTTATCGGAAGGATGTCCAATTCTCTTATGCCAAAGAGTGCCTAATTCTTCTTCTTTTTTAATATTGAAGTTGCATTTTTCTTCACTCAGAATATAAAGCCCATTTTCTAGAAAACCTTCACCAATGATATTCTTCGTTATCAATTCCTGAAAAATCACATTTTTGGATGTAAATGTAATTTCACAATTTAAGTCTCGTGTGATTTTACTAATGGATAACAAGTTAGATGTACAATTATTCACATGCAAAACATTTGAAATTTTTCTTGAAAGGAGACTAATTGAACCATTTCCTAAAATTTCCATTTTTTCACCATTTGCAACGATTACAAATTGTTTAGTCTCAATTTTTTTGTAATTATTGAGTAATTTTTTATTTCCAGTTATGTGATCAGTTGAACCTGAATCAAGAATCCATTTGGAATTTAAAGAATTTTGAGTAAGGTTTGTAATCATACCAGAGGTTTGTAATCACGGATAATTGTGTATACAGTTGCCTCATTTGATCCATATCCACCTCACCTTTTATTTCTTTTTCAGCCTCGTTTGTACTCATATCTTCTTTTTCCTTTTGTGCAGAGTAACCCATTTTCTCTCTGCTCTCTACCCGATTTTGTCGCTGATCTCCCCCTCTGACGAAGCCTCCACCTCGCCTTCCCTTTTGCCGGAGATGAGGGTTGAGACACCAGCATTCCTCACGCTTATGTCCTTCCTTCTTACAATAATTGCAGCGAGTGAGTGACCAGCATTCCTCGCGCTTATGTCCTTCCTTCTTACAATAATCGCAGCGAGTGAGTGTTTGGTCTCCCCGACGTTCTGGCCTAGGGTTAGATATGGTGACGAAAGCCTTGGCTTCGGGGTTGTCAGATAGTTGAGTACCCATCACTATTCTTCTTGTCTCTTCTCTTTCAACCATCCCAACAACCTCATCAACAGATGACAGCTCACCCATGAGAAGAATTTGTGAGCGTACCTCCTCATAGCTTGAATCGAGCTTGGCGAGGAAGGTGAAAATTCCATCCTGCTCCTCTCTTCTTTTGATTTCATCAAGATCGGCTGTGAGAGGTCGATACACTCTAATCTCATCATTCGTTTTTTGGATTTGGCTAAATAGTTCGGTGACAGATTGATTTTGTTGTTGTAACTGTTGAAGTTCTTGCTGAAGTTGATAAATAAGAGAGTAATTTTTCTTCTTTCCGAACATTGTCTCGGCTTTAACCCACATATCTCGAGTTGTATCTAGATATGTCATGAGATTAGAGATATGGGGTTCCATGGTTGCCAGTAACCAACTCATGACTAGATTGTCACTCTTTCTCCATTCTGAAATTTCCTTTCTTTCTTCAACTGTTGGGTGTGTTGGATCTTCGGCTTTTGGTTTTGATTTCTCACCAGTGACATGCTCAAATTTGTCTCTGCCGATTAGACCAAAAGTCACTTGACGTGCCCAAAGATGGTAATTTTTACCATTTAGCAGCACACCTGTAAGTCTCTCTATATGTTGTGATATTTTCTAGATTTCTTGAACTTATACAGTTTTTGTTTGTGGGATTGATTTGGAGCAAGATCAAATCTGCTCTGATACCATGTTGATTTTCTCTGATTTTTGTTGAGAGAGTTATTGAATTGATTTTGGCTTAATGTCTAATGTTATATTTATACATTGAAAGGAAGAAACTAGCCGTTATTAAACTAGCCGTTAAACTAACCGTTATTAAACTAGCCGTTATTAAACTAGCCGTTACTAAACTAGCCGTTACTAAACTAGTCGTTATTAAACTAGCCGTTATTAATCTAATTATTCTCAACATGTGCCCTCTGTATATCCTACTTGGTCCTGTACTTTGAAATTTTTATTTTTTGGGAGTTGGATGGGGTGGGCGAGCAGGGGTTGCAGGGTTCCATCCTAGACCTTTTATGCAAACACCATCTTTAAAATGTGTTGGTTATCATTTCTTTTAAAAACTTATGCCCGTGGGAATTGGACTATACTATTTTTATATTTCATATTTTTCATGTTACAGTGGCGAGCAAAGCAGCTGTATTTATTTGGTTACCTTTTATTATATTAGCTCTATTTTATTGCTTATATACTTAGAAGAGTCAGTCGTATATCTAATGAAGAATTAGGTTTTGTAAAGTGTTAGAATTGGTTGGATTTATTGATAAAGAAATTAGCAAGAAGTTAGAAAATTTGGTGGAATGTGTGGATCTCTTATGAGTTACATGTATATATGGAACATTGCATGTATACGTATTAATTACATAGGATGTACACATCACAGGATGTTAGAGAGATATAAGAATAAAAAAATATATATTCAAAACTTGAGATCGATCACACCATGACTCGTTTTAGAGGTCAGTCTTACAACACTATCACCAAGGGTCCTGTGTGTAGACAAACCCATACTATAGGTGTTGTTATGAGCGCGGGCATAAGTTAGTACTCATCTTATGGTTTGGATTGTTAGATGGATGGGACTCCTGGTCGATCTATGTGTCCAAATACCAAATTATTCAACGATGAACTTACTTTAGATAACATTACCGGGTTGGTTTTGTCTTTCTTAAGTTCATTAATTTCAAAGTTCATTTTCCCATGCAATAAGTGAATGGTTACGGTTTTGTAAGCTTACCTTGCTGTTTGTTATTTACAGGCCACTGTTAGTAAATATGTGCAAATACATGGGTATCAGCCCATATGGAACAGATGCGTATCTGGGTTATATGCTACGGAGAGGCTACAACAGTAAGATATGTCTTGTCTTTGTTGAGTCCCACATCGACTTTCAACTGTTTTTGGTATATTAAAATGCTTAATGAGTAGAATTTTATGGGTCATCTTTGAGGAATCAAGAAATGTTAGAAATCAGGTGAACAAAAAAGATCTATAGGTTATGAAACAATGCCTGAAATTTCTCTTTGGAAAGTTGTTTAATTTGAATTTTGCAGAATCATGAATGATGATAAGATGATTCAAGCTGAGGGTCTGGAATCCTTCTCAGAGAGAGAGCTCATGTTGGCCTGTTGAGAAAGAGGCATACTTGAGGAAATGCGGCAAGAGGTTGGTAGGAGTTGCAGTATTTTAATCAGATGGAACTTTCAACATCTCAAACCATTCTATGCTAGCTAGTATTTATAAGTTCTGAAAACAATGATGAGCTGGGCAACTTCACTGCTTAAGTTTTTGTCAGGTTGTGTCACTCATTAATTGTAGAAGGCAAGCTTCTTTTTTCTAGCTACATAAAGTTTTCTTTCTCCGTGCAGTTGCGTGATTGGTTGGATTTGTCTTTCAACCACTATGTGCCATCTTCCCTCTTGATTCTTTCTAGGTATCTATCTAGTTGCATGACCTGTTGTATCTTTCTCAAGGTGTAGAGTTGTATATAAGTTTTTTCATCATCTGGTAACCATTGCAGAGCCTTCTCGGTATCCGGCAAGGTTAAGCCAGAAGAAGCTGTACAAGCTACACTCTCATCTCTCCCAGATGAAGTCGTGGATACTATCCAGGTGACTGCTTTGCCGTCTGAAGATTTTGTTGCAGAAAGGAGCAGGAAATTGGAATTCCTGGAACTGCAGGAAGAACTTATCAAGGTTCTAAATACATTGTACATAGCTGGTTCCCCACCCCACAATGTTTTTAGCTTTAAGTTCTGGAAAATTTAATATCTAACCTTTTATCAAATGTAATCTTGCAGTGTAAGTTTTCGTATGAAAAGATGTATTAATACTGTCATCTGGATGCCTCTGCGTAGAGGATAGTATTTTCTTTCTAAGTTCTATTAAAGTATAGCCTGATATTCCATCGATAATTCAGTATGGTTTACTAATTTCCTGACATTTCAGCATTGTTTTAATCTCTTACTATGATATGAAAGTACAGAAATTAAAATTTAACTTGATTGGATTATTAACTTTCAGTATTCTTAAAAAATCTTGATTAACAATATTTTGGTTAAAAAGGTGCTGCTAAACTTCATCAAGATCAGATGTTCTTTAACTTTCTATGCCATGCATAAGCAACAAAATTTATTCTATTAGTGAGCATATTTTGATAATATTTGAAGTTGAACATTCTTACTTATTTGTATTGCAGTGGCCTTTATTAAGTTTTTATTTATGAACGATTAGCGCTCTGGTTGCTCCTTAAAAATGATTTTTCTGCTTCTAATTAATTTTTTTGATTTCCTTCGAAGGGAGAGGGTGTGATAAATGTTACTCTTTGGAAAGAACAATATTGTAAATTTTATATATCAATCTGCAAAAGTCCGAGACCAAAAAATAAAATAAAATTAATAATTCTGCTACTTAACTTTGTTCCCGTTTCCACATTTTTTAGTAATAGTTCCTTAAGCTTGTTGTTTCTTGATATGCTTTCCTTTCCTTTTAGTGTTTTATTATTATTAGTATTCCTTACTGATTTAGCATGCAGGAGAGAAAGAGGAGCGGGCAAAGTTAAATGCACCCAAGAACTTACTAACAAACTTTACAAGGATAGAGTTCAGTATGTCCTTTATTTTGGTAACTAATAAATATTTTCTGACATTACATCAAGTATTCACCAGAATTTACACCTTACAAGTTCGAACTACATTGATGGTTACACCCGTTTGAGATACTACCCGATTCCCCATAAATCATATATCAAGTTAGAGCGTGTACTTAATGCAAGAGACGGGGAACAGAAAACACAAAATAAAATAAAATAAATGTTTACAAAAATTAAGCTAGTAATGTAATGTGTAAAGACTAAATGTTATACTTGTTCGGTATATTTGTATAGAGAAGAGGCAGACTGACTTCAGTTTGTTGTTTTGATGAAGTATGAGTCATGACATCAGTTAGTAAACTTCTTTTTGGAATTAGGATGACATGATTTAGTACCTAAATGATTGCATTATCTTGTTTGTGTAAATGACTGTATTTTGCTCGAAACTTCTGTTTATCTTGTTTTTGATTTTTCTCTTGTTCCTTTCCTCCCATCTTTCATTGTTCATCTCACCCTTCGTCATGCTGCAAAAGAAGAAAGATACTTGTTCAAGATATATATTGTCAAATTAGGAAGTCCAGTTGAAGATGAAGTGGAAGCAAGAAAGTCTTAGAGGATGTCACCTTCACAATTTTGTTTCAAATTGGTTTGCTTTATGTGCCCGAGCATCGGTTACATTTTACTGAGATACTCATTGGCCAATCAGTTCCACTTTGAGACACTGGTTTTCGGGTTTCATGCTAAGCAAACATAATATGAGTGAAAAAAAAAACAAATGATACCCTAAAAAACTCAAAAAAATTGGATCAAAGTGCACTTTACACTAAAGTTATGGGTTTAAAGTTTATATTTTCTAAAATTGTGGGATTGAAGTGTTCTCTGGTTAAAAACTATGGGAAGCTCATTTTCTTAAATCTATTGGATCGTTAATTCCATTTTCACTATTTAAGGTTCTTTGTAAGGGGTAGTTTATAAAGATATGGAATTTGGTGTATATTAAAGGTATCACATTTATGAATAATTTGTATAGGACGAAATTTCTATTGGTTTGAACCATATAGAGTTTTTGTTTTAATTAGAATGTATCATATCTATCAGCTTGTTGCCAAATGCTTCTGGGTTTACTAATTTTTGGCAATCTCGTGAAGCTGATGTGAAACAAATTAGTGTAGCTTTTGTTGTACCTTTAGAACTCATCCACATAAAATGTCTTATAGAGATAAAAATCTAAAACACTTTTATAATTTACACAATGAATTGATTCAAAGATATTTCAATAATAAAAATAACTAATAAAAAAAAAATATTAAAAATATTAAAATATTATTTTTACATGATATTAGTATTAAAATAAATTTTTACACACATATCTACACACTTTTTTTATAAATAAAAGATAACTATATTATTACAATAATTTTTTATTAATGATAATTTTATTTAATAATAATGTAATAAAATATAATTAGTTGAATAGGTAAAATAGATAATTTATATACATTTACACACATATCTACACATTGGTGTTTTTTTGGTATCCTAAATTACAAAAATATGTTTTTAATACCCTGTTTTATGTAAAATGTGTTAAAGAATGATAAAATAATATTTTCATTAATTTTTTTATTAAATATAATCAAATAGTATACGTGTATATGTGTATTTTTTCCGATATATATATATAATAAAGTAATTTTTAATTAAAAAAACAAACATTAACAAAAAAAAATTAACATACAATTTTTTAACTAAACTTAAACTAATTTTTTTATTATCTAATATAAACCATTATAATCAAACTCATGTAGTTTCATTATTTTATTATTGATTAAAATATAATTTAGTTAGTAAATATTAAAGTTATATATTATAGTTTTGTACGAGGGATGTTATTCTATAGTATATGAGTATATTTGTATTATTTTTTATCTAAATTTTATTCATTGAATATTTATGTAGGATGATTTATATTATATTTATATTTATAAAATTTATATTTTAATATTAATATATATATTTACTCGTATTATCAAATATCATAAAAATTATAATATAATATTAAATTATTTTTTAAAAAACAATTAATATATCAGTGTAATAATTGAAGTGATTAAGAATGCTTTCCATTTTTATTTAAAAAAATTAATTATTGAGTAGATTATACCTTTTAAAATCTAAATTATACGCTTCTATTTTTTTTAAAATAAAATAACGAAAATAGTTTTAAAAAAAATAAGGAAAATAGATTCTTTAGCAATTGTTATATATATAATTTGTTTTTACGATAATGGATGATTTACGAGGAGTGATAGTGTAATCCGGTTTTAGTCGATTAAACTCGGCCCAAAACGAATCGATCGAACGCAATATAAGCTGTGGCCTTAAGCTCTAAGACCACACCATTGATTGTTTGTTTTAATCTCCAGAGCTTGGCAATTATAAAAAAGGAGGAAGCGATTATGGGAGAGACCACAACCGATGATGATTTACTTCTCAAGAGCTTCTTCGCCGAAGTCAGTGAGGTTGAGAGGGACAACGAGGTCGTCAGGTATATTATCTCTTTATTGATGTCAATAACTTTTTTTTTCAATTTTTTTGGGTTTGAAAAGATTGATGGTCAAGTAGGGTTTGATCGAGGGTTAGTCCTTGTTTTGCATAATTACGATTATTGTTCCCTTAGATAATTTTGTTGGTAGAATTTATTTCAGGTATTCTTTATTGGGTAATTTTGTATTCTCGAGCTATTGAGGTCGTGTTTTTGCAATAAGAAAATCCCTTGAGTGCACAAATTGAGGATTATTGAGTGAACTCTACATCATGCAACATTTAGATATCTCTAGAGACTACATAGGCTGTGGCTACAGTTGTCCCCGGGAGGATTCGTATGCTTACATTAATGGAATCATTTGTAAGATTTGTAAAATCCCTAAGATAATTTAGGGTTTATGGTTGTAGATACGTTATTGATTGCATGGAATTAAGACCGTCCTGAGTTGATTTATCCATTTAGGTTTAGGTTTTATTTAATCTAGCTCTATAGATGCAAGTCCTTTTTTTTTGTGAGGGGGGCTGGAAATTCCATTGTAGATAACCATGTCTACTAGACTTGTACTCATCATGTTAATTAAAAGAATGAACTTTGTTTCCCATCTGCATTAAATTGAAAATTCCCTTTTCCTTTTTGTTTTTCGAAGTTTTTGCGAGTCTATAAAGCACAGGGGTTGGGGATTTCTCTTTCAGAATGATCAGTTGTGATCTGGATGATTGATAGATTTAGCTGTTGAGAGTCTATGTTTCTCTTAATAATTTATCAAGGAGATACTATGACCAGATTCACGATAAGACTTTTGTTCTATCAGGAACAAAAATGATTATAAGTTCAGTAGAGCAGGAGGAAAGCCATTATCCATGGGTGTTTGGAACATTCTTGAGAGGACATAGCTGAGGGATTTTGTGGATGTTCGCATTATGGTTTAGTTTATGCTCGAATTTATTTTGTAATTATTGTGAGCTGTGAGACATTTAACCGCTAGGATTTAGATGAGCACATATGCTTCTAAGATGCAATTTTGTTGGAATTTGTGGTGCATCTACTCGTTGCTTATTTATGATATTCATGTGTACTTATTTTACTTATTTGTTCGTGTTCATAATTGTTAGACTATAAAATAGATGTTGGCCTATCTCTTAAAAGCTTACGTTTTTGGGTTGATTGGTGACAAACACACTCTAGTGCTCTATTATATTGAATTTTAAGTGTTGGGCCTAGAGTTGTATAGAACCAATGAAGTGTTAGGCTATATAATAATGATTGCCTGTTTCCTGTTAGCTTAAGCATTTTGGAGGACCAACACACTCTAACAATAATCATATTTATAAGTATCAGTATTTGCATTATGAATTTGAACATGGTGCCAGAGAAGTGGAGATTCTTTCATGTTTCTGGTGACTTGTTTTCATTTGATATTATCTTCCTTGCAATCAATATTCTTGGAAGATTCCTTCATTTTTTGACTTATAATCTTCATGTATCAAATAACACTTTTTCCTCTTTCAACAACGAATTTCTAGGATCCTTTCATGCTTCAAGTTGAATCCCTTTGAGCATCTTAACCTTCCATTTGATGCATCTCTTGAAGATGTTAAAAAACAGTATCGCAAGGTATTTTTTCAACGAATTGAATTGAAATGGCTATTTGTTTTATGAGTACTTGCTTGTGGTTCAGGAAGTTATTGATAATTCTGCTTTTAATACTAATAGTTATCACTGCTGGTTCACCCTGATAAATGCAAGCATCCACAAGCTAAAGAGGCATTTGGAGGTACGTAGCTCTCTATATACACTTTGGCAGGTGGATAAAAACATACTATAAGTTATGTTAACTACTGTTTTAGTTAACATGTGAACGGAACCAAATCTTTGGACTAGTAAAGATGTGGCTTAATGAAATTAAATGCAATACAATGTTCCTGAATTGTCCTTATGGTGCATGGAGTTTCTGAAAACTCCCATAAATTTCAGTTGTTGACATTCATTATTTTCTTTTTCACAAGAGGGCAGCTAAATGATACATTTGTAAATTGTAATCCGTAATCACACTCAACAAGGGGTTTGACAGTATGAATAGTCTTTTTAAAGACTATTGGTGTTTCTTTATAGCAAAAACTAAGCATAGTCTTTATCTTTTGTGCTACTCATGGTAGCAAAGTAATTACAATAAAAAATATAAATATTAT
Source organism: Hippophae tibetana (assembly GCA_037013495.1). Lineage (NCBI taxonomy): Eukaryota > Viridiplantae > Streptophyta > Magnoliopsida > Rosales > Elaeagnaceae > Hippophae > Hippophae tibetana. The sequence goes on along the minus strand of CM072809.1, from coordinate 11,101,770 downwards.
GATGAAGAGCGAAGAAAAAGGGTGTTCCAATCACAGACTCTTGTTTCCCTTTCTCCCCTCTCTAATGAGATCTGGGCTTCGAATAGGACATTGTTATTCCATAATAAATAAATAAATAACTTGCATGTGCATCTAAACAGTACCCATTTTTATACATTGCTAGTTAGATGGATTTTGACAATGACATTCATTTTAAGTTTGTATTTGTGGCAGAGATGTGTGATAACATAAATATTATTTCTATCTAGAATCTGATGATGTGAACATGTATATCTGTGATCTAAAATGTATGAATGGGTTACTGACCCAGAGATTGTTGTCGTTTGAGCAGCTTTGGCAAAAGCCCAACAGCTTTTACATGATGAACAAGAAAGAGATTACATTGTGAGCCAAGTCAATTCAGCAAAAGGTTAGTAATCTACTATTCTCTTAGCTCTTTATTTATTTTTCATTTTTTAATTTAGATTTCTAGTCAGAATTAATTGTGTTCCGTATCTCTTAGCATTAATGGGCAATGTGTCAATTTGTTGATAACTAGAAATTTGAAGCTTTTATACCTTTTCTCGTTCCCCTCCCACCTAAACAAAAGGGATGACTTCTGAGCTCTGACTCCTATGTCCATTGGATATACCAAGTCTTGAACTATTGTATATATGTTAGAGTTCACTCTTTGTGAACTTCAATAGTAATTTTGAGCTTTTTGTCCTTTCTCCATTGATTTCTTATGGGTTTTTTTGGGGGCATGGGAAGGGGAGTTTACTGCTGTTGTGACATAAAAGAGCTCATTTTTATATTGTTGTGGACTGCAGAAGAACTTAGATTAAAGAGGAAGAAGCACTTGAAGAAAGATACAACATCTAAAATAAAGTCACTGGTTGAAGAGGTATATTGGATTTCCTTTCTATCAATGTTTGTTCTTCATTTGTGTTTCTTTTGATGAATTGGTGAGTAATTTTCAGTTTGAGGATAATAGTCTGGTAAAATGATTATATCTTAATGTATTGTTGTATAATAACCTTGATGGTAGTTATGTATTCTTGTATTTGGAGTTAGTTATGTATATGTTGGTTCACTGGTTCTTGTCCTTGAATGTTTCCTAGCTCTTATGATGAGACTTTTTACTTGTTTATATTGGTTTACTTATTTATCTATTTTGGATGGAATAGATGATGTAATGTTGAGTTTAATAAGTTGGTTCAAGGCAGAATAGTATTTAGGTGTGTTTCCTTTCCAGTCATGCGCTTTGGGACATCCTACTTAACATTACTGCTTTTTGACATGGTATAGGGGAAATATGAGCAAAACTATGAACACTCAGAGGAGTTCCGGCAAGAACTAAAATTGAAAGTTAGAGAATTATTAACTGACCAAGAATGGAGGAGGCGGAAAATGCAGATGAGAGTATGCACAAAATCGATTTTTTCATCCCTTGTGTTATTCTCATTTTTGATTGATATTATAATGAAACTTAGTATTTTTCTTTTTCTTTGGTTGTGTAGATATCAGAAGAGGAAGGTAGATTGAAAAAAGATGAAGAAGAATCAAAAGAGATGTGGAAAAGAAAGCGTGAGCATGAGGAGCAGTGGGAAGGAACAAGAGAAAAGAGGGTTTGCTTCTATCTCTTTTCGATTAAACTCTATCCTTGTTTGAGCATGCAATGTATTTTTAGTTTATAGCTTTATTATCAAATGTTAGATTGGCCTTCATTAGAGGTAAGGTAGAAGAGTCCCACATTGATTGTAGGCATGGTAGAGTTTATACATAATATGGATCTCACCACTCATTGGGTTAAAACCTTTGTGATTGGGCAACCATTGACTCTACAAAACTTCACATTATAGCGTAGCTTCAATCAATCTTTTGGTCAAAAACATGCGGTCCCCCTTGCAGAAAATCTATATACGGGCCTTTCTTTGCAAGGGCAAATGACCCAATGGAAGAATATAATCGTTTTTTTTGAAGTGTTGGGCTTTTGCAAGAGACAAAGAGCCAACATTGTAAGAGGATGTTAGAGGTAATTGAGAACCTTCACATTGATTGTGGATTTCCTTTAATAAATGATATGGGCCTCCCTGGGGTTTTAGAATCATTTGAATTGGTTCCACCTATTTCATTAACTTTAAAAAGTTTAAGTAGAAAAATACCGAAGAATTATGTGGTGGATAGTCATAGTTCCACTGGAAAGCCTTTTTTTTAGTTGTAAAGAGCAATTTCATGGTTTTTGTATCATCTTTAAGCTAAGTGGTCTTTATTTGCTTTAATTAAATATCTATAAGCTTTTATGATTAAACTCTAAGCCCCTTTTTAGATCCAACTAAATATGAAAATTTTAAAAGTATATATCATATAGCTCCTGACTTAATCAAGATATTGATTTCTAAAGATAAACCTACAGCCAAGGATTATCTTAAGAGCTGTTGCCCATCTTCCGATGCTTTATCTCACGTCCCATTTTCACTGTTTTGACAATTTTCTGTTAGTATTTCATATCTCATTTCTCATTTTGAATTTCTATCTTCTGCTTTTTGTCCTTCGGTCAAGTTGGTTCAAGTTTTTTAATTACGTTCCTTTAAATTTCATTGTTAGGTTTCCAGCTGGAGGGATTTTATGAAATCAGGAAAGAAGGTGAGTGTGAGATTAAGATAACTATACAAAGTTTGATTGCAGTAATTTGAGCAATAATTGACGGCATGAAGAAAAATAATACAAACATTATCACATGCAGGGTAAGAAAGGTGAAATTCGACCTCCAAAGTTGAAGACAGAAGATCCCAACAAATCTTATGTTCAAAGACCTGTAAAGCGAGGTTAATTGGCTGTACAGCCTGGGCGCTAGACGAACTCGGCATTTGGCTGCTCATCTCAACAATGTACCTTACAGACGAGATTAGTATCAACTGCTATTGGCACCACCTCCATAAAAGGAAGAAAAATCAGATTTATTTTCATTCTGTTTATATGAGGCACGCCAAGATAGGAGTCTTGGTATCATATCTGTTTAACCAAAAACCCTTAAAGCTATTCTAGAATTTATTAACATACTGCCTTGTAATTCAACATGAGACGATCTTCATCCTATGTATGTGTTTGCAACGTCCATATGTTTAATTGTGAGCATGTTATTGTAGTCATGCATTTGGGTCTGGTAATTTTGCAGCAGTTATTAATTGAACTTACCATGTGATTCAAATTAATGTTGTAGTAATTGGATCCGTTTTAACCTTGAAAAAATCCTGATAATGACCAAAATGAAGTTCATATTTTGTATCGTGTAACTAAACTCGCTAACCGAAACATAATTGGCCAGCCACTTTTTAATATTGTCGGTGAAAGCATAGTTCGTCCCCAAATATTGTTTGATTAAAAAATTGTCAAGTAATTGCATATTGTCAAAACTTAAATTAAGCTATTTTGTTTTTATTTTTTGAAGGATAAGCCTCTTGTCAAAGCTCTAAAATGCACTATACAATTTCACAAAAAAATTATCCAAATAAGACGTGAAAAAAATAGAGTAAAATTTTAATTAAAATATTAACACGACCTGCGTAAAACATCTTTAAACCTGGAAGTATGTTTACCCTTCTTAAAAAAGCCTACCAACTTTATCAAATATTAATATCACAAAAAGAGTGTCGATCGACGTAATTTTGTTGCAAAATAAACGAAACTGGCAATAAAATCATTTATAATAATACAAATAATAAAAAGAATGATTTTGAGTATTTTTGTATTTAATTTGACTATTAACATGCAATGAAATGTAAATAATTCTAACGTAAAAATACTCATTCCTTACACTTTTCAAGAATAGTTTGAAATGTATTATTTTTCTCATTTAAATATTAAAAAATTCAATTTTAAATTTTACTTCATTTATAATTTTATAAATTTTATTTTAATATTATAACTATTTTAATTCTACCATTAAAACAAAATAATAGCAATACTATTTTCATTACATTTTCCTTTTGCAAATGAAGACCAGTTCTCATTATCAAAAGAATACATAGAATTTTATACCACCAAATTATTTAAATTATTGCAAATGTATCCCAAACTTTCATATGTTACTTTTATACCAAGGAACTTTCAACTTATTATAAATATAACATCTGAGATTAATTCTATCCAAAATTAACGTTTGATTACGTGTAAAACCTTAAATACCTCTCACTGCAACACCATAAACAACCCATCGTTTCTATCGCCACAATTTGTATCATCACAACTAAAATAACTCGACCAATTACAGCTAGTCCCACCATTTTTAAAGACGGCCATGAAATCTGTATATGATGATCTAATCAAAATTTGTTCGTTCTTCTATCCTTCTTATTTTCGTTCTTTGGATCTAGTTTCTGAAACTTACCTAATATCTACCGCCACCACCTGTTTGGGTCCAATCCAGAATGAAAACGACAAAGAAAACAATATAGCATTGCTAATAAAAAACTCAATCGAAAACTCATTTAAAATATAAATTATTCTACCATTCCCATAATTAAACCATTAATGTCGTGAGCCAAGCACTATCAATAAAGATCCATAACGACAATAATGAAGATTTCTGCTAACTCTCTTCAAAACGGAAATAGTAATGATAGATGGTTCATGGTGTTATAGTGAGAGGTATTTAAGATAAAGGATATTTAGGATTTTATACACTTAAACGGCAACTCCCATTAGAATTAACCCCGAATGATATATTTATAACTAAGTAAAAAATTCAATGATATAAAAGTAATAAATAAAACTTCGGTGATATATTTGTAACCACCTTAATAGTTTGGTGGTATAAAAATCTGTTTACTCTAAAAAAAAGAGGAAAAAAAGAACTATAAGTTCTCCATCAGTATGGCTAGATTTGAAGAGTTTTCCTCGCGGGTCCTGAACCAATTTATGAATAGGCATCACATATTGTGAACATTTACATAAGACTAATTGCATAAAGAATCAAAATGATCAATGCTTTAATTTGATACAAAATTTGACGTCCCACATAACAGATTTGACTAGTATCAATAGTAGCAGAAAGACAACATTTCAATCTACATATTTTACGTGTAGGAGCAAAAAAGGTAGCTTATATCTTCACACAAATGTTACAAATATATAAACGCAAAGATGAAACTTACACAATGCAACACCTCTATGATACATGAAAAACATTCTAGACATTTATATATCTCATCACAAATGCCCTCAAACGACAAGAAGAATATATAGTAAGCTCTAAACGAAGAACAAAAATATATAAATTAATGAGAAAAAGACTCGCACTACCATAGAAAGAAAGCGATCTCTACCTGCTTGTGGCTCAATTTACAAAGGGTGATTAGAACTCAGCTGCAACTTTTTAGCATATACGATACAAAAGTAAACTTTTTACCACTTGCCGCCTACTCGCACCAGAGTTGCATCTATCCTCATCAGGACTCATGCCAACAAATTGAGCTAGGAAAACAATATGTTCAAAAAGCCTTCCATTGATTTGTTTCTTCTTTCGATCCTGGAGAAGATATCACAAGTTACAAAATCTTGTACAGAAGACCCGAAGCCCCAGGGAAAGTATAAGCTTTTGACAAAGAAACTGCAAACATAAATGTGAAATGTAGTGGACTATATCCAAGCAAGTGAGCCTCGATCATTTGTTACTTGAGGACGGCCTCTTGTAGGCGTTGGAGGTCTGTTAGCATTCAGCTCCTGTTTGACAGAAGACCAGTCAGTCATAGCTAAAACTCACTATTGATAGTGCTGGTTAGAGGATGAAATTCCAATATCTCAGATATGCCTATATATAGTACCTGCATCCATGTATCCTCAATATTGCGTTCTGGTGATGTCTCTGGTGATGAGATTGCTGGTGGCAGGGGATGAATAAGTTTTGGCACCACGACGAGATCTCTACCCAAAACTAAGATCGCCCCAGCATTATTTGCAGTGCCTGTTGAAAGTGGGGGGAGAGAGAGAGAGAGAGCAAAAATGCTTTATTACCCCTAGAATCCCAAATAGCAGCATAGTATGTGAAGTAGATGCAGAGACATACCACAGTAATTGGTGGCAGAGAAAAGTGTTATCAGATGTCCTTGAGCAAAACGCTCAAATCCATCCATCACACATTCATGTGCTCGAACAATCAACTGAAGATCATTGTTATTACAGAACTCCATGACACGATCAGGCTGAAAAAAGCAAACCCCTTTAGATGGTATGTAAACATGCAGGACAATCAACAAATCATTGTTTTTGATAATTCCATGATATTAGGGCGTGTTTACTAATCCGTAATGAGAAACAATTAGAATGGGAATAAACATGAATCGAAATGAAGAGAAAAGAGAGTATAAAACTCATTCCCTTTCTTTACGTTTACTGAAGAGCTATAAGAAATAGGAATAAAAATATTTACTTAAATCATTTTAAATGTAATAGTAAAAAATATAAAATAAAAGAAATTGTTAAAATAAGGGATAGTTTCGTAATTACATCTTGTGAATTTGAGAAATGGAATCAATACTAAAGAGGGTAGGAAAACAATCAATGGGAATGACTCAAATTTGTGAGGTCCTTATTCCCTTTCCACCATATTCTAAGGAAGTAAAAAAAGGAGGTTCCCCTTGTTAGTAAACACACTTTAAGGCAGAAAAGTGTGTGCTCACATTCTCTCTCTCAGATCCTAAAAGTAACGCAGGGAACCAATAAAACAGATATTGCTCTTAGGGTAAGATTTTCCTGGACTTTTGACAGTTGATATTTAGTTGAAAGAAAAACACACCAGCTACAATGATAACCTTGCCAGAGTATACGTCAGAATCAAGGTATCCCAAGAAAGTTTTATTTTAGAAGTCAGATTTGCTAGTGTCCACAGTGAAAAGAATAAAATGATTTAATCTTAACAGAAATTTCAAAACTGAATTATAGACAATACTCGCATAAGCTTAGTTTCATCTGAGTTTAAGAAGAATGCCACAGTAATACATAAAAGGAGCAAATAAACACTCACCCCAAAAGTAACCAACCCTGGACCTCTCGCATTTGGTCTCAATCCTTCCACACTGTCGTTCTCCGTTGGGTCCGACCTGAGGAAAGCGATATGAAAATGTCATTTATCAATTAGATAAACACGTAATAACTGGAAGCAACATAATGGAATGAGATATACAAAACCTCACCATAATAAATCCATAAGTACAATTGACCCTGCTTCCATTGTAATTGGTCGTTGAAGATTCTCAATTTGTTCCACGTGATTTATAGACCGACCAATACCACCATGCATACAAATAATTTTCTTTTCAATTAAAGCTGCTAGAGGAAGCCAGTTAAACAAACGGTTTACCCGATGCCACACCCAAATTCCATCTCTTTCACCCTGCTCCATGATAATTAAGTCAGAAAATACAACCAGTTGAATCTGGAATAAATTGCAATAATTTGTGAATTAGCATTATAATACCATGCGCTCAATGCACTCAATGCGGAAGCCAAAAAGAGCATTGATGTCTGCAGCTTCATGGTTCCCACGAATCAGATGTACATTGTTGGGGTACTCAACCTGCAAGATTGCAATGGTTATAAATTGAATGATCTTGGCAGCAAGTTTCAGCAGAAAAACATTAATAAAAGCAGATGTACAATACCTTCAGTGCAAGCAGAAGAGTCATTATTTCCAAGCTATGCTGGCCTCGGTCAACATAATCTCCTAAGAACAGATAATCGATATATCTGATAGTCATTCATATAAAATCAGCATTATAGGAACCATAAAAGGAATAGGGTAAAAGTTCTTAAGTTACAGACAATTAGAATGGATTAAATCATTATACCAAAAAACAAAAGTGCAAATCCGAACACAATGGATGTGAAAAGAACTCAACAAGAATAACTAAATGAACAGATCATAAATTAACCACCACAGTAAATATCAATTATGAAGAAAAAGATTTGTGCAGTTATAGAAAAATAACAATAAGAACTAACTAGCTTCTAAAATGTAGAAAAGGGATTTTAGGTTTCTGCCAGACACCCAATAAGATAAGACTAATGTAAACGTGAACTTTCAGAGCATACTATTAAAATAGGCCATTGTACTGTTCTGATGTCCTAGTAGATTATTGGTTGAGTCCTTTTTGAGTCCTTTGAATTGATTAACAATTCACGAATTTTTCCATCATCAATGAGTTCTATAGATTGCTTCCAAATAAATACATTTAATTTATAAAGAAAATGACCAGAGTTAGGTTTCCAAAGACAATGTAGAGTTGCATTCGTGATGGTGACCTGCATTTGCATGTATGTAATGTGCTACTGAAACAAACTAACAAAGGAATAATGTAATAATGATGTCTTCACCTTATTCTTCTTCTTCTCTCTCTCTCTCTGCCCTTCATATAATATGTATTATTGTACTCTGGTTAATTAAATATTATCCACACTGAGCAATATTTTGGACTTACCATAGAAAATATAAAATTGGCCTTGAACCACATTAATGCTTAATTTGAGATACATAACCATAATAACTCACTCAAGAGAAGCATAAAATTGAAAAAAAGACTTACGCGATGTCTCCAGCAGTGGAAGGTGACCCATACTCATCAAAAAGGCGCATGAGATCCCCAAATTGTCCATGCAAATCACCAAATATTTTGATGGGAGCCCTAAGCTGTAAGACACTTGGCTCACTTGTGAATATCCTCTCAGCACTGTCACAAAGATCTGCTATTTCATTGCAGTCTAAGAAAAATTGCCGGCGAACTGGGGGTTTCCACCCGCGAGGCTTTAAAAGATGTGCTATAACCTGATACAAAGATGAAAGTGATTGAAAAATATGACAAAATTGGAAGATGTTTTAATATACAGGGTTGAGTACATGCATAGATAAGTACAGGCAAACAGGTCAAACTGTTCACTGGATGCCGTGTTCATCCAAGCAGTGTCAAAATAAGTACCAAATTTTCTATGGAAAATAGTATGCATCTAAGTCTTAAAAAGTAAAGACAATGCACTTGCAAAGAGTAAAGACAATTCACTTGCAATAATATCTTCAAATAAACATGCGCAAAAGAAGCATGTAAGTCCGAAATCAAGTTTATACTTCAATATGTTAATAACATGTCTCTAGAGTAAAAAATCATAACAATTTCGTAGTTGTAGCCATCTTTATGTTAAATAGGCTAAGTTGGGACAACTAATCTCAATTAAAATGTAATCTCTTTGTAACATATATATAAATATAGTTAGCTTTCTTTTTTAGTGGAGTAGTATGCAATAGAGCGATATTAAATTAAAATGCTTTATATCCAGAACATAATCTTTTATATCTGAATTATTAATACAATTACAGGATAGAGTCAGAAACAGTTTACAAACACGGGTAAAAGTGTCCGACACATGTTTGTGTCCAGCGTCGGATAAATAGTTTCACTTTAAAAGCTAGGATTAACGAAATGAATAACTTGACAGATATGTTCTGTTTCACGATGAAAACACGCAATAATCTTTAAAAAAATCTAATACCTAAGGAAAAAACAAAAGAAGCTGAGAACAATTTAAGGATATCAAATGAGGCATGCCCTACCTTTTTGGGCACACTATTGATGGACATCTGTCGGTCTAATAATTTCCTGGCAGCAGTTACATTTTCAGGAGTCCCATAGCTGACCCGTCTGCCTTCATTTTCAAATTGATCAATTGAAAGTTGTCTAACCATGCCACCTAAAGCACCACTAGTCTCTGCTGCTATAACGACCTGAAAAGGCATTTGAAGAAACATCAAGTGTCAAATTGTTTCTAGGGCAAACTAACCAAGTGACTAGAAATATTCAAAGGGCAGATTTTAATACTGACAGCTCTATGATGTAGCCGGACCCCAGCAGAAGGGATATTATTTGATCCAGCTGAATCAGGAGGTTTAATCAAGGTAGATATCTGATTCCCACTAGGAGTAGCCTCTGAACCACGATCACGATCAGGCAGCTCAACTTCTCCATTAACTTGTCGTGCCTTAGCAGCAGCTAAGGTGGCAGAGATTGCCTCTGCTTCTGCAGCTGATGCTTCCACTAAATACTCAACACCTTTGCCCATTCTCCTACAAAATCATCCAAATACAATGTCTCTACTAATGAAAAAAGCAAACAAGAATTCAAAGACTTCAAAGCTCAAATGCAAATTAAAACATTAACACTACAACTAGCTTACCGGGACCCTTGAAGCATGGCATTTTCAGTGCTTATATCAGTATACATATCACCATTTACCGGAGGAGCAACTGGATTGCCAACCACAACAGCCCCATCGGGGGCTGTTTCAGGCATTTTATATCGTGTTCTGTCCTCCATAAATCCATACCTACCAGACAAACGTCCTGCCTGTACATTTGATGCCGCAGCAGCAGCAGCAGCTTGTGAAGCTGCTGATGTTGTCTCAACAGCGGCAAGATCTTCAGCAACAAGTAGGTCATCAAGCAACACCCCTATAGCACAGGTACAGCATATTACCATTTGTCATTTGTCAAAATTTTATATTGGCTTCGCAACATAAGATCCCATATAATTAATGGGCCCCCCCCTCCTAAAACGACTCTTTTAATCCATACACATTAGCAATTGCATAGGCAAAATTTCATGATAAATACAGATTTTGGCTGGGGAGAAGGAAAAAAGGAGGGAAAACAAAAGAGCAAGTGCAAAGTCAAAAAGTATATAAACAGAGCATAAATTTAAGAACCCAAGAGGCATTCATATTCAACAACAATGTCCACAGATTAGGCAGAATTTTGTACAGATTTCTAATAACGCCGCACAAGGATAAACAGACTGGATTGAGCTTCACACAAAGGTGAGAGTTAGACTAATTTATACTGGTTGCTGAATGCTGGATTTGTTTAAAGAAGGGGATATTGAAAGCAATTGCAGTAATGTTATTTTTTTCAATAGGTCAATCTCTTACCACCACGTAAACCTCCATAAATAAAGATCAAGTCACCAACAGCAGCAGCTGCATGCCTGCAACGCCTTGTCAACTCAACTGCAGCATCTCCACCAGCTGCATCAGCACTGTAACGGCCTGTTCTTGGACTGGTAACAACTGATTTTGTATCACACCAAACACCTGCTGCGGTATCCAATACTACAAACAACAGAAAATAAGTTCCTGATAAGATTTTCTATAATAGAATACATCTGGTAATCATACAAGGTGGCATTCCTTTCAGCAAAACAGCACCAATGAACAACTATGAGTTAAAAGTTAGAAGCAAGCTAACAGAATATCGCTCTTAACTTACCTTCCAAAATTTTATAATGGAAGATATGAAGTACCAAACATGTCAAACACTAACAAAAAAATATCAGCTACCAAATTTCAATCAAGTAATTGCTTCTTGAATTACACAAAATTGATGTCACTGGCAAAAAGCACAAAAATGCAAGTAGATAATATGCACATGAATACTAATCAGTTCTTGAGATAGGAGCCAGAACAATTAGTATTATATAGTTTATTGTTATGTAAAGCCCAATTATAAGAGGCCCATTAGGATAGGTCTTAACTATAAATCAATATCTTTCATTGTATTTTAGGAACTTTTGATGAATATTTGATAGAAATGTTATGGAATGAGAAATTTGGTTCTCAATTTTATCCTTAATCCCTAATTTCATCTTCTTCATTTCTTCTCCAATTCATTTCTTACTTCATTTCTAAATCTCCCTACATCAGTTCTACTCCCTCACATGCATGCATAAGGAAAAAAAAAAGGCCTACACATAATCAGTTTATTTATGCCAACGTTTTAGCTTACAGACATGCAAAGTGCACACAAGCATCATGCTGGAAGACTATGCAATCAACAGTGCACATGGCATGCGTGCAGACTGTCAGAGAATGAATAGATCCTAACAAACATCTACTTCAAGATATATGCAGAACCTACAATCACAGCATCCTAGAGAATAAAAACTCTAAAAACCATTAACATGATTATCATATACCTGCAACACTGGAAGAATCTTCTACCATACGTCCACCACCAAGTGCTCCCCCAGACACATGCAACCGTGCATTGACAAAGACCTAATACCAGAATTGCAAATTATTCAGTCTTGCTAAAATTCTTTTTTTCTTTAAACAAATAATGACCCAAATGCAGAAAAGAATGTAACCCACGGCCGCATGTTGATATCTTGATGAAGGTGAGACACCAGGAGCAATTGCCCATTCCCAGCGGCCATCCCTATGTTTAGCAAGTCCATAAGCATTGGCCAATGGCTACAAATGAAAACAAGGACGACCAGCTTAGCTATCCACATCATAGACTTTAAGTGTGCTACAATATTTGGAATGAATAACTTATATACCCAATTGTAAAAAGATTTCCTGAGACCTAGTAAACACTAGGCAAGAGCTAGCACATCAACGAATTACTAAAATAAATTTTGCAAATAGTACAGTACGGAAGCTACAGTTTACAACCCAAGCTACTCTTTATAAAAAATAAAAAATAAATGCTTTAAATGAAATTAACATAATTTTCAACTAAACAGGGAACTCAAGATACTTTAAGTAATTCCGGTTGCCACACTTTTCCAATCTTTTAGTACACAAATTATATCAGATTCAATAATTGAATGTGTCGTAAAATACTAATATATCTTCAGGCGATTAAGAGCTTTGTTGAAATCGAAGCTCGTTTCAATTCCTACAAAGAAAACGTAGCATTATTTAAGTCCTCCTTGTTTTGAACCCAAATTCCTACGTTTATCGTATTTACATACCTCTAAAAATTTGGTTGCACCATATAGAATTGTTTTCAGTTCTTGTTCCTAAGGCTTAATTACGATCATCCTAACCACATTCATAGTTATTCAATAGTTCTTATTTCTTAGAGTTCCTATATTCCCAGGTTGTTTGCCTAAAGGATACGAGTATTATGGAATCATAGCGTTGGTTGGTGAAAATAGGTTATCTAAATACATCTATCCATTTTCTAATTTTAGATTTTTATAAAAAATCGTTATTTGATTGTTTGTTGTTTTTTTGAGTGAAAAATCACCTCAAAAGGAAGGAATTTGATCCCACAAGTCCTGCATTTTCTTTACATATTTTTGTCGTTGTTTTCGTCATAGGATTTCATTTCGCTTTTTTCTTTGTATTCTTCGTATCTTTTTCTTGTTATTTTATTTATGTGTTTAATCTGTCTTTGTTCTTCTAAAAAACAAGAGAGTTATTGCAGTTCACAGTTTCGAAAATACTCATCGGAATTGGTTCACTTTGTAATTTTGTAATTAATTCTTGTGAATACTAAAACAAGACACATCGTCAATTTTGAAAGACTCCAAAATGTGCTTAACAAATTATAGACTTCCATTAGGCAGCCCCAAAAAAAACGTAAAGATAAATGGTATTGATCATTCGCACGGGGACTAATATTTTAGAAGCTACCCTCAGAAAACAATTTAAGAAAAAAGAGTAAAAATAAAGAAAAGTATTCATAAATTCCTGTGGTTATTTCAGCCAACTAAAAATAATATATTCATCAAGAAAAATAGTGTGCAAAGAATAGCTCGACAAGAAATAAACTCACCACACTATTTGCATCCCTGCCCCCACAGAGGAGAAGAAGACCATCAGAACGTGCACTTGCTGTTGCATACCTAGTCATTGAAAGAGTACTAAGGTCGGACATATATAACAATTTTATCTAACACAAAAACATTGGAATGACCTTTTCTTTTCTTGATTTTCTTCTTTGGTCAGATGTAAAATTTAGGGCACACAGGACATGAATTTCATGAAAGTTATTCATAATATTTCCATCACACACGCTAGTAGGCCCAGTACTGCTGACAATAGCAATTCTAACTTATATATCCAAAATAGAAGTGTCAAATGAATTAGGCTAGCTCAACTTGATTAAGCTCAACTCATCTTAAATGTGTTGTAGCTCAGCTAAGTTCAACTCATCTAATTTTTAAATTAACTTAATTTAATTTTAGTAAGATGAACTGGACAACTCATTATTTTTTTTTATTGAACTCATTTAATTTTTTTAAACATTTAGGTCATATTTGATAACCATTTCAGTTTCTAATTCTTGAGTTTTAGAATTAAATTTTTAATTTCAAAAACTCTGGGGAAAAAAAAGTTACTTAATAACCAATTTCTAGTTTCAATTTGGAAAAAATAGAAATTGAAAATTAAATATTGCTTGTTTCATAACTAATTCCTAATTTTTAATTTTTGACCTTTTAAGCTTTCTATAGAAAACTTGAAACCGTCAGAAACTGTAAATTTAAAAAAAAAAAAAAACTTTTAGAGCTTTCTAATGGTATATGGAATTATTCATAATATTTTGCGAGATACTAGATTTTATATTTTAAAAATAGTAAAAAATGTTCTACCGAATCTAAAAATCGTTAGTAAAATGGGCATAACTTTCTATAGAAAACTCGAAACCGTAAAATTTATTAAAAACTAGAATTTTAACTTTCTATTGATATATAAAATTATTCATAAATTTTTTTGAATTAATAGTTTTTATTTTAAAAATGAGTAAATACGTTCTTTTGAATCTAAACAATCATTAGTAAAATGTGAATAACTTTTTATAAAAAAACTCGAAATTATAATCTGTAAAATTTATTAGAAACTAAACTTCTAGAAATTTATAATGGAATATGAAATGATTCATAAAAAATTTCATAAAGTTTTTATTTTAAAAATGAGAAAATATTATTTTGAATCTGAACAATCATTAATAAAATATGCATAACTTTATAAAGAAAATTCGATACACAAATCGTAAAATTTATTAGAAACAGATTCATAAAATTTTATGAATTAGTACAGTTTATATTTTGAAAATGGGTAAAAAATATTCTTCTATATCTGAATAATCATTAGTAAAATATGCATAATTTAATATAGAAAACTCGAAATCACAAATAGTAAATTTTTTTAGAAACTAGACTTATAGAGATTTCTAATGATATATGAAATGAATCATAATATTTTGTGATTAGTACAGTTTATATTTCAAAAATGTTTATTAGAATATAAACAATTTTCAATAAAATGAGTATAACTTCTCTAAAAAACTTAAAATTTTAAAATGTAACATTTCTTATAAAATAGCCCATTTTTTATTTTCAATTTTATATGGATTTAATTATAAATTAATACAATTTAAATTTAAAAATTGAGTTAATTATCATCTCTTGTGTATGTTTTTAAGTTACTATTTATTTTGAAATTCTATATTTATTGGAATATTCTAATATAAATTCAATTTAATTTTATCTTTTATTTATTTTTAAAAAAATCAGTTATTAATTTTTCGATTTATTAATTTAACTAATATTAGTATTTTTGTCAACTTTGAAGTAATAGTTAATAATTACATTTTTTGGTAAATTCTTCATTTTATATCTTATTTGTTAGCCTTTTACCAATGAACTAGTGAGCTGCTCCTGAGCTCATTTAAATTCGTGACTCGTGAGCTAAGTGAGCTGAGCTTTTTCAACTTATGAGCTCAATGGGCTAACTTTAAATGAGTTGAGCATGGATGAGACATCTCTAATTCAAACAAACCTTCATAGCATCTCATTATGTCAAAAAATGGAAGTATGGAACAAACAAAATTGCAATTCAAACACAATTACAAGAACAATTATCACTTAATTGTAAAATTGGAATCAATACCCTAACAAACACAATAAATAATATTAACTAATAGCAGTTCCAAAGACGTTTATTTTTTTAACTACACCTCAACAGAAGTTCAAGCAAACATTAATGAAACTGTTATAAAACAAGCAATTATTTTGCATGACAGAGATGCAACCAAAACACCTCTTAAATTTGAACATATAGAATACTGGTGGCGTACTATCTATAACAATAAATAAAAAAGGAAGAAATAAAATTATATTCATGGAGAGAACACACAAAATAAATTTGAAATAGTTTATTGCTAAAGCAGTATATTGGTGAAAGAAAAATTGAAAAGCTAATATAATGTGAGAAAATAAACTCTTTGGTAGATACCCAAGTACAATTTTTTTTAAACAACAGTGAGACAGTACAGTTCCCACACATAAAGTTCAGGAAACAATTTGCTAGCATATTTGGGCACCTTATAACTTTGTAAAATCTGATTAGAGCCTTCGAACACAACATATCAATGTTACAAATTGCTTAATGTAACATTATAAGTCAGATAACCGCCAATATATAACTGAACCTTAGACAAAACATATGAATATTACAACTTGCTTAATTTAGCACCATAAGTCAGATAGCGGGCAATGTCTAGCGTAAAGGATACAAGATCACCAAATAAAAAATAAATAAAAAATTGTCCCATGAAAAGAAATCAGAAGCTAAACAACAAAGTTTTTTAAACCCTCTTTTTTTCATGTGGTGCAGCATGTAGCAGCTTATTCAGTATAATACCAACCATAGTTCAATGAGGAACTCAAAAACCTTCATCCATGGATTAACCAAAAATGAGGAATGAACCCTTTAGAAAAACCTAAGAGTATAGATCTCCGAATCACCATCATAGATCTTCATCTAGAACATATCTTTATCATGACTGTTTAAAATTAACATCAATGAATCACAACTAAAAAGTATCAACTGTACAACTGTACCCTCAATATTCTAGAAGGTCGACATTAAGAACAGTCAACTATGGATTATGCACACACCAACCTGTTCATTAAGGTGTGTGAGTGTAAATGCACATAGGTAAAGAAAAAGAAACATACATGCATGGAGGAGGACCCTCCCCTTCTGGTTCCAACTTCCGCCATTCATAAGGCTTGGCAGCTGTGTCTAGGGCCCATACATCTGCTAAAGGCCGCTTACCTGAAAAGCACACAGCATTTTTCCTTTTTCTTTTATCCACTTTAATTACCAAAACATAGTTATTACTCAAAAAATCCAATTAAATTAATAGAAATTGACAAAGCTAAACCCTAAAGTGTCTCACCATCATTCCCACCAATTACCATGAGATATCTCTGCCCCACCAAAGCCATCACATGGCCATAACGTGATCCTGGTCCAGGACCATGGACAACAACTCTATTGGAAAATCATTTCAATCTCAGTAAAGACAACATAAAATAGACTGAATAGATTAGGGAAACAAAATTTGCACAAGTCAGACCTATGCCACCGTGGTCGCTGTTGTGTAAGGTCAATAACATGAAGATCCTCAGCTGACAAGCCAGCTGGACCAATGCCACCCTAAGATATAAAGGATGTCAGAAGAAACCACTTATTAATGTTTATCTAAAATGGAATGAACAATCATTTCACATTAATAACTTCAACAACATTCCAGGTGCTAACCTGAATCACAACCATAGTCCCCACAGCAGTTGCCACATGTGCTGCCCTTGGTGAGGGTGGTTCACCATAGGAAGCTATCCTGCAAATTAGATCCACCAATCAATAATGTAACCACATAATGGTAAAAAAGGAAATAATCACTATGTATACTAATGTGATAAAAGTTTTTTTTTTTAATTTCCAGTAATACCTTGACCATTTATTTGTCAAAACATCATAACAATGCACATCAGCAGTAGCACCAGCTAGTCCTGAAAATAAAATACAAATGATAGAAATTATTAGAATAATGTACATGGAATGTATCACTGCAAATCTGGTAGACTAACCCCTATATAAATTGAAGGGCAATTATATTTTCCTCCTTACATTCCCAGCATCAAAATTTGATTAATAATAAATAAATTTCCCGTACACCATACATATTTTCACCAGTGAAATTCATACCGCATATTTATGTAAAGGTTATATCCGGCATGAATGACATTGAAACATAAAATTGGTTCTGACTTTGCATAAAATAGAAGGCTAGTAAAATTAAGAAAATGCCTCTCTAGATGAGTTGGAGCTCAAAACAAAAATATAAAAGGACTGTTCGTGCTATGATGATATTCAATGGACCCCTATCATGCTAACTGCTATTTCAATCTCAAGATAACTAGAACTTCAAGAGCAACTAAAACCAGAATCACCTTTTACACAATAAATGGAAACCAATCATACAAGTGGCTTGATTTGGGGATCCAGAATATGCAAAAGTGTAAATGTTATTCTATCATGGTAAAATCAAGATATGGCACATTTAAGGTTCCTGAAAATATAAAATTGATGAAACAAAAACTACATGTCTTTATGTAATTATATTTCTATTTCTATTTTCATTTACACAATTTCTTGGCTTCTACAAGATTACCCATTTAGTAAAGGACTTTAGCACAATAATGAAACTGAAGTAACATATCATGAATGCAGTAGAGGAAGCAACGAGTCAAAATATATAAATATTGAGAATAAAATGTGAATTATATTACTTCAGAATATAGTATAGAAAGTAGCAAACAATTGAAAAATGAAAAATTCTCTACTAGACCTCAATCCCACAAATTTTCTTCCTAGGCCATGTAAATATCCCTCACTGCCAATTGATTTCAAAGCACCTATTGGTTTGGTAAAAAATTAAAATTTGCAATACTGTCGTCATTAATGATGTAGGAAGAGGCTACAATCGCACTGAAAATTACTCTGCTTCAGGATTTAATGAACTACCTAAAAAACTATGAGTTCAAATTGGTCAACAACTTTACCTAATAATACCAAACAGTAATGGAACAATCAAAATCTACAGTCCCAATAGCATGGGAGGAAAGAAAAAGGGCTAATAATTCAAGCACTACTACTTGACGCCCCCAAAAAAGTTGGGTTGCTTAAATTTTCTTGAATCAAGAAAGGTCAAATAACTACAAACATATCCTATAAGAAAAACCTAAAAAATTATGGCTTCAGCTAAACAGGTATACGACAAAAAGCCACCAGACAGCTTAAAGAATAAAATCAAACATTTAACATACGTATGCCAGCACTTCCAGCTGAAGACGGAGTCCCAGAAGCCGCAGAATTTCCCTCAAGAGCCGTGGCACCACCAAACAAGATCAATCTAGGACCAAGGTACCCAGATGTCCCCTCTTCACCAACAGCTGCTACCGACGTCAAGGTGTGGCCGCACCTTGGCCCAGGCCCGTCCTCCTTCTTGTCCATTAAGGCATTAATGACCGAGTACGTTGGCGCGTGTCTCGGTCCAGCCACTGGAGTTTGTTGGCCCTGAGAATCGGCCTGTTGTTGTTGTGGCTCTTCAAGTTGCGCCTGTGGAGATCCATCACCACCCAACTGCGGCGACAACGGTTCAGTTAGCTGCTGCTCTTTATCCATGGCCGCCGGAGACGAAGATGATGACAACGAAGTCACCCTATTATTATCATTCTCTAGGGCCGGATCATGATCGGTCTCTGGCACCATCGATGAATCCACATCCATAGCTTCCACCTCCACAAACCTTCAACTCTAGCATTCAAGCACTATGTTCAATATCGGAGCTAGAATTCCCGAAAATTACCATACTGAATCAACATTCCCATGGATTGCTGAAAAATCAATCGCCAAATTTCATTAACAAAAAAACAAATATCTATGATTGAAACCCTAGCTTGGATCGTCCTCAAAATTGAAGGAGAAAAATTCACGAAGTTTCACCGGAAAAGTTGTTGTAGGTCACTTTGACCTCTTTATGAACCTTTTCAGAATCAAAATAAAGGAGGAGAAGAGAATCGAAGAATAGAAACGGGTCCGAGACAATCTTAGAGCCCCCAAACCAACAATCACAGGCGCATCAAAGTGAGAAAAATTAATGCCTCTCTCTCTCTCTCTAAAAATCTCGCACTTTCTCTTTCTCCCAATCACTTGCTTTCTCCCTCTAAAAAATTAGTTTTTTTCATGTACTTTTTTTTTTAAAAAAGAAAAAAGTGTTTCTTATTTTTTTTTATATAAAAAGTTGTTCCACGATATTTAAACAATAAAATTTATTTTCATTTTATTATAGTTTTGTTTTCTATTTTTGAGCTTCTCTTTTTCTTCAAAATCTGGGACTATTTAAAAGATTAAAAGGTTTGATCTGGTGAAAAATCAATATTAGAAAATAAAAATCAATAGTATAGTTTATCTATTTTAATTTAAGACTTTTGATGTTAATCGACACAACATGAAAAAATAGTAGATGTACATTTTTAACCCTAGTTACATTTTCAATAAAAATAATAATATATGAAAATTGTATAATATTTTTTAAAAAAACATTGTTATATTATAATCATAATAAATATAACAGTTTTTTATTAATATAATTATATAAATTTCATATTATTTATAACTTGATTTAAATTTAAGATATATAAATTTTACTTTACAAAATACAATTTTTTATGGTAAAACAACAAAATTATTATTATTTTTGCATGCTACTTTTTTATATTAGATTATCTCGATAACATACTTATTTTTTTCTTTTTATTTGTTTTTGAAACAAAGTGTTCAGAAAGACGTTTTTGTTTTTAGTTTTATATTTTTTAGAAGTTTTGAAATATAAATTATTTGTGAAAATTTAAAAAGTATATTTCAAAAATAATTTCCTATTTCCTTTTTATCATATATTTTATTTTACAATCAAGTTAATTTTGAATTTTTTTATATAAAACAGTAGATCATTATTATAAACGTTAATAATTTTATTTTACTTTTAGTAAAACTGTAATTATCACATGTTTCGTGCAAATTGCCAAATGTTTTTTGCACTATTTGAAAACTTACTAGCAAATAATGAGCAAATGTGTCAAGAATGAGTTTAACTCACCGAAAAATTAATATATATATTCACATATTTAGGAAATCGTTAAAATATTTAAAATTTTAAAAAAGTTGAAAAGTTTATCCTCCAATGAATGATTCAAGTGTGATAGTTGTTTAAATTCTTTGTTAAATTATTTAATATCTAATCACAATGTAATATCACTATCATAATTTTAAAATTTCAAGTACTATATGCAATTAAACTCATATAGCCATACTTAGTATATAGGCTTAGTGTTTTTTATTAGTTTTTAATAATTTTTGCTCGGCTCATCAATTTTTTTATTAATCTTGGTTGCTTTTTGTATTTGATTAACTATTATTGCAATAGATCATTTTCACGAAGTTCTTAGATAATAGTAGAATATGAGTAAAAAGGTTCATCTATTTTTCTATTAATTTTTATTGATTTTTGCATTTGAATATTGATTGTTATAATAAATCATCATCCGTAAACTCTTTAGAGATTATAAACTCTTAATTATTTCAATTTTCTATGGATTCATTGTTTGTAAAGTTCAAATGTTATTGAAAATCGACTAGTTATTTGTGTAGAAATCTTTTGTGTGATTACTCTCTAGATTCATTATTTAATTGTTAAATTGTTCGATTTTGTTAATTTTTTACGTTTTTTGTCTTGAGTTGTGCCAATCTTTCCACCTGATCATGTTTTCTACTTTGTCATTGAGCATTAACTTTCTAGACATCGTGCTAAGATGATTGTATCTCTATTTTGGTATGAACTTGAAAGCGATTTTATTCAAGTGAGGTATCTCTTGTAGTTTTTTTATTTGTTTCTTGCTTGAAGAATTTAAGATCTTTTTTTGTTATACTCGTTTATTTAATTTTGGCATGTAAATGAATTTGGGCGAAGAGGACTATGATGATTACATATGAAAATTTGGATTTGTTAAAGTTTATTATTGTTTCAGTTTTCTTGAATATATTTAGTTGAATTGTTGTAATAAGTTAGTACGAGTTATAGATGCGATTTTACTTGTTTTAGTATGTTTTTGTGTTCTATTTGATGATCCTGTGTTAGTTTCTTAATGTTATATAGTTGGTGCGTTGTGTATCATGCTTGATTAAAAATTCGTTGGCCTTATATGTGTTTGCTAAAGAGTACTAGCTCGACGACTAGTGCTTTGATATATAATTTGAGCTGTTGATTTTAGTGTATATTGGGACTTCATTTATTATCATCAACCTTATTTGTTGAGGTTTTTTATTGATATATCTACGTTTCAATAATAATTTTTTATTTTTTGAAAAATAAAATGTTAATAGGCATTTGTTGAAAATAATATGCATTAATGTTAGGTCGATAACAATTTTATTTTTAATTGTATTATTTTATAAAGAAATTTATGGTTTCAATTTCCGAAACTATATATCACAAGCTGGTTTTTTAAGTTTAACTGAAATAAAAACTTAAATGACTCATCAAACCTATCAAATTTCAAAACTTTAAAATAAAGTTAGAAACTCAAGTATGAATATTTTTTGGTATTCGTTTTTCCCCATTACTAAAATTTCTTTAAATAAATAATTTATTTCATAATTTTATTATATATTAATTTTAAATTATTATATTTAGGTAATTATTTTAATATACATCATATATAAATATTTAAATCATGTCTTATAAATTTTTAAATAAATTTTTTCACATGTTTTAACATAATGATTACTATTATCATTGGTTATTTTATAGTTTATTTATGGTTCTTATGTTTATAAATTAAATAAGAAATGATTAATAATTAAAAATATTAAAATTTATCAATAAAATATATTTATAATTAGCAAGATTATAACTATTTATTTTTTATACAATATGTTATTTATCTTAAGTAACATAAACAATTATTATTTTTAGATTAATTATCATAATTTTTATTTTTTATCGGTTAAATAATAAATGATTATTAGTTAAAATATTTAAAACTATATAAATTATAATGATTTATATTTTTTTACACAAGATTGTTTATGTTAAGTATTTTTAAATTAATTATCTTAAGTTTTAATTTTTTTTATAAATTAAGTATTTACAAAGTTACTTATTTTAAGTAAGATAAATAATTTATTTCTAGTTAATTATTTTAAGTTTTTATTATCAATTAAGTAATAAATTAACTTTGAACAATAGCTTGATTAGTCATTATTAAAAGTGATAATTTGAACATTTCATATATATCTATTTAATTAACGAATTAATTAAATAAAATTAATTCATTTATAAACGGATCATATTGTATTAAATTAAACATTTTTATATTTAGATTATATTATATGTCATGTTAATAAAAAGAGTCAAAAGATAAATACTTATAAAAATGAATATTAGATTTGAATAAGTTATGTTTACTTATAAAAATGAATATTAGGTTTGAATAAGTTATGTTTAGGATGCTCCAGATTAACTTATCAAATAATTAAAATATAATGTCAAATTATTTATATTTTAATAAAAAATATTACACTTATTATATATAAAATAATTATTATTGTATATTTATTAATAATTTATTTTAAAAATATTTATACAAATTACTTTTACACAAAAAAAATTAATATCAATTTTTTACATTATTATAACAAAAACAACTTAAAAGTCATATTTAAAGACTTCATTTTTTATTTATAAAATAAACATTTTCATAAAAATAATAATTATTACTCAATAATTAATAATATTATATATTTATTAAATTTAAATGAACACCTATATATACACACGAGTACAACACTATTAATATATTAAAAAAATGCATTAAGCAAAAAGTTACAAACACCAATAAATAACTTCTTAGTAAACTAGTCGTGAACACATGCATACGCATATCTTATCTTATATACATGCTAATAAAATTTATAATTGGTATAATATTTAAAAATACACACCAATTATACATAACTATAATTTAATTAATATTTTTACATAAAATAAATTTGTATACATTAAAATATATGCCATAATATAAAATATATCTTCATATTATATGATACTAATAATAACCTGAACAACGAATAATTTAATATCCATAAATTATTTTATTAAAAAATAAATAAAAATAACAATAAATATTATTATCTTAAAAATTATAAGTATTTTTGTCAGAAGAAAATTATTATATAATATAGATTATATAAAATAAAATAATCCAAATGAATAAATCTTATTTACTTATAAAATTAAGTGATTCTACCAATTCTCTCAGACACCTAATAATCTTAATATTATAATTTTTTATATATTGTTTAAATGTACTTAGTTAACATCATCATAACTTGTTACTTTAAATAAGAAAATAAAATTATATTATAAATTATAAGTGAATTACTATGTTGTATTGCCCAACTTAAATTAAAAAAGAAATGGAAAAACTATAAATGATAAAATTTAATGAAAAATGAAGCAATGAATTATCTTTCAATAAAATGGGAACAAATGAGATAATGTCATGTGACATAGAATCCCAAAAGTTGAAATATGGACAAATAACAGTTGGCTTTGTAAGGAATGAAAACATTAAATATGAACTAGTTGCAAAGACTCATAACAAAATTAAATCCACGAAATACGATATATTATTCCAAGAGAAGTACATTAAAAGGTTCGAGCTTTTTTTTAATAAATATGACACCCACCCGCTTCACAAAGCCAAGACTCTCAAACCTCGCCCAAAAGAAAATTAGCAACGTAATGATGTTTTTCTCTTGTATAAATTCGATGATTTTAAAATGTAGAAAGCAATCACCGATCCACATCACCATTAATGTGCCTGGTGACAAGGCTGTACTAAATTTTGTACACATCAAACCCATTGAATGCAAAACTTCATTTCAATTGTGCCAAAATTATCAATATGTAATACTATGTTTTTATATGGAGCAATTATTTATACTGTTAATTATAACAAATTATTATTATTTAAGACAGTAAGATATATTTTTTCTTAATCTATAATTATATACTACATTAATTCTTGTATAAAGACAACTTATTACTTAATTTTGTTCAATTTATTTAGGCTATAAAAAAAATGCTCAAATTCTTCCCGTACAATATAAAATATAATTTATAAACAACGGTAGTTTTGGTATTACATAAATAACTTATTAGAGCTAGTCTTAAAATATAGTACCATAAATTTAATACGCATGTAAGAGGGAACTGACTAGAAAGGGGGGCAAAAAAATAATAATAACAATAATACGCACGTAAGAGGGAACTGACTATTTTCCACACAAGTTGAATAAAAAGGTTCGGTATTACTAGCAAGTAGCAACAACAAATTTTCTTTGAAGTCTACAATGATCCGATGTAATAGGAAAAATGTTCATACCCCTTTAATGGGACCTGTATTCACAGGTTTCTTAAAAACTCGTACTACCGGCATTCCATCACCACCATCATTTCCAACCCTCCATGAACGATCTTTTTTCCTTTGAGGCTTTTTGTGGTGTTTAAGAGATGCACTAGGCTTCTTATTAGTAACTTTATTGGCTGCAATCCCAGTAGACACATCAAATGAATTGAGATCATCCAGCACATGATCAAGATCGGGTACAGTACCACTTTCTCCTTCAACATCGGAAGGGTTTTCATCATCAGATTCATCAGATTCATGAATATCAGACAAGCAGTTTCCTGCAGAATTGTAATCATCATTCATTCCAGGGGGCATTTGATAATGGGGCAGCTTCCCATCAACATAATCTTTCAAAATTTGGCGAGCAGCTCTTGTTTCATCAGGCAAGCCACTCGAGGCAACATATCCACGGGATGCACAATAAGATCTCAAAAGTTCAGTTGCCAGAGGTGGCCGAGATTGTGGTTCATATGGTTTAGGTCTTGGTAGCTCGATTCCATAAAGACCTTCAATGGCATTCCTTGAAACTTGATCAGCTACAACCTGTACAGCCTCCCTATGATCAGTCATCCGATCAATGGGAAGTACCCCAGAAGCTATCATCTCGTGCCTTGAACTTGAAAATGATGGGAACACTAATCCGGGACAATCACATAAGGTAAGCTCATCAGATATAATCAATGTTTGGAAATGCTTAGTCTTCCCAGGAGTAGAGGTCACTCCTGTGCGCTTCTGACCTACCAAGGCATTAATAGTCGAGCTCTTCCCAACATTGGGATAACCAACAAATCCCACAACTACATTCTTTCGAGCCGAGCCTCCAGCATCACTTCCACTGTTAGAATCAACACTGGATGCAATTACACTATTGGAGCCTTGCCTCTTCATCTTAGCTACCTGTTCTGCCTCAGACTGCAAATGGGCCAAAAGCTCCTCCCTGCCATAAATTTTTGTGTCGGAATCTGTTTCCGGTCCATTATCCTGAGGCATCCATGGAACACTGAGAATTTTCCCCTCTAGAGTTGCAGTAGCAGATTTAGCAGACCAAAATGCAAAGCTAAGATTTTGATCATGAAAATATTTTGCCCACTTCTTTCTGCAGATAGAAGCATGCAACGAAAGATTTTAGCAGGGTGTACGTAAAATAAATGAGGGGCGGTACAGAAAGACAAGGAACCTACTAACCTTACAGAATAAGGTAATAGATCTGCCTTGTTAACAAGAAGTAGAGTTTTCTTATGCTCGTCGACTTCTCTTGCATATGCCTGCATCATATGGAGTCAGTGACTCAAATTTCAAGCATGAAACAAATGCAAAACAAATTTATGAATTTTCAGCATCTCTTTATTTTGGAGTATTCAAACGCAACTTGGAATGGACCATTCTGGAAGATTTTAAAAAGGACTAAAATAACCAATGATCTAACACTGATCTATTATTGTAGCATAAAATCATACAATTGAGCTGAAAATGAACGATATATATATATATGTGTGTGTGCAGCTACATGTAAACAAGCCCACACCTAGAGGAACTAATAACAGCATACTTTACAGAGAAAAATTGACAAAATTTTACCTTTTAATTCTATATTTTAAAAATTGGGGATTGTTCTTCATCAAGTAGCAGCAAAAGCATTAGACTTTTGCTGTTGAATGGTTCTCTCATAATTTGTCATATAAGCAGAAAAAAAGTATGGACTGCAATGTTCCATAGCATCTTTAGCTCACCAAAATAATAATTAAAAAACAAAAAAAAGAATTTAACAAGCAACAGCAATATATCAAGCAATGTTTAGGTCCGGATTATAGTTAACAGACAACGTAGGATATACAATCTCAGGTTAGCCACATATCCAATTATTCAAAGGAACTACAATTAAGATAATGCATCCTGATTTGGCATGAATCTCTCTAAATTAACGTGTGTTAGAAAAAGAGGATAATCATCATTACCTCAAGATCTGGACAGCGGTAGAACAGAGGGTCTCGTGCATCAATAACCATCACAAGCTGGAAGGAAAAAAAGAAAAAAGTAATTTCATTAGGAAAACCACATTAAGAAAAGATCAAGTGTGCTTCGTATTTTTGAGGAACACATGAAGGAAAACAATGAATGCCTAAAATAAGCAGGAAGTACCAACAAAACAAGATGTGGAACCCAGTCAATTTAAAGATTGAGGTTTACAAAGTAATGTACTAACATTAAGCATGGCAAAAAAAAATTTTGATTATATCTTCTTAAAAAGTGCACACACACACAATTGATCACTCACAAGAAAGCAGGAGCCCATAGATGAAGAGGAAGGATATTTATCAAAAACATTGGAAACTTAATTTTCAATTATATGCAATATTTAAAAGTGAAAAACCTAGAAATCAAGCTCTTTAAAGAAAGCATCTCGTACTTCTTATTTGCCCAAATTTTTATACAATATTTGAAGTAACTACCACATCCATTTTATTCAATGAGAACCAATACAAAACTTTGACACAATTATCAAACACCAACTTTTTATTTTTACAACACCAAATACTAGAATAAATAAGATATACAAAATAACCTAGTAATCTGCCATTTTTTGTCACAGCTATTCCTTCTACAGCAAGATTGACGATGAGTTTCTGATGCAGAGTATGGAATCATTAAAGTCTATCTAGTGAACTCAAGAGTCAAAACTCAAGCACCTATGTGTTCTACATTTAAAGCGTCTAGGTTAACTACGAAGGTTCATGGTTTCTAGCTATGTTACCCTGACTTGGCACTTTGTCCCACTGTACCGGTTCAAAATGACACGAACCCGACATCGGTACAAGATATGTGTTGATATGCCTCTTGTTAAGTAGGACTCGGCTGCACTGTTGTAAAGAAATAGGAGAAACGTGTGATGCCTAGAGCGTCTTTGGTTGATCCAAGTAGTTAATCCATATCTTTCTCCTATCATTCTAAACTACCACCACACCCAATCAGTCCCAAGTCATTACACTTATTCTTACGGTCCCTAAGATGGAGAAAAAGCTGAAGAACTATTTTTAAATGTTAGCACAGAATGAGGATTGAGCTCAAAGTTAAATTATTGATGGCAACAGTAACATAAACATAGTTTCAGCATCTATGGTGGAACGGCTCAAATGCCCCCATGCAACCTCACTCACAGATCACACAAGGTAGCATGGCAACATTTCCTTTCCAGTAACACATAGATGCCATGTATTCTTTTCTTATGGAGCTTACAAAGATTCAATATGGTGTGATGACATTTCCAATGAAAGTAGCACATATTCTACTTGAAAGTCCTTGGCTTTCAGATAAAGATGTGCATAGAAAAGACCTACACTTTCGTATTTAAGAACAAAAGGTTGTTCTTAGACCTATGACCACTGATAAAATAGGAAAGTATGTTAAGGGTAGCTAAATCCAGAACGTGCCTGAAAATTCTAATAACTTGCTTCATGACCAAATAGACCATGTTAAGACACAATTATTTCAGTCCTAAAATGATCAAGAAAAAGGTGCAAGTTTTCAACTTATCAAGGCCAAAATTAAGAGTAACAACAATTCAAACTCTATATTCAGCATGCCTATAATTTCTATAAGGATTATGAGTGTTGGTTGTTTCGTGGACAAAATATTTACCCGTAAACTTTTTCTAGGCATGCTATTAAGTCTATCAAAAAAAATTGAGTAAATACTCGAGTTTTAGATAGTCGTACTTCAAGTATATCTTTTATAACTAAGACACATAAGATAACACTCATGTATTTAATAGCACATGTTTATAAAACTGGAATTATTTTTTGTGCTAAAATATTTATTTAAACTTGAATCAATTTATGAAATTACTAATTAAATATTTTTAGATGTGTTTTAATATTTTTAAGATGTGTTTTAAAAAATATTTTTTTATAACATTAAGGTTTTTAATGGGCTTTGAAATATTAAGTAGAAAATACATTCAACCCTAATACCACTAGGTTATTATTATTATTATCTATATATATATATAGATACAATAGGGTTGAAAAGAGTGCCCAAATAAAAATTAAATTGGTGATAGCTGCCGAAACTACCGAGGAGGGTTCTATATATATTACATTGATTTCGTCTCCATTCAGCTTGAAGTCAATGAAGACAAAGATGCAATAAGTACTTGATTTTGATTAAGTAATTTCTAGTAATCTAAGAGTCAATGAACAGAGGCAGCAGAAAAGGTAATCTTACATAGTGGTCTCCATTCAGCTTGAAATCAATGAAGACAAAGATGCAATAAGTACTTGATTTTGATTAAGTAATTTCTAGTAATCTAAGAGTCAATGAACAGAGGCAGCAGAAAAGGTAATCTTACATAGTCATATAAATCGATTCATAAGAAGCTAAGGGTTTAATGTATATAGGACATCGGCGTATCATTGGTTTTTGATCTAACGGTATTTGAGATCAAGGGACTTAATTAGGAGATTGCTTTATATATTTCTATATTTTCATAATTTATAATCAAATTGGTTCATATTTTTTATATTCATATATCATCTTTTTAATTAGGGTCTTTTATATTTAAATCAAATAATTGTATGTGTGATCATGATAATATGAGTTAATTATTGAATTTTAAATAAACTATTTTTACTGAACTTGTGCTTAATCTTTTTTATTTAGAATTTGTTATTTGATTTGATTTTAAGTCACATATGTTTTGAATCATCTAGTGAGGATTCTCCATTATTAAATCCGTTCTAAAACACACATTGACACTTGTGTTTTTTGTGTTAATCCTTTTTGCAGTTGATTTGTAAATTATCTGATTGACGGGAAGTTTATTGAAACGTTAATATAAAAACTACTCATACTAATTTTAGAAACTGTGAAAACAGAGCAGAAACTCGTAAGTAAAGTACATTGAGGTAGTAATATAGAGAGGATAGCATAAGATCAAATTTGTACTTGAACATTTGATTTTGATAGTGAAAAGTTAGGTAGCTTGGTGAACCGGTAGTTTTCTTCTTAGGACATGGTTGTAACCTAGGTTGTTTCTACCTAAAAATATCGTGTGTTATTATTTTATTTTCGCACGTTATTCTTACACACGATTGCATGTTGGTCGCTTTGTTTAGGTTATTAAATTATAAATTGATAAAAATTAAAAATAACCTATTCACCTCCCTCTAGATTAATCAAATCTGTATTTTATAAACTTTCAATTTCTAGTCAAAGATATTCTCAAATCTACCCTTGGACACAGTGATGATGCTAAAGGAATCATAAAGAAAGGAATGAGACACAAGATTTTAAAGAAAGGGGAATTCAAATGACATGCCTCTTATAAAGTCCTATTTTGGAATCTGATTCGAAAAGAAAGTTTGTCGAATTTAGTAAAGGCACAAATGTAGTTCAAATCTGATATAGGTAATTCCATATGTTTATTCTCAGATTCTTCTCGCTACTATAAAGGGATTGCAGAGTATCTAGTTAAGTAAAAAAGGAAAACCACCATCAGACTATACAGAGATAACAGATTATGCAATTCAGCAGTTGAAATAAAAAAATCCACAAGCATTTTCAAGTCCTTAACTCGCTGCGGTCAAATTCTCCTAAGCTGCCACCGAACTTAAGAGTCAAAGGTCATGCACCCATACACTTTTAGTTTTCATCTAATTTTATAAGTTGATGAATTTAGGAAAATATCTACATCAAAAGTGCATAGGTCTTTTTTAGGACATTTGATGCTTTTGGGGTGGGACTCCTTCCCTTTAAGAAAAAGGTCTACTTCACAACTTTGAAGGGAACCGGCAAGTGTGTACAGGTTAATAACTTAATTATGACGGTTCATGTATTTTTAGTTTATGCACCTTTTGGGTTCATGCACTAAATATCCCAATAGAGTTGTTCTCTTATGTTTTGTATGATGCAAAACAAAGATGTAATGCCTACGGTTTCTAGAAATGATGCCCATAGTTCCAAAAAACACACTAAGGCAACACCTTGAGGCTAGCGCATCATCTACGTAATTTGAGGTTACGCCTTTTTCAGTGAGGTATATGCCTTGAGGCGATGCGCCTTAAGGAACCATGAGACTTAAGCCTCTTTCATGAAACAATAAAGGGTCAAATTGTGTTAGTTTTTAAGTTAGGCCCAAGCTCAATAGCCATTAAATAAAAAAATGAAATAAATAGAAAATAGATAAAAAAATTGTTTATATCATGTATAACAAAAAACTTAAACATAGGCACATGAAACTTAAGACACTCAAGGAAGATGAGGACCTTTTGGTATTTAATGATGTGTCATCAGATGATAAATGGTGTACTGGTGATAGAGACCTAGAAAACCTACAATTAGAGGATACAAATGAACTTGGTGATAAGACTTTGATTGGAGGGAAGGAATGAACATCAGACCAAAAAAGTAAAAGATCTTCTAAAACTAAAAAAAAATTCACCAACAAATATTAAGGATAAACATAAGTAAAAATGAAAACGAAGATGAACAAGGCATTAAAATTAGATATAGTGATGACTCAATGAATAACAAAACCAATAGTGATGAGGGTTTAAATTAGTAGGCTCAAGGGATGGAGAGGAAGAAACTAACAATGATCAACGTATTAAAACATGTTTTGTGTGTTATATGTGGTTCATTTTGAAACTTATTTTGTAACTTTATTTGAACCTTAACTTGTGTTTTAGACGTTTATTTATATGGTTTGTGACTTTACATCTAACCTACTTATGTTATTCTTACATTTTATTATTTGTCTTAACTTTAGTATATTTTTACTCTATATAATAGGTTATTAATAATTTTATGTATTTTTTCAATTCAAAGTGAAGATTACACCTTGTTTCATTTGAGACAACCACCTCGGTACCCATTTTTGCCTTTTGGAACCTTGATGATGCCCATAACATGCTTGAGTAATCCAAGTAGTTAATCTCTCTCTGTCGTAATCTATTTCTCCCATAGTTTCTAAACTGCCCAACAAACCAATGGTCCCACATCACATTCTGATAAACTACAATCATGTTAAACTGATCCTCAGTAGTTTAAATGGATATTCTCTACATTAACCCAGTTAAGGACAATATGGTTAATTCATAGTACCAAATCACTACGTTCCACCACCCGCCAAAGCTGTCTCCAGATATCTAGGTTCTTCTCAAACGGAGTGAGAATAAGCCTTTCATTATCTTCTAGCCTGCAGTGCCAATGCTACACCAAGTGAGTATGAATAACACAAATCAGAATATTTATTAAATACATCATTGTGAAGAACAATGTGAGAGGGGGGTGCCTCTAAAAAAAGTCCAGATAAAAAACTCAATAATGTTTTCCCTAGAATATCACTTCAACAGCAATCCTAACACAAGAAATATTATATTTTCCAATACTGCATCTCTCTACAAATGCCCCTAACCAAATGAAGGAGCTAACCTTGCAAGACTTCGACGCCAAATCACAAATGATTGCCTTTCATTGGCATCAAGCTCGTCAACAGACATCCCAGTTCTCCATGGGGGCCTGAAGCAAAAATCCAAAAAATGCTCAATATTGTGTAGTCCAATTACATAAACTGAACTTTTCTTTAACTACAACAGAATTTAGACAAACCTCCTTGGAACTCGAAGACTACTTGCATGCAATGCCTCCTGTTTCTTCTGCTGCTCCTTCCTTTCCTCTTCACCCAATCCACTTGAGCCAACATTGACATCCCTGTTCATACAAAATAGACCTTAAAATAACAACAAAAAGGAAAATCGAAAATTGATACATATTAAACGAAAGTTGCTTCTATGGTGGCTACTAGTACTTGAAATCTCATTAATCGAACTTCGAACACAAAACATAATTTGTTATCCAACAAAATAAATAACTGAAAGTTATCAGGCATAATATCGCCAGCAACACGAAAGATCAGCCAAAAAAGAAAAAGGATAAAGTTGGGTATCTTATAAAGTAAAAAAAGGCAAATAAATTAGAGAAAAATGGAACTCACAATCTAATGGGAACAGAAGGGGAAGGATGGGAGAGGGTGGAGAGAAGATCGGCATCGTCGGAGTTTCCAATAACGGCTTCGATGTCGCTGATTTCGGTGACCGATTCCAGGACCTTCTTGTCCTGATTCCTGTAAAACCGACCCTTCTCCTTGTACTGCTCTATCATCTGGTTATGGTTTCTCACGAGTGCCCTTCCCAAAGCTGTCTTTTGGTTCTTCCCCATCTTATATCACTGTGTTATACTCTCCTTCTTTTCAATGGTATATTTATCTCTGCGTTCTCTCTGTGGTCTGAATATGGGGGTTTGAGCTCAATAGTTATGGCGGTGGGAAACTTTCCCTTCCTCTGTTTTTCTCAATCTCACGTAACGATCAGTGTTGTGTTTGGCACTTAGGTCTTGTTCTAACTTACTTTCATTTTTTTCCTTTTTTTCTTTTCGTCACAAAACTCTTTTTCCTTAATATCTTTATTTTAAAAAATTATTTTTAATTTCATTCATTTATAAAAATGAGTTATTAAAGAATAATTTTATTTTTTTATAAATATTTTATTATCAAAATTATAAAAGATATATCACATGATAAAAATAATAAGAATAATAAAGATATTACAATAAAAAATATTATTTTTAACAAAAGAAAAATTAATTGCATAAAAAAAAACTACCTTATATTTTTTTACATCTAGTTCAATTCTCAATCAAAAACTTAAAGTAAAACTCATAGTTAACTCAACGTAGATACTAATCTAATTTACAAAATGATACTTATAAATATCAATACAGTGATTTCAATATATTATTAATAGTTATTTTATTTATAATAATTTAAATTTATTATTCACTAATCCTATAATTTATCATGTGTATAATTAACATTTCTAACCTTAATATATTGTTATTGCTTTTAAAGTTGTGGTCATTGAATTTTAGTTAGGTAAAAAAAATTATAATTACTTTTGAAACAATAATTTTATAAATATTTTATCAATTAAAACGTATAAATTTTAATTATTTTGATAATGAATATTATTAATGGTATTGAATGTGGTTTAAGAATAAAACTAATTTATATGTCTTCATTAATTTAACATTTATAGACCATTTAGAAAATAGAGAGATTAATTAAAAAATATAAAAATTGATCCAATATAAGAGAATTAGTTAAAATAAAAATCAAATAAGAAAAAAGTGGTTAGAGATGAATAAAAGTTTTTTAAATAACTTATACACCCTTAAAAAAAATTAATGCATTTAATATAGTAAAATAATGTATCATAAATCAAATTATCATTACTTTTTCTTTACAAACAAATTAAGGGTATTAAATGGCCCATTAACATGACTAGTTCAACCATTCACCTTTGTTTATTTATATAGAATTTTTTTTATTTAGAAAAACTTATTGTATAGTAATAAGTTATGTAAAATATGATGACATGCTTAAAAAAGAATAAGTTCAATTATTTTAATTAATAGATAACTATCATATTTTAAAACAATAACTTATTACAAATATATATATTGTATTAGTGAAAGTTAAATGAAACTTTAATTTTCACATGTTATGTTGGGAAATTATCATTAATACCCTTAAAGTTTAATATATCTTCATATATGACTTTGAGTTTTATAAAAAGAGTTCTAATGTCATTAATGTTTATAGTTAATATCACTAATGTCTTTTAATTGATAACGATTTTATCTTTTCATTTAACGATATATTTTTCTTTCATATGATTATGATACCAAATTGTGACTAACTATTTTATAAAGTAAATTGTTACTTATATAGATTATTATTTAAAGGTAAACATTTATGTTTCTTATTAAAATATTGTTTTAACTTTATAATTTCTCTATGTTTATTTTTATATAGACTTATGGCTATTATTTTGTCTTCATTTTCTTATTAATTATTTTTATAAATGTTATAAATAAACATTTAATCATTAAAGATCTTTAATTGACTTATAATTATAATATATGATTTCAATGAGTCTATTACAATCTTTCCTTACATTGTTTATATTCTTTTGTTACACCTCATACGTCTAAACTTGTTCAAACCTTAATACTTTTCTGGTAATGGTAAAACTCTTGTATCCGTACATGGTATGATGTCTAAATTAGATATACTAGAGAATATGAAAAGAGTGATAACACTAAATTTTATTTATAATATTAATAATTATTGTAATTCTAAAAATCAATTAAAAACCTTGAAGAGATTATTAGTAGCTAATAGTTTCTAGATACATAATTGTTAGATGAATAATTTTTAGAATAAAGAGTTTGTTATTGGTGAAATTGTGTCCAACTAATAAAAATAAAGGTTTCTTTTATAAGACAATGAATCTCTGCTTATAATAGTGAAAAATATTTATTTTATCCTTACTTTAATAACTTACCTAACTTTTTGCTTTTAGTTTTAGGATTTAAGCTTTTAATTTCATTGGTATGATTTGTCAATTAAATATGTCGATTCTACATCTTTATTTCTCTTTATCGTTTTCTACCGATAGTCATTTTGATGACGTATACGATGATACATCTTCACTTTTTTTTATCTCTAATGCAAAAAATGCACTTATAATCCTTAGTAGTTTTTTTAGTGTAAAAACAAAACACATTTCTTTATTCTTGAATTTTTTTTATTTTTTTTCGTATTATTACGGTTAAAATTTGTTTCAAACTTACTAATTTTCTCATCATCTTCTTTAGTGAGAGTCATATTGCTATGAAAGGTTATTATAACTTTACTAGCCGAGTATCTACCTTGACTTCAGAAGAATTATCAATTAATTTGTTTAACTTCATGATAAATTTGACGCATATGTCTTCTTATAATACATAGTTTATCTGTATTGAATTTCTTTTTTGGAGCACCTTTAGTTTTGAAACTTCTCTATTAGTGTTAGAAATCTCTAATTTGATAAAATGGTGTGGACTAACACAACATTTCTCATTTCAATCTATAAGAAACTAAAAAATCTATGATAGATAAGTTTATCACCTACTCTAATATTCTTCATAAAACTTCTTGATAGTCTTTCTAAAATTTTCTAAAAAAATAATATAATCCACTTAAATTAATTCTTGGATATATGTTCTCAATTAAACATGCATGTAAAGTTTTATAAACAAAAATTAGATCATCTCTTTCAATAATATTAAATTTACTACTTGTAGGGAATTCTTTTTCTACAGTGTAAAATTTTATGTCTTCGAAATGTACATAAGTAAATTTTATAGCTAATTTATAGATACATCTATTGTGGTTTACTTAAATTTCTATATTAGTCTTTTTTGTCTTTAATGACCAATATATTCCAAGGGGTATTTTCTTGAATAATACTGATGGTCGTACTATCTTTATTGTTTTTGTAAGAGGTATTTCTCTAAATAGTAATGGTGATTGTACTCTCTTTCCTAGGATCTTTAACTTGCTTAGTGGCAATGATTGTTTTTGTAATGTTGTAGAGTAATTTTTAATCATATCATATGGGGTTAATAGATTTGGTACTCTATAGTTATCATAATTGCCTTTAGCTTATATTCTCTTAGTGAAATATCTATGAGTTATTTCACTAAATTCGATAGTAACTTTCTTATTTAAGGTCAATTGTTGTAAATTCTTACTTTTGGACCAATATAGATCACATTGGTCTTTTTTGTTTGATGTACAACCTAATTGAGATTTTCCTTTTTTTTTCTTTTCAAACCGATAGTCATTTTGATGACGTATACGATGATACATCTTCACTTTTTTTTATCTCTAATGCAAAAAATGCACTTATAATCCTTAGTAGTTTTTTTAGTGTAAAAACAAAACACATTTCTTTATTCTTGAATTTTTTTTATTTTTTTTCATATTATTACGGTTAAAATTTGTTTCAAACTTACTAATTTTCTCATCATCTTCTTTAGTGAGAGTCATATTGCTATGAAAGGTTATTATAACTTTACTAGCCGAGTATCTACCTTGACTTCAGAAGAATTATCAATTAATTTGTTTAACTTCATGATAAATTTGACGCATATGTCTTCTTATAATACATAGTTTATCTGTATTGAATTTCTTTTTTGGAGCACCTTTAGTTTTGAAACTTCTCTATTAGTGTTAGAAATCTCTAATTTGATAAAATGGTGTGGACTAACACAACATTTCTCATTTCAATCTATAAGAAACTAAAAAATCTATGATAGATAAGTTTATCACCTACTCTAATATTCTTCATAAAACTTCTTGATAGTCTTTCTAAAATTTTCTAAAAAAATAATATAATCCACTTAAATTAATTCTTGGATATATGTTCTCAATTAAACATGCATGTAAAGTTTTATAAACAAAAATTAGATCATCTCTTTCAATAATATTAAATTTACTACTTGTAGGGAATTCTTTTTCTACAGTGTAAAATTTTATGTCTTCGAAATGTACATAAGTAAATTTTATAGCTAATTTATAGATACATCTATTGTGGTTTACTTAAATTTCTATATTAGTCTTTTTTGTCTTTAATGACCAATATATTCCAAGGGGTATTTTCTTGAATAATACTGATGGTCGTACTATCTTTATTGTTTTTGTAAGAGGTATTTCTCTAAATAGTAATGGTGATTGTACTCTCTTTCCTAGGATCTTTAACTTGCTTAGTGGCAATGATTGTTTTTGTAATGTTGTAGAGTAATTTTTAATCATATCATATGGGGTTAATAGATTTGGTACTCTATAGTTATCATAATTGCCTTTAGCTTATATTCTCTTAGTGAAATATCTATGAGTTATTTCACTAAATTCGATAGTAACTTTCTTATTTAAGGTCAATTGTTGTAAATTCTTACTTTTGGACCAATATAGATCACATTGGTCTTTTTTGTTTGATGTACAACCTAATTGAGATTTTCCTTTTTTTTTCTTTTCAAACCGATAGTCATTTTGATGACGTATACGATGATACATCTTCACTTTTTTTTATCTCTAATGCAAAAAATGCACTTATAATCCTTAGTAGTTTTTTTAGTGTAAAAACAAAACACATTTCTTTATTCTTGAATTTTTTTTATTTTTTTTCATATTATTACGGTTAAAATTTGTTTCAAACTTACTAATTTTCTCATCATCTTCTTTAGTGAGAGTCATATTGCTATGAAAGGTTATTATAACTTTACTAGCCGAGTATCTACCTTGACTTCAGAAGAATTATCAATTAATTTGTTTAACTTCATGATAAATTTGACGCATATGTCTTCTTATAATACATAGTTTATCTGTATTGAATTTCTTTTTTGGAGCACCTTTAGTTTTGAAACTTCTCTATTAGTGTTAGAAATCTCTAATTTGATAAAATGGTGTGGACTAACACAACATTTCTCATTTCAATCTATAAGAAACTAAAAAATCTATGATAGATAAGTTTATCACCTACTCTAATATTCTTCATAAAACTTCTTGATAGTCTTTCTAAAATTTTCTAAAAAAATAATATAATCCACTTAAATTAATTCTTGGATATATGTTCTCAATTAAACATGCATGTAAAGTTTTATAAACAAAAATTAGATCATCTCTTTCAATAATATTAAATTTACTACTTGTAGGGAATTCTTTTTCTACAGTGTAAAATTTTATGTCTTCGAAATGTACATAAGTAAATTTTATAGCTAATTTATAGATACATCTATTGTGGTTTACTTAAATTTCTATATTAGTCTTTTTTGTCTTTAATGACCAATATATTCCAAGGGGTATTTTCTTGAATAATACTGATGGTCGTACTATCTTTATTGTTTTTGTAAGAGGTATTTCTCTAAATAGTAATGGTGATTGTACTCTCTTTCCTAGGATCTTTAACTTGCTTAGTGGCAATGATTGTTTTTGTAATGTTGTAGAGTAATTTTTAATCATATCATATGGGGTTAATAGATTTGGTACTCTATAGTTATCATAATTGCCTTTAGCTTATATTCTCTTAGTGAAATATCTATGAGTTATTTCACTAAATTCGATAGTAACTTTCTTATTTAAGGTCAATTGTTGTAAATTCTTACTTTTGGACCAATATAGATCACATTGGTCTTTTTTGTTTGATGTACAACCTAATTGAGATTTTCCTTTTTTTTTCTTTTCAAAAGTGTTATTGAACTATTAGGTTATTCATTCTCATTGTAATTCATGTATCCCAAAAGAGATTTTTCTAAGTATAAAACCTCGAATTGTTCCTAAAAAATTCTTATCTCTTTTCCTTTATTTTAATCTTGATATCAAAATGTTTCATTTATATAAAAACAAAAGTAGTTAAAAGGTATTAATTATTTTGTAAATGCATCTGTTAAACTATTCTTGTTTCCTGAAAGATGTTCGACATCAAAAATATAATGATTAAACCACTATTGTCATCTAACTAATCTT
This sequence comes from Hippophae tibetana, assembly GCA_037013495.1. Lineage (NCBI taxonomy): Eukaryota > Viridiplantae > Streptophyta > Magnoliopsida > Rosales > Elaeagnaceae > Hippophae > Hippophae tibetana. The sequence goes on along the minus strand of CM072809.1, from coordinate 11,062,230 downwards.
CCTTATTTATAATCAAATGCAATATTAGTTCTTAAAAAATAACCAAAATTCTTGTTATCAGTTATGATAATGAATCTAAAATTTATTAATAACTTTTCTGACAATTAAGTATTATTTTTTTATTACTATGATAAATTAATTATGGACCATGGAAATATCCTAATGTATATTTATAAAGATGAATAGATATATTCATCTTTGTTATCTATGTTTTCTTTTAAAAATGCTCTACAATATTAATGTGAAACAATTATTTTAATTATCATTTTATCATTTGAACATCGAGGTATAAAGTTAATACATTTTTTACCTGTGTTTTTACCTTATTTATGTAAAAAGTATCTTGTTATTTGCACTTCCAAACACTACATTTTTTAGTTTTGTTTGTAAATATTTTTGTATTTCTATAAGTTTCTTAATGTATGCTTCAATATTTATTGACATCCTAATAATCTTTGTAATTGATTTAATTCACTAAAAAAATACTTAAATGTTATTTAATATATGTGGTTGTAGATTATGTATTTTATATTCGATTTATAACCCTAAGGTGACATTTGGTTCATAGAATGAAATCGAAATCAAAATGTGAATAGAATGAAATGGAATGGAAAAGAAACAATATTGTTTGGTTTGACCACTGAAATCAAAAAAGGAATCATTGTTATAGTGTTTGGTTTGCCACTATAATATAATGAAAAAAAATTGTAAATTACCTTAATACTCTTATATTCAGTAAAGTTTAAATAATATAATTTAATTATTATTTTTTCGTCAGACAAAATATATTATTGAAATTATTATTTTTCTAAATAGAATTTAGAGTTTTGAGGTTTGGGATTTATGGTTTAAGGATTTGGGATTTGGGATTTGGGATTTGGGATTTGGGATTTGGGATTTGGGATTTGGGATTTGGGATTTGGGATTTGGGATTGAGATTTGGGTTATATTTATGGGTTATGGTTTAAGGTTAAAATTATTATTTTTCTAAATAGGATTTAGGGTTTTAGGATTTGGGATTTAAGGTTTAGGGTTTAAAGATTTTAGGATTTGAGATTTGGGGTTTAGGGTTTAGGGTTTTAGGATTTAGAGTTTAGGGTTTAGGGATTTAGGTTTTGGGGTTTAGGGTTTATGTTTTATGGTTTTGGGATTTGAGAGTTATGGTTTAGAGTTTAAGGTTTTGGGATTTAGGATTTAGGATTTGGGGTTTGAGTTTAAGGTTATATTTAGGGTTGAGGTAAAATTGGAAAAAAAATTGAGATGAGAATGAAATCATGATTCCTAAAGGGGGGAGAAGGAGAGAATAAATTGTGATTCTTTCTCATTTAGGAATCGATTCAATTTTTGACTCATTTTTCAATCTAACCAAACACAACATAAATACTTAATTTTTGCTAAGCAATTACAACTTTTTCTCAAAAAATACCTTGTCTCCTTTCCTATATTATTGTATGAAATTAATAATTTTTAAATAATATTTTTTTATTACTGAAAACTAAAATATCATATATGTTAACACAACATATATTTTATAATTTTTAAAGATGTTGCCTATATACATTTGAAAATACTTGGAACTTGCTTTAATTCGACTAAAACAACATTATATTGGAATTATCCTTAGGGGTAATTATTAGTTATTGAGGTTTCTCATCCAATCTTATTTGTCAAAATTTACTTTTGTAATCAAAACTTTAAAAATTATTTATTTTCTTTTATCAATGTTATTGATTATTCTTTATTTGAAATAAAGTATTAATCATTAAAAGTTTATTTATTCGATGTTTTGAAGCTTATTATCATTCTCTTTTTACTTTTCTTTTTTCAACTTATTTTTCGATCAAGAATATTGGTCTAAGATGAGGTGAATTACTTGATATTGTGACTTTTAATTTCAAAATTTTTTGAATTTGTTTTTCAAATTCAGTTATGTCTTCTGAAGTATAAATCATAGATTTTACTCTAATAATATTGTTAGGGTATTTTAGTTTTATATTAGCACTCATTTTTTGATTTATTTACTTTTGCATCTAAAAGATTTTATGAGCTTATTGTTTTTAATAATTTTCTAATACCTATCGGCTTTATCTTCCTGTATTTCATTAAAAATAAAATTTTATTTTTCTTTTATATCTAATAAAATATTTTCTAAATAAGTTTTATTGTAATTTTGTGTTTATCTCACCGTGTTTTTGTTTTTTATATTGTTTCATAAAAATTACGTTTGATATATTCAAATTTTTTCTTATTTTAACACATAAATAATTTTACTATCTAGTCTTATTAGACTTATTTTATCTAAATATTGTGTAAAATATTTATATAAGTTTAAAAAATTATTTCTTATTAATAAATCAACTTATATTTCTTGTTAATATATAGTAAGAATATAAAATTTGTCTTATATTATCGTTATATCTGTATATTAAGACTTTATTGAGATTTGTTATAATATTACTAGTAATTCTTAATATCATTTTTCATTATAGATACAACATCCGTATTTTTTCATAATGGGAAATATTATTTGCTTTGTAGTGGCTTATACATTTTTCTCCCAAAATAAGTTTCTCTATAAAGTTCTTTATTATATATTCTCTTATATTCTTGAAAGTCTTATTTTTTAATTTTATATATTTTCAATGTTTTGTATTTTGTATATTTTTGTTTGTAATATTTTATGTTATATTCATATTGTTTTTGTATTTTAAAACCTATTGTATCACAATATATTCTATCATTTCCTCTTATTTATTTACATTCATGTATTTTTTGACATTTAATAATTATTTAATTTTTAAGAGTTCTTATTCTTCCCCTTAAGGTGTCTAGTACATTTTTTTAATTTCTTTTATTTAATAATTTTGTTATAGTTTTATGTAATGCTACAAGTAATTTTTGAAAAAAATATTTCCTTATAAGTTTCTTATTGTGATAATACATTTTATATTAACAAATAAAAAAATCTATATATAAATGTTGTTATTCTATTAAATTTGTAAATCAATTTTTATATTTTTTGTCATTTGTGGGCTATTAAGACTCTACAAGTTGAAAGATTTGATTAAGTGATTAAATAAGTTTATATGATTACACTGGACTATTCATCTAAGATTTATTTTTCTTTTTATTATACAGTCTAAATATATATAAGAACAAATCTATAACTTTCATGAAATTTGAAGTATGGTGTGATATTACTTCTAATTCTCTGATGTAATCCTTTTTCTATTTGGGGGTGTTATTTTCTTCTATAAGAAAGCTTAAGTTCTTTTAGCATTTTCCTATTTATTTCTTCTCTATGTGGGTTAAATGTTCCTTTTTGATGAAAAATGGTAATAAAATAGATTTCATATGACTTTTTGATATCATATTTTATAGTTCAGAATCAATTTTATTGACTATTTATATCATATTTTATTTTATTTGTACAAAGTTTTTCATTATAATATGTTAGTTCTTTATATGTTAGTTAGCAGATTAACTAATTTTTTTTATCATTATTCTTCTAATTATTTTATATATTTTATTAAACTGACATTATAGTTCATTCTTTATATTTAAGTTTTTCCTCATTCTTTGTTTCTCACTATTTGTATTAATTCATATGATCTCATAGATAATTCTTTTTTTAATCATACAAATAAATCAAGCTTATAATCTATAATTTAATTGTCTCTAGGTATGTTATTTACATTAATCCTTAATTATGTATGTCTTATTATAATTTATTATAACTATATTCTCTTATTTTTTAAGAATTTTTTTTATTGTTCATTTATATCTTGTAAGGACTTCATGTTTGATTATTGTGTCATATCTACTCCTTCTTCTAAAAAAATTAAAGTTTTCATTATTGTTATTTAATTTTTTGACATGCTTGTTAAGCTTCCATTATAATATAATTTTATATTCTATAATTTATTTTTGAATATTATTGGGATAATAATGATATAATTTTCTTCTTAATATTATGTCATGAGCTAATATTTTTATTATTTTAACTTATTGTTTTATATCTGTTACATCTATTTCTTTGTGAGAGGTTTTCTTTTTGAATCTATAAACGTTAGTCATGGTATATTTTTTTTTTCTTGACATCAAATGTTTTTCTTTAACACCTAAGTTTCATTCTTCTTATATTTCAAAATTTGTTACTATTTATAGTTTTATTATTTGTCTAATTTCTTAATTTTTTTTTATCTATTTCTATAAATTTATTTTGTCAATATATTAAACTATTATGATTATTTGTTAATGAATATCCTAGTTGATTAATAATATAAGATTTAATTATTTTATTAAATCTTCCATTTCAAATTCATAAGCTAAACTTAATACTTGATTTAAGTTTTTATCATTAATATTAAAGAATAGTATAGTATATGATGTAAATTTTAATTTCTAGTGTCATAGATTTTCATGTATTATTCCTAATAAAACATATTTATTATTTATTATTCTATTATCTAATAGAACAAATTTTATTAATGTACTAATTCCTTTTATAAAATGTATTTTTATTAATATTTGTATTCTTCTTAAATAGATGTATTCAACTTTTCCTTTATCATTATGAAGAATTTTTTATAGTTTATTTATAATGGTTTTGTTATCAATTAATGATATATTATATCTTTATTTTATGTTTGTAACATTAATACTCATTTTTTTATTTCATAATAAACTATATATTTTCTTGAAAATGATAAATCTTTAAATTCATGTTATTTCTTAAGATTTAATCTCACCTTTTGTATTTCTACAATTTTTTTTTTGCTATTTATCATTTATTGTGAGAAACATTCTAAGATATTTCGTGTTTTTATTTCTATTATTTATTGATTCGTATTAGTTCTTGATTTTCTATTACTTTTATCAATTTATATGTATAAAAGATTACTACTTATTTTCGTTAATTTTAATTTCTGTTAAATTTGGAAATATTTTTGATATTTTTGAAACAATATTTGTGATATTACTTTAAAGCTTAAGAGTATTATTGATAATGTACCTCTTATGCTAGATATTTTTCATTAATGTATTTTTTTCATTTTAAAAAATTCTCATAGAATAAGAAAAACTTCAAAATAGTTTTTTTTTTCTTAAATTTTTATATGAAATTTTTATTTACATAATCTTATACTTTTAAGTACTAAAAATATATTTTTTATATTATATAAAAAAATTGTGCTTCATGTGAATGGATTAAAAATAAAATTTCTTAGAAGTAGTGGAGTTATGATATCAATTAGAATCATATTTTTAATATAATAAGAAAATACATAAGATGTCTCAATACAAATACAATTAGAAATTATAAAAATATCTTAAATATTATAAACTAATAATTCACGAGGAGGTGTGTGGATAAAATTGGGTAGTAAAGTTTTTGAGTTGTCAAGTAATTCATTCTATCATTTTATTGCATCATTGCTTTGAAACTCTTTATGACTCTTGTTAAGTTAAATGATGGGATTATATTATTACTTGTACAAAGGGAATAATAATACGCAAAATAAGAAAAAAAATTCAATGGAATAGTGCAAATTTTTTTGTGGTAATATGGAATATTGCAAAATTAGTAGGAAGATAGGTAATTTAGGAGTTAAAATTAAAAATAATACTTTTTTCTTTTTGTAAGAAGAAATTAAAAAGAAAAATATAGATTTTATTTTAAAAGAAAAATATTTTTCAATGGTAGTTAAGGGTAGAGGTTTTTTTTCTTGTTGAAATAGCCAATTAATGATTTTTGGTTGCATGCAATTAACATGAATATTTCCTTTATTTCCTGCAATTCAAATGAATTAAAGAAACTAGGATGAAAACGCCTTTAAGTTTCAAACATATATACAAATAGAATTATAAGAAGACAATAAATAGATATACACTATATATGATACATAATACTAATAGTCCAAAATATATAAAAATAGCTATTAAGTCTTATGGTTACGCAATATAATCTAAAAATATTCTAAGTATTAAACTAACTTCGTGATGATAAAATTTCATCATCAAATATTATAAAAAAATAAATTGATCAGAATCTTCAAAGTTAAAGGTTTTGTTAAAGTTTCTTATAATTTATTTGACTTTAAAGTTTAATTTTATATAATATTATATTATTTTACATTATATTTTAGTAATATTTATAATTTATTCAAAGTTTTATTTATATAAAAAAATTAATTTTTTTTTGTTTTTTTGTTTTTTTAAAGGTGAACTTAGAATAAACATGTAAAATATTTAAAATAAAATGTAATAATTAATAGATTGAATGATCAATTTACTAAATTTTTCTAACTTAATTGAGTTAATCTTGAAAATTTACTATTATTTTGATTAATTTAATAAATATATTTGTCCGTTAACTTCTTCAATTTAATTAATATAAATATTTTATGGGTAAGAAATTAATCTAATTAAAAATTAAATTAAATTAAATCTAAGAAGTTAAGTGTCAAATTGATTAAATTAATAATTAAAAAATCACTCAATCTAATCACAAAAAATTATGTATTATTTAACTTAAATTATTTTATAACTATATAAATTGAGATTAATAAACTTAATTTTTTTTCTTCTCCGAAATACTTCTCAGCCGTGTATCCAAATTTGCACCTGAGATTATTAGATACAGGTCCCTACTACCCTAGCTATAGATAAGACAGTGACCTCCACCAGTTAAGGCTAAATCAAAAGCAAAAAAATATACAACATATACCAGAAGACTTTTATTAGATATTATTTTCTGTTAAGTTATAAATACAGATAAGTTATAAATAATATCATTTAATTTATTAATTTTGTAAATAAATATTATTATTTGTTGAATGATTAAATGTAATTGAAATAGATTCTTTTTAACAATCATAAAATTACAATTAATATAAATAAATTTTTAAAATTATTTATTTTTTAATATTTGTTAATTGTTACTATTTTATTAATTTTTTAATTTTTATTAAAAATTAAAATATATATTAAAATAAATTTTTATTTGAATTATATTATTGGTTATTTTAAAAAAAATATATTTCATATTAAGTTTCATTTTTATATTAAAGACTAATATTTTAATTGTGTTTTATTTATTTGATAAAAAGTAATAATATTTTAACTAAACGATAGTGTTTTATAAAATTAAGTAACTAAACATAGTGTTTTTAATTTGAGAGATTATATAACTCAAATAATATAATTTAAGTAAATTATGTGATAATTAATTTTATAGAATAAACAAATAAAACAATAGAGATCCTTTTTGCTAACCTCGCTTTATATATTCGCTTGTTTTATACCATATACCATATACCATTTTCTTTTTATTTATTTTTAATTATATAAAGAAAAGGTTCAATATTTACGATGCATGACAAGTCAAGAGACCAGCTGGGTTGATTGGGAATTTCTTTTTTTATCAACTTTGGTGGATTGATAGAGATTTTAGCGAATCATTTCATAGCATATAATATATTTTATACATTTATAGATAGACATTTATAGAAAGGTAGTGGTCATTTAGAGATAAATATGATTCCCTGTTATTTTTTGCCTATTATTTTATGTTATAATAAATAACTGTTAAATGTATGAATAAAATATTCACACTTTATACAACAGTTTTTTACACAAGTTTAGTGGATATTTATAACACATATAATAATATTGGTTATAAATTAATATATGACAATAAATACTCAACAAAATGATTCACCCAACAAACATTCAAGTTTTCATATGAGTATACATATTTGATGATTTCTATAAGAGATAAATAATTTGTAAATATATCATTTTTATATAAATAGATAATTATATATAAAAAAATCATGATATTACATAAAATCTATTTAAATAGATAAATAATACACATAATGTTAATTCTAATATTTTATATATTTATCAACACTTCACACAACATCTAATATCTAATATCTATTGGAAAAAACAACAACTTGAGATGCAATCTATACACTTTCTTTTACCTTTAATCACAAATCAATTTCTTTAATTTCTCTATCTTCTACAAACTTCTCGTATGATTTAAAATAATCAAATGTTACTGTCTTATAATGGTCTAAGATTCTAACGAATTTCTTTCATAATCGTAAGATTATAGAAAAGACAAAAATATTTCATTGATGTTATAAAAATCTACGTCATCAAACCTTGATATAGAAGAATTGTACTCAAATTGGTAGATAGATAAAGTATCAATAGGTTTGTTTGTGCGGTATAGGAAGGAAGACAAGAGGCATCTATCCTTTGCTTTCTTTAGCTTTCATCATTTTGTGGCAATCATACAGTTTTATTTGGTTTTAATTTTCTCCACCGTTCTATTGCATTGCTGCTCCTTTCCCTCCTATCTATTTTTCTATTATTTTCAATAATAGGAGTGATTTCAAGACTTGCTTGGAGTGTACATTCTTTGTATGTGTAAGAATGTGTTTGTTTGTGTTTTTATAAAAAATATTTTTTTTAAGAAGAACGCATTGTTTTTGCTTCTATCAACAAACATAAAATGTGTTTCCTGTGACACAAAATCACTCATAACTACTTTTTTTTTTGGGTCCAAAAATACTTATACGGAGTTTACGAAGAAGAACCGAACATATCATGACTATACTCATGTAAATCATTTTTTATGCTTAGAGCTTCTAGTATTTATGATATTCATATTATGCTCCTTTTCAGGTTGCTATTATTTAATATCAAAATTATTTTAAAAAAATTAACATTAATAATATTTAAACCTAAAATTATTAAAATAAAACAGAAATAATTAACAAGTATTAAAAAAGAGAGAGGTAAATTAGGTCACATTTTTTATAAATGAGTCAATTTAATCCAGTTATTTTTAGATCATGTAATATAAGTTTTGTTATTATGAAAAATGAATACATTTAGTCTCATAATTAGTAAAACTAAACACTTTAATTTTATAATTATTAAAAATAAATACTTTGGTCCCATAATTACTTAAAATAATGCATTTTAATCCTAAGACTAATGTACACTTTTTACATTAAAATTTCCTATTTTTATAAATTATAAGAGTAAATTAACACCATCATAAATAAAGGTAATAAATTAACTTATTTTACCTAATAAAGGGACCCTTAGTATCTTTATCTCTTAAAATAATATTTTATGAACTTTTTTTATACATATTAATGATTACTTTATCATTATTAAAATCTCGTATTTTAATAATATTTAATCAATTGACATAAAAAAATAATATTTTAATAAAAAAATTATTAAAGTAATATATATTGATTCATTTTTTTATAATTAAGAGATTAAATAAAACTATTTATAATTTAAGAGACCAAACTTGATGTAACTGTGCTTGTTACTAAGGCTATGTATAAAATTGCTTTTATTTTTTTATTTTTAACAAAATAATTTTAATGGTATTTGACAATTGTTATGTGAAATGTTTTAAATTTTTTGAGAAATATTATTAGTGTTATAAAAAGAAGCAAACAATACGTAATTTTGACTTTTGGGTAAAACATTTGAGCATGTACACCCTATAATAATTACTAAAAAAACAGCACCCAGAATTGTTTTTATCAACTAAACATATTAACACCACTACCTTTTAGCATAAAATTGAATAATATACGTATTTATTGAACATTAGATGGAATATATGTGAAAACCATAACTTTTAAAAACAGTGAAAGACCAGCACAAATATATAATTATAAACTATTGCTTTTTAAGCAAAGTTCCCAAAACCTTATAATAAGTATTCTTGCGCTCATTAACGTTTAATACTTCATATTTAATGCAAAATTGTTTAGATTCTAACACTACTTTACCGATAAGGGAAAAACTGTAAACTAAAAAGAGTTTTTTTCTTGGTGACTTAGTAAGAGGGTCCCAATGGACATGTTCCAAACTAAAAGCCGTTTTGTCGATGATATAAATTTAAGCACATATTAATGAAGATGTTTTCGTAATAAAATAATTTAAAAAATATTCATTTCTTAAGAATTTTTTTCGTAATACACCATTATTAATGTAAATGTAAATATGTACGTTAAGTGCATCTAGCATCTCTCCCCCTCTACAAATACCTCATAACCTTCCACAACTCATTCTCATAAAAAAAACCACAGCCTTTCCACAAGCATCAATATCATTATTTCCATCATAATAATCATCTTTTTAATATTCTATCTGCAATTGGTCTCTCAGCCCTTTTCTCATCCCCAATTGGTCTATCGGCTTTTCAGATACCTCTATTGGATGGTAGCCATTGCTTTTCTTTATAACAAGGTACGTTACACTTCTCTTCACCACATGTCTCAGCTTAGATTTGCCTATATATACATAGTTTCTACATATTAATAGTATATGATAAATTAATATTACATGCTTTGCTTGAACTGTTACTACCATTTTGATCATTCTACCACTTCGGTACTTGTTGTTTTTCTGATTACTTGTTATTTTCAATTGCATTTGTTCAGCTGAAATTTTGAGCTAGTTTTTTCTAAGAGTTTCTGGAATATAAGCTGATCAACATGCCCAGTTATCTAAGCAAGAGCTTTGAAAAACAGGGCATAGTCTCAATTCTTGGGTCTGATCATGACTGTTATGAGAGGACTATTAACAGAACCAAAGTCACTTCTATGAGAAGAACTCTCTCATCAACAGAAATGTCATCCAAGAAATGGAAATTTGATCAACATGGGTTCTCTTCAATGAAGAGGATTTCTTCATCTGAAGATCTCTCTATGTCTTTTGTTGATGCAAATAAAGAAAAAGAAGATTATGATCATCAAGGAGGCAAAAATGAACCATTTGATATTTGGAGTTCAATTGTTATGTCTAAAAAAGCAAACTATAATGACATATCAGAAGAAATACCTCCTTATGTTCATCCACTTGTGAAGAGATCATCAACAAGCTCTTTGAGTGAAAAGAGCCTAGAAATTTGCACTGAAAACCTCGGATCAGAGACTGGCTCTGATGGGTTTTCTTCATATCCTGCTTCAGAGATAAGTACTGATAATGAATCTGATCAAAAGGAAGAAGAACATCATCAACAAGAAGAGAAAGTACTTCCACAATCTCTTTTTTATATTGGTGATCATCAAGATCAGTACTGTATCACTACTACTACTACTAGAGCAGTAGTGAAGTGCAATTATGCTGCTAGTAACAAAAAATTGTCACCTAAATTTTTCCCTCCACCACTTCAAACACTTTCTCAAAGTGATGGGGCTTCGATTCAAATGCGAACCCATCGTGACAATGGACGCTTAGTTCTTCAAGCAGAGTCTCTTCCTTTGCTTAAGAAGAACTTCAGTGCCCAGCGCCAAACAGGTCGTTTAGTTCTCACCTTTCTTGAGAACAACATTACTCATCATGACTTTGAAGAGCTCAGCTATATTCAAGAAGCTGTTGAGGAAAAGAAAATTGATGTTGAAGAGTTTGATGAAGACTTCGGGGAAGAAGATGAAGTGAAAGAAAGAGAAATAGGAGATGAAGAAGACGAAGAAGAAAGTGAGGTTGAGGAAGGTGCTAAAGAAAATAGAAGTAGGGAAATCAATATAGTAATAATGGACCAACGTCTAAAAATAACTACAGCTAGGTTAACTAGTGTGCATAGGTTGGCCCTTAAAGTGAACAAGCCCTTTAGGTTAGCAAATAGGCTTAACAACAATAAGTTCAATGAATTAGTGAAATTTGATCAAGGGTTAAAGAAGGAGGTAGTAGAAGAGAAGCCAACACCATTACCAATGTCACTTCCGCTGAGGCCTCCGGTGGGTCAGTCGACCTCTTCAACCCCAGGAGTGGCAAAAGCAGCAGCAGTTGCCTCTTTCAATGCTTATGAGTATTATTGGAGGGAAAATAAATCAACTCAACACATCTCCAAGGACAAAGGCAATCATAAGCTTAGTGTTTCCAATGATCAAATAATGGTGAATAATCAGCAGCAACAAATGGTAGTGTATAGAGGTCACAAAGATGAATCCTTGGTTCCTTTGATAAAGTGTTGCAAAGAGCAAAGAAGATCTCTTCTTTGGGAGCCTTATTGTGTTGCCACCTCCTAAATCAAAACCTCACGACTTGAACTGATTCCAACATTTAATCTAAATTATTATTATCTATTATCCCAAAACAGTTTTCTCTAGCTTTGGTGTAGAGGGACAATCTGATTTCACTGCAAGAGTTCAAAGAGACCTCAGAGAACCTAATTGGAAGGGCATGTATAATAATTTGCATGGTACTCTATGCATTGGGATATTGATCGAACAAGGTTTTTCTTTGAAGTATTTTTACCACTCTACTAGAGGGTGGTTGTTATGTGCTACTTCAATTAAACATAGCTTAAACAAAATCTTAGCATGTCAAGTCTGTCTATGCATTATTATTGTTCTTTTCATCACTTTTTAAATATTTTCCACTTTTGCAATTCTAGCCTATGGGATCCAATATGGTCTTTGTCTATAATTGAATCTATTTTGTAAGCTTCTAATTGGGTAAAAATTATTGTCCTAAATTTTTCTAAATTTTTGTAATACAAATCCATATGTGTGCGACTTTTTGTCCGGGCATAAGTTTGCTAGAGCAAGAATGAAATCAAATAAAGTCAGAACAAGAATATCAACAAATATATATATGAACCGCTCAAATTATTAACAATAAGCAAAAATACCTCTAAATGGTATTAAAACTGCATACACTTTGAACGAAAATTGTAGCACTTGGCTTGATGTACTCATACCAGTAAAGGAACCAAGAAGCGAAAACCAATTTTTTACTGAAGACACAAGATTGAATGAAAAAGAGCATGACAGAATAAAATAAAAGTGAATCACAAAGTTGGTTCATGATGCAAGTATTAATGCTCAGAAAATGTGTTTAAATTAAAAAGAAGATATATTATTAAAAAATAAAGGTATTTAGGGATATCTTTCGGACCACGTTAGCTTAGAGATGCAGGGAAATAAACATAAACCCCACTTATGGGATCTTATTCAAGTTATTCCTAATATCAAGTTTCACCAGTCCACAATTTTCATTACCTGATAAGAATTAAACTTCAAGTGTAGATAGCCATTAATCTGACTCCACAAGCCATCTCTGGCAATTTGTCGTTATTTAGTGCTTATAACCAATTCCAAGTACCTCTCCACAATGTCTAGTCCACATACCTCCTTTACGACAGGCATGGTGGCAGGAACATCCAATTGGAATACAGAATCCAATGCATCAAAGCTACTACTCCATGAAAGAAGTTGTTTCCTAGCTTCTTTAATAGCAGCTCTTACAGCGCTATGAACTGAAACTGCAAGAAGTAATGGGGGCTCTCCAGAAGCTGCAGAAACTATAATTTTCAGCAAGGCTTTCTAAAGAATGTCAACGAAAGATAAAAAGAGAAAATTATCCATATGTATAAAAATATAAATGATCCCATAAAGACTTCAATATTGTTTCCAAAGAAAAAGTACTCAAAAGTCGCATGAGAATTTTGTGAACTTTTGAACGTTTTCCAATTTCATTAGTTTTGCCCATTGGTTTATTTTGAGATTTTCGAATGCAATTCCTTTTATGCTAAGTTCAACATAAATTAGTACATTAAGAATATCAACATTAATCGTATGTATGATCCAAATTAAAAGATCAGTCTTGGAAATAAGGCTCCGTGCAAGAGTTTTAGTAGTGTCAACAGTTTGTAATATGAGATTCAACGTTTTCCTTATTTCCACATCTCCAAACTGTTTTCTATAGACTAAGGGCATATTTCTAGAAAACTGGAACTAAAATGTTGTATGTTTATTTCAGTATATTTTCATAATGGTCTACTTACAAATTTATAAGGAAAACTATGGTAGAAAAAAGGAAACAAAATTTCCTAATTAATACAAAACAAATAAGAATCATATTTGCTAATAATTACAAATCTCCTAATTATATCCCTAATATCAAAATCTCAAATATTTCGGGTTTCAAAATTCTCCTTCAAGTTGGACCATAGATGTTGATCATATCCAATTTGAAAATAAAATCATTGAAACTTTGTAGAGAAAGTTCATTAGTAAAGATATATCTGCAACTTGTTCTTTTGTTGGAACTTAAATCTGCAAATAGTTTCATTTTCAACCTTTTCTTTGATGAAGTGCTTGTAGACTTCCACATGTTTTATCCTACCATGTTAAATTGGATTGAGGGAGATGCTTATGGCAGTTTTATTGTTATAGTAAAGCTTAATTGGTGACTTTAATAAAGTTTGAAGTTTTATCAACAGTTTTCTTAACCACAATGCCTATCAAATATTTTGTGCAACTATCCTAAATTCAACTTATGTACTATTTCGGACGACAACATTTTGTTTTTTACTTTTCCAATTCACTAAGTTTTCAAAGATAAAGATACAATACTCAATAGTGGACCGTTTGTCTTCTATTGAACTAGCCTAATCTATGTCAGTGAAAACTTCTATATCTTTGACTTCGTTTCTTTTTAAGAACAAGCCTTTGCCCGATTATCCTTTGGGGTATTTGAGAATTTTGTATACTACTTCAAGATGAGCTTTCTTTGGAAGATACATGCGTTGACTTACTACATTAACTACAAATGCAATGTCAAGTGTAGGTATATCAATTTTCCTACTAGTCTATGGTATCTTTATTTGTTAACTAACTTTCCCTATTTCCTTCCCTTTTTAATAGTAGTATCACTTGGTTTGCATGCCCGTCTCAGTAAGAAAATCAAGCATGTACTTATATTGAGAAACATTGATTCTCTCTTTTGATTTTTCAACTTCCATTTCTAAGAAGTCTTGCATTTGTCTCAAATCTTTGATTTCAAATTCTGCTGCCAAGTTGCTTTTTAGTCTCTCTATTTCTTCTAAGTTATCTCAATCAGGATTATATCATCAACATACACAATCAAAATTGCCTTCTTCCCATCTTCACTTTGTTGGAAGAACAATGTATGAGCTAATTGTCCCTACTAATACCTTTGTTTCCAAATTATCTTTACAACCCTATCATACCACGCTCTTGATGATTGTATGAGACTACATAATGATTTTTTCAATTAACACACTGTGTTTGTATTTCCTCTACCGAATCCTAGTGACATGGTCACAAAGACTTATTCTTCTAGTACTCCATTTAGGAAGACATATTTGATATCCACTTGTTAGAGAGGCCAATCTAGATTTGCTACTGGTGATAGGAGCACCTTTACTATATTTAGTTTGACAACTTGTGCAAATGTTTCTATGTAATCAATTTCATGGGTTTGTAAACCTCTTTGCAACCAGACATTCTTTGTACCGCTCTATTGTTTCATCAACTTTGTATTTTATCATGAATACTCATTTAAAACAAACTGGTGTCTTCCTATTACATCCAAAGTTCTTTTTTTTTAGCATTTTTATTTCTTCCATAATAGTCTCTTCATTTTGGAATTTTAAGAGCTTTATAATTTTTTTAAATTTCTATTGTGTCAAGATTAGAAGTAAAAGCACGAAATCCAGTAGACAGTATCATAAGAAATAAATTTATAAATGGGATGAAGTGTACCAGATGAAGTTGGCTTTCTCAGAGCAATGAGAAAATCACAAGACACGAGAGAATCAGAATTACCTAATTTTGACACATTTATGGATATTTGGATCTATCATTGTATAGGACTCTCTTGATATATCAAGCGTGAATTTTTTTCTATCTTTTAATTTAGAACTCTGTGAGCAAATAATTACCTCTTTGTTTTTTGACTTTATTTGTATCTCTTTCTCACTTCAACTTTCCTTCTTTAGGTGGTACAATAGATCTGTATGGAATAATAGGTTCACTCTTTGGATGATAAGGTCATTAAGGTCCAAGTACTTACTAACAAGCTTTCTTCACTCATTTTCTTTCTTTGAAGAAAGGGTATTTAGTGATAACGTATGTCTTTGAAGAAAGTAATATTTCGGCTAACAATGATCCTTTTTGTGGAGAGATTTTTTACCTTTTTTAAGTAAGAGAATACCCGAAGAAAACACACTTGATTATTATAGGATCTAACTTGGCTTTTTTATTTAGGTAAATATGAACAAAGATAGTGCAACCGATTACTAAGAGTGAGTTCAGACTAAAAGTGATGTGGGAAGATGTGTTTGAAATCTTTGAATAGGTGTTTCGAAGGAAGGACAAGGCTTGGCATTTGATTAATTAGATATGTTGCAGTTAAAACTGCATCCCCCGTAATGGTTTTGGCGTAATTGTAGTAAACATCAAAGCTCAAGCTATCTCAAGAAGGCGTCTATTTTTTCGTTCAACTATCCCATTTTGTTAAAATGTGTAAACATAAGAGCTTTGGTGCACTATCCAATTTTTTTGTAAATAATAGCTTAAAGTATAGTTAAAATACTATGAGTCATTATCTGTAAGAATTTGGATCTATGTTTGAAACTGTGTTTGTATCAACATGTGAAAATATATGAAAATATCACGAACCTTTGTTTTTTCTTTAAACAAATAAAACCAACACTCTAGTATGATCGTCAATAAATGTAACAAATCACTTGGAGTGAGTGCAGGTAGGAAAGCGAGAGGGTCCCCAAACGTAACTGTGAATTAAACTTAAAGGTTTGGATGATTTATATTGAATATTTGGGAAGGAATGATGTTAGTGTTTTGCAAGTTCACACATTTTACATTGAAAATAAAGCAATTTGAAACCATAGAAGGAAAAAAATGTCTCAAATATCGAAAATTAGGGTGACCTGTTCTATGATGCCACAATATAGGTTCATTATTCCTAAAAACAAATGCAGAATTACAAATTACAATTTGATGATTTTCACCCATATGAGCCTTATTAAAACAATAGAGCTTTTCACACTTTTTAGCACTGTTCATCGTCGTCCCAAATGATACGTCAACACAATAAGAAGAAAAAACTTAACTGAGCAATTTAAGTCTTGTGTTAATTGACTAATGGATATTAAATTACAAGACAAGTTTGGAACGTGAAGGGCAAATGTGAGATACATAGAGTCAAAAATTTAGATACTTACTTTGTCAACATCAATTGAGAGGAATCCAGTTGTTATTTTAACTTTAAGATTACCAATACAAGATGACTAATAAGTGATAGGTATTAGTTGTGTGATCAAACGCATCAAAATCAATGATCTAAGGATTTTTAAATTGTGAGGTAGTAACTAAGACATTCAAGCAATTATCTATATAGGTCGATGAGACTGAAGATGATGATTGACCAAAATTATCTTTATAGGTCGGGTCCTATTTTTCCTTGTTTCCCACCAATTTCTTAACATGTATCTTTCGAATGTTCAAGCTTACGAAAATGATCACAAAAAAATACTTTTCGTTGTGGATCATTTTCTGTCCGATTTCTATAGGGCCTATTTTCTTGGGAAAAAAGGCCTATTTTGTATTTTTCCCTGGGACGAATGAGGAGACAACCCAAACCCATTTCTTGGCTCACCGGTCTTTCCCAGTTCTCTTGGCCCACCAGGTCCAATTGGGTTGTTCGATGTATTACCAAGCCCATCGCTCCTTCCAGCATTACTTAGCCCTCCTTCTACACTCGTTCCAGCCCTAAACATAGAGTGTATCAATCCATTGCAACCAACACTGTCTAGAGGAGGAGGCTTGTAAAACATCACATGTAGCCGACTTTCCTATCGCTAGTTGTCGAAAAATACTTCTCGAACTGAGGGTAACGAATGTCAAACAAGTATTCTTCCACAGACATCGTCCAACTTGCAACTAAGCCCAACCAAAAATTCAAATGTCATTTTAGTTTTGAGCTTTTTCCGATAAAGTGCATTGTCACCTACATATTCCCACTCATTTTTCGAACTGAGGTCAAGTTCTTACCATAGAGATAACATCTCCATATAATAATCAATAACATCCTGTTCTCCTTGTTTTGATTACCATACTTTAGTTTTTATTTCAAAAATGTGGGAAAAATCATCACCATTAGAATGTCTTTTACAACATCCCACAAATCCCTCACCGTTGGTAAAAACACAAAATTTTCCAATCGCCGATAGCATAGAGCCGACGAACCACATAGTTACCATTGAGTTCTCTGAACTCCACCATTGTGTTGCACTGACATTGACTGAAACTAGTTTTTTGGTTCAGGTAACCCATTTCTCCTATCCAATTAATTACAAGTTAGTCCTCCCATTAATTACAAATCTGACTGATTGAGCCCACTCTCAATAATTCCTTCCACTGAATTTCTCTATAGGGAGGAGCTATAGAGATGAGGTATCTGAAAAATTCATGGTGGAGTTAGTGGTCGTAGGGATTATGACATCTAAGGTTATTTTTGATGTTAAATCAAACATGACTAGGTTTTATCAGAAACCTGCTTTGATACCATTTAAAAAATTGGAATTGAAATGTATGTTTATTTCAGTATATTTTCAAAACGGTCTACTTACAAATTTAAAAGATAAACTACGATAGAAAAAAGAAACAAAATTTTCTAATTAATACAAAACAAATCAGAATCATATATGCTAATAATTGCAAATCTCCTAATTATGTCCCTAATATCAAAATCCCAAATATTTCTAGATTTCAACAATATTAGCAAAAGGGACAAAATAATCAGAGAATTGGATTGTTTCCCCTTCTCTTTATTTACTTCACTTTTTTGTTGAATTCGAAAAGGAAATGGCGATGATTCCAAAATACTATTCACATTCCCTATAGTACACTATTTTCAATCTCACCTCCCTTGGTTATTGATTCCAAGTCCCCTCCATTTTTTTCCTTTTTCTATATGTTTTAACTAATGACAAAACTATTAGTTAAAGAAAAAGTATTTATGAATTAATAATTTTTCATTGCTATTTATTGATTTTTTATGTATATTATTTTTTTATGACTTAAATTATCTTTATTAATTTAGTGTTATATTTATTATATAAATAAATATTCGTGATATTTAAAATATAAATATTCATATTTTGATTTTATAAAAATATATTAATATTTTTTACAATATATAATGATGACAAAGAAACATTAATATTAGAAGAACAATTTAGTAAACTAGTTACTTTTATTACAGGAAAAGAATAACAATAAAAAAGAGTTACATTCATTTCCCTTCATTTCGATTATCATGTTTATTTCACGTCACATTTGGAAGGAATCCAATTCTAACTTATTATGATTCAAAAATATTGGTAAACAACATCAAAAAGTAATGAATTCAATTATTATCCCTTCTTATTTTGATTCTGTTTGATTTCGATATTGGATTAGTAATGCCCTAAGTTAACAAAGTCCTTCAAACATGATGAGTACTAAAGTAAATACAAGTCTTAAAGGGTTTGCTATTTTTCAAAATAGAACCCTTAGCCACGGGAGGACTGTTGAACTTTTTCTTCAGGTCCCTATGACAGTATTTCTCTTCAACATTCCTCAGCAATGGTAAAACCGATCTCTTTATATGATCTAAAATAAAGAAATTTAATGGAACAATAGTTGATCACCATGCATTATTACGTTATTTTTTCACTTTAAAAACTTTAAAAATTCTAGAACCTAGGGATTTTGACTACTCTAGTTATATAGTGTTCACTTGTATGTAACCTAGAGAGTCAAATTTTGGTGCGACCTGTAAGAGGTTTAACTTAGTCTTTTGCGTTTTATTTTTGTAACATAATATACTTACCTTTCCCACTCCTACACGGTTAGGTCCATACCCGTGCCCCTTTTTTGTGCAATTTGCAATAGATGCACACTTTTTAACTAAAACATTATTTTTTCCCCACATATGCTCACATTTTGACTTCTTGTAGATTTTTTTTTAACAACCTAGTTATACAACTGTACAACTGAATTTAAACGTAACATATGTAAAAATTTCGTCATTTTGCTAGATTATGAGTATATAACTCAATCACTCGAAGTATTATACAGCAACATAAATGCAACATTATCAAAGAAGTTGATTGGGTCTCAGAAAGATACCTTTTGAAGAAAGAACCCGTTTTTTGTGATGACCACTGTTCATTATTTCAACATTGAACTGTTTGGGTAAGGTATCCACAGAAGGAATCTTGTATGTCCAAGTACCTTCGGCAATCACTAGTCCATCAGAATTTGTCACGTATTCTTCAAACATGAAAAATCCAATTCCTTGAACAAAAGCTCCCTCAATCTGCAGGAACCAATTTTCCCATTAAATGCTTGTATTATAGAGAACAGGGTTTTGGGGGCTGAGAAAAAATCAATTCGGATATGAACATTTTTGAATTTCAAAATTAGGCTCAATTTCAAAAGCAAGTTTTAGGGTTTAGAAAATAAAAACTAAAATGGCTTAACATGCCAAGTTTAGAAGTTTAGAAATTTAGAAATTGAAAAGTGAAATGGTTATCAAACAAGCACTAACCTGTCCTAAATCAACGGCAGGATTGAGACTCTGTCCACAGTCGTAGATAATATCCACTTGATATATTGTTGTTTCGCCGGTTAAAAGATTAACCTCAACCTGTGGCAAGATGGGGTGATTATTAGAGTTATGGGATCAACTTGAGTGCAAATTACTAGAATATGACCAAATATAAAGATTAACATTGGTCCACTGTCTGCCCTCCACCTAAAATCTCAGACTTTGGGTTAGTGGAAAATCAATACATCATATCAGAGTAGAAGATTCTGAATTGAAACCCGAATTGAAATTTTGGCATAATAGCTACCATACTTATACTTTGATTTAAACACCAACATTGCAAGGAACCACTAAAAATTTACTGACCTCACTCACTGCTGCGCCATAATTTAGGTATTGCATTGAAGACAAATCAGGGACATAGTAATGACTTGCTGACAAATTAACAGCTTCCATGTGTGCCTGCTTTGTAGCAGATTGTGGCAGAGGCAAGAGTATTAAACTTAAGTTGACAGTATCTATAAAAGAAATGCAATATGAGGCATCGAGTTGGATTTTCTTTTTTAATGCTGAGAAGATGCTCCAAAAAGGCTAATGTTGCAAAAAAAAAATAGAGATTTTTGTCAAAGCTGAGAATTTCATAACTTTCAATAAAGTCATTAAACACATAGGCAAAAGCAGATTCACAAAGCAGCACTAACTGCATCCAAGACATAATCCTACAAAAGCAGTAAAAAGATATTGCCAAGCTTAAAAAAAGTCCAAATACCTGACGAATAAGCATCTCCCATTTAACAGGACTCATTTGCTTCTGCAACCTTTCCTTGAGAGGCAATAGCTTCTCCACCAAGATATTGCAGCATAATCTAACAGCCTCACAGCTTGACTCAGATGTAGTGCTCCCAGCGGTAAATCCCCCTTGGATTAAGCTCAATGTATCAGCTTGTATGACTCGTACTTTATCCAAGATGTTTGAAGTATCATCACAGTGGACTAAAGCAAGAGCATAAGCAGCCATCTGTTTTGCCTTTGTCCAAAGCCCCTGGCCCAGCTCGATGCCTCCAACCTCAACAACAACTGACCCATCCTTTAGAATGCTTACTTTTCCTGGAGTTGGTCTCAATGATACTTCATGCACAATTGGCACACGAGAAATGCCTCTTTTTTTCCATTTATTTGACTGATTAAATTCCAGTACTCGTTCAACCCTTTTGTCTAAGCTTGAAGATATGGCCAAGCTATCCCATATTGAAGGTAAAGTATACTCCAAAGTTTCTCCAGCACTCTCCTCATAAAATAAAGAAAGGCTGTTATGTGTGTGAAGATTCATCTTTCTGACAGAATCAACTTCCACGGAAAGGCAAGATGCAACATGTTCAATTACAGCTTCAGCAATAAATGAACCCTGTACCTCACCTGGCGCCCGCATTGCCGACTTACTCGAATGATTTGTTTTGCATACTTTTATGTCAAAGGACAAAGCACCCCAGTCATACTTCTTAAGTGCACCCAGAATGTTCCGTGGCATCATTGGACTTATATCACTAGACATACCTGCATCAATCAATATTTCTAGATCTAGAGCTGTAATTGTACCATCAGACTTGAATCCAACACTGTAAGTTATTTTCATTGGATGCCGCCCTCCTGCCATTATCATATCAGTCTTGCGATTGAGATACATCCGGACAGGACGATGTAATTTGTGTGCTGCAAGTGCACATGCTGTTGCAACCTATAAGTAAGAGAGTTCCAGCAAGAGACTCTTAACTTTTGTTCGAAAAGAGAACCAAACAAATAAGGTATATAAGTTCACATATACGAATATCGTAGAAGCATTACACAAAGGTACGAACACGAAGCATCCACAGACAGACAGAAAGAGCATACACACATGTGTGTGTGCTATATATTCTGCAAATAGCTAGAAAACAAGTATCAATAATTGATTGCTAGTAGCATTCCGAGGAACAACTTCTAGATAAGACATTATTGTATGCTATGCAGGTTACTGTTTTCTCATCAAATAAAATAATCCATTAATAGTTGTAATTTAAAGATTGTCATTCGGTAAGATAACTACTTTCCAACAGAAAAATCATATTGATTTTCACGATGGTTCTAAGTGTTCAATTTTCAATTTATTCATGGCAAACCTCATCGATACTAACTCACCCAGAAGAAACCTTCTCAATACTAACTCACCCAGCTGAAAGCGTTATCAATACTAATTCTATCAAAATATTGTAATTTAAATATCCAGGTAGTGTTAATACTTACAGGCATCGCTTTAATAGCTTTCCCACCAAAACCACCCCCAACCCTTCTTGTTATAACACGGACATTGTGTTCCGGTATGCCCAAACATCTTGCAATTACACTGTGTGCATACTCGGGACATTGACATGAGCTATAAACCACGATACAATTGTCTTCATCTGGTACAGCAAGGGCAGTTTGTGTCTCCATGTAGAAATAGTATTGGGAACCAAGTCTTATCTGAAGATAGTAATAACAAAAGATATGAAAGTTGGAATAATCTCATAGTTTCTTTAATGAATCACTGTCCAAGATGCTTATTTGGCAGCTAAACAGGCCCAGAACTACATCTAGTATTTTTTCATAGTATAATGAACAAACAAAATTTCAATCCTCTCTTTCTAAGATATACATGTGAAGAGTATGTGAGAGTGTGTGTGAGGGAGGGAGAGAGATCACTTGGTGTGTCAAAATGCAGTGATCAAAGGAATTAAGGAATACTAAGTAAGCATGCATTAGTTTATAAAGTATAAAATCCATGAAATATCGTAAACTTCCATAAATATCCAACAACATACTTTTATTATTCTCCATCGTTTGGCCCACACTGCTTTAAAAGAAACTAAGGAAAAAAATTAGATATGAAGCATGAGAATAAGAAAGGTACAAAAGAAGCAAAGCCCTGGGCATTAGAGGAGTAGATTAGGAAGAGAGGAGAGAAAAAACAATAAATAAATAAATAAAAAGAAAAGCAGATACCTCCGCAGATGTAATCTTGTGATCAGCTTCAGCCATTCCTTTTGATATATCACCAACCTGTTTTGGGTTAAAGAAAGGAGGGACCTCAAAGAAACTTGATCTTTTAACAGCTTCTTCTACAGATAAAATGGGTGGTTCTAGGTCTTCTATTCCGTAATCAACCACTGCAAGGCTCGCAGCCATATCTGCATGTTTCTGCGTGTCTGCGACCTAACAAAGTAGCTGCCAGTTATTACAGACTATTTTAGAGTCGATGGAACTGAAATCACAGCATAGCTATATAATTATTTAGTATAGAATTACCACAAAGGCAAGACGCTGACCAGCACACTGAATGAGGTTGTCAGCAAATAGAGGTTCAGTACCAAATATGGTCATAGACCCTACATTGTCTCCAACCTCAGGGATGTCCTTAAAAGATATAAGAGACACTACTCCATTTGGATTAGCATTAGATTCAAATTTTATACATTCCAGCCTAGCCAGAGGTTTTGTGCTATAAATGAATGCTCCATGTAAGCAATCTATTGGCGAAGGAATGTCATCTACATACACAGCCTCACCTGCCCAGTTAATCAGTAACGAGCACAAATAAGATTGATTGAGTATTCGGAAAAGGCAGAAGTAAAGTGGTTCAATGATATAAATGTTTATTAGCAAATAAAAATTTGAAATTGGTTGAACTGACATGAATGCATGAGAGTTATTTTGGTAAACTAGAAAAATCCATTTCAAAGCATGAGAAGAGGTGCAAGCCAAGCTAGTTCCACAAAAAAATGAAAGATGAAAAATAGAACAAGGAGTTGTCCGGAGTAGCTTAGTGGGTGAACAAAATGCAAGGAGATGTCCACGACTCTACATGCACCGCTGCAAACAAGTGTGTGATCAAGTTAAATTATGTGAAAAAGATACCAAGAAGTTAGATATCACTCATTCAATGAATATAACAAGTCTACCATAAACCAGTTCTTAACAATCAGCACTAACTCAATACCAGTTCACAGGGGATGAACTAATACAGTATTTGAGGAAGAGTAAAAGAAAGGTCAGACCAATGATAACTTTCTTTGTCACTGGGAAGCATCCTCACAGCATGTTATGAGATTCAATATACAGATACACGAACGAATGCAGACATGCATGTTGTCACATACCTGAAGCTTGGATCGCAGATCCAGATTTCGCAATTGGCTCACCAACTGGATAGAACACTTTACTTAATTCCAGAACCTGTTTTGCTGAACAGAGCACACTTGGAACTGTACTACGAAAATTTTGGTCATAGTTCTGTCTCAATTTGGGATCCTTGAAAGATAAAGTATTCGTACATCCATCCAAGATACTATTAGCAATGACAGGATCCATTTCTATTAAGGGGCTAAAAAATTCAAAAAGAAAACCTACAGCCAAGCTTGATTTATAGGCAGCCTTCACAGTGCCATGTTCAGGGACCACAGTGGCTCTTACTAATTTGATAGCTTCATATAAAACATTAAAAGTTAGTTTTCTTCCAATTAGAAATTCCTCAACCCTCCTTGCTCTAATTGCATGTTTAGTCCCATAAGCGCCAAATGCCAGCTGGCAATGATTCACCAAGATTCCCTTGGATGTTTCACAAGGAGAAACCTCAGCCAGGAAGGCTGCATTTAAATAAGCCAACGCATTTCCAAGTGGTCTGGTTGCAGCTCGATAGGTTTCAAATAGCATCCTGGCCTTGGTTTGTGCTGAAACATTCCTTGTTGATACCCAATTTGGGATTTTAATACTCAATAGTACAATATTATGATCCAATGGAGGCCTTCCTAAAAACTCTTCTAATGTAATCTTTTCAATTTTAGAACCACTCATTATATCTACTGTTGAACCTAGTGGAAGAAGAATTGTAGCAACATCTGAAGGAAACTGTTTCCTCTGTGCCATCACCAAATTCCCTCCTATACTAGCTGTATTTCTAATGAACCCAGAGGCAATTTTCTCCATATGGTCAGCAATTTTAGAGAACACTTGACTTGTTGATGGATATTCACTTTGATCTGCCTTCCTCAAAGCTTCAATAGTCTTGGAGATCGTCAAAGCTGCTCCAATGTCTATTCCTGTTGGATCAATCCTAATTGTTGAGAGTTCGGAAATATATTGAATATTAATGTATCTCTCATGGCATTCTAGTTCTTTATAGTAACCCATTCCTGTATTTCCAACTACAAGCTTCACGCTGGAATCATTAATTTTTAATAAGTTTTGAAGCTCCTGAACCCTAACAGGGTAATACCAACTGAGTCTTTTTGTATCCAAACACATGGATGACCTGATTTCCTTCTTTAGGTACTCAGGAAATGTACAAATCTCAGCATTATGGCTATATATAGGTAACCTACTAACTTTTACTTCCTTGCTCTCTTCCTTTCTCCAGAAAGAGTTAAAGCCCAAATCCTCAATATCAATGTCAACTGCGAAACTCTTGCAGGCATCAGCTATGGATCGATATCCTGTACAACGACATAGGTTTCCAGCAATGGCCTTTTCAGCTTCAGAAACAGTAAGCTTGGAGAAGCCTGGAGGAGGCTCTTCTCTATCGGTTTTTTCAGCATTGACAAGGGCAGCAAAGAGTGAAACACACATCCCAGGAGTACAAAAACCACATTGAGAAGCATGAAAGCCAGCAAACCTCTGATGAATAGTGTGGAACCCATCTTTGCTATTTCCAAGGCCCTCAGATGTTGTAACAGAACATCTATTGACACTGCAAAGTAGTGTCAGGCATGAACTTACAGCAAAATCCTCAACTTTGTCAAGCACTGGGTCATACTTGGATAGTAGCACAACACAAGCGCCACAACCGCCTGCAACCATAGGTAGGGTACATCAAAGAATGCAACAATATCAAAAATAAAAAATAAAAAGAATGCCAGCTTTCATCAAAATGTGACATGATAAAATACTAGAACTTCATAAGCCCACCAAATCCAAATTACCATTTGGCACAATGATATTGTTGTCAAAATTCTAAGAGCATAATCGTAGTTACCACATGAATCTCTTTCTAAGTTGAATCCTTCAATGAGAAAATAAATGTGGACAAAGCTCTATTTCTATTCTTCATTGGTATGCAAATTATATAAACCTGTTGAACTCAGAATGAGAAAGAATTCATTTTTATTTATAACATACCTCACTTCTAAAAAGATATTGTACAAGTAATTACTCTTAAATACTCTCACTCGTCCTACACGGTCATCAATACCACTTCAATGTTCACTCTCACAATACTCACGTCACACGCTAACTCACTTCCACTCACCACTGTCGCTAATATCACTTCACTCCTCACACACTTCACTGACACCACAAAAACATCACTGCGACTACCTACATATAGATGAGCCTGTTGGTGACTGACCGACTTGATTAACGTTCCAGATTTTTCTCTATAGGTGGTAACATTATAAAATGTTTGAGGCAAGCTAATATTCAAATATATGATATGTGTCCATATTGTCAAAAATAAGTCAAAAATACTGTATGAAATAATCAAATTGTTGGCCTTGTGATTTCTCTTCTCTATTATATAAACTGTACAAACGAATTTTATACATAGAAAAAAAAACTATGTATCTGCTAATATTATCCCTATACAATCTGTCAAATATAAAACTAATTAAAATAACCATAAAACCAGGAAACAAATCTCAAAATAAATGGAAATAAATATGGATAGCAAAGTTGTCCATTGACAACGCCTTCAAATTGATACAGATTGATCAACAAGCATTAAATTGCTACTAAGGAAGCAATGTCGATGACAAGTGAGAGCCTTGGTGAAGATATCAACAATTTGTAGTTCAGTAGAAATGTGTGGAAGAGTGATAACATGAGCTTCAAAAGCTTCATGGATAGGGTGACAATCGACTTCAATATACTTTGTACACTCATGATAAACAGGATTGACCATGATCTGAATAACACTTGTATTGTCGGCGTATAAAGGTGTAGGATCGATCTCAGAAAAGTCTAACTCAATAAGCAAACCTCAAAGCCAAATAATTTCGGAACAAGAAAGAGATATTGCTTGGTACTCAGATTCTATAGATGACTTAGAAACTCTGTCTTGCTTCTTACTCTTCCAAGAGATCAATACATCACCTAAGAACACGCACCAAACCAGTGATGAGGAGAATTAAATGCAAGAAAAATAAGCCACGGGTAGAAGTGCCCTAGAATAGCGTATGATTCTACGGACAACCAAATGAAGATGACGAGAAATATGAAAAAATTGACTAACTTTTTGTACAACAAAAGAAATATACAGTCTAGTGATAGTGAGATAGATAAGGCTATCCACCAATTTTTGATATAAATTGGGATCAATAAGTAAGTCACCATCCTCTTTACGAAGCTTAACATTTAATTCAATAGGAGTATCGACAGAGGTAGCTTTCTGCAGCCCAGCTGTAGCCAACATATCACTAGCATATGAAAGGATTTTGATATATGGGTCTTGAGCTAGACAAGTAAATCAAAACCAAAACCAGTGATCGCAATATCATCAACATAAACCAAAAGGACAATAATACCCATGTTTGATTTTCTGAAGAAACAATGAAGTATGATACTTGCTCTACTTAAAAGAAAATTGTACTAAAGTGGTTCAAAATTAATCAAACTAGGCCCACGGAGCTTGTTTGAGACCATAAAGAGAGCGACAAAGTTTACACACATTGGAGGTTGAAGAGGTAAACAATGTCGAGGGTGGCTTCGTATAAATACTCTTTAAGATCTCTGTGAAGAAAAACATTCTTAATATCCATATGATGTAGTGGCCAATCATGGGAAGTAACAAGAGTTAGAATCGTTTGAACAGTAGTCATCTTAGCCACAGGAGCAAAGATCTCTTATTAATTGACACCATATTATTGATTGTTCCCTAGGACAACAAGGTAGGTTTTATAACGATCCAAACTTTCATTAAGGATAACCTTGACTGAGTAAACTCATTTGCAACCCAGAGGAACTATAGTGGAAGAACAAGGCTTAATGTCCCAGATGTGATTGGCCTTTAGAACGGTAATTGCTTTCTATATAGCTTGTTGGCAACAATCATTCTTGACAACATATGAGTAACATGTGGAAATATCAAAATTAGACAATGTAGTAGTAAGAGTTGAAATAGAATTTCCAGAAGAAAAAAACCCATACCTATCTGAGGGTACGGACACTTGAGAAGAGCAACGTACCAAAGGCTCTAGAGGTGTTGCAATTGACTAATTCCAGTGCATGTTAGGATTAGATATCGAGTGAGCCACCGGAAGAAACCGTAGGCAACTGACTTGAGGAAGATCTGAGAACTGATGCTCAAAGGAGGAAAGGACCAAAGAAGAAGCAGAGGGCACATATGACACAAGAAAAAAATGTTGATTTTCAAATAAAATAACATTCCTAGACATGTGGGTATGATGTAATGTATGATCATAGCAAATAGATCCCTTTTGACACATATTATATCCTAAGAATGCACATCTAACAAATTGAGCAGATAATTTGTCGCTTATGAAGAGATAAATGAACAAAACATACACAACCAAAGATACGAAGATTATCGTAACTAGGTTGCTTAGCAAACAAGCAAAAATAAAGAGACTCCATGTGTAAAACTTGGGAAGGTAAATGATTAATCAAGTGAGTAGCAGTCTTTAAAGCCTTAAAGTCATAATAGAATATTCTAACAAGAGAGTACGTATCATATCAAGAAGATGATTTTTGCGTTCGACTATTCCATTTTGTTAGGAGTAGCAGAACATGAACCTTGATGGATAATACCTTTAAAAGCCAAGAATGTCTGAAACTCAGTAGACAAATATTCACCACCAGAATATGTGCATAATGTTTTAATATTCACAAAAAATTGATTTTCAACATACGTTAAAAACTCAGTAAAAGTACGAAAAACCTCAAATTTAGAAAGAAGAAAATAAACCAAAGTGAATCTGCTATGATCATCAATGAAAGTCATATAGCATTTAAATTTTTTATGTGAACTAACCAGAAAGGTCCTAAAACATAACTATGGATAAGATCAAAGGAGTGAGAAGATGCATGCAAAGGAAATGGAAGAGTTTTGTTTTTACCAAGTTTATAAGAATCACACTCAAGAGATAAAGAATAACGTTCTTGATTACCAAGAAAGTGCGAATTCAATACATGAGATAAGATTTGAGTATTATGATGGCCTAAACCACGATGCCACATCATACTCAAATCAGGAACATTATAACAAGCAAAAGACTTAATAAAAGAAACTGGAGAAAATGTTGGAACAAGTAAAAATAGTAAAAAAAAAGTGCCCTATTTTAGGTCCCTTCACGATCGGCTCCTCTGTTACCTAGTCTTACACAACACAATTGTTATCAACTAATTGACCAACAGAAATGAGATTCGTGGAAAGTGAAGGAGCAAGAAACACATCGATAAATGTAATAGAGGCATTTCCAACAGTAACGATTGGCAAAGAACTGCCATTAGCAATCTAAATGGTAAATTGGCCAATGTAGGGCCGAACATGAGATAGAGTTGTGGGAGTATTCATCATGTGATTAGAAGCCCTCGAGTTTGCATACCAAAGTGTAGTAAATTTTTTACCTTAAAACCCCATCGTAGATAATACTAAAATTAGCATTTGTTGCATCATTTCAGGGGTGTATTAAGTTGTTGTATAAGGTGCAAGATCAGAGGAAGCACTCAAGGAAGAGTCATGTGCTACATAAGTCTGAAATGCTTGGGCCTGACAATTCTGGGGACGAATACGATATTCTTTGATAATATAACCATTTTTCTTGCAATAAGAACAATATTTTTAGGACAATTGATAACAATATGCCCATATGCTTTGCAGCAAAAACATTGAGGATTTTTAGAAGTCATAGGTGATCCGTATCCTTGGGCAACATAAGCCATAGTTACCGTCTCAAAACTACCATAAGATCGTTCCAGAATAGCTTGAGTACCAAGATGTTGTTCTTCACGAAGCAACTCACCAAAACAAATATCAAGAGAAAGAACAGGAGATCTGTTCAGTAGAGAGAAGCGAACCGATTTATATTGCGAGTGTAGTTTTATAAGAAACTGATCACGTTGGCTAGTCTTGTAAATATTCAAAATAGTTGAAAGAGCAATAACAAGAACATCTATTGTAACCAAATCAGCATATTCATGCCAAATAGTCAAAAATGTCGAGTAATAGTCTTAAATGGAAAGACTATCATGTTGAAATATGGCAATCACATGTTCCAACTGAAAGCAACGGGCATCATTATTTTATGATAAACCTTCTTCAAATAATTCCACATGGATTAAGCGGAGCGATGGGCTTGTAAGTTAGTGACGATATGTGACTCCACTGAACTAAGAAGCCAATACATGATTCGAGCATCAAGCACAACCCAAGAAGGAGAAGACACGACTTCCTTGGATTTGTTAGTGTCGGATGTTGGTGCAACATATGTACCATCAATATGGTCCCAAAGGTCTTTTCCCTTGAGGAAAAGTTCAAACTGAAAAGCCCAAGTACAATAATTTTTTCCTTAAACTTGGCACACATTGGTGCAACGTCCATTACAAATAAATAGAACCCGAGAAAGCAAAAAAATATCCAAAAAATAAAGGAACCGAAAGAAAGACCTTAAACAAAGATTGTCGAAGGACACCACTCCAACAAAAAATGCCCAAAAAATAACAATGAAGATTTCCTTAGAAATAGAATACCGAAAAACACGAAGTGGTGACGTCGATTCTTGAGACACTGGAGCTAAAAGGTAACGAAATGTGTCAGAAGACGTCGACACACAAAACCAAGAAAAAAATAATTCAACCTTGCTCTTATACCATGCCAGAAATAAGTCAAACATGTTGTATATGAAATGGTTGAATTGTTGACCTTGTGATTTCCCTTCTCTATTATATAAATTGTACAAAAAAATTCTATACATGGAAAAAAACTACGTATCTACTAATACTATCCCTATACAATCTATGAAATATTAAGCTAATTAAAATAACAATAAATAAAGGAAACAAATATGAAAACAAATCTCAAAATAAATGGAAATAAATATGGACAGCAAAGCTGTCCGTTAACACATATAAGTACTTAAGAAAGCAAGAGGCTTCTAGACTAGAATTATCTAGAGGACAAGGTCAGTGATGACTTTTTACATAATCCCCCTTTACATTCAGACTGCTTTGACAACCAGAGAGATTATCAGTTATGTTCCGAACAACTTTTACCAATGCATCCTCCACTTCGTTCTGTGGACAACAAATAGTATAACATTTAAGACAAGCATCTGATTCTGACATCAGATAACACAAAGGTTCCATCTTAGGTAGCAATGTTGGAATTATTTTATGTGGATTAATATAATCATTGACAACCCTAAATTATATCAAATAATTTATAAAGCATGTTGGAACAAAATAATCTATTGAGCCATATATTAAACGAGCATGTATTTGTTTAGGTCCGCAATAAGATGGACTAAACATTTATATTGTGTGATATGCCATGGGCTCATCATACTCATAAATCTAAACCGACCCACATAAATCTAAACCGACCCATTAGGTTTAGAGCCTTCTGGTAAGATTCTATTATAAATAAAACATTAAAAGCTAGAGTCAACGAGCCGATCAATTATATAGTTTTGAGTGTGGTTGTTCTCATAACCTCTATACACCAAAATTCTAACCATTTGACAGATATGCAATTGGAACATCAACATAGAGATTGATCCCTTTCACACAAGTATGTATTTGTTATATTTTTGAAACAATTTTATTATTTCCCCTGTTTGTGATCGATAATTTTAACAAGCATCCGAACATATAATTCAGTCACTTAAACAGAAATTTTGTTATAACCCGAACAGAACCTTCTTACATATATACAAATACTAAACAAAAATATATCCCAATTACAGTACTCAAGACAAATTAGAAAAGTGCAAAGCATAAGTAACTAGAACAATTATAGTCATCCCCATGATTCCACATAATTTCAAAAAAAAAAATCTCACATTAAAACCTACATAATTCATCAATTTGAATTCTTACCACCAAAATCACATATAAACACGAATACAAATTAAGGGTAAAAAAGAAAAACCTTCACCGCAGCCGAGCTTAACACTTTTGAAGGGAGTTTTGCAACGCAAAAACTCAATCAAAGTAGTTGAAGGGTCGACGGTTTGAAGTTCAAACCTGACTCCATTAACGGAAAAAATCAAGTTACTGCTTCTTGATTCAACCTCTGACATTTCGGATGCTCACCAATGTTCAGAACTAAGATTTCAAACATTCCCAATGTATTATAGATAAATCAAAAAGTAATACTTGGGTACCACAAAAGACTTTCTCAGGCTATATACATATATGTTTTTTCTTTTTTGTTTTTGGAATTATGTGACTAAAAAGATTGAATCGAACCTTTTTTTTCTTTTTCTTTTCGTCAGGGATCGCCTCCTCCACGTTTTTCTCTGACACATATGGCAAACGATGTGTCAAGCGATCCAAGGCAACACTCTTCAATATACCACTAAATAAAAATTGACTGTATATGCAATTTTCTTTTTATCATTTTAGTGATAATACTAACCATAATTATTTATACTATTCTTAAAAATATTTTCATGTATTTAATAAATATGTTCACGCATTTAGATTCTGACATAAAAATAATTCCAATACAAAAATAAGGAAATAAAAAACTTACTCAGAGCGATAACAAGTTCTAATAAAAGTAAAGCTGCCTACGATTATCATAAATTAAAAACAAGAAACATATAATCAAAAAGATCATAACATTTTCGTATTCTACGATTACATTTGATCATTAAACTTCATAGCTAGCAGGAATATATCATGAGTCCTAATGTAATATTTTTTAAGATATTTTGATAAATCTAAGATATAAGAATAATTACATTTATACTCATAATATTAGAGTTGTTCATAATATATTAAATTTTTAATAAATATATTTAATATATATATATATATAATAATAATATAATTATAAGTCATTAATACTCTTATCCGTTAAGTTAACATAAATAAATCATTTTTAAATCAACGTGATTATTTATAAAAAAAAATTGGCTTAACTTTAATTAAGTTAAAAAATAAAATACATAATTAAAATAAATAGTTTTAAAAAAATATTGTGTTCAAAATGCATTTACTACTACTGGCATAGCACAATTATGGTTTCTGGTAAAACTTTTTATTAATTAAAAATATGAAATTAATGATAAGAAATTAAAAAATTGAAACAATTATTATTATTTTAAAATTTTCATT
Source organism: Hippophae tibetana (assembly GCA_037013495.1). Classification (NCBI taxonomy): domain Eukaryota; kingdom Viridiplantae; phylum Streptophyta; class Magnoliopsida; order Rosales; family Elaeagnaceae; genus Hippophae; species Hippophae tibetana. The sequence continues at coordinate 11,028,450 of CM072809.1, read as the reverse complement.
TTCTTAATATTTAATACATCTAAAAAATATTTAAATTATATTATGTTATGAAAATTTCAATATTTTACTTATTTTATGGAATTATTTTTTATTTAAACATTTGTACAATTGTTGTTGAAATATTATCATGCAACTTTTTTGAATTGATTTATTGATTAAATATTAAATTTTATGTATTGATTTAACATTAATGTCATAAAAATTTAAATTTATTTTAAAATAAATAGATTTAAATCTTAAGTCCACGTAAAAAATTGACCTAACTCACATTTAATAAGATAAATTTGGTCGTTCCTTTAACAAATTTATAAGAAAAGGCTAATGTTACTGTACCATCCTTAATTTCAACAACTTATAATTAAACTACTAATTTTGTCATCATAATTAATTAATTATGATTCCAACGAAAAAGGTAACACCCTATAGTTTCTTCAAGATTTTACTTAAAAACTATCTTATTAGAAACGGGGTTTAGAAAAAAAAAAATTATTCTTTAGTTAAATTTAAAATATAAAGAAAAAATATGTAATTAGTGATATTATTATTCATTTAAAAAATTGATAAATTTTAAAATATAATTAATTATGAAATGGTGCAATTATTTAAAAAAAAAAACATAAAATATGAGAGTTACTCGCGTCACTGCTGAAGCACGAGTATCTACTTAAGAAGTGTGTCAGACAGCGTAACTAGGGTTTTAGGTTGTTCCTTGGGCGAAATTCGAAACTCACTAATGGCAGAAGAGATGATCCCCGAAAACAGCGAGACTAACCCTGCAGCCGAGTCCATGGAGCTTGTAAACCCTGAATCCATGAGCGATGAGGCGGATTTGAATGGCGACAATACAAATTCGAAGCGATCGAGGGAGGAGGTACCCGAGTCCGGTGAAGAAAACGACGGCGTTTTGAAGAAGCCGAAGCTTGAGAAATCTGCGGAAGAAGAACGCTTGGAGAAGCTGAAAAGTGGAAATAACGATGCAGATGGGGAGTCGGGTGGTGTTGTGTTAGGTCCCAAAACATTCGGGTCTTCTGTCGAAATGTTCAATTACTTCTACAAGTTCTTGCATTTTTGGCCTCCCAATGTCAATATTAACAAGGTAAATGCTTGTTTATTATCATGGACCGATTAAAACTATTGTTTTCTTTCGTTTCTTTGCTGAACTTTAGAATCTTACGATTTTAAGTTGGGGGAAACGAAGTCATTAGGTATAAGTGCTTAATATAACCCTAGAGTTTCATTTTTAACAGCTTCTAGTTGCTAAACATATTTTTTTTAATAGCGTGATGTCTTAATTATTTTTATATAACGTGAGTTTTTAGTGGGTTAAACATGAAATCACTTGAAAAGTGTTTTATAGTAATGAGTTAGTAAAATTGAGTTTATTCTTTTCTTACAAGTGTACTAACTAAGGATACAAAGTCACAAGGTTTGAACAGAGCTAACTTCCTTCATGTGAGGTGAGGAACCAATAAGTCATGAGACTCATGACCACAGCAGGTTGTCCCACAGTCGCAGTTCCTATTGGGGTTGTCCACCGTTACCTATTGATTTTATACACTGTAGTTGCCTCAAATTTGTGATTAGAGCTTCAAACTTCTATAGTGTAATACTACTTGTGTACCTTCCTTCTTCTTCTTCATCTTCATCGGCTTCCAAAACATTGTGGAAACTGTTTATCAATACCTTTGAAATGTTGTGTAGGTTCAATTTCCTACTTAATGTTCTCAGTGGGATGCTATTCACTCTCTAATTTATGTTCTCAAACTTACTGTGAGCAACTCACCTGCTGCTGATATGGATAAAATGTTATAATTTTTACATTGCTGATGCCCTGCCTTCTTATTAGCCTGTCTTTATGTTGACAAAATGTCTGCCTAATTTATAGCTTGTCTACGTTGTAGTATGAGCATATGCTTTTGCTGGACTTACTTAAGAAGGGTCATACCGAGCCAGACAAAAAGATTGGCGAAGGGATTCATGCCTTTCAAGTCCGATATCATCCAATGTGGAAAAGCAGATGCTTCTTCCTTATTCGAAAGGATGAATCCTCTGATGATTTTAGCTTCAGGAAGTGCGTAGATCATATTTTGCCCTTGCCGGAAGACATGAAAACAAAATTTGATTCCAATAAAGGCTTTAATGGTGGAAGAAAGGGTCATGGTGGTGGTCGTGGAAGAGGTGGTGGTCGAGGTCGTGGTAGGGGAAATAGGGGGAGAAATTGATTAGTAATTTATAGTTGATCATGCTTTAAACTATATCACTTTTGTTGAAAATTATATTGGGCTAGTCTGTTTTTCTCTTGTCAAGCTATGTAGGCTCATTATCCAACTTTTGACTTTTAATGGCTTCTTCTATTTGCAAATCAAAGTCTTTTCTTGTTAGATTTTTCGTTATGAAGTATTGTTATTGAGTACTTAACAAAATAATATCCTATAAATTCGAATATTCAAATCCTTATAATCTAATATGATTCGATATATTCAATATACTATTTAAAAAAAATATATATATATATAATTAATAATATAATATAATTAAACCGGCTTTTACATAATAGACTCATTACAAATTATAACATCCTGAAATTTTTAGCCCTTTCTTTCTCAGATTTGACTCCATTGTGCGACACTTTTACTCAAATCGTTTTGTTCTTCGCTCATTCCCAGTCGCATCAATCTTAGAGAATCATAACTTTTGATTTCTAAAAACTTAGTGGGTTACAAGTTCTTTAGTATCAAAGAATGATAACTTTTTTATTTTCGAAAACTTAGTGAGTTACAAGTTCTTTAGATTACAAAAATATATATTAATTCAATATCTACTGGGAGAATTAACCCAAGTGACAATTAGATAACACCATAAATGCATGATCCAAATTTCCATTTATGTAATAGCTACACACCTTGATGGCAATAATTTGCTCAGGTGTGCAACCACTTTCAAACCTTTTGTTTCTCCCATAGTATGAACGTTTTCATGGGTCTAATAATTAATGTAAATGTTGGGATTGTCTAGGTTACATATATAATTGATTTTATTTGGAAAAAAAATATTTTTTTAAGGTATAAGAGTTTTTAGAACTTAACATCGTATAATATCAATTTTTTTCTAACATCTTAATGAATTATAGATTTTGTTATATATTTCAATATCATTTAACGATAAATTTACAACAATTGAAGAATTAGCATAAACAAAACATCAAATATATTACATAGAACTTTCAAATATATAGTTTCAATGTATATACATTTAGTGAAAATTAAAATGTTTTACATATTATTATGTTTATTAGCTTATTTGTATTTCTAATTTTTTAATTTTTCTTCATGCAAATGTTATGTATGGTATTAGTGACTTAAACTTGAATAATTATCGCAAGGAGTTCAAGTTATTATTAATGTTTGGAGGGTAAAATTATGTAATTGATATTGAATTTTTTTCTTTTAGATCATTTTTATTGAACTATTTTTAATCATGTTGTTAGCTACTATTGAATTTGTATGGAAAATATTTTAATTTTAATTTTTTCTTTAATTTTATGTAATTTATCATTTATAGGTTAAAATTATGATTTTGACCCTATTTGATCAAATTGGATTCGAATTCGGATTTGTTCGGATTGACATTTACAACAGATTGGATTTGGATTAAATAATTTCAAAGACTGATTATGAACTAAAAATTATGACCCTTTAAGGTCGTATAAAACCAATTTCATTACCAATTTTTTATCAAGAAGAAACATCTAATCCACACAGGAAGTAAAAAAATATGCAAAGATTAGGAAAGCCTGACACCACAAATAGAAGAAGACAACTACGCAAGATGAAAAAAGAGTTATATTGGGGAACTAGAGGTAGTATCACACCAGAATTCAAACTCTATGATAATTACAAGTATAATCTATTGGATCTAGATTGTATAAGAGATAGGAAAAAGCTTTAGATGAGTGTGATAGTGGTATGAGTGTGCTCATACAAATCTCTCAAACTACATAAACAACCCCTTCAATCTGTACGGTATTAGTAGCCCATAAAATGACAAGAAATGTTAAAGTTTGATTTTCAAATTTAACAAACCAACAACATTTATTAATACAAGGGAATGCTCCCACAAGAATAGAATACTTAAATATAGTAATAAATGAAATATACAAAAAAAAATATTAGAGATTATAAAAGAAGAACCATCACTTAATCTAGTAAAAATGAAATCAATGAAGCCAAATGACATCTAACAAATATGGAAATGTGTAACATGTGTTACATAAATTCTTTTATTTGTGAACATGAAATGTATTACTATAAATTACCACCCTGCAAACAACTTATAAGGAAATATTTTTTTCAAAAATCACTTGAAACATTACATAAGACTTTGACATAAAGTTTGAATCAGAGAAATAGGAAAACTATACTAGATACTCTAGAAGGAAGTATAAGAAACCTTAAAAGCTAAATAATCATTAAATGTCAAGAAAAAAATGAATATAAACAAATAAAATGAAATGATAAAATCTATTTTGATACAAGAGATTTTATAATACCATGAAAATATGGATTTAACATAAAACCATACAAACAAAAACAAAAAATATATAAACAATACAAGAGATTTAAATAATACAAATTTAAAAACAAGACTTTCAAAAATATAAAACATATATTTAATAAGAAAACCTATAAAAAGAGATATTTTAAAAGAAAATGATATAAACCTCCTAAAAACAAGAATTATTGATTTTCAAGAAAGAAAAAAATTCAAGTGTTGGATCTATAATGAAGAAGGACATTATGCCAATGAATATCCAAGGAAGCTTCAACATAGGAAAGAATTTAAAAATGAATTCTCACATAAAGAAAAAATCTTAGAAGAAACTTTTAAGATGAAATTGAAACCAATCGAGAATTCAGATATAAATGATACTTATAGTATTTATCTATTAGAGGAAACTAAGGAGAAAATAACTGACTCAGAATATGAATGTTCTTCAACTGAAGATGAATAATGTGTATAATATTACAAATAAATATAATACCTACATCAAAGTAGGACTAAAATTTAAAGGTTATGTCAATTATCATCTACATGCATATATAGATACATAAGTTAGTATATATATAGTAAATAAATATGTATTTCAAGAAGAATATTAGAAACAAGCACCAAAAGATTTAATTATAAAAATTACTAATAATACTACAATAAATCCTAATAATGTTTTAAAATATATCGATATAATGATAGTAGGAGAAACGTTTCACATTCCTACCATATATCAACACGAAATAGAAGTAGATTTATTAATAGAAAATAATTTTCTAAACGTATATCAACATTTTACACAATATTTAGACAAAATAAATCTAACAACTTTAGATGGTGATACCATTTATGTATTAAAAATAAAAAAATCTTTAACCGTATCAAACCCAACTTTTATGCAATAACATAAATAGAAAAAACGTGGTGAAGTAGAGCAACACAAATCTTATTTAGAAAATATTTCATTAGATATAGTAAAGAAATAAAACAGTTGTCTCAATGAAATACACGAAGATAAAGCCTTAATAGGCAAAAAAAACAATTAAAAATAGTAATTTCAGAAAACCCTTTGGATCCAAAAATAAATAAATCTAAAACGATTGTTAACATAAAATTAAGAGACCCGAACAAGGATATAAATTAAAACTAATGATTTATACTACAAAAGATATGATTGAATTTGAAAAACAAATTCAAAAACTTTTAAAATTAAAAATCATAATACTAAGTAATTCACCTCACTTCACTTCAACATTTGTTGTAGAAAAAGAAGCTGAAAAAAGAAAAAGAAAAAAGAGAATGGTAATAAACTTCAAAGAATGTAATAAAAAAACCATTGATGATAGATACTTTATTCCAAAGAAAAAATAATTATTATCATTAATAAAAGAAAATAAGTACTTCCCAAGTTTTGATCACAAAAATAGATTTTGGAAAATAAGGATGGATGAAGAATCTTAAAAATCAACAACATTTGGTTGCCCCAAGGACAATTCCAATGGATTGTTGTACCATTTGGACTAAACAAGCTTCAGGTATCTTTCAAAAATATATGGATAACATCTTCAAAATATTTATTGTGTCTATATAAATAATATTTTGCTTTTTAGTAATGAATTAATAAATATTATTTGGATATTATTAATATGCTACAAGAATGTAAGAAAGAAAGCATTGCATCCTTTAAAAAGAAAGTAGTACTTATTCAGCAAAAAATTAAGTATTTAGGGTTGAAAATTGAAGATAGAAAACATAATCTACAACCTCATATACTAATCAACATTCAATGTTTTCCTAATTAATTAAAAGACAAAAACCAATTATAAAGGTTTTTAGGATGTTTAACATATCCAAAAGTATATATCAAGAAACTTGTAAAAATGAAAAAAACTTTTACAAGAAAAATTAAAAAAATATCATATCTGGAAATGGACATAACAAGATACTCTGTATATGGATAAAGTAAAAGATAACGTAAATAATTTGCATTTATACTATCCAAGATCATATGATAAAATGATAATTGAAACAAATGTTTCACAAGAATATTGGGAAGCAGCAAAAGTAGAAGACAAAGATGAATATCATTACAGATATATATCATGATCTTTTCAAGATCTAGAGTTAAATTATCATAGTAATGAAAAAGGATATTTAGAAGTTAAAAGAGCTATTAGGAAATTTGTAATATATGTTATAAGTTCCAGATATATTGTCATGACAGATAACAACAATTTTGGTTATTTCTTAAGAACTAATATTGCAGGTTATTACAAACAAGAAAGATTAATCAAAAGGAAATAGTGGTTTAATCAATACAATTTTGATGTTGAACATCTTCTAGGAAATAAGAAGAGTTTAGCATATGTTTTTACTAGAGAATTAGCACCTTTAATTATTTTTATACATTCAAGAATGAAACATCTTGATATGAAGATTAAGATAAAGAAAAAGGAAAAGAAGATCAAAATTCTATAGGAATAACTCGAGCTATTGTACCTATAGAAATCTCTTATAAAGACAGGAAATAAACATGAAAAACTTAATTGTTCAAAACAACTCTTAGAGTCCAAAAACTCAAAAGAAGAATCTTCATTAAAAATTCAATCTAAAGAAGACTAAACTTCTAAAGAAAAAATTCAAAATGAAAAAGAAGAATCTAACAGTTCAAAGGAGAGTAAAACCTCTTAAACAAAAAATCTCAATTGGACAGATGAAGCAGAAAAAAGACTTATGTGGTCTATAATGACTCAAAACCAAGAATTTATAACAACTAGGTAGAAGCTAGTAAATCTATTCTAAGAATTAGTGGAGTAAATCATATAGCCTTCACCAACAGAATAAAAGTTAATTATGCCAATTACAAAACACCAAAACTAATAACTACAAAAGAGATAGTAAAAAATTATTCAAAAACATTACAACAATAACCAACACCACCAAGCAGATTAAAAAATCTGGGAAATCTGGGAAAAATAGTAAGGCCTCCAGTAATATTTAGAGAAGCATTTCTCCAAAAGAAATCAAATACAGTAAAACATTCAGTGCTATTTAAGAAAACATCCCCCAGAAATTCAACAATCATTGAAAAAGAGAAGGATCAATATAGAAACCTAAGCAAATCACAATGGTTGAATCTCTACAAGCTGACCAGAATATCTACTCAGGAGCATATTGAAGTTATAAATTTCTACACTATAGAAAAATGAATTTTCTAGATGAAGTAAACTCAATATCTTGGAAGGAACTGATCCAAAATTTGTTTACAAAGCTTTCTATGCATGACTAATAGAAAATATATATCCATGAATTAATAAGTGAATTAAATTATTTCCTAGAAAACTTCAAAAGAGAAATCAAGAACTTCAGAAAAAAAATATTAAAGTAGGTGACATGTTTATCTCAATTTTTTTAGTTAAGTAATGGAATGAATTGAGGAAGGATGTATCAGTTTCTACCACTTCATCAAGATAGGGATTTTCAATACAAATAGAGAAGTTCTCAAACCAATGATGTTTCTAGAAAAGGAATTCAACATAAAAGAAATTTGTGAACTAAGGGATTGAACGTTAGGCTAAATTTACTATGAACTTAAGAATATTTATAACTCTACTGAGATCAAAGTAAATTATTCAACTAATAAAATCATCATTATTTCTCATAGTAGCATGCCTCTTTCAGAGAAAGATGATAAATATGAAGCCAATTTAACAATAACAACCTAAAAATTGGTTAATAAACAAGGAAGATATTATGTTTTATGCCAAAAAGGTCACCAAAGATCACAGATACATCTATTGCATCAAAGGTCGAGAAGACAAAGATTTATCATCATCAACGTTATCAAAAGGATTGTCGACATAAAATAACAAAGAAGAATAAAGAGAGGAAATGTCGGTAGAAGACAACAAAGAAAATAAAGATGTAGTCCCACATCTTAATCGGCATTATGTGCCAAGGAAAAAAGTAGTGGTTATTATAAAAAGAAGAAAATCATATGAATTATTAAAACAAGGAAAAAATAGTAATTTGTCTTGTAAACAAGGATTCCTAATGATATAAAATGAACCATTATTTTCATTTTAAAACACACAAAAAACCAGAGCACGCTACTCTTAAAAACACAAACTCTAGCATAGAAATGCCCTCTATCTAGAAATTCAAAACCAATAATGATATATCTAGTAATTATGAGCGGTTAGTAATTATGAGCGGTTAAGAATTTCTTTAAGGTTCCTAGTTGGCCTTAAGTTTTAATAATTATTATTTTATGAATAAAATGGAGTTCAGTTACTTTTTCTTAGTAAGTTAAAAATTAGACATTATCTATTTACAGATGCAAAAAGGCTCACCTCAAGAGAGTGTTGAAATTTGAGGAAAGCTGAGGTATAACCGGTGTTACAAAAGGAGATAAACAGAAGGAAAGATCGTAGTGGATCTATTAAATTCAAGTATAATAATTATAAATTTAAGACAATTAAGAATCTTGAATGTTTAGATATTTAATTACATCAAGATATAATACTAATGAACAGAAATATGAAAATAGAAAGAAAAATAAAAATTATTTTTAATTATAGGAATGAACAACTAGTTCTAAAAGAAATTAAAATAAAAGATAAAAATCTAATTCTATTAGAAAATTTGATAAAAGTTATCTCTTAGCCTTAAATGATTATTTCAAATATGAGGATTATGAAACTTATCTTAAAAAATTTTAAAAGTTCAATTCTTTATTAAATATCTATACAGATTGTATTAAAGTTATCTCAAGCAAAATAGATCATCATGTTTCAAAGACATTAAGAAATTATTTTAATCAAAAATATGTAAGAATAAAAAATAAAAATTCAACAATCTAATATTTGAATATTACAAGTAAACTATATCTACACAAGAAAATTTGTTTGTATATTACGAATACGAAAAAATATACATTCAACACATGAATATAAATTGATAGAAAAATTAACATTAATTTTTAAGATCACCGTTAGTATTAACTATAAAATCTAGAAACATTTTAAAAAAATTATAAACCTAAAGAAAAATTTAGATATTATCCCTGTCTTTTTTTCACATTGGTATTTTTTTCAATAAAATAATTAATTAAAAATATTATAATAATATAAGTAATCAATTGTAATAAAAATTAAAAATTAAAATTTTTGACAATTACCGTTTGCCCGTAAATAAATAGCTGAAAAGCTAATTGCTTAACTGATAACTGGGAAACTAAGCAACCAAAACTAGAGTTTGGAACATATTTGCTATGCTTGATATTGAATTAAAATGTGGTGAAAAAAGTGTCAATAATATAAAGGAAAGAATGAATAATACAATTAATTGTTTATGAATTTGATTACTATATGAATAAGAATTCAAACCAATTTTCCTGAAATTTTTTAAACTTTTCTTCATTTTTTATTTCACCTTCATATTTTCCTCATCACTTTTTTTTCCCATGATCCAAACAATAGCCATCAGGATAAGCAGACTTTTTCATCTATGAAATTGCATTTTTACTGTTGTTTTCCAACGGTGAGATGTATTAATTAAACAGTATAGATAGTTAGCTTTTCTTTGCTAATGGCAATAATTTACGATATATATACATAAAAATATGATCCATGTTACAAAGTAGTTACTACAACGCCAACAAGTTTGATATATGTGCAACTACAACCAAACCGAACACAGTTGAACTACCACTTACACCTACTATAACATACAATGCGGCAATCTCAAGCCCCCCATCTCTTCCACCATCTCCGCTCATCAAAAATTATGCTAGTGAGAAACCCAAAAATCTAGTTAACCATCATCAGCATTCTAACCTTATGACTTACTAATGTTGTCACCTGTGTCTGTTTTTCTATGTATGATTTTAGAAGTCTGATTTTATAAGCTTCGTTCGAGGCTTTAGATTAATGTTGTCAAAGGGCTTTGGCTGCTCTACATTGATGTAATCCCTCGTCTTAAGAACCTACAAAACAATGTAATCAACAATATGAACGACAATCAAAAACAAAAGGCTCCACGTTTATTACATTTTTTCACTTATATGATGAAAAGAATACAACATGGACATTCCAAGTTTCACTAATGCGTGTATGAGAGAGAGAGAGAGAGAGAGAGAAGAATCTACCAATGATTCAAAGAACATTCTCGATGCTTCTTTGCGAGTTTTACCAGCTAACAATTGGTCCAGTGGAAGAATTTCCCTACCACACTCTTCTTCCTTATCAAATAAAATTTGAAGATACTTGGCAACAGCCCTAAAGAGAAGGAAACAGTGGGTTATTGAAGGGAATAATAATACTAAAACTTGCAAAGAATTAAAGAACTTGAATACCAACAGAAGAACATAAACAATATATGCAACTAGTAACCAATAAAAATGCTTTTTAGGACACCAGGCTCATTTTATTTTATTACATTTATGGATAGAATAAGAAAATTGAAAATATGATACAAGGCTACAAGCTCACTAAGCAAAGGATACAAAAACTCCAGAATGCACTAACGATATAAGGCAAATTCAAAGCATATGCACCTAGTTCGAGAAGACCATCCAGTGTTCTCTTGAAGATCAGTTTCTTCAGCACCTGCAATATCATCATCGTCCTCTTCAGGTACTTCGTCATCATCTACATTCAAAAATTCTGCAGGGAAAAAAATAAAGATTGGTCATCCAAAGAATCCAAGGAACTATAAAACACATAAAGTAGGACCAACGTGTGACTTCCTTTAATTTGGAGTCTCAATAACCCAGGGCAAGTGACATCAGTCAAATAGTATGATAAAACATGAGATTTAAATCTAAAACCAAAAGAGCAACACGTAACCAACAATTTGTTGGAAATGTGTGTTCAAAATGGTAGAAACTAAACTAGAAAATCTAAAAATTTGGAACAGATCAATTAAGCAAAATACAAATAAGTAAACCTGTATCATTCACAACACATAACTAACAATTTGTTAGAAATGTGTTCTCAAAATGGTAGTTACTAAACTAGACAATCTAAAAATTTGGAAGACCAATTAAGCAAAATACAAATAGTTAAACCTGTATCATTCGCAGCTGTGACATCTTCAAAATCCTGCACCAATAGCAATGAAATATGAATCAAGGAAAGTATCAAAGAATATACGAATGGGTCTTCACATCTGAAAAGTTAATGAAAAATGCAGCCAAAGCTTTAAGATTCTCGAAGATGACATGCCATAGAATGTTGAGCTTAATTGAGCTACAGATAGCAATGAAATATCACTTTGATACAGTGCAGTAAATTATGTAACAATTTCACGGAAAGAACATTCAAAATGAAAAACTTAGACAACCTAGGGAAAAAAATTATGCATTTTGTTTAATAGCTACTTTCACTCCAGCAACTTCAAAAAATTATAGAATCTACATGACGCAGATGATAAATACATTAAATTCTATAAAATAACTCAAGAGTCAAGTCCATGAACCTGTAAAATATTAAGTACTTTAGTTTTCATTTAATAATGCATGTTCAAGAATTTAGCAAATGTCTACAACGTGCATATACATTATTTAACTAGAATTTAGTTTTCATGTTCTAAAATATCCATACATTGAAAAGGTAGAAGGCCAATTTGGTCCTTTTATTTACAAAAGGTGTCATTTAGTTCTCTAAGTTAGACAAGATATCATTTAGTCCTTTTTGTTTTAAAAAGGTGTCAAAAAAGACATTTATTAATTTTAAAATTATTTTATTAGAAAAAAAAATTTAAGAGGTAACCCGTGCTCGATAATACCATCAGCATTATTTCCTTTAAAAGAATTTATCAATAAAATATTTATTTATTGATACTACTAAAAGTACTTATATGGTTTCTTTTTTATAAGTAAAAGGAATAATGAATACCTTTTTTTTATAAGTAAAAAGACTAATGAGCACCTTTCTGAATTTAGAAAACTAAACAACACTTCTACTTTTTTACTCAAAGAAAAGAAACCCCAAAGCATTTATCCCATATCAGAATGAAATGCAATGAAATGGTTTAGAATTTCATAATATAATTATTTATCCAGTCTTACGTGATGCTAAAAAGGAAATCAAAGAAAAAAAGTGTGATGCATATGGCTCCTAGAAGTGATTCCTAGAATCTGCTAGTGTGATGCAAGTAATCTCTTAATGTTCTCTTATTTTATATAATTTCTTTCCCAAAATTCAAACTAGAGAAAAAATTTAATTTCTGTCCTACATCCCTCTACCTTCTGGTGTTGAAAGCAACCCTCAGAATAGATTTTTATGAATTAGTTTTCCCAATTTTAAGATGCAAAACTTTAGAGAAAAATACCCAAGGCCTTTGAACTCTTTCCTTGAGGTTTTTCCCACAAACTCCATTGTTGCAAAAAGATCTTGATTTGCAACCAAAACCAATCTGAACACAACAAGAAGAAGAACACGGTATATATCCAACTCTCTCTCCCAATTACCTTAAGATTAGAAATAAAGTGAAAGTGGAGAGGCGTGATATACATGTAGAGAGAGATATAGATATAGATATAGATATAGATATGGGTGCAAACATTGAAAGTATTTGGTTCTGAATTGGGTTTTGTTACTCTCTTGTAAAGAGGAAAGTATCAAGGGAAAAAGAAAAAGAAAAAATCGAAAGAAAACAAATTAAACCCCATTTGGGATGGTGCTTAATGGAATGAGATTATAATGAGCTGGGGCCTAATGATACATGCCTCAAATAATCTCAAAATATTACTAGACCACATAATAAGGCATGGAACGGGCTTGAACAAGCACATTTACACGTCTAATCCTATGTTTAAATCCTAATAATCTCAATTGTTGAATTATATGTGTTTGACCAATTTATTGGTTTTTCTCCCACTAACTTGAGTTTTTGAGAGAATTGATTTCCCAACCACTTCTAACAGATAAAAAAGCCTAAAAGCAAACCACACAACACCAAAATTTAATTTCAAGAATAAAAGAAACTCATACTAATTTCTGGTTAAAATATTAAAACAAAGGAAAATTTATCAATAATTAGCTAAACACTACTTCTCTTGAAAGCCTAAGTTCGTTATTGGCAAAACAATGTGATGTTAATCTGGTGTATCTTTTTATACGCAACATTATATTATATTACAGGGTGAAGAGTCAAATTGATCACTTTGCTTAGGCAAAAAGCGTCATTTAGTCCCCTACGTTACAAAAGCTGATTTTTAGTCATTTTGTTTATGAAAAACATGCTAAGGAAAGATATTTGATATTTTTTAAATATTATTTTATTATTAAAATTTCTTCTCAAAAATCCTTAAGTAGTTCTTTTTTCATAAGAAACATGACTAAATGACTCTTTTTTCATCATAAAAATGACTAAATTACACATTTTATAATCTAGAGCCACTTTTCACAAAAGCTCCCACAACATTTTTCCCTATATTATATTATATTATATTGGCAGATGTAATAGTTACAAAAGTACAAAGTGGGCAGCAATCCACTTGAAAAAGGTGACTCTTTAGTTTTGATACTACAAAGTATACAAAAAATGCTACCAGGAAAAAACAGATCAAAAACCAGAATTGACACTTGTCATACACATAGAACCAGAATATTTAAAGAAACAATGCAATAAACTTACAGGACGACAATCCTCTTCCGTAGGATGATCTGGACTCATTTTTATGTCCTTGACACACTGTGAATCAGCTTCCTGATAGCCTACATTTTCATCAACTTTTACATCCACGTTTTCTGAAAAAAATGTGGAATCCTTATTGGCCCCTTTATGCTGCATAGAGATATAAGTGGTTTCCATATCATCACACCCCAAGTCCAATTTCATGACCTCATCCTCATTCACGCTTGTGGGATTATTATATCCATTTCGTTCCACAAGTTGGTCACCATTCACAAAAGCCACATTATCACATCTAGCAGTTTTCGGAGATTCTGTAGCAAGCGAATCATGAAAAGGTTCAGTAACATCTGCTCCAAGATCATCTCCTCTTGTTTCAGCCTCATATTCAACTTCAGCAACATCATGTCCTCCTTCAACACTTATATTTACTAGTGATGCATCCTCGACAGGTTGAGCATCCATTTTTTCTGGCCATAAGCATCTTGTATCCATCTGAAGAGAAGCATCCCCATCATCCAGCAGACTGGATTGGGCAACAGAACCACCTGGCATGTTGGAAACATCTCCAGAAATAGGATCACTAGGTAACTCAAGCCCATGGACATTGTCATTTGCTGCATCAGTAAATCCAGTGTTGTCTCTATCAATTTCCATTTCAGCTCTCTCTCCCATAATTTCATGTGGAGATATCAAGTCATAACTTTCTCCAAGCTGACATTCAATCTGAACACAACTGACAGCAGGTAGCACTTCTGTATCATCTCTCATAACAGAAGACTCTACATCCTTTGTTGTTTCCACATAAGTCTTGTCTTGATCATCTTCAGAGACTGAAATTCTACTCAGATCAAATGTTTCGCTATGCAAAGATACTAGTGCTATTGAAAAACCTGTTGGGTACATAAAAACATTCTCATGTTTCATTATTTACTGCATTAATTTTCAACTTAAAGTAGATGCTTACTGAAAATGAAACCAGTGCATCAGAAGAACCAGAAATAAGAATATCAATAATAAGTCTATTGACTTTCATTGTGTGTGTGTGGGGGGGAAGGGGGGGTAACATGCTCACGAAGACTTCCCTTAATGAGTCTAAGGAGTCTTGAATTTGTAGAAATATGATGTAATCTTTCATTTATCATAATAAAAAAATAATGGAGATTTCCTTTTTCTTGTTCTCACTCTTCCTTCTTTGATCTGAACAATTATAAAGAACAACTCTACAAATCAAATACAGATCTGTACATATAATATCTGGCATTGTTAACTCACCTGTAAAGATGGGCTCGTCAAAAATTTCTTCAACAACGAATTGTCTCTGAATCATTGAAATTTCAGGCCGAGTGCAGGGTGCCTTCCTTCGCATACGACGTATATCTTCAGTATTTGTCAGCTGCTGGCGTATCATACTTCACAGACAATAGGGAAATTTGTAAGAAAAGAAATATATTGAGCACATAAAAAAAATATTAAGCAATTTCAAACAAAAGTATATTTGACAAGCTAGGTGCCTAGGTTTCATAGGATAATAGTGAATTAATATTATGAAGGCATCCAAAATAAAACTGCCACCAAGATTAAACTAGATAAGCTTCGAAAAAAACTAAGACCACCTAATCAAACATTTTACGTGAACAAGTTGTAAGATACTATAGGCGTGGACCATTCACACAATAAAAGCAGTAACTGTTTCCTGTTTCAGGGCATCTTGGCAAAGAAGTGTCATATGTTGATCATGGACCTTTAAAGAAAGAAAAGCATCAACTATACTCAAAGAAAAGCACATATCTTGTTGAACAAAAACGGGGGAAGGTATGGTTTTATGTCCTCTTTCAAATAGAGAGGGCAATAACATCAAAAGGCAGGATATCTTTTTTTATAATGCAACACGTATTGAACCCCATTGTGCGCTAATGAGCAACTATATTCACAAGTTTAAAAAGTCCAACTTTCCACTTTTGAATTTTCATAGCATATTTACAGATTGAAAGAAAGCTTGTTTTAGTAATGTTATAATGGGGCTTCATGCACATTTTTGCGCTCCCCTTCCAAAATAAATAAGTAAATAAAAACAAGTTTTACAGCAACTGGTTGCTTGACATGGTGTAAAACCTCATTCGCTAGCTTATTTCGGATTTTCTTCATCATTCATTGCAATCTCATATTACTTATGGGAAGACTCGGAAGTTGTTAGATTGATCTGTTCAGTGCATAAAAAAAATAGTGCCTCTAGGATGTGATTGTTTCATAATCCCCCAGTAAACAATTAAAGTTTTTCAGACAGGAAAAAGTAGTCTTAGAAGTAAATCAATCTAGAGATGATCAACAAGCAACTAAATAATTTTAAGAGAGTAATCAAAATCTAGACAGAACATACTCGCCATGCAAAACCATCATGTCATCCATAAGCACTTTTTTCTTTGATGCAGTGGCTCGAGGAGCAGACCGTAAATGTTTTCTACATTTTAACTCAGGTGCAGTTGGAGGAGGCTTCATTTTCATAACTGATGATTTTCTTCCAACTGAAGCAACAAGATTATGGAGTAAATTATTGAAAACAGTCCTATAAAAACCATCGGGACTCCAACCAGTCATGATACAAGATGACAGAAAGAACCTACACAAGTTTGTTATGGAAGTACCATCAACATACCTAAAATAGAAGACAATAAATCATCATCATCAGGAATGGATTCAACAGTTCTCCTTGATATGATCGCAGCAGGCGACTCAACGGAATTTAAACTGTGCACTGTCAAAGTACTCTCGGTGAAGCTACGCTTTTTCCCTGACAAAAGTTCGATTTCAGCACCATCTCCATCGTTCCCTTCTAGAACCTCATTGTCAGGTATCATCTCCGCCAGCAAATTGTTTGGACCAAAAGCAAGCCCCTCGGGTGCTAATAGCAATTTCTCAGGAGCAGGAACTGAAGTGGCAGACCTATCTAAATTGCCCATAAAATTATCACAAGATGCTGCATTGTCCATCTCTTCATCCAACTTCCTGTAGGCATCTAGAGCTTCTCCAGAAAAAGCAGGTTCTGAAATCAAACTTTTTCCTGGGACTAGCTTAGTTTCATCAGCAGTATGTCGATGTTCACCTAAAGTAATCAAGGAAAAAAAAAGACATACAGTCAATAGTCAATAAAAATTACATACACATCTTCCAACAGAGCCACAGAGGATAATCCAGATGGACTGCAATTTGTCCCTCCAGTACCTCCAGTAGGCTTGGCACCAAAGGATCACAAACAAGAACATGAATTTATTGTGTAACTTTTACCTCCAAGCAATAACATATCTGATTGTCTTGAAGAGTTGCAAGCCCGGACCACAGGACTGTCTTTAGTTGCCATATGTTCAGAGGTAAGGAAGTGAACTGTATCTTTAGGCTCCACATATGACTGAGTTTCGACATTCACAACCTCAGGTCCTCCTGGCGACTCAACCAAGTGAGCATCACTTGATACCAATTCATTGTAATGAGAACATGATTCTCCAAAATTATTAACAGTTTCAGTGTCCCTATGGATTTCAACATCAACTGAACAAGTTCTACGACCTGGGTCCTCAAGTTCAGTGGTAACTTGGGAGCAACTAGGAGATGCAACAGTTTCATCCAGCCCAACTATTGGAGATTCTAAACATTCTAGGACAGCTCGATCTGCAGGGGGCTTGGAAGATCCACTATTCATTACCATACCATAAGGTATATACTCTGTTCTGTTTGGAATGTCAAATGCACAAGTGGTCCCATCAGAACATTCTGAAGCTAAAGGAATAGGTTTAACTGGCTCAACTACATCATACGGTAAAGAAATTGAACAGCCATTCTTTGCTGACACATTCTCCATAGGCAATGCATTAGATGCTAAACATCCATCTGGCTTAACCTGTTTGATCTCCATATCACTAGTTAGGTGACCATTGTACTCAGGATGCATGTCAATAACAGAGTCGTGATTCAACTTTTGGCCCAAAGATCCATCTTCTAAATTATTACCTCTAAGATCTTGACCTGACTTTTTACTAGCATTTTCTGAACATTGCATTGCAATTGACTCTAAGAAATTATTTTCTTTTAGTTCTAACTGATCATTGCAGACCAGATCCCCCTGAATGTTAGCCAGGTTTGCCCCACCCACTAATCCAGCAGTAAAAAGATCCTGATCAACAGTTCATTCATTAGCAGCCGGAACATTGTTCCATTTCAAAACCCATATATATATATATATATATATATATATATTCATCAAAAATTTAATAGTATTATATCTACAACAACCCCCAACATGCAATATGAAATGAATCAGAAATGGCAGGAATTGTGCAATTGAAAAACCAACCTGGTTTTCAAGTCCATTCCCTATCATAATCGCTGAAGTTCCACAGATCCCCTCATATCTTTCGCCCTTTTCCAAAGGAGTCTTTGTTTGAGCAGATGCCTCATCGGCTCTTAAAAAAGGGAAAATAAATGTGTAATTCAACTTAACGGACCAAGCAGCAAAGCCAAAAATTATAAAAACCTATCCACCCAGAAATATAATAGCCTTTTCGCTGATTCTTACACAGGAGGTGATGAAGTTCAAAACTAATGAGCACCAAAAGGCCAAAAACCGAATGAGAATACTGTAAAGCCTAATATAGGAGGACCACCCAGTTTTTAATCCAATAAAATCTTTCAGAAACACATTTTTCACTGCTTATCCAATATCCATAAGCACAAATTTCAAATACACATGCGAAGTCACTATGTTATCCACATTCAGGAAAAAAAATGTAGTAAAGAGTAAAGGAGACTAACAAATGAGCTTTGAAGATATATGATCTGACTGAAAAGGTGATGATCAAATACAGTTAAAGCCAAGAGAGTGCTCACCACATTACTGCTACATAAATTATTAATGTTGCAGACACCATGTTGTATGTGAAATAAAGATGCCATTGTGCCTTTGGTTACCACACATCCATATTATAATTATTATTTTTCCAAGGAACTATTGATATCTACTAGTACTACTCCTGATAAAACACAGCTCTCCTATGTCATTACTCATGGTCATTGCTAGCATCAAAACTATTAACTGTGACTACATTCCACAATGTACTAGGCTATCAGGAGGCCCCAACTACAGCATTACTATTGCCTATTGCAAAAAGCTTACTCTGAAACTTGACCATTCTCTTGAGCTGCAGCTTTATCTAAGAATATGACCTGCTCATCATGATTCAAAATATAAAGGAAATGAAAAATTGTAATAGAATAAGCAAATGTCCTGCTCATCATACATAAATAACATGTAATATCATGAAAAAATTGAAATCAATTTATAGCTCAAATGAAAAGAAAGGCATTTAATGAAAATAGGAAGGAATGATAAACCCCCATATTTTATGCAGAGGGGTC
Source organism: Hippophae tibetana (assembly GCA_037013495.1). Classification (NCBI taxonomy): domain Eukaryota; kingdom Viridiplantae; phylum Streptophyta; class Magnoliopsida; order Rosales; family Elaeagnaceae; genus Hippophae; species Hippophae tibetana. The sequence continues at coordinate 11,008,854 of CM072809.1, read as the reverse complement.
AGCTGTACATGGTAATTAAGTATCTCGTTTCTAATTAAAAACAGTTACATGATACACAAATCAAGTTTCTAGCACTTATATTAGCAAGTAAGCAGTACATTTAGAGTTTCTAAAATCTTAGCCTCAAAAGAAGGAAACATGATATTATCAAAGTAAACCAGCTACAGAAAATTTCACTGTAAGAATGATCAACGTAGTGTGTTCTTGTTGCAATAATATCCATGTAAAGTCAGTTATACCGTTCAGTTTTTAAGTGAAGATATTCCGACTTTGTCATCATATTTATTTTCCGAACGACCACTCTCTTTCTTTTCTTTTGTTTTTGAAAAAATTTTAAATGTTCAACCACATAGTATTCTCACTTTTCCCTTACCCAACGACCCCTGCTAAAGCCAACTTCTTATGTTCCACCTCTGTTAACCAGAAATTCGTTTAGTGCACATTTTTCTCATGCCAACAACGAGTTCATGATATTAGCATAATCATCCAACAGGGAGTACTGCATACAGTATTTCATCCATGATGATCGACCAAAGTTAATCAGAATTCTATCATCTTTCTTCAAAAATTACAGTAAGCAATCATAAAGACATTTCACTTAATCAAGGCAATGGAACTGCAATATAGTTGTGTTGGGGCAGAGGAACAATGATTCAAGTTAATTTTCATATATAATGATTGATTTCAGTATAAGCGAATGGAATAAGGCAATAAGCAATATATATTAACCAAGAATAGCAATCACATAAATTGATAAAACTAAATTACCTCTTCAAGATCCAAACCAATTTGAGAAGTTTCTCCGTCGCCAAACCGCTCTAAAAATACACCATGAAGTTTTGGAAACTTGAGTTTACTTGTACAGATTCATAGAATAGGAAACATATAATCTTTTAATCTTCAAGGTAGCATTTAATTTTAAGTTATCATGCAATAAAGGAATCGCAAAGGTTTTTATATAACATTTAAAGGGCTAAATACTAACCCTCCAATCCAAACTGAGATGTGGAGTATGCCACACCATCCATTGTATCTTGCAGCGTAATTTGCTCTCTACTACCGACATGATGATCCACATAGTTACTGCAATAAAAGTTCAATGTTAATAATTATCAAAACAAGCCATGAGGGCTATGTGCAAAACTTTGAAGACATTCCAAACTTATTGGAACAAACCCTTGAAAAATTTCATTATCAGGAAGCTCAAAATCGTCAAGGTCAAAAGTTTCTGGTAAGGTGATGGAATTATATGGCGCCGTAGATTCTTCTGGTGGTAGATCAACTGCAGTGGAGCGAAAAGCTTGCTTTACCTTTAGCAAAGCCTCGCTGCAATCATCGAAGAGGTAATTCACCTTTCTAGAATATATCCTCACCACACCAAGTAAGAGATGGCTAGACAACCGAAGTGCTATGGGTACATCAGGAAAAAGAATGGAATCTGTGCATAGGAATGAAGCTCAGTAATTAGCAGACAGATAGAAAATAATTAACAAATCATTCAAAAATAAATTTGTAATTTATTCAAGAACCCAAGGATCAGAGAAACAGCATGAGAAAAATCTAGCCAAGGGTTATAGATTACAGTCGGCTTCTAGCAAAAGAAAATCTCAAGATTGGGAATGAACGTTTGGTTGGGTGATGCTCATTTTTTCCTTTCGGTTTCCTGACTATAGTTTTGAGTGAAAATCAAAATGTTTGGGTTAGACTGTTAGTGAAGTTTATTCATCAACCGATTGGTCAATTTTTTAAATTATTGGAAAAGTTACTGCAGATCTCTTGTCACTCTCGGAAAATATTCAGCACTTTCCTAAGTGATACGAACAATGTACCATTTTCTATGAAAAATAAACAATTATGAACTTGAAAAAGTAGACAGTGAAAGTCGTAACAAGTTCAAAACCTATCTTATGTTTTTTATGTCCAACCTTCTCAGAAATACTACCCAAAAAAATGCAAGTACTGAAATCCAAATTTAATCAAAATAGAAACATGCATGCAAGATTTCTGAATGCTTAATGGAACTATGTGTTATTAACAGCCTTTAATTTGTATTATTGCATGATGTTCTAAAATCTGAAAATGTAAAGGGAGATATTTTTTTCCCCTTTCTAAAATGATAAGCCTGATTCCCGGATTTCACATTCTATGTTCCAGAAAATAATTTCCTTTTTCATTTTAAGCTACATAGTGTGTGAAATTTTAGAAAATGGTTTGGCTATTATGTTTTGAGACTTATATTTGATACCTACATTTTTAGCAATAAGTCAAACTCCGAAAATATGTGTTAATGGAACTTAGTGTGGTAGTAGATATTTGATTTAAAGCATGTATGATCTTCTTGACATTTGTGTCAAATTATCATAGAATACAGGACAGAAAGAAACTGACCTACTGAGTTTCCAATATCAGTATCAGCAACCTGATTCTTCCTCAGCTTCCTCTCCAAATGTGCAGCTATCCATATCGTCCCAAGGGGACCTTTTTTGGCCAATATAAATTGAGAATAAAACATCTATATGTCGCCGTAACTCACTTAACCGATAACTCTAAATATCACTCAACGAGCTTTTCCTCAGAACCCTAAAATGTAAATTCCTACTTGACACCGTTAAGCTTAAGCAAGTTATATCTCAACCCAAAATTTATCCAAGTATCACATCAAAAACCAGACCTCTATTCATATTAACCCTCGTACCATCTCTTCATTACCCATCCGCTGAATTTGAGCCATGACACTTCAAATTCAACATAATCTTACAACATACGCCATAACCTGAAAACACAGCTTATTTTAGTAACGAAATGCGAAATCCAACTTTCAATTTAGCTACTACCTCAATTCTTTGAATACTTCCCAGTTCACTTCTACGAAGATTATTGCTTTAGCAGAGAACGAAAGTCTGGGAAATTGAAAGATCTATACTTTGAAACACAGCAAAAGAAGAAGCAAAGAGCTACAGTGGGGAATTGTTTACAGTCGAAAACCCTAGCTTCCTAGAAACAAAGTCGAGAAATTCGGAATGAAATCTGAATTCTTGAACTTTTGTGCTAGCAGATAACGAGTCAATTCGACAGCGATTTAGATCGGACCGAGTCGAGACGAGTTGACGAGTACAGAAGACCTTTGCGAAACAGAAGATTTTTGGAGTTTCGAACGCAAGAAAACTTTGAGGGATGACACAATAAGAAGCGCGTTCAATTTTGCATTTAAGAATTTCGAACTTTTAGATTTGCTTTTATTTTTGCTACAATTCGAACTTTTAGATTTGCTATTACAGCTCTTATATGTAACTTGCGGGATGAGAGTTTTATTATTAAACTTGTAAATGATAAATGATAATAGCTAATTTTTTTTTTACAATTGAATAACATCAGATTATAAAGTTATTTAATGATAAATTTAAAATATATATTTATTAGATATATACATGACACATAAGATAATTTGTATTAAAAGAAATAAAATACAATCTAATAATTTCAATATCAACTATATAAATAGGATACACCTTCAAAAATAAAGTTAACTAAATGACTGATAACATAACTATCATGAATTAGATGGATAAGAAAGAATAATTTTTCTCTTTTAACAATCTATTTAAATAATTTGAGAAAAAATAATCAAAGTTTATGGAGTTAACACAAACAACAAATAAAAAGATATAATATTATTTATTAAGTTAAAATCTTTAAAAAATATTATTTGATATATTCTTATATATTGAATTATAATTGTTAAGTATCCTTGTCCCACATCGACTAGGAACAAGGCAGCAAAGTTGCTTATAAATTTGGACAACCCTTAACTCAATGAGATCTTATTGGGTTGAGTTAGGCTTGAGTTTCTAACATGGTATCAAAGTTGGGCCTAGTCTCTATGTGTTTGGACCTAATTGGGCTCTACCACAGTCTCACCGTGGCGCTAATGTCCACCTTTGTCCGCCGTGTGGAGGGGGGCTGTTAAGTATCCTTGTCTCAAATCGACTAGGAACAAGGCAGCAAAGCTGCTTATAAACTTGGACAACCCTTAACTCAATGAGATCTTATTGGGTTGAGTTAAGCCTGAGTTTCTAACAATAATAAAAATAATAAATAGAGCAAACTAAACGAGATAGAGGACAAACAAGACCAAATCAGATAAAATACTAATACTAATAAAGTATCAATATTCTCTGTTTCTAAAATCACACAGACAATAACAAAGAAGCATAGTAAAAAATTACAAAAATCTCCAAAAATTCCATAAGAGTACATTATTTTCTTTCATGTGTCTTTGTAAGTGTCTTTCGATATTCTGTATTAACAAACTAAACTCTTCCTTATAATTCAATAAAACATCGATCTTTAAAATTCCATCAAATTTTGAAAGCTCAGACATGCAGAGCAAACACAAAAGATCCTAAATGTAGAGTTTTGGGGATCTGAATATGGATTTGTTGATGGGAAAGAGGAAGAAAAGGATGATAGAGTCGGTATTTAAGTGAGAAATGATGTTGTATTTTATACTTTATAAAACCCTAAAACTTGGGTTTAATGGCATGAAAATATAGCATGGTTTGTCGTTTTATTTTTAATTTTCTCAAAAAATTAAAAAAAAAGTTATTACATATATATTTATATGATTATAATAAAATGAATATAGGTTTTTATTTTTAATAAAAACAGTTAAATAATTTGATTATTTATAGAATATATTATAAAACTAAAGATAAAAGGCATAAAAATATTAAATGATACGTGGACACATTAAAGTGTGTTTGAGAGTAGATTTAACTCTACTCTAATTATAAAGGGTATAATTGGATTTTTTTATATATTCCAACTGACTCAATTAAAAATTTAAATAATAAATTTAAAAAAGTTTTATTACAATCTCTAATAGAATTAGTATATTATTTAATAGTAATAAATACCATATAATTATAATTGAGTGATATATTTACACAATAATTTTGTTAATTTTATCATAATTAACTTATTAGATCAAACATAAATAATTAGATGTTCATGAATAAAGCTTACAATTAAAACAGCATATACAAAATCTTAAATAAAATGTCTCCGTCATCTTCTTCTATGTTTTTTTTAATACACTTTCATCCATTAAATAAACATAACACATTTGAAAATAATAATACATTTTTTACTATTCCTATTTTTTGATATCCAAATGCATAGCAAAAATTTAAAAGGAAAATTATAGTAAGAAAAGTTGATATAAATGAAACAACTTTAGTTCTGAAAATAATCAAAAATTATTATCGAGTAAATATGCATTAGTACTTAATCAAGTTAATATATTGATATAATTTAATAAAGTTATCGGGAGAGAGAAAAGTACATGTTAATGTAGTTAGAAATTTTATCAAAGGGGGTACCATCTAAATTTTAAGTGATTAAGAAAGTAAAAAATGTTATTAGCATAGTTAAATAACATTAAATTTATTTAAATATACAAAAGAGATGTTAGTAGTAACGTAGTAATTAAATAAATAAAAATTTATATTTTATATTTTTATCAAAAAGTAAAAAAATAAACATTTATGAACATTACAGGAATAAAATTAAAAAAACCTTACTTAATATTAAATATTCATAAAATTTAATGATAATACATTATAAGAACAGAGTGTCAGATATGTTTATTAGATTATGTTATTAATGATATAATCTTTTCATCTAAAGAATAGATCAATCAAATACATATAATTTTTTATTAAAATTTTGTTATTTTTCTATCAAATAATTAAATACAATTGAGTCTTTAACAAGTATAAAAGTAAAATTTAATATGAAATTGTTTTAAAAAAATCAACAACAATAATAATTAAACAAAAAATTATATAAATATTTTTAATTTTCAATAAAATATTAAAATGAATACTTATTTTTCTATTGTTAATTATTCATGTTTTATTTACATTTAATCACTTTAAAGAAAAATAACTAAAATAATATTATTTATTCTTAATTTATCTATTATTTATTATAACTAATAGATTAAATGACATAATTTGGTATTTTTATTAACAAATATATTAGAGAATGAATAAATTACAAAAAAACAACTTTATTGTTAAAATCATTGTTTTATAATCTTTTTTATCAAGTAATAATTTACATAAATGATTTAAATTAAACTATTTTATGACAAAAAACTAAACATTTTAGCATTTTTTTAGTTTGTGATTGATGTTATTGTTAATATTAAAGAATTTGAAATATTAACATTCAAAAATAATATTTTTATTTATAAATAAAAATGAAAAAAAATCACAATTTTATTTATAAAACTTGTCAAATTTAAATTATCTCCCATGTTTAGAAGAAAAATAGTTTTTAGATGAGACACAAATCAAATTAAACACAACAAAAATACAAAAATACACAAACATTTCTAAAAATTGAGTGATGACACATGCGTTTATCTAGATTATAACCAAATTTAATTACTACTCGCCAAAAATATTTATTTTTATAAAAGTAATTGAACCAAAGTGTCCTAATTAGTAATGAATGAGATTTCATGTACACACTGGGCAGAAGCCGGAAGGTCTATATTTTATGCAATAATACTCGACTTTTCAACCACACTTTTACTCACTTGCTTCCCGCATATTATTGGTAGCACAAAGAGAATTAGACTTACAAATGACTAACTGGATTGAGACCTTTTCCCCATCAAAATCTATTAAGGTTCGTGTGTAATTTTGTAATGAGTTTGGGTGACTTCGACCATCTGCCGAAGTTTCATCATGGTACGTTTGAGACCAACATTAAAAAATGCAAAGAAAATTAGTAAGCATTGCTTAAGGATCTGGCATGCAGATCCAAGTATATAGGAACAAGGGGGTCCAGAGTAAAGCCCTGCGCGTTTTCTCAAGAGAAATGTCATGGTCTGTTGTAGTCTCACTTCTCAGTACAAAATAGTTTTTTTTTTCTAAGTAAAAATAGTTATGCTCTCACACACATATAATGATACATATATACATTGGCATAATTCGAATCCATTAATAGCATATGTCATTACAGTACGAAACGATTTCCCGGTACTATACATAGTTAAATATATAGAGATATTAAGAGAGGAGGGGGGTGTAAAGTCAACAAATTGATATTGTTCATACATTTCCATTAAGCCAAAGTAAGTTTATTCTCTTTTACAAGAAAAACAGAGCTTACCTTGCAAGGAAGGATGGGGCTCCAACTGGGCCACCTATGGCTAGAAATGTATTGGACCTTAGTGCCTTACAATTAGAAGAGTACTAAATAAAAAAGAGAGATTTAAAACAGACATAAAAGAGAGCTACAAAGTCTTAATGGTCCTAAAGTATAAACATGTCTATTGGACTTAAACTACATTGATATATAGATTCAAAGTTGAGTACCAAAACGTTCCCTCAGTTTTGGAGAGAACACTACTACACTAATATTGAATTGAGCGTCCAAATTGGCATTTGATTTTCACGTAGGCCTAGCACAAGCATAAGAAAGACTTCATTTTCTTCCTCCTTATACAAAAAGAGTCGAAATATAAAGGATCGCATAAAAGTGGGCACGGAGGAACTTACTGAGGATAGCAACACACATAACAAGAAGCGGCTAAAGTACACAAGCATCAAAGTGGAAGAGAATATCCACGGAGGTACGTTGAATCAACACCTGACTCTCGCACCATTGCCACCCTTCCAGTCCGTGCAACCTTCAAGAGAGAAAATAATTACAAGTCTAACAAACAAGTCAAAATTACGCAATTATAAGAAGGTATTAGAAGACAGACCTCACAAATCCCATACGGCTCTAATAACTTCTGTAATGCGACCATCTTACTTAAATCACCAGTAAGCTGGAGAAAAGGATCAAAAGGACCGTAAGTTTGACATCCAGGAAATAAAATAAATAATAGCTCAGATGATTAAGACACATCCGCTATGTTAGGATCACTAACAAACATTATGAGAAGAACTTAAACAAAATCGGGGCTACTTTGGTGCAGTACCAAATTATTTGATAAGCATAGGGTTCAAAATATATAAAACTAATCCTGGCCTATAAACATTATAAATACTGCTCCTCCTTATTTTCAAATAAATGACTGTTAATAACAGGTTTCATTTCAGCAGTAGTCTTAGTATTTTGCACTGATGAGGAAGTTTTAGATATGCCTGAAAGAAGAGGATAATAAACAATAGTATATTAAACAAGTTATCAAAATAAACAAATAAAATAGCTTGGCATACTTGTTTTATGATCTGAAACCATAATAATAATAATAATAATAGTGAATTATGCATCACAACAGAAAATACTTTCTATTATTTTTTGTTGTTGTTGCAATTGAACAGATAAACTAAAATTCATATACTAATACATGGTTGATAAATTACTAAGCTAGTCTTGCTTTGACATTTCCCTCAAGCTAGACTCACAATTTGCAATGCCCAACTTGGAAAAAAATTATAAAATAAAAATGGTGATCAAATTAAAAATAAGATGAAAAAAAAGGAAAAACAAAATAAAAAAAGAAGAGGAAGTTAGCATGCAAAATAAATAATAATAATAATAATAAGATCTTGTTAGTAGCCTATAATTTTTTAAATAATAATCCAATGCCACATATAGAATAATAAAAAGACCAAAAGAAAAATGAATCTTAATTTGTTCATTTCGGATGCTATTGACCATATGACAATTATAGGCAAGAATGATGTACGGAACATCATAGTTTTTTTTTCTACTTTGAAAGTTTAATGCATAAAGAGAGCGCCAGAGTTCGTAAATACGCTGATAGAATCTTTTCAAAAAAGCATATTAATAAAAATGATGATTGGAAGGAAGTAAAGAATCTTGACCTCAAGGGTAACAGTGTGATCAGAAACATCAACAGCTTTCGCCCGGAAAATGTTAGCAATGTCGAGAACATCCCTCCTAGCAACAGTATTAACAGCAATCTTTATCAACATAAGTTCCCTCTCGGCAAATGGTAAGTGAGTGATATCCCGAACCTGCATTATTTGTGCTAATATAGTAGTTTGTCGCAGACAGTTGGCAAATAATGAGATAGACATGTACGTGCCCAAAGCAATAGCTGATTACCAATGATGAACCAACTGTTTCTATTCCGGGAAATCACAATAAAAAAAAGGTTTAATTGTCACCTCGAGACCTAAAAGAAACTCATAGTTTTGAAGATTCAATGGAACTTTAGGATTTGCTCGAAATGCTAATAATCCATCCAACAACTTCGAAACAAAAACTGATAAAATAAAGGGAAATATATGTGTCAGAGGAATCTCTAGTTTGAGCTAGAGTACAAGACATTAACCTCCAGCTGAGATTTTTCATCTCTAACTTGCCCCGAAACTTCAACTAATAAACTGCGAAACCCTTTCAATAAATAGCAACTACTCCTTTATGCATTTTCCTAAGATCTAGTAGGCATGATAAGATAGATAAAAGGGAAAAATAACGTAAAATAATAAAGGAAAAAATATTATAGAGCCCCTTGAGGTTTTCTAAAACTACAAAAACATCCTTTAAGTTTGAAAAATAGACAATTACACCCATTCTACTATTGTTTTATTATAATATCCTCCCTTGAACTTCTTAACTTTTATTAATTTTATTGCAAATAACTCCATTAAAAAGTTAAGAAATAATAACAATAAAAGGTATAATTGTTATTTTCCAAAACTATGTGGTCTTTTTGCTATTTCAAAAAAAAATAAAGGGAGGTAATTGTAATTGACCCAATAATAAAATACCCCAAACATTCTGAAAAAGATGTGACATCCCTTGATGTATTATTTTAGTAATATCTTAATTTAAATTTTTTAGTTTTTCATTAATTTTCAGCAAATACCTTCCCTGAAATAACCAATTTAAGGGAATTAATTGCTATTTTTCAAACTTCTCTGGTACTTTGTCAATTACATAAATTTGGAGGAATGTATTAGTAATTTGCCTTGGGTAAAATAGGACTATAGCTCTATCACAATAAGCAAATTCAGTTATCTCACCTCATGGAGATCTATTAGCTTGCGAAGTTGCTGCACCAACTTGCCAATTGATTCGTTGGTACCAGGAACAACAGTTGTGATGCGAGAGAGCCCCTTTTTCTCAGCATGGCCCACGGCAAGGCTCTATAAATTTTAAAAAAGAACCATGAACTACTTCAAAACTATAATTAACACTAGAAGCAGAATGAAGGCCAACTAACCTGAATATTGTACCCTCTCCGAGATACTACTCCAGTAATTAAGTTGAGAACTCCAGGGAAATCATTTACTAGCATAGTCAAAGTGTGTGACTGAAGCCCAGTGGACTGAAATAAAAACAGGTGTCATTTGATTTTGAAGATTTATACTCAACATGAACTAGAAAGGCAGTTTTGCAAGGTTTTTCAATGCTATGTAAATCTAAAAAAAATTGTATAACTTTTTAAGTAGGTAAAACAGATTGCCATTTTCTCAAAGAACAATATTATTGATCTCAGGAGGTTTTGAAACAAATTAGCTTTTTCCTAAAAGTAAGAAACAAAATTGCCATGTGAACAATCTGAGGAGGTGAAAACTTACATCTTCATCATACAGAACACCCCAGTGCGCGTCAAGAACTTGATTCACCATGAAGTCATCATAAGGTTCCACGGGATAAACATCACCCTTCAACAATGGAATAAAAAATTTAAAACGTTTTCCCAATGTATCAATTAACTGGACTAAAAGTTTCAGTATGCAAAAAACTAACAAATAACAATTACTCTATGACACTAATTATACAGCTGACACTGGCTGCAAAATAGAACAGACGTCATTTAACAGGAATACACTCATAAATCAAGAACCAGAACTCGGAGGTAGAGATCCTAAAAACAACATTTAGCAAATGAACATACTACACTAGTTTCCATTTTCCATCGAGGTTTGAAGGGCAAGGCCTAGTCATAATATTTGTTGCTTAAAGGGCTAACTGAAAGAAAATGGCCTCAGAATTCAATCAGATGTTGGTCATAACATTAAGGCAGACTTAAAAAAACCACCTCAACTAGATAAATGTCAGTTACTGAATGATTATTAGACATCATTGTTAGAGTTAATACCCCAGAGGATGTCCTGGCATCATTGTCAGACAACTGATTTGTACTCCCTATAAAAGCTCTATTGGACATTGGCCTTTCAAGATCTGGATATGAAGCTGCAGAAAATCTCCAAAATGGAGCTGTCTCTCCCATACGTTCTCGTCTCAAAGCAATCTACACAACAATGAGATTTAGTTTATCATCAAACATGACAGTAATCTTATACATTAACATGAAAAAAAAATCAAGAATAGTGTAATGGTCTCTGTCTTTTGTATATATGTGGAGTAATTAATGACAGTTTAATTAAACTTTTGAAACTCACATATTACTCAGGAACTAAATGAAAAGAGAACTTAAGATTTTAGTCCAACACAGAATATAGAGGAGTATAATCCCCCTCCCTCCCTCTTTTCTACTCATACATAGACACATGAAATCAAAATATATATATATATATATATATATGAAATCTTATTCAACGGTGAAGACTACATTGATTGAAATTTAGGATAAAATTTGCACGTACTAATATTAAAAAAATGGCCATTAACATTCTATAATTGACCGTATGATTTTGGGAATTTTAGACCAATTTGACTAAAAATTTAGGATTATTTGTTTACCAAATTGACTAGATTAAAAGGTAAGGGAACAAAATGACTAACAACTTAAGGGGTCTAATTGACCCTTTACTTATAATTTAGTCAAAACTAAGAATATGGTTTTTAAAGGAACCACAAGGCCTTAGTTGTGAGAAACATCTTACCACGTGTAATACATACAGGACCTATAAAAATCTGCAACAAATGCACAACAAATTGTGATGACCTTATAGAAACCATATATCTGATTTATAATACAGAACATTACTCATCAAAGGGATAATAATACATTACAATAAAGGAGTCACACATGGCACAATTTGAAATGACCTTATCTTTTTAATCTAATTGGAGGAAGTTGCTTCTTGCATTGTTAATTTTGTAATTAATAATTGAAATTTCAAGGTCAACAGCAAAGAACGGCTTTTCAAAATGCATTCTTCCCCGACTTATATGGTGAGACAATCCCTTTTTTAATCACAATCATAAGGTAAGTAACATCCTTGTGCTAAACCTCCCTCTCTCACTCGATCAATAATATTCTTAGACATAAGATGAAAACTATTTACAACCAAAAGAAAATACCGTGTATTGCTAACTAAAAATGAATAGATTATATTAGAGAGATCCTTGACCTACTTGCCTCAGTACTGCTGCTAGAATTTCCTTGTATTTCTCTAAGACATGAATTAGCACGTGTCATGTGTGTACTACGTGTGCTAAAATTGTCAACGTATGTTGCAGATGTGTTGAGAGTGAGCAATACTTTCACATGTGCATGTATGTGCATATGCACACAAATAATTTGACAAGTTGGAGTAAAGCATGTGAGTAAATTAAATAATTTGAAAGCTTGAAGTAGAGCATCGATATATTTTTGGTTATTATCCCTAACATGAAAGCTTCTGCCTTGTGCTATGTTAGGTTTGATCAAGTTGATCTTTACTAATCAAATTAGCATGTACGGCAGTTTTTCACAAAATTAGAAAGGCAAGAAGAATATAATCATAATACCTTTCCAGTTCTTGCAAGTTCTTTGATCCCAAACTTGCTTAAGTTTCTTTCAACAGCCACTATCTTCCCGGGATCTCCAGTGACCTGAGGCATCCGCAAAAAATAAATTAAAATTTACAAGCCATGGCCAGGAAATACTGAGAACATATAGATTCTTAATTCGTATATTGTTATTTTCAACTTAATATGTCAAGTTCTTAAGTTCATCTTTGGATTTGATGACTCATAAAAAAATGTATTCATATGATTACATTACCACAAAGATTTGACAATGGCTGATCCATAAAAATGCATACCGAGTACATGACATTTGAAATACATAAAAACCAATGAGGCAGGAGACCATGGAACATGACAAATATAACACTATTATAGTAATATTTCACTCAATCTACTTATAAGCTGTGTTCTGCAAGCAGAATAGGAATTGTTAATATATATTCTCTCCATTGAGTCATTCTAGACAACAAATTCAGTAAGAAAGAAAGCAAATCAGACTGTCAAAATGGTAGGACGCCTGTTCCCAAATGAGCTGAAAATTTGTCACTTGGACAACTTTCAGGGCAAGCCCGAATCATAACATCATTTCCAGTAAAAGTCATGAACATCCAAGTAATCATGAAGTTTTTTACAAATTTGAACATATCATGCTGAATTTCAGCGTTTCATTCATCGTATGAACTTAAATGAAACATACATTTTCCATACTATTAATGGAGTTGCATAAAGTTACCTTGGTCCCATACCAAAAAATAAAATCCAAATGGAGATAAACTATAATTAATTTCAACGGTCAAGAAATTATTAAATTATTCTTCTTTTAGGGGTAAATTACATTAGAATGCTAAGATGGACATTATTGTAATCTTGCAAATTCTATTCTAATACTATAAACACATGAAGGAGGGGAGAACACCTCTCTAATTCCTATTCGAGATCATCTTTCTTCTTATTACCAAAACCTAATCTAAGAAAAGAGCAGATTTCAGCTCTCTCCAAACATTGGATTCCTGAGACAGATTATTAAGCAATACATCCTGGTTAAATTTGGGTTCCATGTAAGATTTCTTTCAAGGTCCCTTTTTCTGTATGGCTTCTTACTTAGTTATTTTCATTACTATAACCTATTTTCTTGTCACCTCCTTTTATTTTTCTATTTGTCCTATGCTACTTGTTTTATTGTAAAAGTAGCCCATTACTCAATTATCCGAACATTTGCTAGAACAAAAGAGAATCAGTAAATAGAAAACACTAGATTAGTCTGAAAGGGAAGGGGAAAAAAAGACAGTTTTGAGGTGTGATATGACAATATAGCCTCGAACTAAATGACTCCAATAATTTTTTTTGAAGTGTAAAATATGTGGTGTTTTCCAGAGATGATGACTAGATAAATGAAAAGATGGTAGTCATATTATTTACAAAACTAGTTGACATTCAGCTTAAATAACAAGTTTTGCAGCCATCAATTAGAAGACTACTGTTTAAATATAATTGAGAATTGAAAGGAAACTTATATTACCAAAGAATTTAAATGCAGGCATTTCAAGCATCTAAACTTTTTTACTGACAAATTTCAATGGCATAGGATATCAAATCAATGGATGCAATAATATGAAGATCTATAGAAAGTCACCTCAATTGTTAACGAGTGTTCAGAGATATCCACAATCTTTGCTCGGAAAATATCCACTAGCCACATAATCTGAAAATTATAACAGAAAATCAAAAGTTGCACATGACAATGACATTACTCAAAGTGAAGTTTTCTATCACTTCTCTTCCCATTTAAATTTCTTATTCAGTCAAGTTTGAATAGCGTATTTTTTTTAATTTCAAGGAAATCAGAACTTTCTATCGAACAAACAAGTCATAAAGCCATCGGAATGAAATTTGTAGGAAAAACTGCACAAGAATCTTGAGATAACATATTAGATCAACAGCCATTACCAAATATATATTCAAAAAATAATCAGTCTAGAAAACTAAATAAAGAACATAAAAAGCAAAAGATTTTCTCATATAAATTAAAAAACCATACAATAATATTGTCTAAAACAATGAAATCTTGAATGCATCATCGTGTGGAGATCCAACCCATAATTTATGTACACGCTATCAAAAAGGTTTCTGAATCTACTCTTCTTATATCATATTTTCACAGGTTTATTACGTAAATATTGTGGAACGTAGAAACATACTTTTTCTTTTTGCAAAGAATCAAAGAACCACATAATAAACAGGTTCAATTTGCAGGTCAGAATAGTTCACAATAAAAGAGTTTTAACAGGTAATATGCTGGATTGGTGGTTACCTCTGCACGAGTACTTGGATCTGCATTAAGTTTGATAAGCATTAGTTCACGTTCTACTTGTGGCTCTCTTGAGATATCTTCCACCTGACAATGTTAAATATGATATTAAGTTTGGTCAGGTCATGAGAGTAGGTTTATTTTTCCACAATTTTGGCTAAAGAAACTATATCAAGATTTTATAAAACCCATTACTCTACAATATGCTGTTCTCCTCATTATTCTTGATCTAGTATATGCAGAAGTTTCCACTTTTTTTTCCATGTTAATAATCCCATACATACTTGATCTAGTATACGCAAAAGTTTCCATTTTTTTCGATGTTGAATGTTAAAAAAGATAACTAATCCCACATGCTATACAAGACTGGCCTCCAAATAATTGACTAGTTACCTACCATTGAAATAAGCAGGAAAATTCTTGGACAATTTGTACTTACTGTTTCAGAAAAATTCTACTTCACTGTTCTTTGACTGTTCAAAACAATCATGCAATATATATTGCAATTTTAGCAAGATAAAGATCGTATGTTGAATCTTGTTGAAATGAAACCAAAATCAGAAAATCAAAATGAAACTTTACTAAACTAGGAATCCGCCTATCATACGTTCCTTCAATATAAAAAATAAAAAAAGGCAAGGAAAAAGCCCTTCCTCCAACCCAGTTAATAGAAAAAAGAATATGCATTTCTTCTTTAATAAGAACAAAATTATCTAATAACAATGGTGATATATGATCATAGGAATAAGCAGTTTCAAATAAAGCAATGTTAGAAATACAGATCACAACGGGAAAAAAATTTAGAGAGAGTGCAAGGATATTGCACTCTTGAATTAAAAGAACTAGAATATGAGCACAACTAAAAGCAATATCTGAACTCCTTGTAATAACCTTTATGACATTCACAAGCTTATTCAGCTGTTCAACAACTTGCCGCAAAACCTTCTCAGATCCAGATACAACTATGGTAAATAGAGCCTTGTCCTTGTTCAACCCAACTGCAAGGGACTCAATGTTATAACCCCTCCTTGCAAAAACCCCTGCAATACGGTTTATAATTCCACTCTCATCCCCAACAAACACTGAAATTGCATGGCGTTTCACCCTGAAATTCACAATATACCATGGATGTTATTTTAAGACAAATATAAGAGACACTGGAGTAACTTTTTTCAAAAATAAAATTTCGGTAGCAAACATATTTCTATTTGCAGGCATGACCATTGACCAACCATATTAAGTATACAGGATATCCACTTCAATTTTATCCAGTCCACAGATTCAAATTCCGTGACCAAACTGGTCAAACATACAAGTTTACTGCAAAATGGGATATAATTAACCAAACCTTAGCCCGAGTTCAGAGAGCTAAGATTTGGTAACTTCCTCTTATTGTATCTGTGTCTCGTTCAAGGAAGGTGGTAAGACCAAATTTCTAGAGAGCTTGGTCCTCTTATTCTGGCCTATTCAGGGGCTCATTCAAATAAGTCCCTCCCAAACTTTTCCAGAAATCTTGTCAAGCTCGCTTAAATCTTGGTCCAACAAAACCTTCAAAGGAGATTTGCTAGAGCCTCACTTGAAACTTACTCGAGCAAGGTCCTCACAACTTATAATAGTACTCGGCTCCAGTAATTTCTTAACACCAATCACATTCTGGACAATCAAGCTCCAAAAATAAGAAAACAATACTAGGAAATCATAAAGCTCGATGCAAAGAGAGAGTTGTAACAATATTTACAGTCTCATGCAAAAGAAACAATTCGGGGATGTAAAAACAATAATTTCAACCCCAAAAAGAAAACCCAGGTAAAGAATTACCAAGAATAAAAAACTGTACAGGCACATTCAGACATTCTCTATAAAGAAAAAAACTTCATACATACATTTATATAAACATATGAACCTAAAAGTGAACGCAAATTAGAGCAAACAACAGGGTTAAAATTCTGAGCAACGCAGACCTAGAAAGAGTGGCAGGAGGCACAGAGCTATTCACGGACACTGCATTGTTATTGGTACTAGCAGACACCAATAGCTTCTCGAGCTCAAATCTCCGGCAGTTGACTGGCCTAGGATGGCCAAAATCCAAACCTCTTTGAAACCCGTGTCTTAAATCGACTCTAAAGCATGGTCTTAAAGTCACTATTGGAGTTAAACATGGTGATGATACTGCCGCCATTGAGTACTAAAAGCTTGCTGGCTTTGGAGAGAGATAAATAGACGGGAGTGAACAGTGTCTTCATAAAATAAAGACCACTTCACAGTTCGCACGAACTACGCGTGGTTCGGCTTTGCCCTTTCCCTTTAGAAGTGTTGCCGTTTTGAAGTAGTTTCTTCAACTCTTGCCTCTCAATTCTATAGTTCAACAAGCTACACGTGGAATCAACTTTTAAATTACAAAATAACCCCTTTACTATTCAACCTACAAAATATTTCACCTCCGTATTTTTATATCTATACTCAATTTTACATAATTTTATTTTAACTTCTTAAAAAAAATTATTATAAAAATATTTGTATCATATATATTTAAACATACAAAATATGATGACAAAAAAGGTCAATTGTATCTACATATTTGATCAACGTGTCTATTGATTTAACTTATTAATAAAAATATTTTTATTATATCATATCATTTTGTGATCTAGTCCAGTTATTGTGTTGTAAACTCATCTTAATAAATTCATCAGGTCAAATTGTATAAAGTGTATGTCATATTTAATGAATACAATAATATTATAATGTTAATTTTGAGTTATCGTATTTGACACTTTTAATAAATAAATTAAAATGTATTGTGTCAAATCATGTCAGTTTATTTCATATTTGAATCAATCTCATATCGTATTATTGAATTGTGTCCAAAATTATCACACTTATATATTAAATATATATACTATATAAATATAATTTACAATTAAAATAATTTACTGAAAATAAAATAATATAATTAAATTAAATATTTTAAGTTATTTTTAAATAACATCGTGTATATATAACGTATACAATTACAATTATAAATAGATGTAACATTAAAATTTTAGTCAAAGTTATATTTTTAAAAAGTTTACGATTTTATCCTATACGTGTAGAAGATAAAATTTATGAGTTTAATTTTTATGATTTGCTTGTGTTATAATAATTTAAAAAGTATTAAATTAATTTCTTTAATATTTTAAGAAAGTTACCAAAATGACCTTAATTCTTAAACAAAATTCAAGTTATAGGACAGTGATATTTTGATTTTTTACTTAATCATTTTTTTTTAAATGCAAGGTGTTACACTATTGTTCTTAAAGTGACACATATCTTCCTCACATTTTCTAACTTATATTGTTAGTGCACGTTCCTTTGATAAGCTTTCCAAATTAACTCAAAATAAATAAGAAAAAAAAGAGATAGAATAGGTAAAAGGAAAGAAAGAAATAATAGAACAAGATAAAAATTCTAAAATAAAGCATAGATGACTACTTATGGTGCAAATTCAAATGGATAACTTGTAAATAATTAGAATTTGTTTCATATATCCTTAGAAATGTATAAATGTATATTTTATAATAATTTTTACAATTTTTTATTTTTATTTTTTTACTCAAAGTTATGCATATTTAAGTGAATATGGTTCTATGAGAATTACATTGGAAGAACCCTCTCTATTTTTTTTTATTTGAAATGGTTATACTTGGTTGGGATTTAATAAATTATATATTGTTTTAGAACTTAACATTACTAGTGTTAGAAACATTTTACAATTTTTCGTTTTGAAATCTATAGACAAAGTTACGTTCGTTTAACCAATGATATATATGTCACTTTTGGGGAAACTATTTGAAACCCAATCGTTATTTTTGTTCTTTAAAATAGTTTCACCAATTGGAATTAGATGATTATATATTATTTTAAAGCTCGACATATCTAGTTTTATAAACAATTTTCGGTTTATCATTTTGAGTTTTTTAGACAAATTTATAATAAATTAACTAAGTACATGTTTTGTTGAAATTGTGTTAAAAATATATTTTCAAACTAATCAGTATTCTATGAATTAAAAGGGACTTTTATGTGATATTTGAGTGCATGATATCTTATTTTAAAGATTAAAATTACTAATTTTTGTATTTTTTATATAAATGAATTTAGATATTTATAACAAAACTTATATATAATAATGTAGAAATAAGTTATTAACAATCCTTATTTTAGAAGTATTAGATTAAGTTTTCAATTTGAATTAAATAAGCAAGTTATGGTATTATTTGTGTTTTTACGTAAGTATAAATATCTAAGAAGTTGAGGAAGTAGATCTTATTGTGCACTTAGAGAATCAACTATGATTTAGTATTATGAGTTGACATCTAATATATTTTCTAAATTATTAATTACGTTATTTTAAACCACGTTCATGTTTAAATAAGTTTAATTTTTACAAATTGTATATCAATGAAAAATGCATTCATCTTTGTTGGTATTCGAAGAAACATTTATGTATCAATTTTAACGTACTTTAAAAATATACAACATAGGAATATCTTTTATTTTTATTATTATAATCTTTCAATTACATGCGAGATAATTTGCAAATAAATTAATATTAAATCATTTTTAATATAGATGCTAGTTTTTATACAAAATTTTAAGTTCTTTCAATTTTTTACCATTGTTAGAGCACTTACTCTCATATATTCATGATATTTGGCTATATTATATTCAGTATTCAAATATGAAGTAAATTAGTAAAATATGACCAACGTATTTCGTCCAAAATTAACTCACTATTATGTTTACCAATTCAATATTTACCAATTCAATATGATGTTGTAAGTTCAATATCATATTATAAGTTCAATACGATGATAAATTAAAATAAAATTAATGTGTATATTACTCATATATAAATAAGAAAAATTGAGCTATTGTAATGATTATATCAAACAAATTCCTTACATTAGAACTAATATTAAATGTTTTCTAATAAAAAATACATTTATTATGATTATACTTTTTATTAGTAAAATAATTGACACATTATTATATTATAGAGATGATGAACATATAATTTTTATTATAATGTTCTTTCATAAGTTAATAGCATGTCAGAAGTGTCAAATTATAATTATTTTATAAAATTTAGATTATATATCTAGGAGTACATGATATTATCGTAAATTTGACAAATATGTTATTTTTATTAGCAAGTATTTTAACACAATTCAAAAGCATTTCGTGCATGATTTATATGAGTAGTATGTTATTCTGTAGCTTAATTAGATATTATGAAGTTGACGAAGATAACAAATTTTATAAAAAAATATATAAAATTAATAAAGAAAATAATAAGAGATATTATATATTTATTAACTTATACTTATATAGTATTAAAATTATCTTGAATACTTCCAAACTCGTATGATTTTTAATCATCTCTTTAACTTTCTATTTGACCACAACTTTGAATTTTGTCTATTAATTATTATATATTTTTATATTATTCATGTTTTATTAGATATTATTTTGTATTTACGTCTTAAAATTTATCTCTTTTAAAGTTGTACTGTAATTCATATGCGTAAGAGGGTATGAAAAAAAAAAACCGATTGTACGGTGCGCGCGAGAAGCGCACTAGGATTAATATATATATATATATATATATATATCCTTGCCATGTGTCGTCTTCTTAGATTAGGAGATGAATAGAGCACAATCGTTGTATTTTGGCAAGAAATAGTGTGCTAAGTACACCCACCTTTTGCTAAGTACATATACGGAAATTTTAAAGTACATTCACCCACTAAATGCACCATTTCTACTAAGTACACCCACATGCAAAGTAAAAAAATTATAAAAAATTCAAAAATATAAACAATTAATATTTTCTCAACATATACAAAATAATTAATTATTTTCGTTTCAACTATATAGATATAATTAAACACAAATTAAATATTTTTATAATATCTCTAATAATATCATACATTATTAGATATTTATATTTTAATTAACATTAAATTATATTAATTATATTCGATAATATTATTAGAATTAAAAACACTAATATATTTTGAATTTTGAGACATATTAAAAAATGTTTACGACTCTATTTGTTGACTCTTATATTTTATAATTCATTTTCTTTTGTACATAATAATCAAATTATAATATTTTTTTCTCACATTTTTAATTTAATAAATAGCATCCAATTTATATAATTTAAAAAAATAAAATTTGAGATCATTTATAATTCCAAAATAACTCTTATAGTCATCATAATATTAACTTCTTAATAATATTTATCAAAATTTTCAATATATTTTTACTCATGTTAAATTATTCTAATAATTAATATACTAATGTAATATCAATTTAATATAAAAATAAAATAAATAATTTAAAAATAATAAAATAACATTACGTTCTTACAATTATCGAATACCAAACAAATAAAATGTGTAAATAATGCAAGGATTGCAAGTACAAAGGAGTATGATGAGTGCTTTCACATCATACTCTTATATATATAATCACATTATCCTATAATATTTAAATTAGACAAGAAGATTATATATGGATGATACATTTAATTTATAAATTTTAATTAATGCATTTATGAACCTGAAACATTAACTAAACTTTTATTTTTATTTTAAAAAAACCATATGGTCATCAAAATTCCACTAAATTTATATTTACTCACCTATTTTTTAAAATAATTTATCAATTTTTTATAATTTTTATAATTTAACTTGATCATGATATATAAAGATAACAATTTATGTTACAGATTGTCCAAATTAAATCTAAATGAAAAATATGAATTCAATTTATATCAATACAAATAACATGAAAAATTTAGGGTTGTATTGATTTGAGTTAGGTTAGCACATCCCAACACCACACAAAAAATAAAAATATTTTTTTTATATTTATCATACTAGTTCATATCGTAAAAAAAATTGTTATATATATTTTTCATTATTTGTATACTAATCATTAACTTACTTGTCATAATTATATATTATCTTAGGAACGTGGAGAAAATTAGTATAGTTTTTAGTTAGTATCACTTTTTTCTTCTCTCGCTTAACGTTAACATTTTAATGAAATATTTTTACTTTTTTGCCTTCCTTAGTTTTTAAATTTAAATTTTTAGATTTTTTTATATGTTTATTTATATATATAAATAATGAGTTATATCTACTTTTATTTTTAGATATAATATATTATATTTATTTTTAACTTTATATATAACATATTACGTCCTAAAGTAAAGTTGGATGTAACATGTTAGATTTAATTTTAAATTTAAATATAAAATGTTACATTTACTTTTGATGAGGTCGTTATTGGTGATAATCGAAGTTTCAACATGTTTGTTGACCAAACAGTTGGAGCTCTAATGAAGCAACAATGGGTGGTGAGAGCCTAGCTTGGTAAGATTTTTAGGTGTGTTATTAACAAAATCTCATTTTATTGAAGTTATGAAATAAATGTATTTTTTATCTATTTATTGGATAGTTTAATATAAAATTGAATTTTAAGATAAATTTGATAAATTTATTAAAACTATTTTTATTTTGACTAAAAACTAACAAACATGAATAGTTATATAAGTATTTTTGAATTTGATTTAAAAATGAAATATATAATAGTTTATTTTGAGTTCATAAACTATTTGATATAAAATAATTAAAATAAGTTTATTAATTTATTCTAGTTATGTTAAGTTGGTTTATATTTTTTTTAATTTTAAATATTTTTACAAATATATTATGTCATCACCGATCATAATTATATTAATTTCAAATCTAAATTATTTATTCACTTTAATTTTATATACTTATTTTTAATAATATTTTAATCATATTATTTTAAAAATATTATCTTATAAAACAAAAACATATTTATGGATGTGCATATATATAATGTAATTTACCTACACATTTAAAAAAAATAACGAATTATTCTTATCATCAAAGGCAAAAGTTATAATTAATTTATTTTTATATTTATTGTATTTTTGTTATGATGTTATTCAATTTTTATAATTATTATTAAAACAAAAAATATAACCAACTTAAATATATTCAACATAAAATTAATATAAGAAAAATAAAATTTAAAAAAATTGATAAAAATGAAGCTTTTAACAGTTAAGGATTTGTAGAAATAATTTCATTTTTTTAAAACAAATGGCGTGTAAAATAACATCGTCCCTTAAAAATGATAATGTGCTCACCTTATATAAGAATTAAAGAATATATTGCATTCTTTTATTAAATTTTTTTTATTACTGTACAATCTATATACTAATTCACATCAATATCTTATATAAGAGATGTAATATATATACTATACATAATAAACTCACGTTAATTAGTTACATATCACTTAGATATTATATTAAATCACATAGTATATATATTATATTCTATCATTATATAACCTAATAGCCCACTTCAAGCTGACGAAGTTGGCAAGATCATTGGTTTGTAACACATGCATAGGAATAAACTGCAACAGGTGAAAACAAAATGTACTGATGAAGATATACCATTGATTTAACTCTCCAAAAATAAATACAACAATGTACACTCTTAAAGGGAACAGAAGCTAAATTTTAAAAACCAATACTAAGAGTGAAAAATTGAAACACCAGACATTGGAGTTAGTGGTGGCGATACATTTATAGAAAAGTGTAGCAATATAGGATGAATAACCATAGATGGATTCTTGATTTCTATTATCAAAAATAAAATATAATAAAGAGAAACAATGTAAAAGTCTCTAAATTGACTGAGATCTCCGTTCACCAAAGAAAGAAGGTGAGTGAACATATTTGAAAGCTTTAGTTCTTTTCCAGAAGATAGATATGGATTGATCCTCGGGTGCATTCTTAAGAGGCTTTTCAGTCAAATCCTTTTTCACCAGATTAACCAAAATCACATATATTTCAAAATTGATGTAAGTTTGGAAGCTCCCACTCTCAATATCAAGATTGAAGACCTTGGCTGGACGACCTATACTGCATAGAATAGTACATTAGAGGCTAGGATAAGCATTACTGAACAGGAAAGACAACAAACCGATTGGGTAGTCTAGAATTTCTTCTTGGTAAAGAACTGATTGGCTGCTGAGATACAATAAGAATTTTTTTTACAGAAAACATAAAAACAAGAGGAGTTCTATTCCATTTATTTGGCATAAACCATCTCTCTCATTATTTATTCAGCTTTGAAATCGAAGGCTTGGGAGAATGAATCCAAGAGGCAAAAGCAAGAACCTAACTTGGGTTCAAATCTGATGGGTTATGGAATCTCTTGTTGATGATGGTCGGCTGCCACACCATATATGTGACAAGAAGGTAAGAAAAAATGGCAATTCAGTTATTGACGAAGAAGATAATCACGAAACTCTAGAGGGTTAGATCGATCAAAGCTTGTTCTAAACGACGTCACTTCTGCGGCAGATGACGACGAGGGTTTCATCTCCGTTTGGTATTCATGAATGTTGATGATATAAATTTGTTACTTCCCACTCAAATGTCCCTACAAATAATAAAAAAAAAAAATTTAGAATTTTCTAAACGAGAATAAAAGAAATTAATATTTACTTAAAAGATTTAGACTTTTTTAAGTTTTAGAGTGATTTAAAGATGTCTAAAAAGATTATTACAATATAAATATTTTAGAACATATTAAAATTAACACGAAAAAACTAGTAATTCTTAGAAAACTTTAGAGTTTTAAAAAATCCTAAAAACTTGTGACATGTTAAAGATAAAATTAGAACAACATTTTAAATTCTAGATTTAAAAGTATTAGAAAAATGTGACATAACTTTAAGTTTTGAGACACACTATAAATAAACTTATTGGTATTCGTTTGTATTCATCTTTAGAAATTCTTGAAAAATTATAATATAATTTCTCTATAAAATAATACAAGATATTTTTTACAAATTTTCTTTCTAATCTCTTTAGAGTGTTTTATTCAAATTTAAAGACAAACTTAATGCAACGAATAATGTTAAGTACCGCATCATTATCGTTATTTAAAGTCTAGTATCGATGGTTGATAAAGAATATATAACATATTAATAATATATATTGATATTTTATATAATAGGTGTAATATACATATTATACATAATAAACTCAACTTCAATTTTAAATAATATCCATAATAATATATATATATATATATATATATATATATATATTAATCTAATATCTTATTTATTTATAGTATAAAATAATAAGATTAAAGTTTTCTATGTGCAAGATGTAATTTTTTTAAAAGTTATTTTTCTCGATAAAAAGCCATTAAGAAAAAAAAAATGTAAGAAAACCCTCCAGAAAATGCCGTTTCTCTCACTCCCTGTTAAGACCTCTCGAAACCTCCACAGTTGTCCATTACAATTGCCAGCTTCCTTCTTCATTACAACCAAATAATTCTCATGATTCATAGGAAGAAAAGCGGAAGAACATAGATTCCGAAACTCATAAACCGAGGAAACGATGTCGTTGCAAAACGGCGAGCCCCATTATCCACAGCAAGAACAACCGCAACTGGCTGGTATTTTCGTCGATTCTTTTGGGCACTTTTAAGATTGCCAATATTCCAATAGTTTGGGTGTTGTTCATTTCTGTACTTATTTTATCTTTCGATTATGTGCCTGTAGTCTAGGTAGCAAATTTCGTATTCATTTGTTCTTTAGAGTAGAGCCTTAGATACCCTTTTATGGGTTGGGCTGTTTTCCCCTTTGAAGTGATTTTTTTCCGTATGTCCCTTTTTTCTTTTTTACTGGGTTGAATGGTTTTGGTTGGTTTTGCTACTGAATAAGAAATACGACCAGCGAGGAAGAAACTTGATATTGTTATTATTTTGCTCGAACCTGGAAGGAAATTAATGGGGGTAAGAGGATAGGGTTTCTCCTTTTTATTTTATCCGATTTCATTGCTAATTTACACATTATAGTTTCTTGCTTGTTGAAGTACTTTTTTTATTAATATTTTACGGGGTGGAGATTGGAAGATAATTTCCTAAAGAAATGCTAAGCCTTTACCGTAGGCTACTGACAAAATACAAGTTTAAAGCCACTGCTGTTGAGAGTCGAACTCTCAAAATACATCCCTTAAGGGCTTACAGCCACCGGGCTACACAATATTTGTACTTGTTGAAATTCTTATTTTGTGAGTTAATTTACTGGATCGATTGTAACTTTAACTTTATTAGATTTAGGATCATTGGTTTCATAGAGTGCTATGAGATTCACTTAAGTACTAATATTGAATCAAAGTAAATGAAAAAAAGAAAAATAAGTGTGAGTTACAATTGTTTGTTCGTCATAGCTTTGGAAGTTTGTGTTTGTGCTCAAGTTTCTTAGTGACACCACTTGCTCTGTTTTGTTGGTCTATGATGTGTTACCTGCAGCTGTTAAAGCATGTTTATATTTGATGTCTTTGAAAAGCAGCGGAGATAGCATTTATTTTTATAAATTTCGTATCTTAGGTGAGGAACAAAGATGTAATGGCAACTCTGTGTCTGCTGGTGAAGTAGGATGGTATATTCTTGGAGCTAATCAACAGCATGTTGGACCTTATGCCTCTCTGGAGTTGGTTGGTAAGTTGCAAGGAATTGCAGAAAATTGGAAAAGTTGTTCATTTATCTGGAAATCTTTGCTAGTTTTCTTTTTGTTTGATCCGAAAGGAAAATTATTGAAATTGAATGACCTAGATTACTTTGAGTGTTGAGTATGCAGGTGAACGTACGGGATTCCTATTCTTTTAGAAACTTCAATTTAATTTGTTATTCCCAGATTTACTGTTGCTCTTTTTCAAAATTTAGTTCCCAGTATTTAATAGCACAATCTCAGGACAATTCTTCTATCTATATCATGCTCAAAAGTACTGAATCATCTGTTTGATTATTTTGCTTTGCCCGGGAAGAACATTATGTGAATGGGTATCTTACCCAGAGTACCATGGTGTGGTCTGAGGGATGGAATGAGTGGAAGCCATTATCTTCAATCCCTGAGTTGATGACAATCATATCACAGCAACAAGCGGATTCTTTAAATATGGGTGAAGATCTCTTCCTCCCCTGTCTCCCTCTATTTCTGACTGTGGGCTATACATATATATTTTAAGTCTCACCATGTGTGTAATGTGACATGCAGCACCCTCCGTTGACGATGAGTTTGAAAAATGGCAGAAGGAGGTTCGAGAGGTGGAGGCAGAAGCAGAAGCAGAAGCAGAAGCAGAAGTAGAAAATGGATTACTAAATAGCAGTGCTGCTGGAGTCTCCCGCGAAGATGACACTGAGAGACCCTCAACACCACCGGAGGGTGAAGAAGAATTCACTGATGATGATGGAACTACTTACAGGTGGAACCGAGGTCTTAGGGCTTGGGTTCCTCAGGTATGTTTATGGCATATTCATTGCTTGGGATTTGTACTTCTCTAACTTTCTAAAATATGGTCTTACCGTGATATTTTGAATTGCTCACTTCAGTGTGTTTGTTTTTGCACAGAGGTTATTGTCTAATAGATGACACTAACTAATTCATTGTCCTCAACAAGAAATTTCTTGGAAATGTTTCTATCTTGAAACAACACATTTCCTGTTTTCAAATAGGGTGTTGCTAGAATAAGCTAAAGAAGCATTGATTGGTCTTCACAGAATTTGTCAGAGAAAGAAGGCACAGTTGGAAGTCTTTTACTACTGCTAGTAGTAGATCTTTTTTATGCCATAATTTTTGGTGGGTTTATCCTCACATAATAATGTATTCATTAGATTGAGCAATTAATTAGCTGGCTTCTTTTTTTTTTGGCTATAATGATGAAATGCTATTAAATTTGGATGATCACAATTCTTCTTATCTTGTAAAATAAAATTATAAATATTAGCTTTTTCTTGTTCTTTCAGGCTTGGTACTACCATTTTTTCTCTTTTTCTTATATCCTTTAATCATTTTGGCTGTGGATCTTGCCCGAATTTGTTGACTTTAAACGTAAGAACGGGTGTATCTTCAATTGTTGTCTTGTCTACTTGGAGCTTGTTCTATTACTTAAGATTCATCAAATATGTGTAATTGTTCTCAATAACTCTTAGAGGGACTGTGAGTAAAGAAAATGGTAGTAACGGTCTAATAGGCATAGCTCCATTTGACTTGTCTACATCATTTTGGCCTTAATGTCTATTTTCTGGTGTAGAGTATTCAATTCTCATTTCCGTTTGTACAAAATTCGTGATAAGTTAAGATGATAAATTTGTAGATTTTGTAATGAATGTGTGACTGAAATGTTTCCTTCTCTACTGAAGATGTACTGTGTTACTTTCAATTTGAATGGTTTGTACAATTCTTTGTGCAATGGCTTTGATGGTTCCCCTCCCCTTTAGTCTCACACCTCCATCGAAGGTGCTTGGTTTGAGTATGGACGTTGGTTCAGATAAAAAGTAGTTTTCCTACATTATCCTTTGTAATTAGTTGATTTATGTTGTTTCTCATTATTCATTGCTTGTTTTGAATTATAATAGGATGGGGTATCTACTGTGGGTGATGAATATGCTGTAGAAGAAATGACTTTTGCAATTGAAGAGGAGGTCATTCCAACTGTCAATCTTGATACATCTACCAGTGAAAAGGCTGATGCGACTGCAAATGCTTGTGATATTTCTGTACAGGAAATAGTTACCAGCAACAGTGAGGTGGAAGAAGAAAACCAAAAGGGCAAGAGAAAATTATTGGACAAACAGGCTAATAAGAAGGTATGGTCATGTTGTGCTGTTCTGCCTCTTATCTGTGATTAATGCTAATATCTTTGGTTAGTTTTGTTGGAAATATAAAAGGACAAGTCCCTATTCTCATTGAAAACAACTGAAATACACTGAAGTTTATGAGTGTTTGGGTTGCCCTGCTCATTTGTTAACTATTGGGATGGTAGATCAAGGCACTTTAGTTGGGACTACAAAATTTGAGATGGTGTTGGCAAATCAATGGGCATCCAAAAAATGAAATACCCTAGACAATGGGACTTGCTTAAAAGAATATAAATGATTCGTTTGGAGGAAGAAAATAAATTAAATTAAAAAAAGCAAGTGTGGGCCTTTGCAAAGACAAAGTAGCCCCATTCTTGAGGGCGTGTTGGAAAACATAAAGGAAGAGTCCTATATTGGAAAAAATAACAAAAATGTGGGGTCCATAAGTCTCCGTTCACCCATCATTGGATTAACTTTTTGGTATGGGATTCAATGAACTAGGGTTGGTAGTTGGTACTCTACAAAATTTTAATTTTGATTATGCATTTCCTTTTCCTATTTAATATGCAAATTTATTAATGAATCCTTGAGTCTTTCACTTCATTATTTTGCACTTTCATCATTTTTCAGGAAGCTAATAAAGCTCCTGAGAGCTGGTTTGAATTAAAAGTTAATACTCATGTATATGTAACTGGCTTGCCTGAAGATGTTACTGTAGATGAAGTAAGTTAAAGTGATTCAATTTTTCATCCTATCCGATTTTGGTTCTTGTGGAAAATACTGATTTGGGAAGCATCACAGGTGGTAGAGGTATTCTCCAAGTGTGGGATTATAAAGGAGGTAACTTATTACCACTTCATTTTTTGGTTTTGGAGAGTATGCATGAAACCTATACTTATTCCAAAAATGGCACACACAATATTAAAAAGTGACCACACAATGTTTTTTATGTAATTTTTTTTCAGCTGTATTTATTTAAGTCAAAACATTAAAAATTAACATTGTCCTTGTACGATTGCTTTTTAATAACAATTGACTAAACTGTGACAAAAATAATGCCATTTTTACAATAAGGGGTTCTGTCGGTATTTTCTTAAGTTTCTTTAACATTTAACCCATTACATCAAAAAGTTGTAGCATGTGCTAATTGAATTAAAGTTCAATTTAAAGCAATGTGAAATGACCTTTTCCATGACATCTGATATATAAATCTTCTGATTCAAAGGAAAAGCAATACTGTAAATGGTTTTCTTCTTTCTCACTTTTCCATTGACCGTGTTACTTTTAGGATAAAATATTTTTTCTTGCCTTTGGGACATACTCATCCCAAAATAATAGATTTTCAAAAAGCCATTCATGCAAAACATTTCAGGATCCAGACTCAAAAAAGCATCGTGTGAAGCTATATGTTGATAAACATACTGGAAGGAAGAAGGGGGATGCACTTGTTACATATCTGAAGGTATATATATTTTTCCTGTTGTAAGTCTCTTGGAATTAAGTTTTTGAGCTTTCATTTCAGGGTGTTAACTACCATTATGTAAATGAATACTTTAGGAACCTTCAGTTGCCCTGGCTACACAAATTTTGGATGGAACACCGCTGCGTCCTGGTGGCACCATTCCTATGTCTGTCACCATAGCTAAGTTTGAGCAAAAAGGTAACTTTCCGTTAGTCGTTCGTCATATCATGTATTTGATATTTCCCTTGGATAATTTTGATTGTCGAGCAGCAGCTTCTAGGTCATATCTGTTTTGAGTTGTGTGGCATTGATGAAATTTTGTCTCACTTATCCACAGGGGATTCATTTGTTTCTAAGCAAGTAGACAATAAGAAGAAAAAGAAACTCAAGAAAGTTGAAGAGAAGATGCTTGGCTGGGGTAGGTTATAAGCTCAGTCCCTTTGTGTGATTATATATGATTTGATCTGACCATGTAAAAGAAATTATGATTTCATCATATACTCCGTGCTGACCATTTTAAGGAACTTTCAATTCACCTTTTTGATTAGTAAACTTGATGTTTTAGAATTGTTTTATGGTTTTGTCAAGTCCAAGAGTCTATTATTGAAGGCTGCAATACCAGTTTGTTCAGTATTAATATGACCAATTTTGTGCGAAATCTTTTCCAATTTGGTGCCCAGTCTTTTTTGGTATTTTCAAAGGATTGTGGACTAAGTTGGTTTAGAGGAAAAAAACTTGTCGAGTTCAATATTGTAAAAGGCTATTTTAAGTACCGAGGCATTTTCCTTAAATGAGGCGAAGCTTAAGCCTTGAGGCAGTTCGAGGCGTAAGAATTTTAACTTTAAAAAACATTTAAATATTAATGAAAGCAATTTTTAATTCAATAAGCAATAAATATCGTGGAAAGTAACTCACATTTTAACTTTAAATAATGATAAAGTATTAATATAAGCAATTAATTATGAAAATAACCATAAAATATCCAAAGTAAATAATATAAATATAAATTGTAGTTCTATTGCTCAAATATCGTAGAAGGAAAAATAAAAATAAAAATAATCAAATAGAAGAGTAATGCGACTTCCAATGCTGCGAAATTTAGTAACTAATAAAATATGGAATTGTTGGATGCAAAGGAAAAAAGGTGATAGGTGGAGGATGACCGAAGAATGTTAAAAAAGTAATTCTAATCATGTTTGTTTATGAGATTATGTTATTTTTCTCTTTGTTTTTCTTGTCTATGATTTTGTACTTTTTTTAATTTTGTGAAACCGAGTCTGGATTTTATAGGTAACACATGAGCTAACTTAAAAAAATTAACCATTTAAGGCTAAATCTCAATTACATTGAGGTGTAAGCCTCAAACCAAAAAGGCATAAGCCTTAATTTACTACTTGAGGTTATAACCTCAAAACTTTTTTTTTAGCCTCGATTTGAGACTCACTTTAAAATAGCCTTTTACAACAATGGTCGAGTTAAATAAATGGGTGACTAAATTTGTAGTTTGCTCTATTTTTTATGGGAATTGCTTTCCATGACCACAAGTTCTTAATTTAATCTCAGTTCTGTAAAAGTGTAATAATTGTACAAGTTCATAGTGATGTCTGCCCAACTCTAATGTGCATGCCATTTTTGTTTTTTGGCACAAAAAAACATATTCCATTTGATCGCAGTTTCTTTAGTTATCTTGGTTATGAACGTTTAATTCATTTTGCATTAGTATTGTGTACATTATTGCTATGTTCCATCTTTTGGATTATTTACTAATATTAATTATTATGGTATTGTTTCAATAGAAACTAATAATTTTATTAACCAATGCTAAGTTTAATGTTGAGATTGAAAGACCAATAAAGTTATTTGCAGGAAGCGTCTCCTGGAGCAAAAGTTATTAAAAGTTTAGAACAATTTATAGGCTCTAATTGAACATCATATTTTCTGGATGCTATACAGGTGGTCGTGATGATGCAAAGGTGGCAATTCCAGCCACTGTCGTTTTTTCTAATATGTTCGCCCCTGCTGAAATGCTGGTGAGTTATCTTTGAAATTAAATTGACTATTCCTAGTACTACAGGCACTGGCCTTTGTTGCAATTGTATGCAATGCAATAACTATCCAGAATCTGAGTGCAAAATGCACTTTGGTCTCCCCCATGGGGTCCGGACCGCATGTTATTTTTATCTTTTTTAATTATACATGCAGATTGGAAGCTGAATTTTTTTAACTGTTCTGTTTGTGTGTTTTGATATTGATTGCTATAGAAATATGCTTATATATGAGTATAATATGTATTTCTGACAATTTTCTGATCTAGTACGGTAGTAGTGGAACCAGAAAATTAATTTAGAGGCGAACCACAGGAAACATAGCTAGTAAATATTAAAGGAAAAAACATATTAAAGTATTCATAGAAATGTTAAAATCTTAAAAATAATGTTATGAATTCTTACAAGTAAATTGGTATTGAATCTTGTAGCTTAAGAAATTATGTAGTGTCAATTGGGAGATTGATACGGGAATAAAAACATTAGTTAATATTGTCAATTTGTCATTGAAAGTCTATATTATCCTACATTACAAACATGGAATTTTATAGCAATATAAAAAAAAGTTACGATGTAAGTATAGTAAATAAGATTAACGGCATGAGGATAGGACACTTGAAAGTATAATATAATATTTAATTGGATAAAAGTGAAACCCATAAAATAAGGTACTATCATTATTTGTTAAATATTTTGTTAGGATAAAGTTTATTGTTAAATAAAGACAATTATCTAAAATAAAGACTACTAATAGTTTGCTCAATATCTAAAGGAATTTAGATCAGGAAATAACAATAAGAGATGGGAAAAGGGACATAATTGGGAGTAAAATCCATAATTACTCAATAATTGATTTTTACATACGATATCATCTATAGAGCACCTAAGTATAGGAACTTAAAGGCTATCTAAAACTCTAATCCAAATTAAAAAACAACTATGAAAGAAGTAACAATTCTAATATTAATAGAACTCTTGATACAAAAAATTGAATTGTTCTAAAATTGTAATTAAGATTTAACCTTCTTCCCACATTATTTCCAGAGAAGACAGATTTGTTGGTCCGAGTTTATCTTGTCGAAACTCTAAACCATTGAGTTTTCTTCAATTTGTTTAATAATGCATCCATATCAGTATTTGAGACCATGCTGATGTGACTCTGCGAAACTTGCATTCGGGTGCCAGATATATTTGCAATATTATGTTAACCAAATTTGTATTAGCATTGGAGCAAAAAAAATGATGATGAGAAAGTGAGAGAAAGTAGCTCTTAATCTTCATGATCTGTTGCAATCAGTTCATTGGTTTTTGGCCATGTTTGATGATCATTATGATGAATGATTTTTGATTAAATAAATTATTTAGTGATTTCTGATCCGTATCAGTATTTGTGATCATGCTAATGTGACTGCGAAACTTGCATTCAGGTGCCAGATATATTTGCAATATTGTGTTAACCAAATTTGTATTGGTATTGAAAAAAAAATGATGATGAGAAAGTGAGAGAAAGTAGCTCTTAATCTTCATGATCTATTGCAATTAGTTCATTGGTTTTTCTTTTTGGCCATGTTTGATTACCATTATGATGAATGGTTTTTGATTAAATAATTTATTTAGCGATTTCTGATTATTTTTTTGAAAAAAAAGTATCACCAATGTATTTGATATT
Organism: Hippophae tibetana; assembly: GCA_037013495.1. Classification (NCBI taxonomy): domain Eukaryota; kingdom Viridiplantae; phylum Streptophyta; class Magnoliopsida; order Rosales; family Elaeagnaceae; genus Hippophae; species Hippophae tibetana. Next base: position 10,974,908 of record CM072809.1, on the reverse strand, counting down.
TATTGATTTTGAAAATCACAGATTTCTGTTTTCTTTTCTTTCAAAAACCTAAAGTTGAGAAATGTTTTTGTTATTATTTATAAACTTTAAGTTATGGTGGTTCTATTGCCAAACTTAATTTTTTTTTTTGATACTTATTGACACAATTGTCTTTCATTAAAACTTTATACAATAATAGTGACATTAAAGTCTAATTAATTATAGGGTTAAAAAAGTTATTTCTTCACTTTTGTTGCGGCAATATAATTACCCTTAAGTTAACTAATTTCTTCCAAGATTTGTCCACACAAGTCATTGGACTTGATTTGCTATTTAGAAGAAAAAGAATGCGATGAAAATAAAATAAACCAGAAATCATATAAAAAACTATCTTCTTAAAAATATTTAATAATTCCATATTTTGTAAGGGAAAATCATAATCAGAAAATCCTTAACATAGTTCATTAAAAATTCACGGGAAAATATTCATCAATTAGAAATCAAAATTGCTATAAAACTCAACCTAATTTATTCTATATATTGATTTTTTGAATTAAGCTTAACTACTTCGTTAGTCTCAAAATTTGACTAGATTTACATTTAGGTCTCTAAATTTTTAAAACATATAATTTAGTTTTCAAACTTTTAAAACATATTTAGTCCTTATACTTTTAAAACATATTATTAGATTTTAAACTTTTAAAACTTTACATGTAGGTTATGAACTTTAAGTTGTGTAATTTGGTGTTCAAACTTTTAAAATAAAATGTCACTCGTTTAAATGAATAAAATTGTTGATGGGGCTGTTAGCGGACTCTTGATGAAATTCTGAATTGATATTCTTTTTTATATTTACAGGCTGATGAAAATTTAAATTCAGAATTGGAGGGAGATGTTAAGGAGGAATGTTCAAAACTCGGGGAAGTAGAGTCGGTCAAGGTAAATATAATGCTCTGGTGAAATGTACCGTCATTGTCATAGTCTCCTTTTGAAGTTTGAGTATGCTACGTCTTGAGCATTTTACTCTATTGTCAGCTGTATGGAATTCTCAAAAAACTTCCTTTTTTATGTTGCTTGCAGGTCTGTGAGAACAATCCTCATGGGGTTGTTCTGGTAAGATACAAGGATAGGAAGGATGCTCAAAAGTGCATAGAGTTGATGAATGGAAGATGGTAATTATATTAGCCCTTCAGTTCTGTCTTCTTTTATGATTGATGATTTTTGATAATAACAGTTATAACACAAATGGGATGGGTTACTAAAAACCATATCTACGCTATATTTATGTCAAATATGTGGTGTCACTTTACAAGTCTTCTGTACCGTGCTCATTCATTTGCTTCTCAAATTGTATTTGTGGGAGCTGGAAGTGATGTCTTGAACTTAACCGAGAAATTAGACTGATATAGTTTTACAGTCTCGACGTTTTAGTTTCTCTATTATTGTTTTGACTTGCTGTTTTGATCAGGTTTGGTGGTAGACAGATACGTGCAGTTGAGGACAATGGCTCTGTTAATCATGCTATGATTACAGATCCTGAAGTTGAGAGCATACGATTAAAACGATATATCGAAGAAATTGAAGCCGAGTAAGATTATCATCATGATTTCAAATTTGATGGTCTTGAAATCAAGTTTCCTTGCAAGTCTCAGACCTTTACAGCCGCTGGTGCATGTAGATTGCTAACTAGCTTGTAAGAAATGTATTTAGGATTTGAAATGACCATCTATTAAGGAATTATCTGCTTTATGTTCGGATAACTCGGGAAATTGGTTAAGTATCTATCATCTAACAACCAACGCTTTTAGCTAAGGGAAAATGTTAGCATGGAGGATATTGAGCAAGAAAAAGTTAATGTAGAAGTTGTACATTTATTTTGCCAAATATTATTGTATCAATAATCTGGTAGTTTGTTGCTCCAATCTACTTTACGTTGAATGTTAGTTTTCTCCTACTCTATTCTCTACGGATCAATTCTCCAGTTGTGTTAGATTGCAATCTTTGTTCATCTATCCTTGGGGAGTTGGTTTTCTCTAAACTCATTCTCAATTCACCTTTCACCTTTGTGTGATTTTGTTTGTTTGTTTGTTGATTTTAATGGTTTGGATTTGCTAAGATTTATTTTGATATGGATGATATGTTTAGAGTAGTATGGATAACTTAGACCTTATATTTGGATTTGTTGTTTATGGTGTTATTGTTTAATTTGTTAGTCTTGAACTTTGGCAAGTTCGGTGAGTGGTAAGGAATTTCTAGTTTTCGTGGAGAGTTGAATAAGGCATGATTCTCTTTTGGATTAACAGGGTAGGGTGCTTAAGGTATTTCAAGTCTAAAGGCATTCATGGTAGAGAGGTGTGGAAACTATCCTTTGGCAAGTTCGGTGAGTGGTTTAACGGAATATTGATTGGGATTAAGTGTTTTTTGTTTACATTCTAGTTAGATCACAAAAATCATTTCATTAGAATATGGTTATTCATATTAAACATTGTTTAACTCCTCATTTATCTTGAAGCGCACCTATTTTTGAAGCGTATTTGTTTGTGGTTTAAGATGTGGCGATTTAGTGCTAATCAACATATAGGGGATAGAACATTTATAATTTATTCGAGGGTAGGGGTGTGAATTGTAAAATGTTATTTAATAAAAAAAATATAAGAGACAAAATTGACAATTGTGAAGGGTATGAACTTGCCTTTCTTTTTCATTTGTATTTTTATCATTCATACTTTGAGTATCATATTAACTTTGTTTGAGAATTATCAATAATTTTTAGTATTAAAATGCCGTAGTGACCACCTTTTTTAGTGAGTTTTTTTTTTGGTTGCAAGACAGCTATTATAATCGCTCGTTTTATTTTTTTTCCTTCAACGGTCATATTATAAACCATTCCTCAGAACACAAATGACCGTTGCGCTTTTAGAGCTACTTGTCACTTTATATCTCCCACTTCTCACACTCATTCCTCTCAGAAATTCCTCCATTTCTAAAAGAGCTCCCAATTTCCACATATACCTAATTGGCCAAAAGGGAGCAAATTTCATCAATTAAAATTAGTTCAATCAAATCCTTCTCCAAAATGGGTGGTCTTTCTATCAAAACCAACAACCCACCAAACTCAATAACTGAATCCTACTTCTACACTCACAAGGTCTTCCTCTTTTGCAACTACATTTTGCTCGGTTCAGCTACCAGTTGTATCTTCCTCACTCTCTCCCTCCGACTCTTTCCTTCAATTTGTGGCTTCTTCCTTATCCTCCTTCATGTGTTCACCATCATCGGAGCTGTTTCGGGCTGTGCCGCTACATCATCGGGAACTAGCCGGTGGTACGGAGCCCACATGGTAGCCACAGTACTCACTGCAATATTTCAAGGGTCAGTTTCAGTTCTAATCTTTACAAGAACTGAGGACTTTCTTGGGAATTTGAAGTCATATGTGAGAGAAGAGGATGGTGGCGTGATATTGAAATTGGCTGGTGGGTTGAGTATTTTGATCTTTTGTTTGGAGTGGGTTGTTTTGGTGCTTGCATTTTTCTTGAAGTACTATGCTTATGTTGAAGGTGATGGTGTGGTTAGTAATAGTGGGATGAAGAAGAGTGCTAAGGTTCAACAAGAGGAGGATTTGAAGGATTGGCCTTGGCCTTTTCAAGTATAAGTGTTTAAATCATATTATTTATATGATTTGATCATTCATGCTTTTCCATCAAATTGTGTTTCTTGGTTATGGCATAGACGTTTTGCCACTATCATATTATATATATATATATTTTAAAAAGTTTGATTCTTTGATGTTTAAATTTTATGGTTTATATGGAAATTGGATGTGATGTATTGGAAAATTAGTTTGTCATCATAATAGAATATATATATTATATGTTTAATTTTTATTTATTATATATTGTATTATTAGTTTCTGTTTAGATTTTTGTAACTTATTTTTGTTGGAGTCTTATCTTATTGAGAGAAATGCAACTAGGATCCTTTAATCATGTATGTTACAATATTTCATGAAAAGGTAAAACATAATAACTTAGTAATTTTTTTTTTAATTTTATAGTTATTTTTGTCTTTGATTAATATATAAAATTGATATATCTCAATAACATTTGAACAAAATATGAGAAAAAAATAAAAATAAAATGATAAGTCATTTGTATTTGTGATTATTTGTGATTACCATAAATGAATTAAATTATTATTTTTTAATTACTAAAGGGACTTGTATTATAGGAGAAAAAAATAAAAATAATGATAGTCATTTATAGTTATCATTTTTCCAAAACAAAAAAAACTAAATTAATACAAAAGATAACAAATAAATGTTATAATATTTGTTTTTTTGTTATGAAAAAGTAATAACGTAAAAGTGATATCTCAATAACATTTGAACAAAATATGAGAAAAAAATAAAAATAAAATGATAGTTATTTGTACTTATCACTTTTTTTAAAAAAAAAAGACCAAGTTGATACAAAAGATAAATGAATTAAATTATTATTTTTTAATTAATCTAAAAGGAAGAGGGGATTTGTATTATATGAGAAATAAAAATAAATGACAACTATTTGTACTTTGTTCATCTTAAAAAAAAATTAAATTGATACAAAAGATAACAAATGAATTAAATTATTTTTTTGAATATTAAAGGGGTTTGTATAATAACTATCAGGTTAATATTTTTTTGTTTTTTTAATAACTATGCTAATCATGCACATATTTGTAAATTGAGTTCGAATACATACTTTTTACATATCAAATGCATAGTTGTGAATATTGTTGTTGTGAAATCAAAATATCCAGCAACAAAAGAATAAATAATGAAAATATGTGTAGAAAAACAATAAGAGGGTTTTATTGATAACATCTAGAGAGTAGACATTATTAAACCCTAATAACACAGAGCATAGGTATTTTAATTTTTCTCTCTAACTAATAGGACAAACATTTTAAAGGAAAAACTCATTTTGGACATTAGACTATCAGAGTACAAGTCTTTTAATTTTTCTTTCCATCAATTCTAATAGGACAAACATTTTAAAGGAACAACTCATTTTGGACATTCAACGACACTATCATAATAACAAAGAGTATAGGTGTTTTAGTTTTTCTTTCCAGCTATTAGAAATTCTAATAGGAACTCATTTTGGACATTAAATCACACTATCATAGTTCTTTTTATATCTAATGCAAAACAAGTATCTACAAAGCAACATTCAGAACAAGTGTATGTTTTGGTGATTCGTGAAAGTGCACCTAAATTTTTATTTCTTTACCAAAAATCCAGCTGAATGGAAGCATGGATGCTTTCTTGGCTCTTCCTTGAATTCTCTCTTCCAGCCTTCTAAACCTTAGTGACAACCCGCATACATAATCTTGTGCTCTACGTCCTTCACCAGTAAGATCAGTCAAGTGTTCTACTTTCCATCTTCCAACAAGAAATTCCAAAATATCAGCATAATCCTTAGCAGTATAAACCCCAAGCCGTTGGGCGACAGCTGAGAAATTCTGAAACAGATTGTCATCAATACCATCATACATCATGTGGGCAGGCATTGATATTTTTTTCCTCATCATATCAGCTAAAGCCATTATAGTACCATCAGGGTCAATCTCAAAGAGTTTCTCCACAATCTTTGTGTAAGCAAGTTCATGACGCTTTTCATCTGCAGCAATTGTTCCACATATCTGCGCCAATCTGATGTCTCCATACTCTTTGGCTAGCCTGGCTGTGTTCCCATGAGAAACGAAGGTTGCCCTCTCTTGAAATGAAGTGTAGATGAAGCCAAGGTATGCACTGTTTTCCGTTTTAGGGTCCTGCAACACAATGTTAAAAACTGAAATAGTTAACTATGTTTTTTTATGAACCTGTACTTAGCCTACCTTCCAATAGCTTGAGTTTGGAAACAATTCACATATTCTAATTTTGATGTGTCATTTTGTGTCACTAACGGTTGATAAACACAGATAAAAAGTTCAAATTTTATGTGAAAAAGGTCCATATTTCTAACCACTTCTATGCACATGTTCGTGTATTAGTAGTTAGAAAATTTGGATCAAATGGTATAATTAAAAATTCCCACTCCTAAGATCCTCTTTAACATAATATCAAATAAGAGAGAAATAGAGAATACACAATACAAGAATTATAGTAGAAACTCTAAATTAAAGAAAAACCACTTTCGTTGTCAAAAGACAACCAGAGAAAAAATCGCTGTGGAAAATTGTTACAAGCACACTCTCAATGATTTTTTGACACACCCAAAAGACAAGAGCAATTACAAGCCCAAGAGAATTTTCCCACAAAATTCTCACTCAAAAACTTATCATATAAGTTTTTCTCTATTTTTAGGATGATCAACAATGAAGAAATAAAACCATATTTATAACCTCCAAGTTCCCATTTCATATGTCAAACATTTCTTCATTCAACAAAATTAGGCTATCTAATTTTCCTATTTTTTATTCAAACAAGATTAGATACCTCCATCTTTGATAATATGGTAAGTCATCTTCTATGAATTTTCTTCTAACTTAGGCACCTTCTATTTTGACTAATAAACCTAATATTATTTTTAATCAATCACAACAATAATACATATAACAACACATTGAAAATTAGACAGAAAAATTGGACTCATTGAGTTTTAGGAAAATTTGTTGCTAACAATCTTCTAAAATATTATCATAACGTAATGTCTCGGATTTGAACCTTTCTAGTTTCAAAATTTTCACTTACCTGAGTTAATATTGAATGAGTCTCTTTTTCTTTGCACTTCAAAAATATCTATTATCTCACAATTGTATTGTTGGTGACTCTTCTCCAAACTATTGAGAGTAATAACTATAAGTAACAGTCACCCCACAAGCGCACATACAACATCATAAATAAAAAACAAACTCCATTTCTCTGCATCAAAGCATTGAAATTGTTTTTCCCTTCTTTTAAAGCATACTAGGTGTTTGACCCAAACCAAGAGGCTTGCCAAAACCTTTCAAGGATATGAATTGTTTATAGCTACTTAGAAGAGTTTATCAAATAACAAACACAAATATCAGACTACTCCATTGCACAACAATAAGTGGTGGTTGCTCCACAAGACCCCATAATATGCATCATTGATAAATAAACGCGATTAGAAACAAGGAATTGTAATCTCTTTTCGAGAATTGGAGTCTGCATAAGAACAGTGACAAAAACAGAGAGTTCAACTAAGATCATCAAATTAACTATTAATTTTCATGCACTCATTTATGCAATAAATAAATATATATATATAACAGGGGAACCCAAAACCAAAGAGCATGAAAGCTGAAAATCTTGAATATTTTGACAGTTCACATCTTTGCAGCCATTTAACCACACGAAAATTCCTCAATGAGACCTTACCGAAAAATTCCCAGAGCTATGAAATACAAATGCTTAAAATTAACCAAACAACATAAGCAAGGATCTTACCATTCCTGATCCGATGAGATACTGAATTGTCTTTTCAATTTGCCTCATGTCCACTTGTCCAGAGAGATAAAGATATTTGTTGAGGAGGTCTCCGTGCCTGTTCTCTTCTGCTGTCCAAGCTCTATTCCATACTGCCCAAGAAGAAGGACTTGCACCAGTCTCATCTCGAACTCCATCAAAGGTATTAAGCATTGTCTGATATGTTGGAATCGCTTCTTCGGTGATCATATCTCCAACTAACACAACAAAATATTCATGAGGAACTTCCTTTGATCTTTCCCTCAACTCTTTGACTTGCTCATAAAATCCCTCCGAGTCAGGGTCTGGCAGAAAGTCTTGTGGTTGCCAACATTTCTCAACAGGTTTCAAATGCACCAAGATATTATCCTCGGCCCAATCTTCCAATGATTTGAAGATCTCAATCTTTTCAGGTGGCATGGAATGAGTCACCTGAACATGTACTTCAATAGGAGGGCAATAGGGCTTCTTGGACTTGTCCATACCTCTATCACAAACAAAAGCAATGGGGTTAGGTGAATCTTTTAGCAATTACAAATCAACTAGCTTGAAGTAAAGAACTCTGTAGATATTCGAACAATAGGTTTCAGTGTTCAAGTTTGAGAAACAATAAGTATGCAGAATATATGGTGACTGACAACATCAAGACAAACTGAAAGTGCTAGAAGGAGGTTTATTCCTTTTGTCATGCCCTATTCTTAACATGTACTATTTATGGAGAACATGAAAAAACATTGTAACTTATTCAATACAGTTACTTAGTTTTCAAAATCCAGCCAATATAGTCGAGTAGGTAACTTTCTTAAAGATGTAAGATGTCGACGGCAAAAATGGGGTTATCCCATTCACAGGGATGGGACAATTTAACTTCCCATTGGTGTCAAATGCACATTGTTAATAGTGTAAATATAAGCCACTTGCGAGGTAAAAACAATTTTTTATGTGAAATTATTCATTATTATTGGAGTATGTGATGACATGGTAATTCATGTCAATGAAATTCAAGATTTATACAACTTTTTTTTTTAAAATAACAAATACTTAAAAGAGATAGAGAGAAAAACTGTTATTAGCGAATAATATACTTCAAAAGTAATAAATAATACCAATTCTTTTATATCAAACGGTAATTTTCGAACATATAACTTAAAATATTTGCGGGAGCACCAGGTGAACTACCTAGTTGAATGAGAGTAAAGAGGGAGGAAATTGTTAACTGAGAGATGACCTTGACTATCATTATCAACTACAAGCATAAACTTATCCCTGACAAAGAAACTGATATAAAAGCACATGACAGAAATATAAGAACTGCTAAGCAAATGACCTAGCACCATCAATTGTTGGACAGTAGAGTAAGAAGGGACCGACGCAAGTAAAAATAACTCTCCACAATAATTTTTTTTTATATATACATTCGAACCAGAAAATTCCTAAAATAAATGTCAAAGTACTAGAGTGAAAACTCTTGGACATCTGGATGGACGTGATACTCGACCCATCAAGTAAAATCATCAACTCGAGATGAAAAGTGAAGCACCCTAATTATCTTACCTATAGACCGAACTCAACGATTAGTTTGAGCATAATGATCAACCCAAACTCAATAATCAACCCGAGCTCAATTTTAAGGAATTGAATCTCCTATATAATTAACCATCAATAAGAGCTAAGATAGAACTCATCTATAATATATGTAAATATGTGTATGTAACTAAAACCTATATTTTTAATGTTATATAAATAAATGAAACTCTTATGGATCTACACATTCAACTAATTATTTTAATTTTTTTTTCGAATTTTTGTTCTGAAAATAGATTGAATCTAAGCAGTGTACAAAATATCCTAACTTCAATATATATATACTTCCAAAAAAAATGAAAAAAAGCAAGGGGGGAGGGGGGTTTATTGAACAAAAAGAGAAAGAAAAAAGAGAGAAAGAGAGAAAGCAATGGGAACAACAATAATTCGATTGCGTGAATCACCAACTAAAAACAACATCTATACTAGTGGCAGATACAGGAGGTGCACCATATAAATAGTTATATGTATGCATAAATGCGTTCAAAAATAATTGATTTTGTAGTGGTTTCTTGAGTGCTAAAAATCAAAATTTAAAATCAGATCTACACTTCATTCTATACCCATCAAAACAATACTAAATATTTCAAAAGGTATAAAATTATAAACCAGAAAAACGAAAGGAATATATTTGATAGTTCCAGTGAATCGATAAAAGAGATGCCCTTAAATGATAATCATTAATATGACGTTGAAACAAGGTCAAAATCGTCTCTGGGCCTTAGTTGGTAATTGCCCCAGCTTTCCAGTTGCCAGGTACTGGATCAAAGATCTGGGGGGACCCATTTATACAGATTGAATAAAGAAGACAACATTAAAACCCATTATAGTTCACTCGGCATCACCAACAACTAAATCAGATCAATACAATGAATAATTAATACCCAGAAATACGTTCTGGGGTAGAACGGAATCGAAGTGATCTAAAACACTACCCATGAAGAAAATACATTGAAAAAACTAAGAAATGGTACTGACATGGATGAAGAAGATTGAAGAGTGGAGGCCATGGAGATTCTAGCTGATCTGAGATAGTGGGATTTGGAAGAGAACTTGATGGATGGGATTGTCATCGTTGAGTTCATTATTAGAGTCATCATGTTCTGGGATTTGGATTTGGATTTGGGGTCTGCTTACTAATTTATAGGATGGTCAACAAGTATTGCATGAATTGAGAAAAAAGAAAAGAAGAAAAATAAAAAGTACTTTGTACCATATTTGTGCAATTACTTTTTTTTTTTTACTAGCTATAAGTTGTTCCATATATAAATTATTTTTGTGTAAATAATAACTTAAATATATTATAATATGTCAATTTTTGCATGTATATATATATATATATATATGAGGAAAAGTATAATTTTTTTTTTTTGGGTTACACCAACTCCTTGGTGTTAGAGTTGAAGATTTTGACAGAGACGATTTACCAGAATCAATGAAGAAAACGACAAGCACTCTATTAAAAGTAATGCCAACTCAGTAAATGCAAGTGGGTAGAACAGAATGTGAGCGAAGAAAATGCTGGAAACCCAAGGAAAGCTAAACAGAATTGTAGTGATATAAGATCACATGCTAAGGTTATAAAAGTCAGAGTAATCAATATTATAGAAGTGGATAAAAATTTAGCTCATAAATAATATTAAGTAACGAAGTCCATTAAATTTTAATTATTAATTAAATTTTAATTATTAATTAAATTTTAAAAAACTAAATATATAAATAATATTTGTAAACATTTTCTTAAATGTGAAAGAATATGTTGAGTCGACAAACAACACAAATGCTCATAACAAACCAGTGCGACGGGTGGCAATACAATCAGTGTTTGGTGCCTCAGTTTCATTTCCTTTTTTTCTGTTCAAACATGTTTTATTCTTTTTTTTTTTATTATTTTCTGCTCTGCATTTGTCAAACTTTTTACGTTACGTTGATTGAAATATATATATATATATATATATATTGCAGATTTTTTTTATTTTTTTATTTTTTTTACCTTCAAATATCCCGGCAATAAATGGGTGATTTAAAAACACAAATAAAATAGTAGGTAAAAAACATTTAAAGGATTAGGCATATGTTTTTGTAATTAACTTTTTAGTTTGTTAGATATATGAATTTTAAGTACAATATATTTTTAGTAAAAATATAGTTATAAATATTATTGGTTTTAAATTTATTATTCTTTGAATCTTAATTATACAAAGTATTTTGTGATTATTTTTGAAACAATAGCTTTATAAGTCTTTGTTTAATAAAAATGCAATATAAGTTTCTAATATTTTGATACTAAATGTTATTTTTAGTGTTGAATACGATCAAATAATAAATTTAATTTAGAATTTTTTTATTAATTAAATATTTAAAAAATACAGATACCAATTAAGGAAATAGAAAATTTGATTTAATATAATGAAATTGATTGGAATAAAAAATAGAAGAAAATAATGAAAAAGTGGTTATAGATGGATGAAACTTCTTTAAATAACTAAAGTTTCCTTAAAATATTCTTTACAAATATTTTGCCATATATTAAATTTTCATTTAATGATCTTTTTTTATAAACAAAGGAATTTATAAAATTATTTTATAAAAAAATATATTAAATGACATTAATAACTTAAATAAGGGGAATAATTTTTTCCTTCATCTTGTTGTATTATATACCACACATAAAAATTAGTAAAAGAAAAAAACATAAATTATGTAAAATAAATAGAGTTATAAATTAATATTAATAAGGAAAAAATTGTTGGGAGATGTGGTAAATAGATATGGCATTCTCTATACCACATTCCAAGACATAAAATAAATAAAAGGAAAGGAAAATATGAAAGATTTTTTTTTTCATACTCACATAACAAGGACCCAAAAGTGTAAAAGATATATAGGTAAGACTCTTCCAGATTTAAGCTAATCTTAATTCTATTGTATGCCATGTCTAATTTATTTAATTATTTTTAAAAATAAAAAATAAATTATAATTATCAAAGAAAATGAAAAATATATATATCAAACAAAAGTATTGTCAAACGAATATCGTGAAATGACTTTATATATATATAAAGTAATAGATATAGACTAATAGATCATTTATATATATTTTTATGGGGAAATTTTAATAGTTTATTTTTTATCTGAAATATTAAAAAAAATGGTGGTAAAGAGAATCAACTATCTTTATTATAGTGTAAAATATATTATTAATTGTTAAATTTTAACTAAATTTATATATAAATATATAATCTTTTAAAATTTTATACATAGATTATTGAATTTTTAAATCCTACATTTTTATTCTCAAATTGTTTAAATTTTATATATAATTTTTTAATTTGATTACTAAAATAAATATTGTGAATTAAAATTTTAAGTTATATATGTAAAGTTTTAAAAATTGGGAAACAATTATATAATTTAAAATTTTATGTGTAAAATTTTAAATATTTAATAACATAATATATATTTTGGAAGTTTGATAACTATGTTTAAATTTTATTAAAATTTAAAAATAAATAATATACTTTAATCAAAAATAAATAATAATAATAATAATAATAATACACTTTAATCTTTATTATATAGACTAATAAATAAATCAAATCCAGGTTTTGTGATATGTTTTCACTTATATTTATTCGACAATTAACTCTCTGTTTTCAGTACATAATTTATAAGTATGAAAACATGTCAATTTTTCCATACTTTAACCGTATGTATTTTATTAAAAAACAAATAAATGTAAATAAAAGGTGAAATCAACTATATATAAATAAATTTAAAATTTATATTTCATTATTTACTTTTCAATAATTTATAAATATTTAGAAAAATAAAATTCCTGAAAACATGTACCAACTTGTCTTAAGTTGGCAATCGATATGAATATGATTGCCTTTAGAATATGATTAATTAGCAGGTAAAGCTTAATCCCTTTTTTTTTATATGTATACTTTTGACAGCCGATGTCGGCAAAGTTTTGACTTCAAAAAATAAATATAATCCCTTCCCTTATATCTACGTCCATATTTATCAATAATTATCAATTCATTAATAATAATCTATTTATATATGTTATATTATATATAAAAACTACATCATATTTTATAAATTTTGAATAAATTTCCCACCTCTTTAAAATAATAACTACTAATATCATTCATTATTAATTTTTTTTTAAAATTTTATATTTATTATATAATAAATTATTAATATTTAAAATATTAATAATAATATGTATTGAAGTTATTTATATATTTATATAATATTATTTATCTTAAATAATATAAATAATAATGATTATTTTTTGATTAATTATCTTTTAAGTTTTATTTCTATTAATTAAATAATATAATAAATTATTAATTTAAATATTATAATTTTGTAGATTATAATTATTTATAATGAGTAATATAAATAATTTTTTCACGAATTAAAAATTTTTGAACAAAAATTATTCATATATTTTAATGTAATGATTATTATTGTTCTTAATTATTGTCTTAGTTATTGTATGATTTATTTAAAAAAATTAAATTTTATTATCAATTACATTATTTAAAATATTGATAATTATCTATATTTATCTCTTTTATAAAAAATTATTTATCTTAAATAATATAACAAATATAATTTGTAATTGATTATATGAAGTTATATTTTATCAATTAAATAATATAAATAAAATAATAAATTATTAATAGTTAAAATATCAAATTATTTTATAGATTGCGATTCATTATCTTTTTTCATACAATTTATTTATCTTGAGTAATATAAATACTTTTTTAATAGTTAATTAAATTTTATTTTTTATTAATTAAGTAGTAAGTTAATACAACAAACTTGACTGGAAATATATAAAAAATTAATTCACATCACATAAATTTTTGAAAAAAATATTTACATATTTTATAATAATCTTTTAGTAATTGTACAATTTCATTTTGAAGTTTTTTATTAAATAATAATAAATTATTATTATTTAAAATATTAAGGATCACTTTAAAGATAATTTAAAATATTAACATAATTCATGTTACATATTTTTAGAAAATAATATTAATTGTATAATTAAATTAAATTAAATTTATTAATAATTATTTTAATAATTTAATAAATTAAGTGGTAGGTACGACTAGTTAAAAAAAACACGAGAGAAGTGAGAAGCTTTAATTCATGATTTAAAAAGCCATTGCTTTGTTAGGGAAAAAAGATATTTTTAGAGTGCGGTTATTTTTACAATTTTTTTTCCATATATTGTATTTAATATTAATATTTTAAATTAATAAAAATATTATTTAATTTTTATGGTAATTTAATTAATTATAAAAATATTTTTATTAATTTTTAAAATTTATAATAAATATAATGTATAATCAACGAAATAAAGCCTGGCATAACACTATCAAGTCCACACACGAGTGCACCATGTCGGGTTCGAAATTTAATATACCTCTTACGACTTAAATATCAGTCCTTTTGTCGTTTTCAAGCTTCAACCAGCCTGCCCACCAAATTAGAATGTATTTGTTTAATTTTTTGCTAAATTTTAAATCACTTTTATATTAAAAGTAAATTTAAATTAAATCAAATAATAATTATTATAATTTGAATTTTGAATATATAATTTGGGTCATAAATTAATGATTCTTATTATTAAAATGAATTTGACTAAAATTGATGTCCTGTCCTCTACTTCATATAGAGTTTGCACTATTCATTTCCAAGTTGCTACCCCATTACACTCTTTTCGTGGTATGAGTGATTGATCAGATTTACAGTGCATATATATTAGTCCAAAAAGCTATATTTTTTTCTTTTTAAAATTAAATAATAAGTTTTTACTTAAATATATAAAATTTTCAAAAAGAATTACGGGCACAGAGTAAATGGCAAAAAAAGGTTATTAATATATGTCAAATTATCAATGCTTCTGACTAATTTTTTTTATCAATGCTTCTTATAAATTAAAATGTTATATAACATCTAAAAACTAAATAATTTATCAATTAAATACCCTCTAATATTCGTTACCTCTAGCAAACATGTATCATAATTGATAACTTTACTAATCAATAAATAGGTATAATGGAATGTGTTTCTTCTTTTCCTTTTTGAATAAAACCATTAAGTTAAACATAAACTTTTTCTTATAATTTTACATGAAAAAAAATAGACTTTATATCAATTCGTAGAATTTTTCAAGATTTCTTTGTAGCAAAGGATATGAGCATCCTTATGATTTCATGCCTTGCCACAGGTGTAAAGATTTCGTTATAGTCTATGCCCTGCTTTTTGTATCTTTTAACCATCAAACGAGTTTTATATTTGTTAACATCTCCTCTTTCATTCATTTTTGTTTTGAATACTCACTTTACTTCAATCTGTTTTTGCCCTTTATGTAAATCAGTGAGCTTCCAAGTGTTATTTTTCTTAATTGATAGTATCTCATTATTCATTGCCTCCTTCCATTTATCTTCCTTCATAGTTTCATCAAAGGTGATGAGATCACTGCCAACAAACAATACAAAGTTGGCAATGTCTTCATCTAAACCATTGAAAGTTTTCCCATAGTCCATCATCTAGGGAGGCTTTGTCAACGTTTGAGCATTTTTCAAATTATAAACCCTTATTTCTTTAGATTCCTTGTCACTTTGGGCTGATGTGTGAGCTTGAGGCTCATGTGGCGATGTTAGTGGCTGAGGGATTTGAGTCTCAGTCACTTGAGTTGTCCTTTCATCATCTGCTTCACTTTCCACCGGTACATTTTTTGGTGGTTCTAGTTGTTCTCCCCAATTCCACCTTTTGTCCTCATCAAACACCACGTCACGACTTATCACTATCTTTCCTAAAACTGGGTTAAATAGTTTATAAGCTTTTGACAATTCACTCACCCCTAGGAACACACATTTTTCAATCTTGTCATCCAAGTTTTTCCTTCTCTGATCAGGTATGTGTGCATATGTTATGCAGCCAAATAACTTGAAATGATCTACAGTTGGTTTCTTTCCATTTCATGCTTCTTGTGGAGTCACGTTCTTAACAGAAAATGTTGAACTTCTATTAAGAATATGAATTGTCCAACAAACAGCTTCAAGCCAGAAAACTTTAGGAACCTGTCCTGTTGCGTGTAAACTCCTTACCATATTGACTATGGTACGATTATTCCTCTCACATACACCATTTTGTTGTGGTGTATAAGTTGTTGTCATCTATCTCATAATTCCCTTTTCATTGCAAAACTCAAAAAACTCCTTAGAATAGAATTCTCCTCCTCGATCTGTTCTTAGACATTTGATCCTTTTTTCTGTCTGTGTCTCCACTAGAGAAGTGAAATTTTTGAAAACTTAAAAAGCTTATGACTTTTCCTGAAAGAAATACACCTAAAATTTTCTACTGTAGTCATCTATGAAGGTTATGAAAAATATTTTACCTTCATTAGATGTAGGGGACATTGGATCACAAAGATCTGAGTGAATCGGCTCTAGGATCTTATGAGCTCTTGTTGATTTTCCTGTAGGAAATATATCACAGTCATGTTTTCCTGTGATGCAGTTCTCACGTGTTGTTAAAGAAGGCATTGTGATTTTAGGTAGTCCTTCCACCATATGATTTTGTTTTAGAGTCTTAAGTTCCTTGAAATTAGGATGCCCATATCTCTCATGCCATTTCCACACTGAAAAATTTTCTTTGGTCATCAAACATGTTTGCATTGATTTAATTTTAAGAGGAAATAGTCGATTTTTTATCATCTGTACCACTACAATTGATCCACATTTGGGATCATAAATCTCACTCTCCCTTTTTAATTGTGATCATGTAACCTTTTTCTTGTAACTGGCCAGCACTAAGCAGATTTGTTTTAGGTCAGGTGTGTAAAATACATTAGATATTATCTCAATGAACTCATTCTTAGTTCTTATCTGAATATCACCCCTTCCTTAAACCTTCAAAGTTGATCGATCACCAAAACTAACAAAAGTGGTCAAATTTTCATCTAGATTAGAGAAGGATAACTTATAACCACCCATATGGTTACTACAACCTGTGTCCACGTACCAAGTGTCTTCATCTGTGTCTTCCATTGCATGGAAGGTCATTAACAAAGTCTCCTCCTTTTTCTCCTTTTTCTTTTCTAAAAAGTTGGGATCTTTCACCATTCTCTTTGGTCATTTTTGTAATGACCTAAATACCCACATTTGTAACATTCGACCTTTGATTTGTCAAAATGTCTCTTCTTGTTTTGATCATCATCCCTTTGAGTTTGAGAAAATGATTTAGTTCCTTCTCCGCTCCACTCCCTATCTTCATATTTTCTGTTTTAAGAGTGTTGTCCTCGACCTCTTCCATGTCCACCACGACCTCTACCTCTTTCTCTTGTGTTTGAAGACTCATTAAAGGTGGAAACCTTCAGTGCCTACATTTCTTCAACTGCATTGATCTTGTTAATTCTTTGCTCATGCATAAGCAAGGAACTCTGCAATTCATCTATGGACATATCTTCAATTCTATTAGACTTCTCAATTGAGCAGACCATATAGTCAAACTTAGAAGTCAATAACCTTAGTATTTTCTCAACCATAATGTCATCTATGGTTTTCTCACCTTGAAGACGCATCTTGTTTGCCACTGTCATCACTTTTCCAAAGTAGTCATTTATTGTTTCTCCTTTCTTCATCTGAAGAGTTTCAAAATATCTTCTGAGAGTTTGAAGTTATGCCCGCTTCACTCTGTTGGAGCCCCAATACCTCTTTTTCATAGAGTCCCAGATGTCCTTAGTCGTATCCTTGTTAAGGATTGTCTCCAAAATAGACCTATCGATTTCCTGAAATAGGTAATTCTTTACCTTCAGGTTCTTCAATTTTAGTGCATCATTTTTCTGCTTTTGTTGAGCAAAAACCTCTTAACTGTCCAGTTTAATCTCTCAAATCCCAATATCTATAAGATCCCAAAATTCCTTAGATTTTAGGAAGTTTTCCATCATCATATTCCAGTGATCCTAGTGACCATCAAATCTGAGAATAATTGGTTGGACAAAACTTCCATTTTCTGTAACCATTTTGCTGTTGTGATTTTTTTTCCCAACTCCCTTCTTGGCTCTGATACCAGATGTTGGGTTAGTTTTCTAAACCCTTCTCCTGTTCATCTCAATTTTGAAGATTGAGTTTACACACATTTTGGGGATTAAGAACAATTTTCTGCTTATGTTTTCAGTTTTTTATTACATCAATTTATAAGAAACAAACTACTAAAATTTTAACAGTTTTACAGAATTTAAAAGTGAAAAACACCACTCTTTAAAACTAAGAACTCATGTTAACACCATTAATGAAAACATGAAATACTTCACTCATGAAAACATAGATTGCTGAAAATAATCCTAAAATTAAGGTAATAGCAGCAGCTATTTTCAACAACAAATTCATAATAATTATAGATCTCAAAATAATCACCTTTTAAGAAATTTCAAAACAAACAAGAAATAAAACTAGTATAATAATTGGAAGACAATTCCAAAAAAATTCAAATTTCTTAGATGAAATTACCTAAACTTGCTATAAAATCAATAGCAAATCAAGAACTCTAAAAACTCAATTAATAAACACAAAAATGTGCGAAATCGAGCTCTATCAATAAAATATAATTTCAAAATTTTCAACAGCGGAAATTACTTAAGTTTTCTCAAACTTGTTGCCGAGACCCAATGCTAGATCCATTGCTCCACCAAAAAATACAAGATCTACAAGAATGCTAGCTTTCTTTTAGAGTCGTCGCAGTTGGGCTATTTTATATGTGAGGGCACCCAAGATTGAACAACCATAAGTTATGCTCTTTATTCTCTATGCAATTCAAAACCAATGATGGTGCTAATTAGAGGAAACGAACTTGGCAATAACTATCGTGCAATCTTTCTTTCTAATAGTAAGCGTTTAATTCAAACAAGTACGTCAAATCAATCAAAAAGTATGAAATAGTAAACATGAAACAAATCGATGGTCGGACAAGCAAAAACACATATTGTAGTTATTGCATTGAAGTTCTTTTTGGGTACCCTACATATACTTAAAGTCATTGCATTGAAATTATTTACGTTTTATATTATTAAAAGATTTTATTTTATTATATTTATATCTTTTTAATTATTTTAAATAGTATTTATTCATTTATGTTTAAAATTAGATACATGTATCTTACTTGTCAAATTAAACAAGATACTTGTAAAAATTTAATAAAAAGAAAAAAAGATACCAATAATTAAATTAAAATTTGAACGAAATATTTTAAAAATATAACAAAATATATCAATACATTAATAAGAGCGTCTAAACTCACCTACTAACAATTAAAATAGTTAGATTTTAATGTTTTTTCTGTATCAGTACCTTGTTATTTTAAAAATTTTAAATAAAAAGTTATATTATTAATTTTTTTATCTTACCAAAAATATAATCATAATTTTTTTTAAATTTTCATAAATACATTTGTTAAATTTGTCACGTAGAAAAAAATATGACAAATTTTGACAAAAAAATAAAAATCATACTATTTAAAATAAAAATGACAGCTTTTAATAACATAAAATATAAATATCAACCTTTCAGTTAACCACATTGTGTCAGTTTTATTCGATGATGACAACTTCGTATGGATTAAATCACTTTGTCAGGTGAAGAAAACTTAATCTAATAAATAACATTTCATCAATCTTAACGAGGAGTGAATTTACATTTAAAAAGAAAACTATTATTATATTTTTAGTAGTTTTAATTAGAACTTCCAATGTTATAAAGAGTATATAATTCTACTTGCATCTTAATTCAATTAAACTTGAGATTTTAATTGATTATATTCTATTAATTGTATTATCATAAAATTATTTTTATACATAAATTGTGAAGAATATTAATATTATTTAAATTTATATAATTTATATGTATCAGAATTATTTTTTAAAATAATATCAATATATAATATAATATAAAAATATAAATACAATGCATATTTATAAATCCTAAACCTTCCTCATAAATTATTTATTTTTTAATATCAAATAAATTTAAATATAATTTAATTAACTATGTTTATTTTATTTTTATTTAAATTACACGATAAGGTTACGATTATAAGTCATTAAAGCCTGCAATGACTTGTTCTTTCAAACCATCAAATCAATTATTCCATTGAATTATAAAAGCACTCAATTGCCATTTAGTTCTCATAATTTTATTTATTTGACATTTTTAACTTCTAAATGTATTATTTATCAAGTGCTTATTTCTTGAATTTTTAATGTGCATATATATTAGTCCAAAAAGCTATATTTTTTTCTTTTTAAAATTAAATAATAAGTTTTTACTTAAATATATAAAAATTTCAAAAAGAATTACGGGCACAGAGCAAATGGCAAAAAAGGGTTATTAATATATGTCAAATTATCAATGCTTCTGACTAATTTTTTTTTATCAATGCTTCTTATAAATTAAAATGTTATATAACATCTCAAATAACTACTAATAGAATATATATATATATATATCACTGTTATTGATAAATAAAGTTACTTATTTATGGCAATAAGTTTTTAAATTTACAAGCTTAGCATCGTTTAAAAATCTAAAAAATTAAAATGTTAATAGGTATTTCTATAAGAGAGAAATTGAAAGTTGCTAATTTCTCATTCTCAAGTGTTATAATTACATTTAAATTGAAAAAAGTGGCTTTAAATCTTTCACCTTTTAAGAAAGAAAATATCAATAAATAACTTTACTAATCAATAAATAGGTGTAATGGAATGTGTTTCATCTATATACGTTGTATAAGAATTAATTGACATGTTTACTATAAAAAAAAATGGTGCAATAAAATGTCTTTATCTATATACAATAGCTTTATTTTTAGTTTACTAAATGAAAAAACAAATTCAAAGTGTGAGAAAAATGGTTCAGTAAATCCCATATATAGTGTAAGTCTAGTTAATTTCTTTTTAATCAATAAGAAAGAAATTGCAAGCAAATTTACATAATGAAGGGAAAAAAAATTCTAGAAACAAGGAAATAATTAACTTAATTTAAAACCTTCACTGCTAATAAAGCAAAGACAAAGATAAATAGATATTTAAATTTGTACTAATTTAATGAAAGAAATAAACAATATAAGTAAATTGACCCCAAAAAAATTCCCATTTGTGCTCTTATTTTCAATATATATAATACGAGTAATTTTCTTAAGTGTAATTGGATTATGTGTTGTGAGTTGTGAGTGTTGTAAACACTTTTTGTAATTTCTCTTTTTTCAATATAAAGACCTGTAACATGTTCAGAGACGTAAGCAAGATTGATCGAACTCCGTTATCAAATTTGTGTGTTATTTTTCTATTCTTATTTTCTCATAAATCTAGCTTATCGAAAATTTGGGTAATTTCCCAACAATTGGTATCATAGCTTTTGTCGACGATATTTGTTCATTGACGGAGGTGTTCTAATACACGGTGATTTGTAGAAATAGTCAGAAACGATCCAGAGGAAGTCAGATTTGGGTGGGAGCAATGACCGCAGATAAATGAAAGATGAAACTTGAGAAATTCGATGACACAGATTTCGAATTTTAAAAATACATATAAATGATTATATGTATCAAAGAAATCAGTATCAACCTCTCTCATGGAATAAGCCAGGGGATATGAAGGAAGAAGATTGAAATCTTCTAGACAGACAAGCACTCGGAGTTATTCGATTGACATTATCCCATAATAATGTTTTCAATATAGTAAAGGAAAAGACCACGATGGATCTTATGGAAACTCTCTCCGATATATATGAGAAACCATCGGCCTCAAACAAAGTGCACTTGATGAGGCATTTGTTCAATTTGTGAATGAAAGAAGGTGCATCGGTAACTCAACATCTCAATGAACTCAACACAGTCATAACCCAGTTGAGTTCAGTTGAAATTGAATTCGATGAAGAAGTACGAGCATTGATATTTTTGTCTTCTTTACCAGAAACTAGAATGCTACTGTCACGGTTGTGAGTAGCTCGTTAGGAAGCAATAAGATCCAAATCCAGGCACTACAAAAATTAGTGCAAAAGTGCACCGAAGGACAAACAAGGAAAGGTAGAGGCAAATTTTACTTTCATCTCAGGAGAAGATGGAAGAGATGATGCATTGATATGCTCTTTGGAGAGCAACGAAGAATCTTGGGTGTTAGACTCTGGAGCATCGTTTCATGTTACTTCACAAAAAAACTTCTTCGAGAAATATGTCCCCAGAAACCTTGGAAAGGTATATCTTGGTGATGATCAATTGTGTGTTATTATTGGCAAAGGTATAGTGAAGATTAAGTTGAACGGGTATGTTTGAGAATTGAAGGATGTCAGGCATATTCCCGACCTAAGAAAGAACTTAATCTCAGTAGGGCAGTTGGCTAGTGAAGGCTACACTACGATCTTCCATGGTAATGATTGGAAGATTTCAAAAGGTGCAATGATTGTTGCTCGAGGTAAGAATAGTGGCACTCTTTACATGAAAGTAGGGGCACGTTGTTCAATTGTAGTTGCATCAGGTAATGAAACACCAAATCTGTGGCACCAGAAACTAGGTCACATGAGTGAGAAAGGGATGAAGATTATGCACTCAAAGGGAAAACTTTCAGGCCTATAGTCTACAGAGATAGACATGTGCGAACATTGCATACTTGGAAAGAAAAAAAGAGTCAGCTTTTAGACAAGTGGCAGAACCCCAAAGAAAGAAAGGCTAGAGCTCATTCACTTTAATGTTTGGGGACCAACGACTGTCTCATCCATTGGTGGGAAACACTACTTCGTGACTTTCATTGATGATCACTCTTGAAAGGTATGAGTTTACTTTCTAAAGCATAAGTTTGAAGCATTTGAGGTTTTCAAAAGATGGAAAGCTATGGTAGAAAATGAGACGGGTTTGAAGATCAAAAAACTCAGAACCGATAATCGTGGTCAATATGAAGACACCAGATTCAAAAAATTTTGCTATGAGCACATGATCAGAATGGAAAGAATTGTGTCAGGCACACCTCAACACAATGGTGTAGCTGAGCGTATAAACCAAACGTTGACAGAAAGAGCTAGAAGCATTGGTGTATAATCAGGTCTACCGAAGTAGTTCTGGGCAAAAATAGTCAACACGACAACTTATTTAATCAATCGAGGTCCATTTGTTCCATTGGAGCATAGAATATCAGAGGAGGTATGTAGTGGAAAAAAGGTGAAAATATCACATTTAAAGGCAGGAATAAGCTTGATTCCAAATCCAAAAAATACATATTCATCGGTTATGGTAAGGATGAGCTTGGTTATCGTATTTGGGATGACGAAAACAAGAAAGTGATCTGTAGTAGAGATTTGATATTCAATGAAAGAGTGATGGATAAGGACATGCATAAAACGGACACCAGCGACTCAAAGCAAAATGAGTCAGTATTTGTAGATGTAGATGATGTTCCAGATAATTCTATGAAGGAACCAATTGTAGCAAATCCTCAGCCAGAGGAACTCGTTGGACAAAGTAGTGCGCAGCAGTCCGACACACCACAACCTCCTACTCTAGCTCCTGTATTGAGAAGGTCTTTTCGATCTTATATGCATAACATGAGATATATGAACTATATGTTGCTAATTGATGGAAGGGAGCCTAAATGCTAAAATTAATGTTTGTCAGACTCGAGATGCCACCAAGTGTGAGCTTGCCATGAAACTGGAGTTGTGTTTAACTTCAGTTGGCCTGTTAGAGTAACAAGACTAGAAAAGTTGCTACATTAATCGAGGTATGAAGACAAATTGAAATCAGTTTTAAAGTGAGAGATTGTTATAAAACTCCTTAATTTAAGGAGCAAAACATAGAGTAATTCAAGAAGTAAATTTTCCTATAAATAGATGGGTAATTGTAATGAATTAAACATCCAAGTGTTCATTACAATTAAGAGAAAAGCTTTTATGAGAGAAAATTGAGAATAATTTTCTTAGGTGTAATTGGGTTGTGAGTGTTGTAAACAACTTCTGTAATTTTTCCTCTTTAAGTAAAAAAATCTACAACAGGTTCAGAAATATAAACAAGATTGGTCGAACTCTGTTATCAAATTTGTATATTATTTTTCTATTCTTGTTTTTTTATAAATCTAAATTATCGAGAATTTACGTAATTTTAACATAAATATGTTTTTCCTTTTATTTTTCCAAACAAACTAAATTATTATTATTATTATTATATTTTTTGAAAGAGAGAGAGAAAACAAAAGACAGAAGAAAAAGCTGAACCCATCAGACATTATTTGATTAATCTAAAAGAGGTCGACTCTAGACCATTTAGACAGAATAAAGACCATTTGTGACAGTGCATGATGAGATGAGTTAATTTCTTATTGAATGATTTTCTACTTGCTATATGATTTTTGAGTAATTTACTTTGCAATTTGAATTGAATTTTATCATGCATGATTTAGGCTCTTTGCACAAAATTATTATCAACACATTTTTTCATGTTATATTTATTTATTGTAATATTCTTACTATTTATTTTTCTTTTGCTTTTTTGGTTTTTATGAACTTTCTTTTATAAAAAAAATGATTTCAAGGAATTTATTCTTGAGTTAATTATTTATACATTTTTTCAATAATAAATAACAGGTGAATGAATTTATAAATTCTTACGTGCAACACGTTCAATTAAATGAACATCACTACATCTACAATAAACCTTGCTCAAAACTTTCAATATTTGCAAGAATTTTGTTAAAACGCAATCACAATAATCAACTAAATTAAATGAAATTTTCAATGTTCAAGGACAACTCACGTATGGTTTCTTTTCAATTAAAGCCTACAAGCACTTTTTTATGGAGAATAATAAGCTATTCTCAAGGCATACAAGCAGTTATATTGGACAAAGATTCCCATCTACCATCTGATGTTAAGGATTATAATGAAACCTCCTAGGGGGATTTCAATGTAGGCATGTAATACAAGCCAAAAGCTAAAGCATATTTCAAAGTCAAACCAAGACAATGAGCGAGAGCTGGAAATGACTATACATGCAATTAAGTTTATCCTTTCATTGTTTTCAAAAGAGGATGTGGTGAGCTTTCTATAGGCTTGATGGTTTCAACAGGAGGAGGCATGCATCGTTTTGAGAAAAATGCAGCAATGCCCTTTGTCCGCCCGGTAGATTTCTCTGCTTGTAAATAAACAAATAAATAAATACACAAATATGATATAGAAAGAATGAATACATTGAACTCCAACATGCATACCTGGTGATATTGGAAGGCCAAGTTTGATAAGTATTTCTTTCTTGACCTGCATCACCGGACAAATAAATCAATCAAATCACGACCGAGTTCTCAGCTAAGAACATAATTTTTCATTAATGGGATGTGCAACTGTGTAAAAAAAAATGTAAAAGCTCAAATATCATGATTCAAGAAGTCTTGATGAGGAAATTAGAGAATTCATAATGCAAGTTAACACTCATCTTTGTCTGAGGCACACCAAACAATAAGAATTCAACAACTATTTTGTAAGGTTACTTCAACAAATGCTAATAAAATTAAAATGCAATATCGCGATGGCTGAGATGACTAAAGAAGTAATATGAGCAAAATAGAGCAAGCACATATCATGGAAAAATGTGAGTTGAGCAAACAAGTCTCTCACCTGCCAACGGTTATCTACAAAATCTGAGATCTCACGGATTTTATTCCTTAACTGAGACTTTGGAAAGACAGGGAATTTCTGCTGCAAAGATTTGGCCACCTTATGGATACCATATGGGCATGACTGAATAACAGACACCTGAAAGATTTATAAAATTAATCTCTAGAACCATATCAAAAGGGCCTGATGACAGATCAAGTTTAATAATTTCAAAACATAAGACTAAGATTAGATGACTTTCTGAATAAAAACCCTGAATAATATGCATACTTACAACTGTGTGCAACTCTGAGTCGGACATAGCAGTGGCTGTTGAGGTTGTGGTACTGCTCTTTCTAGCACTGGTTGACAAGCAAGCTTTTTGACTTTCATTTTGCACATTGTCTAGTGAGATCTCTATAGTGGCACCACAAGGGAACAAACACATCTTTAGAGCTTGCAAGCATATGTGTTCTGACCTATTAGTGCCAGCAAGATCTTCTTCAAGTATTAAAGAGGACTTCTCATGCTTCAAGTTCAATATAACTAAAGGCTCATTTTTCCGTAAAGCATGTTCGGTTAATTTATGCAAATGCCATAGCTCCTGGATCAAAGGAGAAAATCCATTGCTCTCAAAGCCCTGCTTACAGCCTGGTGAACTTTTGGTCTCGTCATCTGAACTATCAGTTTCCATCCTGCCAGCTTGTGCTCCCTATGTGCATAAAAAATACACATACTTCTGAGTCACTTTAAGGTGGTATACAGAACACTTAGTAATTAGATTTTCTTAATGAAGGTCACGACTGCAAAGCATTTTGAGTTCTCACCTCATTTTCTGACAGATAACCATCAGGTACAAAAAAACCATCTTCGCTATCATCTTGATTGTCTACTTTTGATCCTTCTAAATTTTCCTCATCCTCATCTTTATCGCAATCCGAAAGGCTTTCACCAGGTTCCTCCTATAAAACAAATGGGTTGATATTAGGCATCACTGCATTACATGAACTAATTGGCATGTGTTACTAACAAGAAAATAGAAACATAAAATAGAATACCTCTTCCCACTCCTCATCACTATCTATATCATAATCCAAGTCTGGATCTTTCCTAAACGGGTGGCGTGGTCCAACATCACGACTGAAAAAAACACATCAGACTAGAAAAAATCAGCCACAACAACCTAAAGTCCGCAATGAAAACTCCTGGCATACAACCATTTTTTGTCATACAAACATCATTTCAGTAAGTTTTCTTTTGCTAGAGAACCTGGTCAAATTACTCTACAAAGAAAAACCAAAAACGAAAGCAAGAGCAATGAAGATAAACAACATAGATGAAATTCAACTCCAATACCAGCTACTGGGACCAAATGAATCGACTACGGATTATTAGAAGTTCACTGAGTAGCCAGAGTCTGGAATGTCCTATACAGGATTGATTACAGAAGCTGTCTACTACATGTAAACAACCATTTTTGAGGACTTCCAACAAAAATTAATTTCAAATAAGGTAAGAAAGCTACTTTGGTGATTTCATTAGACACCATAATTTGGAAAAACAATGTTCTATTTTTAATTCAAAATATCTAGCTTAATTCTCATATACTACACTCTAAAAATAGGAACCAACCTTTTCTTAGGCCAAATGCCATAAAATGCAGGTCTATGGCTCTTATCAAATTGCAACAACTGCTTCCCCTTATTGAACTTCTTGACACTGGGAAAAAAACTGTTTGTATTACACTGATTAGATTCATCACTTAATGTTTGTTCTTCCCATCCATCTACAAGCTTCTCCACATTCAACTCACCATCATGAGCTTGTCCTCTATTTGTGGTGAGCTTAACGTTCTTACATATTTCAAGCTTAGGCTTCCTACGCATGCCCCAATGCTGGTTTCTGTTTGATTGAATATAATTACTTGAGCTATGCCAAAAAGACAAGTGTGACCTGCAAAGTTTGTCAATTCCTTGTTAAACAAATTTGATAAAAAAAATACAGTTTTGATAATAAGAATTTTTTTAACAAAGCATACTTGAGAATGTCATCAAGGGTAATATCTTCATTTGATGAAAAAGCACAGTCCATTGAGCAAGTAACTGCCTCGGGCTGGCTTTCACTCTTCTTACATGATGAATCAAATGTTACTGCTTCAGCTGAAGATTGCTCAATGTTGGATGGGTTGACTCTGGTCCTCTTAAGAAATCGATCCATAATTGAAGCTTGCTTTTGTAAAGAAATTTGTTTTTTTAATTCAGCTTCTTCCTTCTCTCGACGTCTTTGATCTTTCTCTGCTTCTTCTTGTTGCTTTCTCTTCTGTTTCCACAACTCACATTCTTCCTTTCCACGACGCTTTTCCTCCTTTACTGCCTCCTCTTGCATTCGTTTTTGCCTCTTCTCCTCTTTTTCAGCCTCTTTCTTCTCTTTCTCCAGTTGTTTGATCCACAATTTCTCCTCTCTTTTTGCTTCCCCATTAGATCTAATCATTTGAAAGGAGATAGATGTTAACAGGATGAAGAACATGAACTTATAAACAAAAAATGAGTAACAAAATATACATACATGTCTGAAACATTATTCTGCAAAAGGCCATCAATTAACAGCCGAATATCTGCCTCACCATGGACTTTATCAAGCTTTACCATTGCCTTTTTGAGGCCATACTTGCATTGGATGTTATCTGACTTTTCCAATGCATTCATCATTTCTAAAGTAAGCCATAAACATTAGTAAACAACCTGAAAAGTTAGTGCTTGAGAGAAACACGAGCAACGTTGTAAATGTGCAGCTTGGTGCTGGAAGAAGTAAACCAAATTCAATTTCAGTTCACTCATTCAGATATAGTGCTTATTGACATTAATTATGTTTTCTTTTTCTACGGATCAGAATAATACCCCTTCCGCAATATTTTCTAACCCTGCAGTCAGTATGCTGGGTGATCTATTTTGTGGAACACGTTAATATGGAAGGAGAGAAAAAGATCCACAAAGTCATAAAAGACAGTGGAGTAGTTCTTCGTTTTTTTCCTCTCAGAAGTAAAGTAGATCTATTTACAGCAACCATTTAGTAACTAAGAGCTAAGTTAGTTAAGAGAAAGCATCCAACATGTTTTTCTTCCTAACTAAAAGATGTCCAAACTGTAATGGAAGACTAGAAAATTCCATGCAATTAAGGGATGAAAATCTACCAGAAATTGCAGTAATCCTCTCATGGATCTTTCTTCGACATGTCCGCCTAATAGTCAACAATCCACGCACGGATTTTGGCATCAACTTTAAATCTCTTGTCTGTACAATGAACAACACATGAATCACTCCTTTAATTAGATAATATAAATATAGCATTAGAAGAATTTGACAAATGAAAAAAATTAGAAAGAAAAAAAAAAGTTAAAGGATATTTCCAGTCAATTAAGGAAATAGGACCATACTTAATCATTATTGACCAAAAAACTAAAAGAAAATTTATGGAATAACAAAGAAAAGATCTTTTAGGAAATACAACAGAGGAATAATTTTAAACAACAAAGTAACTAAAACCAGAACGTAAAATAAGTAACAAGCATTATGCACTAACTACTACATATAAAAAATATGTGGATATTGAATCTTTCTACGATCGGAACAAACACAATAGAAGCAAAATGCTACGTCAAAACAACAAACTAGGAATCAATGAGAAATTAACCCAACCACAATAATTTTAGAGTAGAACAAATCTAAAGTATCCCACAAAGGACCTTCTTCGATCAACATAATATAAATACAGAAAAATTAACCGCATCCTAGAAAAACAGCAAAAGAAAAGATAACAACAAAATTTAAAGTAAGAGACACAGAGTCAATTAATAAGACATTAATTAATAGCCACAACAAAACGCAAAAAAATCAACAAGTGCGAAAATATAACAAATCTACAATTACCAATGCCATATTTTAAGTTAAAGATTGTAAAAATAGATCCAAAAGAGAAACAATAAACATCCATCCCGACAATGAATTCGCCAAAAACCAAAATATAATTACAGTTATATAAACATAAAACATGATTTACAAACAGCACAGTCTAGAGAAGATCTAAATAAACCAACCTCCCAGCACCAAAGACAATCGTCAGAGTCGTCCTCCAGGATATCAACATCCGAATTGGGAACCCCGTACAACATCCTCTGCCCAACAAGCAGCACGGTACTTTTTACAGAAGGCAAAGTCAGATTCCCAAAATCCCCATTTCCCTTTAAATCGTCGAAAATCTGTTGAACAGTTTTCGACAAGGAAAGGCCACTCTCCTCCATCAACGCTGCAATAACAGCATTACAATTATTCCCAATAAGCTTCGCACCCAAAACTACTTTCTGCTTCATTACCTCCTTGTAATACCCAAACAACCCATCAAGTTCTTTTCGCAAAGCTTCGATCTTAGTTTCTTTTTCCTCCATTCCCAACATTTCTGGACCCAAACTAGCTCTCTTTCGCTTCTGACTCTTTTTTCCCTTCTCTTGACCGTTCATCTTCTGGCTAATCGGCTCACTACCACCTTCGATTACCACCATGTTGGCAACACAAAAGGCCGATTCAAATGCGCAAAAGCGACGATTTGGGCACGTTACGTACAAGAAGAAAACAAAGACAATAAAGACACCCACTGTTTCTAGCAAAAAACGGAGAAAAACCGAATAGATTTTCTGGGTTTTGCTCGGAGATATTATCTTTTTGAACCCTAACAACACTGTACTGAGTCGCAAATGGAAATGGGTAAATATTCAGCCAATTTCTATTTTTCCCGCCAAGGAATCTATTTGGCTCGAAATTTGGTTTTTCTAATATTTTGAGTTTTTGATTATTGATAGAAGCCCAACAACAGAACTAACACAACATCCGGGTCTTTTTTCGAATTTCATTTATTAGACGTAAGTATATTCTAGATTTAGACCTCGCGATCGTATATAAATGTTAACATATGAATAAAATATTTGAATATTTTTAATCCAAATCTTATAATATAATTAATTCGATTAAATTTTAAATTATACATATACTAAATATATATGTTTCAATCTTCAATCTTCAATCTTCAATCTTATTTTTTTCAATTACATACATATATATATTTTTTACATACTATTAAAATTTTGATTATACTTTCAAATGAGTCAATATAGTCCGACTATATTGGTATTATGGGCTGAATTGACCCAGCATGTTTCAAATATGCGCCGGCCCATTATTCTGTTTCTTTCCTCAAATTTAAACAATTTATAAAAATACATGAATTGTTACGTTCCAAGTTCTATATACTTTTTACAGTTTTTGATTAGGGGATAAAAAGCTGTTTACACCCATTACAAACCATCTCTGATCTATGTATCTCTGCTTTTTTCCCCTTAATTTCTAATTAAATAGACTGGGCCGAGCTGGAATCCAAGCGGGCTGGAATGGGCTAGGCCTGGGCCGCCCAGACAATTTTACACTACTACTCACAATTTTATTAAAACCAAATTTGAACTAATTTTATTTATATGCATTTTTTGTCACTATGTTATTTATATGCATGCATGTATTAAAAAATTGTAATACATTATGTAGTATTATTATGAATAATATTCATGATATAAATATATCAATTTTAATAATATAATTTTTACAAATATATATATATATATATTATCGAATTCTTTTGAAATTTTTGCATTATAACTTTTGAATTTTTTTATGAAATTTTTAGAAATCTATATCTATAAGGTACAATACATGGAAACAAAAATTGACGTTGATAGTCATG
This sequence comes from Hippophae tibetana, assembly GCA_037013495.1. NCBI lineage: Eukaryota > Viridiplantae > Streptophyta > Magnoliopsida > Rosales > Elaeagnaceae > Hippophae > Hippophae tibetana. Next base: position 10,943,429 of record CM072809.1, on the reverse strand, counting down.
ATATAAAAAGTTATCTCTAATAACTTTACCAATTATGACTTTTATGAAATGTTGACATGGGAGGGTTTTATTCAATAAAGTAATTTTGTTAAGTCATTACATAACGAATGGGAATAAAAAAGATAGAGATGAGCTTTATGGTGCATTGAGTGGTGGTGATGGTGATGATGGAGATAGAAAAAAATATAATACCTTACTCTATACATAATCAACATTTAAGTCCATTCATTTGTGAAATTAATTATATACATGTGACCAAAGATGAAGATTGTGGGTCTAGAGTTGTTAGTCCAAACAAAAATACTATTAGAAAGAAATACATAAGGAGACATTATCGAGGATATAATGATATACTATAATCAAATAAGAACTATATGTATAATTTTATCTTTAACGGACATTGTTTGGACATATGAACCGGCTCGGTGCCTCGTCCACTCAATTTCTCAAGCCTAGTCAACAATCTGAGCCGTAAGACGAGGTATCCCAAATGACCCTTGCTTTCACAACTTACCAGTAAGAAAGAGATCGATAAGAGGAAACCATGCTGCATATAAGGTCGAGCACCAGCTTGAGATAGGGTCGACCTCAAATCATAAAATGTGGTATTTTCACTATTTGTATCCCAATGACACCCATGTATGTATACACACTATATAATCGATACTTATACATATAATATTCTATAAATATATGAACCTCTGGAGGGATCCACACATTCAATGAATAGCTATGAATTCTCTCTCTAGATTTCAGATCATTCCAAACAAGCATTAATATGAATCAAAGTGATATATCAAATAACATGTATGTATATAATATTAAAAGAATCTTTGAAAATCTTCCAAAGTAATTAATAAATTGTTAAATTAACCCACATTTTTTTATTAATGAAGAAACAATATGAATAGATCAAGCAACTTACTCATGACATCTTAATTATTATATTCAAATAGAATTCAACTACACGCCATGACACCAATATTGCATGTTTCAAGATATTATATGTTTTACAATCCCTATAAAATTTATTTCATATAATTACAACATAATTTCTTTATTTAGCACCTTATTATCACTAAGTTATTCTTTTATTTAACATGTACCTATTAATTTAAGAGAAAATGTCATGGTTATTACAAGTATACTAAAATTGTATAATTAATGTTAATATATTCACTTTATCAATTTAATGAAATGCATATATATTTGCACCATGAAGTTCCAATGCCACCTATACACTCAACTTAGCATGCATTTCACTATTTATGTGCATAAGGTTTGATTACTTTATATACAAAGCAAATTGAAGATCACAAGTCATTACAACTATCTTTAAGTAGTATAATGACAAATCTTACAAGTATACTTCACTTGGATTGCAAAGATTAGTTTCTTTTTAAAAATAGAAATAAGTTTGTTTACTTTTATATTTAAGTTCTAACAATGTAAATTCATGTTTTATGAATGCATCAACTGAATGTAATTTTCTAACAAACAATTATCATTAAATAGAAAGCATTTAAATCAAATTCATATGTGTTAACTCAACTAAACCGTCAAAACAAAATAATTAACTAATTGTCCTATGTGCTTATCTAACTAGAAGATGGTTGATGAGCATTTGTGGTTGAGGAACTAATATATCATTGTAAGATATTTCAAACTTTATTGTATTTCTTATAACATTTCTTAGATGATTGCTTATTTCACACTTAATAATATATAGTGCTTATTTCACACTTAATAATATATAGTGCTTATTTCACACACTAACAAAAACAAAAAATAAAAAGTTAATACATATTTTAGAATCATGTAAGATTACAGGTAACTATTATGGTAATGAACATTAATCATCGCATCTTGTTGCGAATGTTGGGATGCATGATGTATCTGAGTCATCGTCATCCTACCTTGTATTGATCTATGTATTGGGTTTCGTACTCTCACATGTAATATATTTTGATGCCATTACATGTAGTGTGAAGAAAAATCAAATGGGAGAGTAACAATTGCATCTCTTGACTGAGATAAGACATAATTATCCCAATTTTTTCAATATTGATTTGCATAATGAAATTTCAACTTGTATATCTTTGAGTTAGATCTATTAACTTTAGAAGACTTATATGAATTATGTGGAATAACCTGAATATGTTTAAATTAGTGTAATACCATATGTCTATACACGTGGAATTTGGCTATCGTAGTTTGAGCTCAGTGATATAACGCATATAGAAAAAATGCTCGTAAATCCATGCTTGTAGAAAAGTCAAATATCTAGATATTTGATTGGTATTATATCGACTAGTTGTCTCCAAATATCATACAAATAAACCAATGGAGTTGCACCTCAAGCATACTCATGCATATAGTCTAAGTTTGTCAAAATTATCAAATAAGAAACTTGGACATTATTTTCAATCTTATCAACAAATAGTGTACATATTATCAAATGTAACAAAAATTCCCTCATAACCTACTCATCATGTATGCCTCGAAAAGTAGTAAATAGACTCATTAACCAACTTAAATTGACATACATTCCTTTTTGACCCAACTAACCCTTTGCTAAATCTGTATTAACCTCTCTAATGACTCAACTGATTGATGTACGTGGTGTGCAATGGATTGATTACGGGATTGATTGAGATCCCAGACACTTTATCCATTCCAATGACCAATAGGTCTTAACAAATCATGATCACCCTAATACATGATGTAACTACAAATAGTTAAAATAAAGCTAAAATTTTAATTCCAATTATTACAATTTACTTTTATCATACTTATACTTACAACCTTGTTCCAAATTTTATATGCTATATGCATTTTGAAACTTTTTAGCATGAACATATTAACTTCTTAATTTGGGGATGAGAATGGGTCTCCATATTGATGAATCTCGACTAGCATATCGTAATTAGGGTCAATTGGTATGTCTAGAGAATGACCCATCAAACTCTTTGTAATCTCTATAAAATGATCTATTATTTTCTTTGAAACATATTAAGGTCATGTTACAAATCTTTCTCTCTTTTTTCTCTCTTATATACAAAACATTATGCATCATATAGTTCTTCATTTTTGTTCTTACGAGCAGTAATTTAGGGTTGTTTACTCATATCTAAAAATAAAAATTATTTTTTATTTGATGGCATAAATATATCACAAATAATAAAAAAATTGAAACTATTAAAATTTCTCTAATAAGGATTCGGTAAGGATAATCGAACCTAATAGATGGGTTCGATTGTTCCAATTAGGTTCAATATCCCCTACCAAATCTTTCAATAGTATCATATTTTTCCTTTATCCATCCCTAACACCCTCAATCCCATTTCCCAACCAATTTTCCTTTTCTTCACAATTGTTCCAACCCTAAAATGCTAATCTAGATAGGAAACAATCTAAAAAGTGAATAAAAAATACCTGATAATCATGATACCATTATGATTGATGAATCAATGATTGGTTTCTTGTGGATGATGAACTAACTCGTGGTGAGTGACTTGCAATTGGTGGAATACAATGGCTGGTGATTAGATTTAGGGGTTAGAACTTGGGCTTAAGTAGATATTCAAGAAAGAAAGTGAGATGGATAAGAGCCGAGGAACGTGTGGGTAAAATAGGATTAAAATGCTTAATGATATTTTTGAAATTGCATTAATTGTTGATTTTTGTAAAGTAATTTAGTGGGATAACTAGTAGTAAAAAATGAATTTTTTTTAGAGTTTCTTAAGACTCAATTGGATGTCTTATAAACTTTACATATATTCCTTAAGAGATGTGCCTTTTGCATAAGAACAATAAAAAATATCTTACATATGTCATTTCTCCTAGAGATGACGATTTGATTTAATGGGTCGAAGCCTTATGGGTATTTGTTCGGGTCAGAACGAAAATTGGGCACATTGGCACATAACCAGTTAAGAAATTATTCATCTCATTATAAACGATTTGGTCACAAATAGTCTATGTCAAAAATGGGTCGATTCAGGTAACCTTTACGTTGCTTAATTCTTCTTCTTATTATTATTATTATTTTACTACCTAATTCTTCTTCTTATTATTATTATTATTTTACTACTAGTTTACTACCACTGTCTATAAGTTAGTCTCATAATAAATTATAACATGCATGCTAGCATTTGTCTTTGAAATAATTTATTATATAAGTTATTTAATGTTTTTTTATAAATAAAATAATATTTGATGTGGTTCAAATTTATAATATATATTATTGATTAAAAATATTTTTAAATAATTTTTTATTAAGAATCTTTAATTTTATTAATTTTAACATTTAAATTCTTGAACCATGATGTGTCGTTTTATCCAATAAAATAATAATATTTGTGGAGGATATTTTATAAATTTTATCCAAAAGATTAGTGAAAAGTAGAAATACATAAATGTTAATGAATTACTTTGTAAGTATTACTGTGATTTTAGTAATATAATCTTTACTTAATTATTTAATTTTTATTAACTAACGTCATTTTATATAATTATACATTTAATATTTTCAATTATTTACGATTTATATAGTATTATATTTTGCATTTTAAAAAAATGGGTTTAATGTGCAAGGTTTTTACCAATAAATATTACCTCAACTGAGCTAAACAAAAATACTTGAAACAATTCAATTTAAACTACACGCGTGTGAGACATGTATCAAAACCAAATATGAATGATTTGAAATGATTTAATTCAAATTGTTACACGTGTTAAATCAGTTCGATTCAAATATGACCTAAATCAAACCAAAGTACTAACATTTTTACAACTCGAACACTTTTGATTGTATATTCATGACATCTAACAAATTATATTATAAAGGCTAAAAACACGTGAGATTTAACTTTCCATGAATCACAAAAAGATGAAATAATGATTTGAGTTCTATTTTTGAGTAAGTGCAAAGGATATTTTTCTCATATAAAAAGTTATTTAGTTGAAAAATATGTGATTCATTTGAATTTAGATTAAATTTAAATTGACATATTTTATAATTCATTACAATTCAATTTAGACTAAATTACTACTAAAATTATAAATAAACGTATATTATTTTACGATATATTATATTTAAATATTATACATACAATAATTATTACTATAATTTAAAAATAAATGTTAAATCTTTATAATAAACAATAATTTTCCAAACATGTTTTTCATTCTTTTGATTTTTTTAATTGTGACTATAAAAATAAAATGTGCTAGAGATGAACAAAATTTAAATTTAAATATTGTGTAAATTGTATTTTATATATTACAATAACTCATAAATAAAATTCAACATCAATCCGATCATATCCAACCTAAAAAATTTGATACTATCAAATTTAGATTAATTACATCATCAAATCATATTCAAATTGATAAAAAAATGGACAATTTCGATTCGTTACTCACCCTTAATCTTGTGTGATTATAATGACACAAAGCATAGCCATCAAGTTGTAATTCAACAGACTTATTTGGACATGCAGAAAATATGTTATTCAAGACTCAATTCCGAATATATGAATAGTATAATTATTTAAAAAAAAAAAATTACATGGCATATCAATGCTGTGACAATGATCCAGCCTTAGCAACAATTTAAATATTGTAGTCGCATCTTTGCCAAATCCTACAGCTTAAGCAAGCAAATGGAGATTTTAACCTTCCGAAGACTATCATCAATATCTAAATATTTCTCATAGCATGAATAAAATGCTCACGAATCAACAAAATGGGAAGGAGGAGGGAATACTATCATACAATCATAAAACAAAAGAAATCCTACTAACCAAAAGTTTAGTTGGTCGAACGAACAAGTCACGCAGATCAGATTAAATCTAACATCCTAAAAAGAAACAGTGATCTCTCACACCTTTTTGTGACCAGGGCCAACAAAGTTGATAACAGTACTCCCAGTTACGAAGGTGTGAGATCACCGTACACCTAACAGTCACCCATGTCAGCTTGGTGATCTTTTAAGATAATTCTTTGGGAACTCGCCATCATTTGTTGCAAGCAACAGGACAATAGTTGAGGATGGACACATGACACCTTAAGCTTGTTGCTGAATCCAACCAGCAAGGGTTTTACATTTAGAAAGCATAGTAGCCTATTTGATTACCAACATCCGAGTAATATTTATTGTAGTTAAGGTATCCCCAAAACTTAGAAAGTCCAAATTCGGCATGTTTCGGTGACTTGAGAAAGCAAAGGTGCAACTCATGAAGATTTTTGTCAAATGTCTGCTTAATTGCAAGTACCTGCAAAAGAATTGACAATTATTATGTTAATTGCAACACCTTGATTTTTTTATAGAGTTCAAGGTATAAAATACACAATAGGAGATACCCTCATCTAGAATTTCTAATTTTTGATCCTTGAGCTAGCCACTGCATTAGAGCTCAGACCGGAGAACTAAATAACAGGAGGGCACTTTCATAGATCATAAGTCCATGGTGAGTGTTCCTTTTACGAAACAACTTCCCTTTTATCGTCTTGAATACAGTTTTTTTTAGGAGTAAAAGTTATGACTTATGAGATACCCTGACCCTAGCCCTTTGAGAGATCTCCTGAAAGAAGCTAGCAGCATAAAAGAAAGCCCCATAACAATAGGTCACCACTTTTTTTAAAAGCCTAATTATCCTCCACACTATCATTTTATCCATATTAAGACTAATTTAAACTTCTTTCAACAATTAATAAATTTTATAGCACATCTCCCGGCACCATGTTACCACTACAAGTTTCTTCCATCACCTACCATTGCAATAAAGTGTGCTGGTCTTCACAAGGTCAAAATTTAGAAAATTACCTGTGATATATTTATCTTAGAAACTCTTCCCAACATACCCTGACCAGTACCCACATTGTACATGCCTCCTATGAGACATGTCCGGAAGTCTAATGCACACTGCAAAATGCTTCCAATGATGCTAGCGATGGAGCGTGTTTCATCAGAAAGGAAACATCTGACAATCAAAGCCGGAAATCGAATCAAGTAAAATAAAAATGACCAATTATTCTACAGGCTACAGCTTAACATGTCAATTAAGGCAGACTGATAGGTTTTGCATAAATTGCCTTCAAGAAGACCATGTTTGAATTTCATAAACCATCATGGAGCTATTTTTTTAATATATGTCGTATGGAGGAGCTACAATGATGCAAAGTGAATATAGGTTGTAGTTTTCTTATATGTTAGTCTGACTCAGGTACAAGTGTTGGATGCAGGTATGAATCTGAGTGTCAAACTCTTCAAATATAAAAGTTCAGGATACAGGGACACAGTAAAAATAAATATATGAGCATTTGTGAATTCAATGGCCTTAAAACAAAACTTTCTTTTATATTTCAAACAGTTTTATCAGAACATGAGACCTCATTTGAATTTCTTAAAAAATTAGCAAAATGGTTAGGCCGGCCCAACACAAGTCCAATTTAGATTTTTCCGGACATTGTTGTGTGGTTTTAACTCTAACAGTTAAATCTCGAAGTATAATAAAGTAATCCACAATCAATGTGGGACTCCCGATCTTGTTTATCCCAACATTGGCTTCCTAGCAGGAAAGGCTCCCAAGGTAACGCCTAGGGTGAGTAAACATCAACTAGTCACCACCTCTCATCCATCATTCTTCAAAAGAAAAATGGGAGTGGATTGACACTGATTTTTTTCAATAAAAATGTCACATTTAAAATCTTAAGGTCTTCTTTCCGGAACTAGTACCCAAAAATGGTACCATGTAAAAAATGATATGCAGGCAAAAATATATTTGAAATCTTGAGCATGTACAAGAGACCTAACTTACATGTGTAGCGAATCAAGAAGATATGTCATATGCACCGACTCAAAATCCATCATATCTTTGACCTGCATAAACCACAAATAATAAAAATCAATGTCAGGAATCAAACATGAAGAAATTTCAACAGGACTAATAAGACACAAGGCAAAAGAGTAATATTATAAATCATACGTGGCATTTCATGTCAACCAACTGTTTTATATTATATTCTTGCTATTAAAAAATTAAAATTTATTAATTCAAAATTTATATAAAGCAACTGTATGTAGCCCAGGACTTACACCACTGTAACATTACAACCTCAACTTAGGCTCCAAATGAAACACATGCTACAGCAGTCATAATACAAGACCCCATGAACAAATATAACAGCCATAAATACGAATGGAAAGAAACATCATATTATATACACACATCAAAATTACAACAAAATTGAACCGAGAATAGTTAGAACATCTTTTGAAGCTGCAACCCACAAAGAAGCAAGAACATCACTTTTAAGTTTTAACAACAGAGAATTGCACTCATTCTCATGATACTAAAAAATTCTTCTATTCCTCTCCAAAATAAACCTACATAAAGCTTGAAATATCCTTGGGAGAAACTTCTCTCTGTTTTTCTTTGACTAATTATTTTGAAGTTAAATGATTGTCTTCTGTTCAATTGCTACAAAATTTTCCAGAGGATGTCTGAAACTTTAAGATTTTTAGTGATTATTAAAAGACACATCACGCACCACAACTGAAAGCTAAGTACTTTCTTTCTGCCAACATGGTACTCAAGGTGACATGCAACATAAATGAAATTTATATATATTCAAACTTCCCACAAAAACTCAAAAGAATAGCAAATGGCAGTATGGTATGGTAGTCCTAGAATTTAAAACTTTCTGAAATCAATCATACTACTATTCAGGGAAAATGGGGTATGATTATCTTTGATACAAAAGGGGGTTTCTTACCTTGTGCTGAAGAGAATCAAGAAATCTGCACCATGATACATGAGACAATTGTGACTCTACATACTGCTGTAATGTTGAGACAAAATGATTGACCTGGTGCCTAGAGATAGCTCAGGAGACAAAAAGTCATAATAAATATCCCTTCTAATGAAAAGTCCACATGAAAGTACACAATGAAATCTGGAAAGCCAAGCTAACTTTGATTTTAGCCGATTCAATAAATCTAATTTGCTTCCATATCAGTCCAATTTGAGGTTGATGTACAGTATAAGCAAACCACTATCCTTTGATAAATGTACAAGAGTTCTAACAAGCTTGGTAGGCAGAATCTTAAAGAAGTTTGAGTTCTATTCACAGCACAAAACGAGATGTGACAGAAGAACACTTGAAACACCTGACTCAAATGGAGGAAGAACAATCATAATTTTTTAAATCTAATAAAAAACTATTTGATCAGCCTCTTAAATGCTTAAGCTTTTAGGATAAGTCTACTTCAATGTAAAATAACAAATACTATTGAAATTAACTAGAACACGTTTATTATATATATGTTACTTTCAAATTATCTTGTCTCTTGAATTAACCTCATCTAACAGTGTATATGTTCCTTTATGGTAAATATTTTCCTCATATTAAGAATCATCCATAATTTAAATTTTCAAAATATGCTAACATCCATGCCTTTAAATAAAATCATCCAATGATTAACGTGATTTGTCAATATTATTAAAAGTTGTTGGGAACCAACACTCTCAAAAGCTTAAACTTAAGCTTTTGAGAGGGTTGATTTTCCAATATCTTCTAACAAGGTATCAGAGTTTGAGGTCTTATGTTTATCAAACCCCGGTGTGGAGAGAATGAGATTAAAATTGTTTTTATTGATTGTATCTCTAATACATTATTATGTATACATTGTTGTTTATATAATACATAAATGAAATCAAAATTGAAAATAAAAAATCTAAAATAATTATTTACAGATCATATTCTCTTCTAACTGATTTATTCTTTTTGAATACTAAATTTCTAATAATTCAAGATTCTCACTCCCTTTAAAGTTGGATCATAGATATTAATTATGTCCAACTTACTTATGAAATCCTTGAAACTTTGACGCGGAAGACTTTTGGTAAAGATATATGCCGTTTGTTCTTGTGTAGGAATGTAGATCATGCAAATAATCACATCCTCAACTTTCTCTTTGATAAAATATCTATCAACTTTGACATATTTGGTTCGATCATATTGAACTAGATTGAGGGAAATGTTGATAAAAGCTTTGTTATCATAGTATATAGTGTCACTTCGATTTTAACTAGTATTTTTTCTAAGAGTTTCTTCAACCATAGTCCTTCACAAATCCCAATGTTATTAGGTTTCCTCAAACAAAGGTACAATATCTAATAGTAGCTCTTCTGTCTTTGATTGAATCCACCTAATATGCATATAAAAACAATTCTATTTTTCTTTCTTCGGTTTCTTAAAGAAGAGTCCTTTTCATGTAGAGTTTTTTAGGTAATTGAGAATTCTGTGCACAACTTCAAGGTGAACTTCTTTCGGATAATGTATATGTTGACTCATGACACTAACTACAAATGCAATGTCGGGTCTTGTATGCGATAGGAATATGAATTTTCCAACTAGTTTCTGATACCTATCTTTCTCTACTGATTTTCCATTGTTCTCTCTTTTCTTTCCTACTTCAATTGGGGTGTCGTTTGGTTTATTGTCGAGCATACCAGTTTCCATTAGGAGATCAAGAATATATTTTCATTGGGAGACACTTATACCCTTTTTTGATTTAGCAATCTTCACACTTATTTGCTTCAGTAGCAAGAATCTTCTTTAGCCTTTCAATCTCGATTAAATTATCTTCTGTGAGTATTATGTCATCAACATAGACAATTAAAATTGTCTTTAACTCATGTTAGGAATGTTTGAATAACATAATGTGATATGACTGTCCTTAGTTGATAACCTTGACCTTTTATCACTTTTGCAAACCTATAGAACCATGCTTTAGGTGACTATTTAAGTCCGTAAAAGGCCTTATTTAGTTTGCATATCACATTTTTTTCTATCTTTTTCACAAAAACCTAGTGATAATGTTATGAAAATTTCTTCGTCTAATATACCGTTAAGAAAGGCATTTTGTATGTCCAACTATTGAAGGGTCCAAGCCAGGTTCACTGCTAATGACAAAAGAACACGAATTGTATTTAACTTGGCTACTAGTGCAAAGGTCTCTCTGTAGTCAATACCATAGGTCCGAATAAATCCTTTAACAACCAGACCAGTTTTGTAACGTTCAACTGTCCTATCGGTTTTATATTTTACAATAAAGACTCACTTACACCCAATTGGTTTTTTCCCTCTTGGTAAATCTGTCATATCTCAAGTTTCATTTTTTTTTAGGCCCCCAATTCTTCCACTGTTGCTTCTCTCCACTCAGGAATTTCCATACCTAATTAATATTTTTTGAAATTATGATCCTTTCAAAGGTTAGAAGTAAAAGCATTGAATTTAGAAGACAAAACATTATATGATACAAATTTTGATATAGGGTGAAGAGTACAAGACCGATTTTGTTTTTAGAAAGCAATGGGTAAATCATTAGTAAGGAGTTCAGAATTACTTGGGTTGAAAGAGGACTCGAGGTTACTTGGATCCATCATTGGGTTAGGTTCTTTTAGTGTATCAAGTGTGAATTTCTCCTTATACTTTGATTTTGGTTTTCTTGAGTAAACAAGTACTTCCTTGTCTGTTTGTGTGTTGGCATATCCTACTATGCTTAAGTTTCTTTCTATAAATAGCACATTAGAGTGAGGTGGTGTAATAAGCTCATGATTAATGTTTAGTATAAGGAAAGGAGAGGTTGAAATTACAAAATGGATCTTTACTCACTTCTCCCCCTGAAGAGAGGTTTTGTTATAATATGATGTGATTTCAAAGAATATAACATCAACGTTAGTGAAGACACTCTTTGTAGATGAATCATAATACTTGTATCCTTTTTGAGTAGGAGAATAGCCAACGAACGAATATTTGAGTACTATGGGATCTAGTTTACATCAATTGAGGGAATGGATGCGTACAAAAGCTATACATCCGAATACTTCAAGGAAAATGTCTGAAATGAGACGAGGTAAGAAAATAGGTGTTTTAAAAGAAAGGATGCAGCTAAACATTCTATTTATGAGATACGCAGATGTTAACACATCTCTCCATAATATTTTTGGTATATTGGTGGTGAACATTAGGGCATGTGCAACTTCCAAAAGGTGTATTTTTTCATTCACCAACTCCATTTTGTTGAGTATAAACACATAAAGTTTGGTCGATAATTCCATGGTTTTGAAGATAATCTTTCAAGAAGTTATTAACATATTCGATACCATTATCAGTGCAAAAGATTTGGATTTGTATTTGGAATTGTATTTGAATCATAAAATAAAAATTAATGAACACTATTCGAATATCAATTTTATCTTTTAATAAATAAACTCAACATACGTGAGTATGATCATTGATAAAGGTAATAAACCATCTTGTATGAATGTAATTTGGATTTCGAGACCGTTCCCATAAATCACTGTGAATTATGGTGAACGATTTAAATGGTGTATATTTGGATTTTGAAAATGAAGTGCGATGAAGTTTGGCTAGTTCACCCATTTCACATTGCAAATAAGACACTTTTTATTTTGAATAAGAGGCAGAAATAATTGTTTTGAAAACTGAAAATTAAGATGACTTATTCTAAAGTGCTATAACATAAAATCATTATTCCTAGGGATATATGTAGAACTAAAAGTTACAATTTGATATTGTTCACTCGTATTGGCCGTCTCAAAGTAGTAGTCCTTGATACTCTCTAAACACTGTCAATCGTCTTCTCCGATGACAGGTCTTAATATATACAAGATGAGGGAAAAAAATTAGCAGAGTAATTTGAATGAATTGTAAATTTATTGATAGATAATAAATTACACGATAACTTTGGGACATGAAGAACTGATATAAAAGTGATGGAGTCAGAAATTTTAAAAATCCCTTTTCCAGCAATGAGGGAGGGGGTACCATCTACAATTTTTACTTTTAGATTTCCAACACATGGTAAATACGAAGAAAAAAAGGTGATAATTATCAATCATATAATCTAACGCACCAGAGTCAATTATCTAAAGAGTTTTTATTTGTAATGTGGTGCTTAATGTTTTTTAAAAAAATTACCTTCATAAGCTAGTGAACCAGAGAGAACATAGGTGGAAGACTTACCCGATGTTTGAAATTTGAAAAACATTTTATAAAAATGTTCCATTTGTTCTGAGTTGAATGTCCTACTGGAGTTGGATTACTCGCCTTGAAATTGGTGGTCAATAGTGGCCTGATAACCTCAATTTTTTGTAATTTTGTAGGTTTCCAATTCGATGGTTTTCCATGTAGTTCCCAACACGTGTCTTTTATATGACCATTTTTACGATAGTGCTCACACTAGGGACTTTTTCTTTGTTGACTCTGTCCAGTACCAATTTAAGGCCCATAGGATAGTGGTCCACTTGAATCTATTTCAACAAGCCCATATGAATTACAGCCTTTTTGTTTGCAATCTAATCCATGGCCTATATGCCCATTAGAAACACTTAACTCTCCACGGCCCATTCTGATATCTATTGGGCTTCCACAACCCAAAGCTTAATTCGACCCAACATCACGTGAGAAAAAGGCAACCTTATTCGCGTCACTAACCCTAGTCACGTCACCATTCATCTCCTTCAGCATAAATTCTCAACGTTTCTCCTCTCGGTGCACCTCTAAAAACACATCCCTCATCAATGGGCGTAGTTGCCAACTAGGGATTTTTCTTCCTCTTACGTCATTGAGGTCCTTGTTAAGCCTAGCCAAAAACTCAAATACCCTTTCATTTTCCAATTTCTTCTTATATCTCACACTGTCATCCACGCATTCCCACTCCTTTTTGAGACTCAAATCGAGTTCTTATCACAACGTCGAAATTTCCATATAGTACTCTATGACATCGAGGTTCCCTTATTTCATCTGCCACAATTGGGTCTTTATTTCGAAGATTTGGGAAAATTTTCCATTGTCTGAGTTTGTTTTCTGAACAACTGTCCATACGTCTTATGACATTGGAAGAAAGAGATAGGTTTTTCCTATTGAGGATTTCATAGAGTGCACAAGCCATAAGATAATCATTAAGTTCTCTGATTTCCATTTTTGAAGAGTAACTCTAAGGTCGGATTTTTTGTCTCATCGGTAAGATAACCTAGTCTTCCTTTGCCCTCAATTATGAGTTTAATTGATTGTGCCCACTCATGGTAATTCTTTCCGTTAAGTTTCTCGAGTGTGAGTTGTACAGAAGAGCTATCGACTCCTCCAGAAGTTGTTGAAGACATCTCTGTATTTTTATTGATGTGATCAGAGGGACACGACTTACTGATATTTTCCTCCATTGTTGATGGGATTAGAACAATTCTACTCTGATACCATGTGGACAGAATGAGATTAAAATTGTTTTTATTCATTGTATCTCTAATACATTTTTCTGTATACATTGTTGTTTACATAATACATAAATGAAATCCAAATTGAAAATAAAAATTCATTCTAACTTATTTATTCTTTGTGAATACTAAATCCCTAATCCGGGATTTTCACACCCAATCGCTCCAATTATTGAATTTCAAATGTTTGACTTGCATGGTGCATGGAGATAACACTTGTGTGAGATTGATAGATGTATAAAAGTATTGTTAGTCTTTCTCCCAAAAGCTTAAGTTCTTTGGCAGAGTTTATTTTTCAACAACTTCTAACAAGTATCATTTGTTAAACATATTTGTCACTTTAATCCACAACTTCTAACAAGTATCATTTGTTAAACATATTTGTCACTTTAATCCTTAATTTTATTTTTCTAGTGACTCTAAATCTTAATTTAGTAACCACATTACTTGGCTTGCTTTCTACTAACAAAACAACATACATTTTTTAGGAAACAATACATCCATTTCAATATAAAGAGAAAAGGTAATAATGAGGACCACTGGTCCAACTAAGAAGCTAGCACATAAGAAATAGAAGAGGTAAATCAGGTACCCCAATTAGTTAAGACAAAGGTGAAAGAAATAAAAGTGTTACCAACAAATTAAATACAGTAAAAGCGTAGAGTCCGAAAAAACACAAGTTACAGTACCTCAATTTGATCAATAAATAAAAATGGCCCACTTCCTGCTCCTGTAGTTTATTCTGATGATTCTTCCTAATCAAGTGCCTCAACTCCTGCTCGCCAGAGTTAATAGAAAGTCAGTAATTTAGACTAACAATGAAAACTTTGACATCGCCATGAACTTAAATGAATTGAATGAAACTCAGTGACATATTCTAGGAACCAAATATCCCCACATCTCTCCTGTGCACCCATAAAAAAACTGCAGATTTTATACTGAACTAAAAGAACAGAGCGTTTGATTAATAAACTAATACTGCATTAATAATCCTGTAGTCAGACATTTAATTAGATAAAAAAAATTGAAAACACCAATGTTTATTTAATTTGTTATTCTATAATCCTCCATTGTATTGTTTTATTGGCATTTATGTCCATTTGAAAACAGCATATGAAATAAATACAACCAATCTTGGGTAAATGTATTTGTTTTTATTCTTTCTTTTCCTTTT
This sequence comes from Hippophae tibetana, assembly GCA_037013495.1. NCBI lineage: Eukaryota > Viridiplantae > Streptophyta > Magnoliopsida > Rosales > Elaeagnaceae > Hippophae > Hippophae tibetana. Next base: position 10,927,949 of record CM072809.1, on the reverse strand, counting down.
AAAAAATGTCATGTGGATAGCACTATCAAGTGCCCACAGGCTTAGTTAGTCACCAAGGGCAACATGCAAACTTAAGGGGACAACTAATTTGAGACTTTATTCCCCTCTTGCTGCTCAGTTGAACTTATTTTGCTTGCTAATCTTATTGGCAACTTAAAGCAAATCTCCCCCCCCCCCCCAAACAAAACACAAGACACAATATCAAGGTATTCATGAGGAATCTTACAGGGACCAACCACCAGGGTTACAGTCCAAATAGAATCTAGCTGACTTTGAAGTAACCAAATGTCCACAACTAGCTATTACATGGTGAAAGCAGAAGAAAAATGTAGAGCCAAATCAAGTGATAGGCAGACTATCGCGCTATGGCTCACTCATCATGTGCGTTATAGAGTCTAAAGGTTGAGCTTGGAATGCTGCAAAGAAACCTACATTGATGTTTGATCACAATCAAGCTACCACCTACCACCAGCATCACAAGTAATCCTATGTTTCATGAGCACACTAAGTTTACTAAGGTAATCATGACTGCATACTAAAAGTTATGTCAAGGGATGATATTACGACTCCTTACATTCAAACGGAAGACCGATTTGACCACATATTTACTAAATCTATATCTAGTCTCTAGAAGTTTGTTTCCCAATTATAAAATAGGGCTTATATTAGCTGCCATAAACCAGCAAAAAAGAATCCTTACCTTCAGGGAACGCCATATATCAGTCAATGAGAAAATAGAAAGCTTCATTTGTAGCAAAAAACTGAAGATCTCAGCATATACTTTCAATGCTTTGGGAGTGAGCACAATACTGACTGGCCAATCCACTCGATATCCCAAACCTAGAAAGTTAAAAGAGTGGACTCCTGCATTATTGACAGGATCACTATCAGAAACAGTTGAGTTTATAGACAAGTACAAAAAAATTATGGAAAACAGGGTATTTTATAGAGCAAGTTACGATCATTCTTCTCAAAAATTAGAACAGTCCAAATTCCAAGCCAATTGAAGATCTGAAACATTAAAATAAGATAACACCAACGCTGTTCTAATAATGGAGGGTAGTTTAGTGATTTAATTTTTCAATCACGTTTGGGTCACTATATAAGATAATAAGATGCATTCTGATCTCTAATCTCTTCTTGGATTAAAAAAATTCAATAAAGTTCTTAACAAAACCAAAATAAAAATGATGCCGAAGACATTTGGAAGAAGAACCTATTTATATAGTTAATAGAAACACCCAAGTTATACCTACACAATTTTAAAGAAGAAAACTAGAACTGAAAAATTAGAATCAACAGCCTTCAAAACCAAAATTAAAATGAGACAGGGGAACAGAGATGAAGATAATGTACCAGTAGCAGAAATTGAGAGAGGCATTGCAAGATGTTCTTTCATGTACACATACAATCTATCTTTATTCTGGTCATATTCACATGATGATCTCTGAACTGATGATTCGAGTATTCCTTGAATTTGAGAAAGTCTTTGATCTGCCTCAGTAGTGCACCATTTCTATTATTTCAAGAGAAAGAAAGGAATTTAGATTGTGTTGTAGTTAATGGAAATCAAGAGACAAAATCAACTAAATAGGATTAAGAGAGGATTACTTTATGCCAAAGGGACAAGATAAACAAATCCGCCCAATCTGCTGAATCCATAAAATGATATCGACGCAGTGCTAACAAATGCTCTTGTAAATCAAATCCCTCTTCAAGCAACTTGATGGTTAACTTGCTTACATAATCATATCTAACATACTTTTTGTTAAGGATAAATGTATTTTAAAAGAAATGTTAAACCAGCAATAATATCTGAGTCAATAGTGAGTTTAGAAATGATAAAACCGTCACCTAAAGTTAAAAATGTCGTATCTCAACTGATCCCTGACAACTTGTGATGTCAACCATATCTACTTGTAGTCTAACTAAAATATATTCCACAGAACTAGGGCTAATATTATTAAAGATAGAAAGAAAAGAAGGTAGATGGAAAGGAACACAAAAACAAAAAATTGATAAGAACAAAAGCAAATTTTATTAAAACAAGGGAAATATAGGATAAGAATGCACCAGCGATGCACTTCACAACAAGAAAAACTTAAAACCCAGTAAAAAAACCAAGAACATAACAAGAAAAACTAAACAAGTCAAAGAATGCTAGCTTGCCAATTCCAAAAAATTGAAAACTGAGAAAGATTTTGAAACTCTATAGTTGAGGCTGCCCACAAAGAACTTAAGAGCAAACATTTTCCCACGAGAGACTACAACTCTACTCTGTCTTCGAAATTTCTTATATTCCTCTCAATCAATATAATCCACAATACTGCCACATTACTGCACCCCCACTGAGTACCCATTTTTCCAGCCACTTTATTCAATAGACCACAAGCTAAAGGACAAGACACAAATTGGATTTAAATCTTCTATGTTCCTTGGACACATAACCCACCAAGAAGGTGAAAGAGCAAGATCAAACTTGTCCTCTTGAATTCTGCCACAGAAAAGGAGAACCGATTCTATGTCTATATGCAACTCTTTTCAAGCAATTGCCTTTTTCTCTCTCTCTCTCTCTCGTTTTTTTTGCTAAACTTTCAAGCAATTGCTTTAAAATACCATATTAAGCTAAATGAAAGAACACAAGAACAAGAGTAACCATTTTTGTGGAATCAAAAAGGAACTCATGAGAAAACCAGAAGGCAAAGGAAAATAAAATGAAGTGATCTTTCTTTTATCATTATATAAGGATACTGAAGCATAATTTCCTGCAGCAGGCATTTATCAATAATAAATTCAAGAGGCATCTCAAACTTGCTCAATGAACTATGCCTCTGATCTTCAGCACTATTAAAGACATTGTTATTAGATCTACCAAGCACACTTTCCCAACTACTCCCACCACAAGCCAATCTTAAAAAAGGAAATTCTTGGTTGTGGCCTAAATCTGAAATTGAATTAGGATTAGCATCAAACCTTCTGGAGTTACTAGCTAACAGATTCCCTTCATCATGGTATTGTTTATCATAGGAAGTACCCTTAGTGCCGATAGCTGAAGCACCAGATGCCATATCACATGCAGAAAACTTTTCCAGGAATACCTTAGAAGGATCACGAACAGAAGAAAGGTCAAAATAAGGAAAATTTTGCTTACAGTCGAAGCAGCCTCTATCTTCAGTACCAGCTGGCTGCATATGGAAAGCACTTCTCAGCAACATAGGGTTCTTACTCAGAAAATTGCTATTAGGATTAAACTTCCATTCTTGCAAGGTAGATACAACCGAAGGGTGGATGTTGCTTTTGCTTTGATCCTTGGAAAATACCTCCTCCAAGAAAACATTTTTAGTCATAATTACTTTGCTAAAATCTGAAAAGCCATCCTTTAAATCTCTCTTTTGCCCCGCCTTTGGCTTAGAGTATAGTGGGTGTAACCTCTTTGGTTGACCAAGTGGATATGACCTTGAATCATTGTTATACATCTCATCGACAACGAAAATACTCTTTGAAAGTGACTGGTTATCACTAGGTAGATCATCTGTATATTCGTTATGAGACATGCCTAACCAGTTTGATTCCTGTGAGTCTAGGTTCATTAACATTTGACTCAAATTCATTTCATTTTGATGAGATTGCACATTATTGCAAGGAATGCCTCTTTTTTCCCTAGTGTCACCTGGATAACCTTTTATAGAGCATGATTCTTCACATTCAAGACGTTTCTCCAGTGACTTATCAAAGGTATGATTCATGGAAAAACTCAAGGCAGATAAATACTTTTGTTCGAGCCCAAAGATATGATTGGAAATCTCAATCGGTGGATGGGATTCAATTTGTTCTTCTGTATTATTTGATGAGCATTCAGAAGATCCAAATGTGTTGATCTCATACGATGAATCATCAGTTGTACTTGAGTTGTCAGAGTCCACATCACATACGCTGAAAAATTTGAGAAAAATCATTGATAAAGTTGTAATAACGTTCAAAAGGAAAAGGGAGAAAATGAAAAGAAAAAAGAGGGGCAAAAAGAAAGAAAGAAAAACTATATTCTTTCCACCACTTAGACTAACTCTTTCCTAGAGTTTACCCCTAACAGATAACCCAAGTACTTAAAGGCCAGCTTCCTATCTCATGCCCAAGAGGTCACTCCTCAAACTTACTTTCCAGTAAAGCCTTATCTATCTTTATATTCAGCGAAAAAGATGTAGCAAAAAACAATAAGGACAACCACCACCTTTACAATATTATAAACTTTTTAGTCATCCCTAGAAGGAAAAAGGAAATATTGCATCATCTGGGAAGGCACAAACTAGAAATGGGACACCTCATGTCTTACTCCAAAAACTAACCCACTCATTAAGACAAACTGCTTATGTCCTTCTAGCAAACAACATAAAACATCTACCACCAAAACCAAGGGAAACAGACATAACGATCGCCTTGCTTCAAAGTTCAAACACAAGACAAGCAGAAAGAAAGGCACAGAGATAGAAAGAGATTACACAATAAATTCCTTTTTGTCTTACCTTGAATGATCAATCAAACAGTCTTCAGACTTGAAGGAAAGCGTGGCATTTGAAATCTTTCCACTATTGCCAAAGACATTAAGTAATTTATCATGTGAAACTACCTGCAAAACGAAAACATTCAGGCATCCTCTCCCAAGGTCACAGGATGAACAGCAATGCTTTCATTCTACTTCAGCAGAAGACATATAATGAACTTCCATTTATAAGCTGGGACTACATCATTGTGAAGAACAGAACAACACATTTATCTGCCGTCCCGTTATGAATAAAATCCTCATGATGATCTCCAAACAAGAAATGGTAAAGATGTAAAATGAACCAAACAATTAATAAAACTTTTCATTATTTGATCAGATTGTTCTATGGTTGAAAAAAAACCTGTAGAAAAAACTTTTATTTTAGAAACGGGAACTATTTCCAAAGCAGATAATTTCCTTCAGCTTATGCCTGTACAAATAACTGTAGGATAATCCTGAAAGGCAGGTTTCAGAAGAAGCTTAACACCTCATATGCTGCTTTGAACCAACATTTGAAACAATTTTCCAATTTGGCATTAACAGTAACAAAGCACAATGACAACATATGATGGATATTGGTTAACAAAAGACGCTATTTGGAAGAAGAAAAACACACACACACACAAGAACCAATTTCACAGAATTATAATTATAGGAAAAAGGATTGTAGATCCGATGCAGCTTGATCGTAATTTAACTAGACAAGCTATATTATGGGAATATATTTACAGAAAACAAGTTAATATGTAAAATTCCTGTAAAGCAAAGAAAAGTTTAAGATAACATCGCACTAATTTTTGAGCCATGAATGATAAAACGTTCTACTGAACCAACTGCAGCCAAAATAAACAGAGGTATATGTAGTTGGAGATAAACTCAGTAAAGATGCTATTTCAATTCAACATTTATTGTAGCTATGTTCGAAATGCCTAAAAATATGATAACCTGGTGATGTCTGAACTCTAATTTTGTCAAAAGGTTTTCAAGTTTTTCCTTCATCTTTTTGTAATAACTGTCCCTCAGAATCACCATGGCTTCTATATGTTCTTTGCCGAAAGTCATCAAGAAAGAATTTGACTGATTTTTGCCAGAAAAACCACTCCAATAAGGAAGACAATTCTCGCAGTTATCATCCCCGGAGGCAACATAAGTGCACAGCTCTAGCAATTTCACTAATACTTGCAGCTGTTGGCCTACTCTCATAAGTGGAGTCACAAAGTCCTTCAAGAAACAAGGAATGGCAACTCCATCTCGCTCCTGAAATTGAGAACGCCCAAACGTAAGAATTAGCAAGTATATAAGTAAAATTTCTAAAAGACAGCATATGATTACTTATTCTGGATTAAAGAGGATTACCCTAATAGTTGCCAAGTGGAAGTCAGCAGGGATACCAGCTCTACCTGTCCCAGGTTGATTTGGTGGTGGATTTTCCAAGCATTCTACTATAAACTCCTTATAAGGATCACTAATCTCAGCTTTAAATATCCATGACCTTATGAATCTACAATATGGTTCACATGAACGAAGAAAAATAAATTTAAGTAGTGCACGATGAGATGGATCAGCAACCTGAACAGAATACATTTATGAGAAATACAATTAGCATAATAACCACATTATAAAAATAAAACAGAAAAGTAGGGGTGGCCATTTCTGATTTGTGAACACGATTATGACAACCAAAAAATGTTATGGGTGAAAATTAATCGATAATTCTTTAGTACAATTAAAGAAAAAATAGAACAAAGAAAGTTGCCAAATTTTTTAATGTGTCAACAAGCACACGATAATGACATGATTGTCACCCCTAAGGGAAAGGAACTTAGCAGCATTAAACTTGTATGAAAACATAAGTTTTTTTCTAAAGAAATTTTGAAAGAAAAAACTAAAATATTACTTTTTATTTCTCTGATATTTTTCAAATGTATGTACAATAATATAAATAGGACTAAGATTTAGACAAATAGACCACTAATCTAAGAATATAGTCAACTAATACAATCTGTACAACCACTAATCTAGTACTAATTAAAGATAATATCTCTGAAATTCTACATTTTCTTAATAGTGAGATGTCATTGTATGACTCAATGCGTCACTGTCTCCCAACATATCAAAAGTTATGAACCTTTTATGACATTTTTTATATATCTCGCTAGACAAGAGTTGATAATCGCCATGAAACAAGAACTAAGAGGTTGTGAAATTGGACATAAAATGTAAAACATATAAATAACTAGATATCTCCCTAAAAATAAATAACTAGAGATGAAGGTTCTAAAATAAGATTACAAATTCAACACCATAAAGCAAAAGTAAGCTGACCTGTAGTTGTGTATATAAAAACGTAAGCAGATCCCCTCCTCTGCAAAAATTACGAAATTCAAACAATGCTTTTGCAATTAGGCCTTCAAAAGAATATTCTGAGAAGCAAATAGCTATATTGTGTAGGTTGCATATATTTCCAAGAGCTTCAATATGAGTCCTAAGTTCCTTGGTGTGCAAATATAATTCCAAAAGTGTAATATCAGAATAAACAACAGAGGTCAGGCAGCCTGCTTCAGGAGATGCTTGCATTGGCTTGTCAACGATTCCAGATGAACGCCTCAAATGAATAGATGCATACAATGTATCAAGTGCACAAATGTAACCCTCTATAACCTTTCCCACAACAACAGCATATGCATGGTTGGTGAGACTATATGGAGGATGATCTTTCTCTTGTGTGTCATCATCATTATGGTTTTGACTCTGTGCAACTTCTGAATATTTAGGTTGTCTCATCTCCGTAGAAATGTCATCAACATTTGGGTTTGTAAAATACTCAACAAACTTGCGAATAAGAAAGACCATAAAGCCGAAGTATCCTATAGAGTTGAGGATTTTAGCTTGAGCATGAGTGCTAGAACAACGATTCCACAGGCTAGGTATCTGATGAAATGTCCGATCAGCTGGGTCAGAACAAAAGGCAGCAGAAACCTTTTTGATACTTAAAAGGGATGACTCTACACCATGAAGAGCATTCATTGCCAGCCTCACCAAACTTCCTTCCTGTGACAAAAATTGGCATTCATGAGCCTAGAAAAGAATATGCCTTCAACTCCCTACAATATGTTGACCAAGTCAACAATGCATATGCCATTGTCACGAAGGCACAGCAGACAAGGTTGGTCTCAATATCCCAAAATACACTAATTACTTCTCTGTATTCCTTCCATTCACATTACTTCTAGCACAGAATATCTTCTATTTATAGGGTTAAGATAGTCTCATTTGTCTCAAATATCATAAGCATGTAAACTCAGTTAACTCCTAGACGAATAAATTATTATGTTTGTTTTTGCTTCTGAGCCTGTGTAGATTAAAGAGAAAAAATCACTCTAAGTTTGAGACAAAAACCAAAAAAATTGCGAGACTGTCAGATCTCAGAAAACACGTTTGTGTTGCTTGGGAGAAGCGGGAGCGCAAGCAAACCGACCCTTAGCATGAACTCAAAACGTAATTTACTGATTGATACTCTGGTTGCATACTTCCTAGTCATTTATCCATCTTTGGATTATACATTAACTATAGCTTTTTTTTTTAATAAAGGCTTAAAGACTAGCACAGTTCAATCTTTATACACATAATGAAATAGAAAAAATTGACTTATTTCCGTGTCATGATGTTTTAATGCATCACAACTTTCTATATAATTCCTTCTCTAACAGTAAAACTGAGCATTTACAATGCCAAAATTAACAACTAAGAAGTACCTTTCGCACTCCTTAAATTTAGTAGTCTACATTTCACAAACTACAGAATACTCTTCATTCTAAAAGAAGCAAGGGATTTACAGAGAGAGAAGAGGCATGGTAGAGGGAAGGACTTGAAGAAGAAGAAGAAGAAGAGCTTTGTGCTGGACCGCTTTCTGAAGGAATTGATTCCCATGAAGATGGAGGAAGCCATAGATCTTCCAGCTTCAAATTATCCAACAATGACGTTGTGAATTCTGTGTCTATGGCCATTGCTAACACACAAACTGTGATTTGCTTAGATTAGGCTTTGTTGGTCTTTGGTTTCCAGGTGGTCTCCAACATCAAAATTGGTGGTATTGGCTAACTTCGTGCATCGGCGATCGATTCAAGAGAACGAAGATCGCCACAATCGAGTTAACTAGGAGCATGGCGACTGGAATATTCCGGCAATTTTACTACAGCTCTGATGAGAGAGCAAAGAGAACGAGAAATTGAGGGGAAAAATGGCAATTTTGTTTAAAAGCCATATGAAAAAGGAAAGTTTAATATAATTTTTTGGAAAAAATTAAATAGTGTTTAAATAATACAAAAAAATTACGGTTTTAATTTTAAAAATTATAAAAAATAATAATCTTAAAATTTATAATAAAAAAAATAACATATAATAATATTGAACCAATTTTAATTTAACAATATTTAACATTAAAATAACATTCAAAATAAAATGATATATTAGACTCTTTTTTTTCATAGCAAAAATATATGAGTTAAATAAAGAGATATATTTTTATGGTTAATTTTAAGATTGTTATTTTTTGTTTTTTTAACTTTTAATTTTCTCAAAAATAACATATTTTTTATTAAATCATATTTCAAATAGTTAGAAGTTATAACTTTTAAATAATAAAAGTTAAGTCTTAAAAAAATAGCTCTTAAAGTCATGTACATTTTTAAAATGTAATATTTATTTCCTAATTTTTTTAAAAAATTATAAACAAGTTATTTATTTTTAAGGTGTACTGTTCTTTTATTTTTAAGGTGTATATAAATTTATACTATGTTAATTATTTTAATTTGACAAAAAATTAGATATGTATACTTAATATTTCATCAAAAATAAGATTATATTTGTCATCAATATAAATAATTAGAAATTAATGATTTTTGAATAAAAATAAATATTTTTATATTGATAAATTTATTTATTATTTATGATATCCATGATTTTTTACTTATTTAAATAATAACTAAAATAAAATAAACTTATCTATCCATTTAAAATAAATAAAATACATTTTATGTGATTTTTAAAATATTAAAAAACATTTTGGTAAATATGGTAAAAGTTAAGATAAGTTTTACTTATATCTATATATATCAATAAATATATACCCAAACATTTTAAATAATTTAAAAGAAATAAAAATATAATAAAAAGAAATATTTAGGATCTACCAAATGCATCTAGTATATTTTCTCTTAATAGTCTATCTTCTTCCTCATCACCACTACTACCATTATTACAACATTAATTCTTAAATTCAAATCATATAATCATTTAATTATGTAATCATTTAATCATTTAGTTATTATACATTTTATTTACTTTAAAATAAAAAATTAGATATGTAAACGTTAAAAATGGAAGAAAACTCATAGAGTAATAATATATTCAGTATTTGTGATTTTTTTTTACAAGTTAGTATATGTTCATCAAACCAATATCATACATACAAAAAATGTTCAATTATATGTGCGTACATATAAGAAATCATTGAATTATTAAAATGTTTTTTATTAGAGCACTTCTATTTAAAATATTAAATAGTGATGTAAGAGGGGTTTCCGAAGAATACATATAAACTCTAATTTTTGTTCTAATGTCACAAATGATGTGATAATCGGTTAAAATAATTAGATCTTTCTTTTTTTAATACTTTCACGTCAGTTAGTTTTTTTTTTTTTTTGTCAATACGACCAATTGACCAACCTTTGAAAATTATAAAAAGATGCCATCGTATCCCGGACAGAGGTGTTTTACTGTAAAACTTATACCTCCAAATTCCAAACTAATCTAAGAGCACTACATTTGGATTATTTTTTAGAAAATATAATTTTGTTAATTTTTATTTTATTTTTATCCATGCCTCAATCTTTAACGGTTTAACCATTACATGCCACTTGAACAGGCAGTTTCAAAAGCAACGTATTTTCACCTTCAAAATTAGGCAAATTAACTAATCACTTGTGCTTCTAAAATCACTTCACCCTTCTCAGCAACACATCTAAGCGCGTTCTAGCCTTCCCTTTCTATTAATACTTGGAGGACAATACAAGAAAAACGAGCGCATATACACTTCTTATTAAGCAAAGGAAAGAAAGAAGGAAATAGCTTCCACAAAAAGCTGATGTACTATATTCAGCTTCTGATGAAAAAAAATCCTATCAAGAACAACGAACATTATCAGGCAAAAGCTCTCGAACTCAATTGTCACTTAGCAATTGGGTGCGGAGAAGCTTAGCAGCAGCAACCATGTTACTCAAAGCAGCCTCGACTTCATTGTATTTGCGTGTCTTGAGGCCACAATCGGGGTTGACCCACAGAATATTGCTCTCCAGGACAGCAAGCATCTTGTTAATTCGGTCTGCAATTTCTTCGGTGGATGGAATCCTTGGTGAGTGAATGTCGTAAACACCGGGACCAATCCCAGCGCCATACTTTACTCCCTCACGGAAAACAGACAGAAGTTTCTCATCTGATCTGGAATTCTCTATGGTTATAACATCAGCATCCATGTCGATTATCGAGTGGATGATGTCATTGAAATTTGAGTAGCACATATGAGTGTGAATCTGTAAAGAACAAGAATATATAATAGGATCACATTATATCTCCCATCGCTAAACAATGTTAAAAAAAATATGCCTGAAGTTGCTCACTTATTCTAGATATACCCAGTAGCATATTTACCTTAAAACTTGCTCCAACCGTCCACTACAAAACCATACACTACAGCGTTCATTCCTTAAATTATTACGCTATGGACATATGAACTTCTTTGGCAGCAGATAGTTCATGGTTGGTCTGATATTCAATCCAGATACAGGCTTAAACTTTTTCAAAATAAGGAATACATTAGAATATATGATTCACTGTGCTTTGCGAAGTCATTCTCAAAAATATGTTATCGAGAATAAGGTAGTATTTATGTTTTATATTTTAATTAGATTTGAGTAAAGTTCTTGAAATAAATAAAAAAACCCATTTTCAAATTATTTTTTTGTTTAAATACCAGTAAAACAATCTGAGTCTATCTTTTATTTGAAATTAATTTTGAAGAAGACCAGAGGGAAAGCCTCTCTCTTGTGCTTTATTGAAAAAGTAAAAGAATCAATGACATTCATCAACTATCTGGTCAAAGCACTAAGGAAGTAGCTCTTGCATACCATAAAGATTAATCATCATAGCAAAAAGGACATTAATTTAAAGACTAAGAATTAACACAAGAAGAGAATAAATGAACCTGGGTTGTGTCCTTGACGCCAGAGTTAGTAATTCTGAAGGAGTGAACGGCCCAATTTAGATAGAAAGGTTGCTCAGATTTCCTAAGAGGCAAACCTTCTCTTAAAGCAGCCTCATCAATCTGGATTACTGTAATACCAGCTTTCTCTAGATCCTCTACCTCATCCTTAATAGCCAAAGCAATCTGATAGCAGGTCTCAAACCTAAAAGCAGCCACATATAATCAATAAAACAAACAGGAATTCACAAACAGCAAAAACCATTTTATTTGGCAAAGCTTTGTTTTTTCTTTCCTTTTTTTCGGTTCTTTCCAAATTACCTTGGCTGGTCATTCCTAACAAATGACCAGTTCAGAATGGTAACAGGACCAGTAAGCATTCCTTTCATGGGTCTCTTGGTCATACTTTGAGCCGTTGAAGACCAAAAGACAGTCATTGGCTTGGAACGACTGACATCTCCATAGATGATAGGAGGCTTCACACACCGAGACCCGTAAGATTGCACCCATCCGTTGACAGTGAATGCAAAGCCTGATAATTGCTCTCCAAAGTACTCAACCATATCATTCCTCTGGAATCAATATGGGCCAACAATAATAAGATCTTAGTTCATTCATGTCATTAAAGAAGTGTAGCCTAGTTGAACTCTAAAGCTATTTTGTTCTACTTAAGCTCACCTCTGGCTCTCCATGCACCAAAACATCAATATCCGTCTCTTCTTGGAGCTGGATAACTTTGCTAATTTCATCCTTGATTGATCTTACATACTCTTCCTCGGAGATTCTAAAATGTCACATGATACACCAACACCATTAATGATAATATCAAATTTAAAAGATTATCAAATAATTGAGAAATCTTAAAGATGGAGCTCGATTCAAATTCAATAAGGAGGCTCTTTAGGAGAAAATGCAATTATGGAGCGACAAAAGTGAAGATGCAGGATTACTAACTTGTTACCCTTGTACTCACGGCGGACTCTTCTAAGTTCCACCGTTTGAGGGAAAGATCCAATTGTTGTGGTGGGAAGAATTGGAAGGTTCATCTTCTTCTGCTGAGTACCCAACCGAGAACTCACAATTGTGGCCCGACGGTGGTCAGAGCCCTTCAAAGCAGCAGCCTGAACAGGCAAGAATTACAATAACCAAATCACCACAAGACTATCAACTGCAGGCCACACATTCAAGTCCAAATTTCCCGAATCTTTTGATTAAAAAAAAATGCAAGAAACAAAGGAGAAGAGAGAGAGAGAGAGAGAGATAGACTTACAGCCTTCTGCACAGCCTCATTTGTTACTCTGGGTGAGGATTTCCTTGATGCCTGAGCAGCAGCATTGGCAGAAAAAAATGCCTAGGATAGGAAAGAAATGAAAAGCTGACAGGTCATTCACTAAAGATCACACAACTTATGTGCCTAAGATCATTACATTACCTAAAGCTATTTCAGGTCTCTGGAAATTTAACCGAGAACCCAGAAACAAAGGGCACACCAACTTGAAGTCAAAGCTACCAATTGCATTGACTCAAATCTAGATTCAGATAATTGCCTTAGATAAAGCAATCTCTATCTCATAGGAGAATCACAAAAAATAGTTAATAACTTTATAAGTGATTTAGCAAACATAAGTAAACTTCAGAGCAGAATACAGTGCCATTGAAAAGGATAGTGACAGTGGTTTGAACAGCTAAGTGAAATGAACTCTCTTTTTTAATGTATTCCTAGTGCATTTAGCATAGATTTATAGATCTTTGGTTCATAAATGCGATACTTCGCGATACTTCTAATTTTAACTTCTTTTTATTTCTTTTTCTTCCTTTTCTTTGGCTCCAATATGAGATAGAATAACAGCATTGTTCACAACTATGAGAAGCTAAGACTTTTGATTTTGGATCAAAAGAGGTTACCTGTCAGAAAAACATAACATGAAACAGGTATATTTGGCATGAAGAAATATTTAATTGATTATGAGATGCACTTAATTTTAATTGAAATGTAAGGGTTCAATACAGATGAAAACAGAATAATATTTATAAAATATATCTCGACTATATCATGATTGGGGTTGTGTGCAATTTTTTCTCTCTTAAAAAGATAGCAGCCAATGGTACTGAGCATAAAATTTCCAAAATGACAAGGGACTCTTTTTCATTCATTTTTTTTCTTTTTTAACGTTTGAGGTGCAACTCAAAAGGAAAGAAATATCAAAGATTATTTAGTATTGTAGTTATTTTTTTCTGGTTCTTGCAAAACAAGCACATTGACCAAAAAAAACCATCAATTATTTCAAAAGAAAGCACCTCATCCTTCTGTTCGGTCAATGCCTTTGCCAAGGCATTTACTTCGACTATCTTTTGAGCAGCAAATGCAAGCCATGACTTGATCTCATTATCCAACTTAGTCTCATTCACTAAATCAACTGCAGTGTGTAGGAGAGAACAGGAGGTAGAGACCACAAGCTTGTCTGCAGAAGAGCATATTATGTGGTTTTAATCAACATATATACATTCTTCATTCACAATAAAAAGTTAATAACAATATATACCTTTCCCAACGATACCCTCAAGAGTCTGTAAGGTACCAAGGGAGGATGCAAGATCATTGGCCCATATGTTCCTTCCATCAACCAAACCAGCAAATAGATATTTTCCAGAAGGAAATTCTTCCTTAATCAAATCAAGGGTCTTGGTTCCACGGACCAGGTCAAAACCAAATCCAGTAACACCCTTCAAAGAGGTAAGCGTTCTATATGCCTCGGCAGGAACATCAGCAAAGTATGTCTCAATCAGAACATTCAACCCAGATAAAGATGACTCTAGCTCAGCATAAGCAGAACTAAAGACTTGCAATATCTGAGAATCGAGATCCATGACAAGGGTGGGTTCTTCAAACTGAATCCACGTAGCCCCAGCTGCCTTTAGTTCAGCCACAACCTCCCTGTGTGTCGTCATAGTTGGAAAACTTAATTAAGGAAAGACCATTTCATACAAGCAAAAACTCTATTAGGAAAGGAGATTTCTTACTTGTAAACTGGAAGAATATTGCCAAGTAGGGAGAGGGAGGAGAAGGTTCTTTCAACTCCTTTTGCTGGTTTTGATAGCAACAAGTAAGAAACTGGTCCAATAATTACTGGAACAGTGTCAACTCCAAGCTGCATTTTAAAAATTAAATTATAAAAGCAACATTCAAGCAGAAGCTGTTAATTTTAAGGATTATTAAAACAAATATAAATTAGCTATATGCAGAGAAGTAGCGGAAAATGTAGAAGACTCAATAACTAACTGTTCAAAGAATTTTCGAACAATTACTCTAGGCACATCTCTTTCTGCTGTTAAAATTTTCCCGCACAAATTCCTTAGAAACAAAAATGATAAAACTTTGTTTGGGATTCTGTGATTTGGCTAAAACACAAATGGGATGGGCAAAAAAACCACGGGTTCGGCTATCCGCGGTTATCCAAACCGGCGGTTCGGTTTTATCCGATAAATTTCGGAGATGGGGGACAATTTCGGGTAAAAACCAAACATGAAATAACAGGTACGGTTCGGTTACGGTTATACTAAAAATTGTACCCATCCATACCCGAAATTAATTATATTTAATTAATTAAATTATATATTTAATAAATTAAATTATAAATCGAAAATTAATTATATATATTTTTGGGTTTTTTTCGGGGGGGGGGGTTCATAACTGCCCGTAACGGTTTTCGGGCGATTTTGGGTATAGGTTTTATAATTCAGTTCGGGGACGGTTATATCAAAAACCGTCCCCGTGCCCATTCCTTTACACAATAGCTTAAAATTAGGCTCTTATTTTACAAAAATGGTAGCCAAAAATAGAAAGGATATTGGCTGCCAAATGAGGGTGGTACATACAATATTTACAGTCAATGGTTCAATTAAATAAGACTGAGGTGATTTATGACAAATAAATATTTCAATCTGCAGACATGTAACAGTAGAAATCCATATCAGAACCCTATAAACGACTTTGTCCTACTTATATTGAAAAAAAACATTAATATAACTTGGCTGAGTTTCCCAACCACCTTTTCATTACATGTTATAATCAATAAATCATTTTTAGATTTCACCAACATTTCAACTTTTAACTAGCAGCAGTTCTAGCAACTTACTGTTTCACGTAATTGCTTTACTTGTGTAGTGAATTGCAAATTGTGACGATCCTAATGTTGATGATTACTTGCCCCAGTAAATGCCCCTTTTTTTCTATATCAGCTTAGTAACTTCCCGGTAAATAATGCTAATTATTAAATAATATAAGGAAAACAAAAACGAAAAAACTTATAAAAGCTGGGGTTTGCTTAGAAACCAGATGTCTAATTTCTAATAAAACAGACCGTTGAGTTGTCAGTATACTGATACTAGGTACGAAATAATTAGCTGACAACTCCACCTGTCTGCTTACATAGATAATACTTCAATGATATAGAAACCAGACATTTGGCTTCTTAGCAAATCTCCAATAAAGTTATTCAGTCTTACGGCTTTAGCCTCCTTGAATTCATTCACTGCTTTGTGAGATGCATAGGTGAACTTAACATCTGGGCTCAATTCAGGGACAATGTAATGACTGCACCGAGAAAATAAACCAACATATGTTAGCCACGTATAATTAACAGACACACTTGATTTTTAATAAAAATTGAAATATGAGTGAAGGATCATCACTCACTAATTGGTGTCAAACCACTTGGTCATTTCCATGGCAGGAACAGAGGAATTTCCCCTCGCCATGGAGAAGTAAACATCAAAGCCAATCTCATCACCCTTCCAACCATATCTTTGGGGAACAGCCCCAAGCATGGCTGTGGTGTCCAATACTTGATCATAGTAGGTGAAAGTGTTGCTTGGGATATACTTGATTCCAGAATCAGCCATGTGCTTCCAGGTTGATGACCGGATATCTGCACCCACGGTCTGAAGATCATCTGCAGTACTTTTCCCATCCCATAAAGATTCCAAGGCAAACTTGAGCTCTCTCTTGGGTCCCATGCGGGGATAGCCAACAATGTGGGATGACATTGCTCTATTCAATGGTATGACACAATCAATTCAATTTCTAGTATGTAAAAACTCAAATAATAAACAGTAATGCCGTATGAAGCATACAGTCTTAAGTACTTGGAAACAATAAGATCTAAAAGATAAAGTACACAAAAAGGGCATACCTGATGAATTAAGATGTCTGGTGGTATTTTGTTATTAAAATGGTACGAAAAGGCTATTACAATGAATATAATTTTATCCAAGAGTAAGAATTGTCTTCCATGGAAAATGCACCAATCGGTCATTACAAGTATCATTGTATATTGTTCCCACCAATACACTATACATCGTTATCTAAAACGCAGTCTTTTGGTCTTTGTAACACTGATCCTCTAATCTATATAAACATACTCAGACGAAAAATAGATGAACCATGATATCAAAGTGAAAAATTCCCTAGTTTACATGAATGATAAAGATAAGAAACCAACCAGGATTCGAATAGACTAACATTTTCGTCATTTCTTTAAGCTTTCATGCGCAACAATTAATGCCATGTCTTTAAAACATAAACCAAAGTACCGTACAACCTGAATGATGTAACGAACAATGACAAAAATTGGAAGGCTAAGCATGTCATAAAAGCATAAAATTCCTAGCTTCACAGCAATCAACCTCGGAAATTCCAAAATGCAAAGAAATAAAATAAAAAATCAACCAATTATTATCTGTTAGCCGGTTTAAAGCGTGTCATATAATCACAATCAATTCCATATAACCAATTTCATATTATGCAACTGAGAAATAGAAAGGACCGATCAAACAAAGACCATGATATTTGAATCAACCGCAAACGAATGCTTAAAAGGAAACTAAATGGATAGTAAAAATTTGACCTAGTACGGAAGCCAATGCGAAGAAAAGAGGGATGGTTTTTGGCAGAGAAGGAGGCTCTGGTGGTGAAGAAGATCGATAATTTGAAGGAGGAACCACAGGGCACTAGTGACTGAAGAAGAGGGACTACTTGCATTTATACTTTGTCTATTATTATCTCTCATTCTACCTATTTTCGGATCCAATTTCATTCGCTCTCTTTTATTATGCCTTTTTTTTCCCCTTTCATTCCAAATCGAGCTTTTGGACGTACTAGAAAAAAATGTGTTACCAAAAATATTTCATTATAACGGTGCGTCATGTTTGAGGCTAAACCAGGACTTGTGATTGAAGCGATGGCAGTAGTGTATACAGCCTTATTATATACTTACTACACACCGTCTGATAAATGAAAGATACTTTAGAGTGAGAAGCTATAACTTATCTTTAAAAACTTTAGCTCAATTTTTCTTTTTTCAACCACCCAAATCTATTAGCCTATTTCTTTCTATCTTCGTATGCATCCATCCTCAACCATCATCTCCATTCACCTCACTGCTCTAATCTAGATTTGCTTGTTTTTATAACCAAATATGTTGATAGTTTCTACCGTTGCTCATATTATTGGATTTTTTCATCACTATCTAACTACTATTTGTTTTTAAAATTTCCTTTGAGAAGTTTTCTTTATGTTGCTACCATTCTTAAAATCGTGGAGTTATGTTGTATTTTATTTTATTTTATTTTATTTTATTTAAGGAGTTTACTATGAAAGAATATGAAAATTACCGTTCCAAATTAATTTTTGTCATATTTTGAGGGATTGAAACACTTTCTATGTTATATTTTCTCAAATTTATGATTTTTATTTTTATTTTAATTTGATATCGTTATTGTATGATGATCAATTTATTGGTAGTCTTTTTTTTCCATTGTCAGTTTTGTGGTATATGATAATCCGTGATATCGATATTAAGTTTATCTTAAGGCCATTTATATAAATATTTGATGGTTTTTTCAGGGACACTGTGTAAAAATGTTTTGTAGCCAATAACTAAATCTGTGTTGGAGAATCAATCTAAAGAAAAAGATTGTTATGTTTTCTTTATAGTTCAAGTCAAGGTTAGTACTACAATATTTTAATGATTTGTTTTTTTTATAAATAAAATTACAATTATATTGTTTAAAATTCATCAATTTTTTTCTTTTTTCTAAACAAAATTCATCACAAGATACACGTAAAGTTTTATTATACTTCACCTTTTTAGTTATTTTGATGCATACTCATTATTAAGATACAAGGAAAGGAGATAATATTTGAATGATTTCGTTATATTATTTACCTTGAAAAAAAATACAATCAATAAAATATTTAAGTGATTCTCAATCAAACATCACTTAAGTCAAACAACTAAAATCATTTTAATTTATTAAATATTAAATAAAGTTATAATAGCTTTGACACTTGATAAATAATAATAATTATTATTATTATTATCATAAATACAATTAATGAAATTATATCAAAATTTATATTTAAAATTGTCGGCATGTGTAGTGAAGTAGAGAAATAGAGTTAGTGAAGTAGGAAAGTAGGGTGTGCAACAACACTCATGTGTGCAACATTGTTATGGTTAGTTTGTCTCCGGTTCTTAGTATACAAATACAATAACCATTGTATAGAAATTCAGAACAGAAATACATGAAATATATAATCATACTTAACGAAAACCACAATAGTTTGACATGGTATCAAAATAGATTACCTAAATAAACAAAATAGCTACGCTCCTACCTCTTACGTTATTTTCTGTTCTCTCGACACTGTTTTTGGCCGATCTGGTTTGGTAGATCAATTTTTCTGTTACTGGGATCAGGGGTGGCTGATTTGGCTTACTCTGTTTGTCTCCTACAATATGGTTTACTTCGTTCGTCTCCTCGGCAACCGTTTTGTGTTGTTGTCTTTTTGTGTGTGTTTGTGCTTTTGTCTTTGTGTTTTTGTCTCGGCAACATTCGAGTCGTCGTAGTCTCAGCTAATAGTTCTATTTGCCAAAGCTGTTGGGTCCAACGTCGCTTGCTCGTTGGAAATCGTATTGTCCTCCTATCTAGCACCGCTCTACAACCCTCACACCTATAACATATTACCTGGTACTTTGGTAAACAAACAGTAGTTGAATTGATAGACTCAATGGCGCCGCTCTACAGCCCTCACACAATGAACGTAAATGTTCTTGTGCAAATAGAGAAAACTAGGGTTCTATGTATATATATTTAGTTGGGTACGAGAAAAAAAAAAGGAAGAAAAGAAAGAAAGAGGAAAAAAAGAGAAGAAAAAAAGGAAGAAAAGAAAGAAAGAGAAAAAAACAGAATCTAGAGATTTAACTACAAATTTCATACTGAATTATCTGACTACAAAAATGACTGAGGTTCTGACTAGAGCTCAGACCACCTTACAACCAACACTAACTGAAGCATCAACTACCCTCATTGGCATCAACTTGGAAGGATCCAACTATGTCTTATGGTCCCAAGTGGTAGAGATGTATATTTTTGGCAAGGACAAACTGGGATATATTAATGGGGAATTTTCTCAACCTTTAAAAACTGACCCCTCATTCAGGAGATGGCGTATGGAAAATGCCATTGTCAAGGGTTGGTTGATCAATTAGATGGACTCTTCCTTGATTTCCAACTTTATTTGATTCCCAACTGCAAAAAACAAGTTTGAGATTCTACTGCTAAAACCTACTTTGATGGGACATATACATCTCAAGTATATGATCTTCGTTATTGGGTTACTCGTATGAAGCAGACAGGTGGATCTATTGAAAAATACTATAATGACCTTCAAGGGTTGTGGCGGGAAATTGATTTCTATCATCCTAACCCCATGAAGTATGCAAATGACATATAAAAATACAATTTCATCATACAAGAAGACCAAGTTTATACCTTCCTCGATGGACTCCATGACAGACTAGATAAAACTCGAAGTGATGTGTTTCAAATCAAACCATTCCCTGCGGTGGAACAAGCCTATGGATTCATTCGTATGGAAGAGGTCAGGCAGACCGTGATGATCACGGGTGCAGATACGACTCCAGAAGTAGTTATGGCTTTCAAATGGATCAAGGGACACCATAATTCGATGCCACCAAAACCAATAACTCTTTCTTTGGGTAGTAGGAAATCCACAGAAAATTCACCATCTGTTGACATAAAATGTACCCATTGTGGAAACTCCAAACACACTAGTGAAAACTACTTCAAACTATATGAGTATCCAGATTGATAGAACGATCTTCAAGCACGGAAAACCATTGGGAGAGCTATTGTGGCTACTATTAATGCATCAAGTAAAGTATTTCATATCTCTACTTGTAGTGATAATGAAGATTGGATTCTCGACTCTAGAGTTACAGATCATATGACATTTGACTCATTAGATCTCTCTAATACAACCCAGCCGAGATGGAGTTGTGTTACAAATGCCAATGGGGTCACTTATCCAGTTACACGAGCTGGAACAGTGACTTTATCTCCTTCATTATCATTATCTAATACATTATTTGTACCCTCTTTTTCACACAGACTAATGTATGTAAGTCAAGTCACTTCATATCTTAACTGTGTAGTATTTATGTATTCTACCTTTTGTCTTCTATATGATATTCTTACTAAGGAGATAATTGGGTGTGGTACTAAGATGGAAGGTTTATATTATGTGAATGACCTCAGTTCATGAAGAGCCAATCACATGCAACACATGGTTAGTAATAAGGAGCAACATATTTGGTTATGTTATCGTTGATTTGAGCATCCATCATTTGGGTATTTAGGGCAATTACAACCTAGTTTATTTTCAAATGTCACACACTCAGATTTCAAATGTGATACTTGTATCTTAGCAAAAAGTCATAGGGCATCTTATCCTATGAGTATGCATAAAACTATGATTCCTTTTGCTTTAGTACATTCTGATGTTTGAGGACCTTCCCTAATCACTACATCGTCGGGTCATCGTTAGTTTATAAATTTGGTTGATTATTGTACACGAATGACATGGCTTTACCTTCTCAAACATAAAGATGAAATATTTTTTATATTTCGCTTGTTTCACACCATGATTTAGACACAATTTTTATGAAAAAATTAAGATCCTTAGGTCTGATAATGGAGAGGAGTATGTTAATCAACAATTTCGGACATACTTGGACAACCATGGTATTCTCTATGAAATATCATGTTCATAAACCCCATAACAAAATAGGACCACATAGAGGAAGATTAAGCATATTTTAGAAACTACCCCGGCCTTACTAATCAGTGCACATATGCCTAGTAGATACTAGAGTGATGTTGTTACTACAACTGTGTATCAACTGAACCGTATACCCACAAACCTTACAAATTCAGACTTCATTAAATGTGCTATTTGATCATGTTACCTTGCCTACTATTTTGATGCTTTCGCCCCAAAATTTTGGATGTGTTGCTTTTGTCCATATCTATAAAAATCAACGAACTAAGTTGGATCCATGTGTTATCTGATGTGTATTCTTGAGATATGACATATAAAAAAAGGGATATTGATGCTACGATCCTAGTACTATAAGAACCTACATTACCACAGATGTTGCTTTCCTAGAATTTGAATATTTTTTCTATCACCAGTATCCAATTACCCTCTTCAGGGGGAGAGTTACGGTGAAGAACAAAATTGGCTTGATGTCGAAGTGTTAGACATTAGTAACAATCTGACATACTCGGATAATGCCAACAATATGGATAAGCCAGTACCTAGACCCGAACTTAGACTTTTAAGAACTGAATCTGAACTAGTGATTGAATCTTCAGAAGATGTAATGGTTGATGCACCCCTCCACTCTCTAGTACCCAATGATTCTCTTGCTGAGAATACTCCCAAGGTAAGCTATCCTATCACACCTTTACAAACTAATGTTATAGATACATATGTTGGTTATGTTCTATCTTTCAGACACAATCGAGGCAAACCTCCGAATCGATACTCTCCAAACAAAGAAGAACGATAATCCAAGTATCCAATAGCCAAGTATGTATTTACTCAAGGGTTATCAAAACCTATAAGGGCATTTGCACAAACACTATCCTCATGTCAAATTCCAAGTAGCATTGAAAAAACCTTATCTAATCCAAACTGGGATCAAGCTATAAAAGAAGAATTTGAGGCATTGTAAAAGAATAACACATGAGTGTTAAGTGAGTTACCTCGAGGGTGGAAAATGGTAGGATGCAAGTGGATTTTCTCCATTAAGTATAAAGCAAATGTGTCAGTTGGTCGATACAAGGCGAGGCTAGTAGCAAAAGGGTATACACATAAACATGGTATAGATTACTAGGAAACCTTCTCACTTGTGGCTAAACTAAAAACTGTTAGAGTTTTGTTATCTCTTGCAGCAAATTTAGATTGGCCATTGCACCAACTTAACGTGAAAAATGTCTTTCTTCATAGTGATTTTGAAGAAGAGATTTACATGGATATACCACTATGATATATTGTTATATCATGAAAAGAAACTGCATGTAGATTACAATGAGCATTATATGGACTAAAACAATCACCTCGAGCATGGTTTGGTAGGTTGATTTCAACAATGAGGAAATATGGGTTTCAATAAAGCAACTTTGATCATACTTTTTTTCTTCCTAAAACATTGATTGGGAAAAATAACAACCTTTATAATCTATGCAGATGACATGATCATTACAAGGGATGATAAAGAAGAAATCTCTAGGCTTCAAGAACGATTGTCAAATGAGTTTGAAATGAAGAACTTAGGAGGGCTCAAATACTTCTTAGGCATTGAGGTAACAAGATCAAAACAAGACATATTTCTTTCCCAAAGGAAATATACTCTGGACCTACTAGTAGAGGTAGGACTACTAGATTATAAATCTATCGATATTCCAATAGTCCAAAATCATAAACTTGGAGAATATGTGGACCAAGTATCAGTAGATAAACAAATATATCAACAGTTAATGGGTAAACTCATATATTTATCCAATACTCGACCTGATATTGCTTATGTTATGAGTGTCGTGAGTCAGTTCATGTACTGCCTAAGTGAAGACCATATGGATGTCATCATACGAATACTTTGTTATTTAAAATCCTCCCATGAGAAATGACTTATGTTTTCAAAAAATGGTCAATTGAAAGTCGTTGGATATACAAATTTGGACTGGGCAGGGAATATCAAGGATAAGAAATCTACTACTGGATACTTTATTTTTGTAGGAGGCAATCTTGTTACATGGAGGAGCAAGAAACAAAAAATAGTTGCCTTGTTAATGAGTGCTCAAAAAGCACTAAAATAACCATGATTTTATGCACATTAATTGATTAAAAATATATATATTTATATGTTTTATCATATATTTATATAAATTTGTCTTTTTCGGAATCAAGGGTATTTTTATTGTTTTTCAGGTATTTTGGCTTAAAAACGCAACTTAAAAACTCAAAGAGGAATACTGGAAGCAATACATCACAAATATATTAATAAATAAATGGGGAAAGGTCAACAAATATGGAAAAATTGGACAAAAATGTCATAAAGGACAAAAATGTCATAAAGGAAAAAATCGCGCCGCCGCGCCCCAGCGCCCAGCTCCCCCCCAAGCAGCAGCGCGCGGCACTGTTCATCCGCGGTACTGTGCAGACTCGGCACTGGTCATCCCCGGTACTGTGCAGCCGCGGTACTGTTCATACCCGGTACTGTGCAGCCGCGGTACTGTTCATACCCGGTACTGTGCAGCCGCCCCCCGTCATGCTGACGTCATCAAATGACGTCAGCAATCAATAATCCGCGTTTTTACATTTTTTTAACATTTTTTTTCTCTACTTTTTCTCTCCATCCTCACCTATAAATACCCCCCTTCCCTTCACTTCAAAACACACCTTCAAACCACACTTCTCTCTTCTTTCTTTCTCTCATTTCTTAGTTTTTGAGTTTTCCTTAGTTTCTTTCTTAGTTTCTAAGTTTTTCTTAGTTTCCTTCTTAGTTTTTAGTTCAATTCTCTTAGTTTTAGTGTTCTTCTCTTTTTGAGAGGAACTTGTAATGTTTTTGTAATAATTTAGTTTTTGATTCAATAAATGGGAGTGCAAATTCCGCTTGGAGGTTTTCTAGCAACGGGAATAGCGTCGAAGTTCTGTAAGGATTTTATTTTCTTTACAGTTATTTTTATGCTTTATTCTTACATGTTATATTTAATTTGTCTATGATTAAATTTAACTCTGCTAGCTGTTTATAAACATGATATAATAATAACGTTGTTATGCTTGCGAAATATTAAATAGGTGAAAATTTCTAAAATGAATTGATTTTGTTTTTATTCAAGATTTTATATTAAGAATGTTAGAGAGAAATATATTATTTTTCATTACAAACTTAAAACTGAAAATTAGATTTTAAGGTTTAGTTATCCGGTCTAATTTAGAGTAGTGCTCTTTTATTTGTTGGTACAATCGCCCGGTAGTTAGAGTGAAACTCTATTTCAAAAGTTTTTATAAGAATTATTATGTGAAAATGTATTGACAACATGTTTTCAATAGTGGTTTTAAAACTTGAAAGTTAGTACTCGGATAATTAAATTCTTATGTTTAATTTGGACACCTTGAATAAAGTTTAAACTGTCTAACCCCACCAAAGGTGGCATTTAAATGGTTCATTTTCAATCTCTTAGAAAAAGGAATTAATTTAATTAAGCATATTAGTTATCAACCCCACCCATAGGTGTTAATTGATTTGTTTAGTTAACAAAGAATATCTAACCCCACCAAAGGTGGTATTTATATAAAAAAGAGAGAATCAATAAAATATCAATTTATATCTTTAATAACCTAGATAATATGAGCAAGCATAATTAATTTAGTTATTATATCCATAAATACTCCGCTAATATAAATGATAAAATTTGCATGAATATTTATTGAATCTGTATATATGTTTATTTTTAGATAATTATTTATTGAATTTGTATTTATGTTTATTTTTATGTTATTAGATTATATTTAATTAATCTGTATATATGTTTATTTTATGTTATTAGATTAGGAACACAAAAACCAAACTATCGTGACAGGATGTTTAGGATTTAATTTCGTTTTTAAAAGTTTGAATAATAAATTAAAAACCACACACATTCCTTCCTTAGATCGACCTTGGGAGTATACTTATCATTTTCTTCGAAATGATTCGTGCACTTGCGAGAGTTTTATAAATATTAAAACCAAAGTATTTGCGAAGATCGGCGATGCCAGTTTTCGTTCATCACTTGTCTAACACTAAAGCTGAATTTCGAGGAATGGTCAAGGGAATATGTGAGCTTTTTTGGTTGAAAAAACTTTTAACTGAGATTGGTGTTGATCCTAACTCTGAAATGAACTTATTTTGTGATAACAAGGCAACCATTGCCATCTCTCACAATCCAGTTCAACATGATCGCATGAAGCACGTTGAAGTAGATCGAAACTTCATCGAACATAATCTTGAAGACAAAATTATTAAGCTTCTATTTGTTAAATCAGAATATCAATTGATATACTCACAAAATATGTGTCTGTAAAGAACTTCTACAGCTCACTTGACAAGTTGAGCATAAGAGACATATATGTACCAATTTGAGGGAAAGTGTTCGCGTGTATAATGGAGCAGGAAAGTATGGGTGTGCAACAACACTCATGTTGATGCAGAGAAGTATGAGTATGTAGCATCACTGTTAGGGTTAGTTTGCCTCCAGTTCTTACTGTACAGATACAATAACCATTGTATAGAAACATAAATACATGAAATATATAATCATACTTAACGAAAACCACAATAGTTTGATAAAAATAATCAATTATTTAAGGTAATCATCGTATAATTGTTTTATAATAACATCATAATATAATTAAATGTAATGATATAAAAGATCATTCATACATTTATCTTAGTATATTTTAGATCAACCATGAAAAATAATGACTAGAATATATTTTAAATCTTATGAAAATTAAGAATTAGAATTTGTCATAAATCATTTAGCTTATTCAACTAGGATATTTTATCACTTTATTTTTACAATAAACATTATGTTATTATCTATAAAAATGAGACAATTAATTACTTTTTGAATACCAAAATATTATTTTATTAATATTTTATTGATATAATAATAAAATAAGTTTAATAGGACAAAATTATCATTTTTATTTTAACAATTTAAAACTAAATTTAAATAGTACAAGTTACATTGTCAATTTTTTTTTTGTAAATTTTATATTTTATGGATTTTTTGATACTTTTTTATTGCATTTTCTGTAGGTATATTGTTTGAATTGAAACCACACATTTTAAAATATTTGAAATAAGGGTTACATTGGTTAAAAATTTATAAGATTAATGGTATTGGAATCGCATGGATGAATTCTTCCGAATTCATTATCGTCAAAAGCTATATAGATGGTGCGATCGTTGTCTTAACTCCAAGCCACACAATAGAAGTATGCCTTTCAACCGTTGGTACCAATATCCAAGGATATTGAACACGAAAGAACTCATTCATGTATTCCAGATCTTGCAATTTTTTAACCTTAATTTTGATTTTTGATACCGTAAAGTTTGTATTTTTGTTTTAAAGACAATACATAAAGAAAACATAATACAAAAAAAGTGCTAAAAAATATAGATTTTTTTTTATAAAATATAAATTTTATAAAAATAATTGAAAAAAAATAAAAAAATACTATATTGTTCAAAATCAATTTTAAACTGTTAAAATAATAATAATAATTTTTTTACAATTAAACTCACTTTTTTATTATTATAGTTTTTTAAATAAAATAATATTTCATTTTTCAAATATAATTAAAGTGCTTAATTTAAAAAAGAATGACTTAAATATTTGTTGTGAAAACAAAGTGATTAAAGTGTTATGATAATATACT
The DNA here is from genome assembly GCA_037013495.1 of Hippophae tibetana. Lineage (NCBI taxonomy): Eukaryota > Viridiplantae > Streptophyta > Magnoliopsida > Rosales > Elaeagnaceae > Hippophae > Hippophae tibetana. The sequence continues at coordinate 10,900,292 of CM072809.1, read as the reverse complement.
CAAATGACTCCTATATAAATTATTTGGTTAAGTTGGACAACTTAATGTTTATTGAATAATTTAAAAATAAATAAATTTAACATTTTTAAAATTATAATAACAAAAGAAACACCATCGTAAAAAAGTACATATATTTTGTTAATTATTTTTGTTTTTGTTATAATTTGGTTATTTATCATTTATTTAATTTAATTTATTCAATTTACTCATTTTGCTTATTTTATTATAGTAGAATTGGAAGGAGTGTCTAACATTATTTTAAAAGATTTTGATTTAATAAATATAACTTAATCTATTTTTGTTTGTAATTTATATGATTGATTTATGTTAGATATGATATTAAGATTAAATTTGTTCTTTATATTGTGCATCATGCTAGTAAATATTATAATTATTAAGTTATATTTTATTTTTATAATAAAATTTTTGTATTGTGAAAAAAGAAGTACATATGCCTCATAATTAAAAAAAAATGTGTTATTATTCTTATTATTTCAAACTTTTAAAGAAAGTATCTATAAAAATGAAATGAACAAAATTTAAGAAATTTAGAAAATAACGTTGCAATAAAACAATAAATGAGGAAATACAATTATCAATTTTATAAAATTGAGATATATTTTTGTTACTTTCAAAAACTTGATGGATTTGTAATTTTACCTTTTTTATTTATTATTTTAAGTTTGTACGTGACTATTTATGCAATTTCCATAAAATTAGAAATTATACCTCACCCGTTATAAATAAAATGGAATGTTCGTGAAAATATAAAAAGAAAAAGCCAAAATCGCAGAAATTAGAAGTCTTTCCCTCTCATTTCCTCGAAACGCAAAACCCTAGCGGTCTCGCCTTACTACTCTGCTTGTTCTCCTTCCTTGTTACGAATAACTCAACATCGACTACAATGTCCGCCATGCTGGTACACTCTCTCTTTCTCTTTCATTATTTTCTCTTTCAACATTTCATACATACTATCTATATCTGACACTGCTTTATCAATAAAAGAAGCTATATCTGACTCTGTTTTATCAATAAAAGAAGCTATATCTGACTCTGTCTTGGTGGTATTTGTGAAAATGCATAAAAAATGGAAAATAGCAACCACAGATCATACTGTTGAAGGAAGGTACGGACACTTCCCAAGGGAAGCCACAGATGGTGAGCAACATAAATGCGTGCACGGGTATCGCCGACGTGGTGCGTACCACGCTAGGACCACGGGGTATGGACAAGCTCATTCACGATGACAAGGGCAACGTTACCATCTCCAATGATGGTGCTACAATCATGAAGCTTCTTGACATTGTTCATCCTGCTGCTAAAATCCTTGTTGACATCGCCAAGTCCCAGGACTCTGAGGTACCCTTTGCTTATTTTATGCTGCGGAAATAGGATCACACGTTTTGGGTGGTTTGTGTTCACGAGCAATCTGTTTGGATTTTTTGCTGTTTAGACCATAGAAATTAGAAACGGTGACCCTGATCTTCATTTGTGTATAAATAACATGAGCTAGTTCCGAGTGGATATAAGTTTCAACAGATGTGAATTTCACGAGCTGAGATTTAGGAAGACTATTTGATAGTTATAGGATCCATCAACAAATCTGAAGGTAAAAAGAAGAAAAAAAGGTTGGGCGACCCGAAATAACAAGCTTATCTTTTTTTTTTTGGAGTTCGAGATACGATGGTCCATGATTTTTTTTATACCTTTGAGATGTTGTATGGCAATAAAAAGAAAAAAAGAAAGAAAGAAATGGGATATTAAAAAACTAGCCTGGTTAATGTCATTCTCTTATCTTCATGCATGCTGACTTTGTATTCATGCATAAGATTTAGGTCACCATACGAGCCATATACTTCACAATATTGAACTGTGCGGCATTTTTACAGGTTGGTGATGGAACCACCACAGTCGTACTTCTTGCAGGGGAGTTTTTGAAGGAAGCCAAGCCTTTTGTAGAGGATGGAGTCCACCCTCAAAATTTGATACGAAGTTATAGAACTGCTTGCAATCTGGTAATTTAGACAAAAGTGTTTTGAGGGTCTCTATTTGTGGTTGGATATTTGAACTGCTTTTTAACAGCTTATGTATGGTGAATATAGGCAATTGAAAAAGTAAAAGACCTAGCTATCAGCATAGAGGGAAAAAGTTTAGAAGAAAAGAAAATCCTCTTGGGAAAGTGTGCTGCAACTACACTTTCTTCAAAACTTATTGGTGGAGAGAAGGAGTTTTTTGCATCAATGGTTGTTGATGCTGTTATTGCTATTGGTAATGATGACCGACTGAATATGATTGGAATAAAAAAGGTATAGTCATTGGATGAAATGGTTAAAAACTTATTCTCTGCTTTTCTTTTTTGTATAGACTGAACGTTTATCCTTCCCACCTGAAAGGTTTCTATTGGTTCATTTGATACTTGCAAGTGTTATTGGTCGAAACAATTCTTTATCTGTAACAGATAGTATTGCTTTAACAGGTGCCTGGTGGTAATATGCGGGACTCCTTTTTAGTGAATGGTGTTGCCTTCAAAAAAACGTTTTCATATGCTGGATTTGAGCAGCAGCCAAAGAAGTTTCTGAAACCCAAAATACTCCTACTCAACATTGAGTTGGAACTGAAATCTGAGAAAGAGAATGCTGAGATAAGGTTAGATCCTATTTCTCATTGTATTTAAAGACGACAATTTAAAAGTTAGTTGCTTAAATGACTAGCCTTTTCCATCCTTGCAGACTTTCAGATCCATCACAGTATCAGTCCATTGTTGATGCAGAATGGAATATAATTTATGACAAGTTGGACAAGTGTGTTAAAAGCGGGGCAAAAGTTGTTCTTTCACGGCTGGCTATTGGTGATCTAGGCACACAGGTAACTATTTTTCTTCCTGTATAAGCATCCATATATGCTCCACAGTCGACTCTAAAGGAACAATTAATGTCAAATGTTTGGCTTTTGACATTTAAATAACTCAGCTGTCATTTAATGGAGAGTTTCTCCTAAGGTGTACAGCTTCTCCTTTGTCATTTTCTTTGCTAAGAGAATCGGAATGTTTTTTTTATTTGTTCTTTCCTCTAGCTGGTGGGAAATTTGTTCGAGCATAAATCAAGCATATGTTGATGGGAAATTGGTCCATGGATGTGAGGTTTGGAGTGATGAATTTTTAGGTTTTGACATAACTTGATATGCATGTAAAATCTTCCATGGGGAAGTTGGTGGAAGAGGTTATTATGTATAGTAGATACTTTGGTATTCTTTCTCTTATTGAATTGGTTGGTTAAATTGAGTGATTGGCTGATCGCTTCCTTTCCTGATATTAAAGAACATGTCCTGAAAAGTTTCATATAGTATATTAAAGTTTCATTGGCATTTATCAAACTTTATTTTGCAAACAGTATTTTGCAGATCGAGACATATTCTGTGCTGGTCGTGTAACAGAAGAAGATCTACAAAGGGTAGCCGCTGCTAGCGGTGGAACTGTACAGACATCCGTGAATAATGTCATTGATGAGGTTGCTTCTCTATGTTTTTTCATAAGAAAGAATAAAGATGCTATTCCTTTGCTGTTGCAATGATTTTTTTCCTTCCTTTTACGATTTATGAATAATTTTTCTTTGTTCTTGATTAGCTAAAATCTGAGCTCTTTTTTTTCTCTTGAAGGTACTTGGGGAGTGTGAGATTTTTGAGGAAAAGCAAGTTGGAAATGAGAGGTTTAATATATTTAGTGGGTGTCCATCGGGTAAAACAGCCACAATAGTCCTTCGTGGTGGAGCTGATCAGGTATTTTGTTCATAAATTAGCACTGTTGATTAAAAAGAAATGAAAAAAAAGAAAATTTCTGTACAGTTGTTACTAGCTCTATTTGTTTTTCTGATGTGCCATTTACTCCCCTCTTATTTTGCAAATTGATTTTTTTTATCCTGCAGTTCATTGAAGAAGCTGAACGAAGTTTACATGATGCAATCATGATTGTTAGGAGAGCTATGAAGAACTCAACAGTTGTTGCTGGTGGTGGTGCAATAGATGTAAGCGTCTTTACCATTGATAATGTGCTTGACATGTATCTGGATTTGGTTGATGTACATATATTGCTACGTTTGATGCTTGTGTTGCAGATGGAGATAAGTAGGTTCTTGAGGCAGCATGCTCGGACAATAGCTGGAAAATCGCAGCTATTTATTAACTCTTATGCAAAGGCTCTTGAGGTTTGTATTTTCGATTCTGCTATTATTCTTAGCTGTAAGGGATTGAAACATTTTTGCATGCTTTATTTCTACTTGGTGTTGCGTGGTGTCATCTGAAACATATTCCTTACTCTTTAAACAGCTAACTGACAAGTAGGAGATAGAGTTGGTGAACCATGATATGTATAAAATTGATCTACAAACTTTATGTTTTATTAATATATATATAATTTTTTTAAACATTACGCAAAATGAATTTGTATGTATCATATACTTACAAATATTGTGGGTACACGGGCCAATCCATAGATGTTATACACTAGTTTCCTACTTGGGTTCAAGAGTAAACATCCAGGTTCCATTGCCTCTGTTGGGAAGAGATTACTTGAAAGAAATAACCATGCTGCTTGTTGTTGAATGAATTCTTGAGAACAGCTAATAAGTCAACTTCTAAAAATAAGACTTCAAGGCTGGCCTGATTAAATTTTACGATAATTGATTTGAAAAGTTCCAAGGTTTTTGTTTTGTTATGAAAGTATGAGGTGTTTTTGGAACTTTCTAGGCTTAGAATGGATATCGGAATTGGCTTCTGTTTAATTTTATGGGTGAATTCAATGGTTTTGAAGCTGGAAAGTCATCTATTACTCGATTAATAACTTATCCTCATCCGGATCAAAAGTTCTTTATTCAATGGTTTTGAAAGGAGTGTTATTTGTACTCTCTTTTCATCTTTTGAATGGAAATCTCTTTTATTTGTGCTTGTCATAAGTGAGTTTAATATTTTGCAGGTTATTCCACGACAACTCTGTGACAATGCTGGATTTGATGCAACTGATGTACTTAACAAATTAAGACAAAAACATGCTCTTCCATCTGGTCTGTCTCCTGTAGATTTTTTTTGTCGACATTTTAAAATCCTTTTGATAAATAATCATGTCTTTCTTGTGTCAAAGTTTTCTGATGAAAAATGATATTATGCATTTATTTCTCCTCTGTTTTTGATACCCTGTTCTCAATTCCTTTGATATAAAAAAGGATTGGTAATGCTAAACAAAACAAATGTCTAGTGACTGGATTTGTTGGATTGAGGATAGCTTTAAATTTATTGTTTGCAACTTTGCCAACTCTTAGAAAAGTAATAAATTTTCATAATTTGGCTTACTTAACCAGGTGAGGGTGCACCTTATGGAGTTGACATTAATACTGGTGGTATTGCTGATTCATTTGCTAATTTTGTTTGGGAGCCAGCTGTAGTGAAGGTGCTGTGCTGTCTTTTATACTCTGTTAATAAGACTAACAAATAACATTTACAGGTGCAATAAACCCATATTTTGGTAAATGTTTTTAAGCTGTTTTCATGTGCTCTTTATTGCAGATTAATGCTTTAAATGCTGCAACTGAGGCAGCTTGTCTTGTTTTAAGTGTGGATGAGACGGTGAAAAACCCCAAGGTAATGAGAATATTATTCCTTAATAATCCAATCAAGTTGCCTATATTGAGAAATTTGATCTGATTTGTCAGATCCGGATTGAATTGGATTGACAGATTTTATTGTCGGATAATATTGCGATTGGAAGTATATAATTCGTTTGGATTGACAGGTTTTATAATCTATTTCAATTCGATCATGATCGAATTACTATTAAATTATAAATAAATATATATTTTATTTATAATGTGTTATATTCAAATATTATATATACTATACAACAATTACATTAAATTACTATTTTAGTTTAAAAAATAAGTATAAATGTTAAATCTCTATAATAATTCAATAATTGTCCAAGCATATTTATTGTTTTGATTTTCTTAGTTGACTTTAAATAATAAATTTTACTAGAAATGCATCAATTTTAAATTTTAATGTTGTGTATATCGTGTTTTATATGTGACGATAATTTATAAATAAATTTCAAAATCAATGTGACCTTATCAAATCTGAAAAAATCGATCTGCTTGATATCAAATTGGTTCGGATTGGGTTTAGATTGAAAATCTTCAAATTCAGATTAGATTGTGAAGAACATACAATTTTGATATGTTGTCCACTCCTACTTTGAGATACAAATCTGCCCATTATTTCAAATTGAATTGGGTTATTGCTTTAAAAGTTTGTACACTATATAATCCTATTCTTAGGAACTGTTCAGTTTTCTTTGTATAATTGTTTGCTGTTTTTTCCTTGTTACTATTTAGTATTTACATGTAAAGAAATGGGTTTTTGCTCATGTTAATCATATATGACTGTCAGCATCTCACTAGATAATGCTTGAATCTAGCAGAGAGGTTTACCACCCTATATGAGACAATTTGGGAATTGGTTGGTTTGCCCATGAATTTGTAATATAGTTTCCGTTTCTTGCTGTCTAATTCTTTTATTAATTGATTGAGGTGGTCACACGTTCTAGTTTATTCTAGTCGACTATTAAAGAATAGAACACTAAGATTTGTTGAGATACAGCGGTTCCTATTCTGTTGTGCTTGTGTGTCTTGTTATGACTGGTCGAATTGCATTTGACCTTGCAGGCTGCAGCTGTGCAAGTTAAATTTTTTTGGCACCAAGTGATTGAATTTGTCATATATTTTCAGTATATTAGTGTGTAATTCTTCTATCAATTGATTATAAAAGGTCACATGTGAGTGTATTCTAATTGACTGATTTGTAAGAGAACGTTAAGACTTGTTTAGCTGCAGCTGTTCCTTTTGTGTGTGCTTGTGCGTGTAATTTATCAATCAATTGATTGAATGCTGTCTTATAATGTCGACTCTAGAATTCAATTATTCAATATACTTAAAACTGTTTCTGAATGTTGAAAATGCAGTCTGAAAGCGCACAGGGAGAAGCTGCTGCAAGTGCCATGGGTGGTAGAGGACGAGGAGCAGGTTTCCCTGGTCGTGGTCGTGGAATGCGCAGGCGATAGATTCTCCATGCCTTAAAAGATGGCAGGATTTTATGCAGTTTTGTTCTGTAACTTCGTTTAATGGCATCCTTTTCAGCTGTATTCTGTTATAAATCCTTTTGTAAGTGGGTATGTTATGGTTGATTTGGCTTGTATTTTTTGTCGGACATTTATGATATTCGTGTGTACGGACAAAATATATGCATCAATCTGTTGAAGTTCTCAAGGATTGTGAGCTTAATTTTTTTAAAAAAATATATTTAATTTAAAAATTAAAATATTAATATAATATTTATTTTATTCTATTATTTAAAATATTGATATTATTTTTCATTTTTTAACTATCTCGTATATGTTTTCAAGTAAATAAAAAATATTTTTAAGAATAAACAAAATTTAATCTAATTATTTTAAAAGTTGTGTTTTAATATTTTCTTTTTGTATGTAATAATATGTATATAAAAAATATAATATAAATATATGTTTGATTTTGGTTAAACATATTTGATATTGTAATAATAATTTTCACTTTACGTCTGATCGATTAAATTTATCTTTGAATGAACTGTTCGACTACGGTTTTGTAAGACAAGTGTATAAAAATTAGACATGAGTAGCAGTATGTGTTAACATGAATATTTTAATAAAAGAAATGTGAACAATGCTTTGCATAGTGATAGAAAGATATTCTAAAATAAGATAAATTCAAATTAAATTATGAATATTGATATAATTCAACCTTATTTTATAAGTTATTCCTTTTAAATAAGGTTAAATGCAATAAGAAGTGTTTCGAATCATAATATAATAATATATTTTTAACAAATATCATTTAATGTTGTTCGAACTTGTGACTTGAAATAGAGGAAAGTACTGAGATTATTGAAGCGCCGTGAAAAAAAAGTTTCTCCTTATTTGACACGAAAAATGATAATTTTTTGAGATTTTTTATTTTTTAAGGATTATTTTTAATTTCTATGTAAGTAAAAAAAAGGTTATATATAAAAATTAAAAAAAGTAGGCATTTACTTCTATTATTATTATTGTTTTATTTTGTTTGGTTTCACTTTTTATATATTTATTTTTTTTAAGTTTCTAACTGTCTCCTTTTATCTATCTTTTCTTATTTTTTAGTTAGTTAAAAAAAAACAATAATTATGTGGTTGCATGAAACATTAAGATCTAAGTAAATTTTGTCAAAAATTATAGTTATTAAAAACCTTAGTGCAACTATTTTATTTTTAGAATCTTGCGGAGAGTGATTTTATAGGAAATATCGTCTTGTCGTTCTTTCCCGGGAGCTTTCTCAATGAATACTAATTGTGTTGCTAGATTGTTGTTATTGTTATTGAAAAATATTTGTTTTATTATTTTTTATATCTTTGTTAGATTTAGTTGTCAAATAAAAATTAAAAATTAAAACAAATACAAAAAAGAAACTAAAAGAAAAAAAATTAAAGAAAGCTAAAGTATGAGTGATTGTGAGGACAATCCTGTTAGAACTCTTATGCTATGTTTGCTTGGAAAGACTAAAAAGGAATTCAAATTTATTATTTCCATTTGTCTATATTGGTTGGGTTAAAAAATAAGTCAAGAATGAAATCGATTTCTAAAAAAGAAGCAATCACAATTTCTTCTCTCCTTTAGAAATCACGATTTCATTCACATCTCATTTTTTTTTTCAATTTTACCTCATTTCAAATATAATCCTAAAACTCAATCCCCAATCCCCAAACCCTAAATCCTAAATCACTAAACCTTAAATCCTAAATCACTAAACCTTAAACCCTAAATCCTAAACCCCAAATCCTAAAACCCTAAACTCTAAATCCTAAATCTCAAATCCCTAAACCCTAAACCCCAAACCCTAAACCCTAAACCCTAAACCCTAAATCCTAAAACTCTAAACCCTAAATCTTAAATCTCAAATCCTAAAACCCTAAACCCTATTTAGAAAAATAATAATTTTAACCCTAAACTAAGTCACAAATATAACTCTAAACTCTAAACCCCAAATTCCAAATTCCAAATCCTTAAACCCTAAATCTCAAATCTCAAAACCTTAAACCCTATTTAGAAAAATAATAATTTTAATAATATATATTTTTTTAAGTAATAATTATTTAGAAAAATAATGATTTCAATAATATATTTTATTTGACGAAAAAATAATAATTAAATGATATTATTTAAACTTTATTGAATATAAGAGTATTAAGATAATTTATAGTTTTTTCATTTCATTCTAGTGTTAAATCAAACACTATAATACTCATTCCTTCTTTGATTTTAACGATCAAACCAAAAAATATTGTTTCATTTTCTTTCCATTCCATTCTATGAACCAAACACCACCTTAAAGATTATCTCCACCTTACCCTACAACCACACCATCATGCATAATGTTTCCCTCCTAACACATCACAAATGAATTTTAAGCTTGAAATGATACAACTTTTGCCCAATTTTCATGGTTTAGATAGTAAAAATCCATATCTACATATTAGGGAATTTGAAGAGGTAGTGGTCACCTTTCATAACCAACAAAATGCTATAGACTTTGTTAGGTTGAATTTTTTTCCTTTTTTTTTTCCCTAAAAGACAAATAAAAAAATTGGTTATAATCTTTGAGAGAGAAATTTATAGGTACATCGGTGAAAATGATCCAATCATTCCTTAATATATACTTTTTTTACCATAAGACTAATAACCTTGAAAGATAAATCTCAATGTTTTTACAAAAAAAGATAGTGAAACTCTGTACAAAGAATAGGAGAAGTTCAAAGAGTTACTAAATATGTGCTTACCAATTAACGCTTAGTTAGCTACTTTTGTGATGGTCTAATAATTAGGGAATGTCAATTTATAGAAATGATGTAAAATAATGAGTTTCTTAAAAAATACTCTAACAAATCCATAAACAACTTGGATGAGTTAACTGAGAAAGCTCATATATGGACAGAACCTAGTGTTACTGATAGCACCAATTGGTCGTGACCAACATAAATCGACCATGTAAGAGATGAAGATAATCTTAACGCCAAACTATAAGTTTTGACTAGGGAATTAGAGGCTATAAAAATAAAAAAAATAATATAACTACTCATATGGTTGCAAGGGTATAAACTCAAGGTATATGCTTTATTTATGGGACAATAAAATACTTAGCTCAAAATTACCCAACCTTTAGTGAGATGAGAAAGGTTTATGAAGAACAATGTAATGTTGTAGGAATGTTTAGAAAACCCTACTCAACTTACTCAGAAATATACAATTTTGGTTGGAGAAATCATCCAAACTTCAATTAGAAGTCTGACAAATCCATACACCCAACAAAAATTAGAAAACCAAGCCACAAAGAAATTACCTAACACATCAATATAATGCACCACCGAATAAGAATCCTTTAGAGGAATACTTAAAATCATTTATGGATGCATATGGTAAAATTAACCAAAAGCTCAAGGATATACTTACACAAGTGGTAGAAGAAAATACAAAGATCAAAAGTTATATCATTAAACCGACCAACACTCTCACTATACAAGAGCGAGGAAAGTTTCCCTCTCAATCTCAATCCAACCCAAAAGGCCAACATATGGCACACACATCTACCATTGATGCACATAATGGTAAAGACGTCAATGCCATTTCAATTTGTATTGGTAAAATTTATGATGAACCAACTATATCAAGTCTACCAACCAACACAACCACTAACACCATCACGAGTAACGCTGAAGACATCCCTTCAAAGGAAGTATAAGTTTTAAGTTTAAGTACCCTTTTCTCAAGCCTTATTATCCAAATGAAAAAATCTTCATAAGCAAGGTGAGATTCTTGAACCCTTGAAACAAATTAAAATTAATCTTTCCTTATTACATGTGATCAATTAGATATCCGCTTATGTTAAAGCAATCAAGGATCTATACACCATGAAAATAAGACACCATGTCAAAAAGATTGCATTATTGACAGAGTAGATCAGTGTGGTAATTGTACAGAAGAAATCATTGAAGTACAAAGATCCTAGTTATCCCATAGTTTCCTACCAGATTGGGATGAATGAATTTGGTCAAGTCCTTCTACACCTAGGAGCAAGTGTCAATTTGATATCTTATTCTGTATATTTGCAACTTGGACTTGGAGAGATAAAACCCACGTGTGTGTACTACAATTAGTTGACCATTATGTGCAAAGACCAAGAGGGATACTTGAAGATATTTTAATCTAAATCGATAAATTCTAATATCTTAATGACTTTATAATTTTGGATACTCAATCAATGGTTAACATAGTCAAAGATCTCACTTATCCTAAGAAGACCTTTTTTTTGCTACAACAAATTGCCTTATAAATTGTAGCTTATGAAACTATCTTTTGGGAATATGATTCTAGAGGTAAATGTTTTTCATATATGGAAGCGACCATGAGACAAGGATGAGTACTATCAAACCTACATGTTAGACACACTCATTGAGGAGGAAGTAAATGATAAGCTACTAATATACTAACAATCATTTTTTAAGAATCCAATCGATGCAATTTTTTTGGAAATAAATGGACAACAATTAAAGACTTATGTGAATAAGGTAGATAATTCTATGTGTTTTGAGGAGATTCATCTTTTGTCTTATATCTACCAATGTTGATCAGGTTCTATTTTTCTGTAAATTAATTTTATTTATCTCTTATATTTTATTCGCTTTTAGTTTAGTTTATTTTATGTTTTTCTCTCTTTTGTTATTTCTTATGTTTTTATCTCTAGTCGACACACTTAAGGAAATTTTTATGGAAAATATCACACCTTCAATAATATCACACCCATAAAGTGAGTGAGAATAATATAAAGGAGTATTAGGCTCACCAAGTAATAACAATATAAAATTATGCATAAAGTGCCACCATTACCAACCTATATCAAACCGCAACTATGTTAGCAATAATCAATGTCAAATTTGGTTATTTCAACAATCACTAACCTAGATACAATGCCCAGGTCAAATGAAATTTGCTTAAACACTAAATCATTTCTACCTTTCCAGGCCCTTCACATTGCACCCATAAAATTTTCAAGAATTTCATTACCATCCACCACTTTGCTTGCCCAAGTTACGAGTGCCTGATAAAAGCCTATGAAAGAGCCACTTTCATAAGAGAAAAAAACATATCATGGCACAGAGTATTTAAAGATAGGATTAACTTTAGTGCACCCTAAGAAAAAACGAGAAACTGACTCTACTGAGGAAGTACACAAATGACAAGTAATAGAATCAATAACACACCGTCATTCCGACTAGGGGTGTCCACCGGTCCAGTTTTGGGGAAAAAAATTTAATTGGACCAGACCGAAACGTGTGAAACGATTTTAATTAATAAAAACCGGACCGGATCAGACCGTTTTATTTATAAAACCGTTCGGTCCGGTTTGGTTTGATTCGATTTTTGGACACCTTTAATGAAAAATAATGTGAAATTTTAATATATTTATTAAACCGGTCCGATCCGGTCCGATTCGACCGGTTTAAACCAGATCGGGCCGTTTAAAAAACGGTTTTAATAAATACAAACAAGATCAGACCGTTTGATTTGTAAAACCGTTCGGTCCGATTTTACGTTTTGATCCGATCCGGACTAGTTTATAGACACCCCTAATTCCGACAATGAAAATCGTAAACATTGCCAAAAAAAAATGTCAAATCTTAAGAGAGCATGAGTTTTCACATAGACTTCTAGATAAGCTTGTTAGTTGGGGTCTAGTGGCCACTAGAGATCGGTCTACCAAGAATCTCCTAAGAAACTGAATAACTAGAATACATTGAATAAACACCGGATGAGTTATCATGCCAAACTTGTGAATCAACAAATCAAAAAAGAGCAATTAAATTTTTTTATATTCGCAACGTCTTCACTACAGAACAAATGAAAAGCACGTTGAACATTCCAATTTTTCGTACTAGGATCTATAAGTTGACTTACTCACCTTACACCATTCACCCCACCACGCTCATGAAAGTAAGGATCCCAAACCAGCAGAGGGGAACAAGCCCATATGAAAGTAACAGCTTTTGTAAATTTGTGCTAGCAAAGAATTTACGGATGATAAAAAGATTCAACAAGAAAATATGACTAACTAGTAACTAGAATGTCATGGGCTAGTGAAAAAAAAAAAATCCGAAGGGCGGCAATTTTGGGTTGTATTGTTTTCAATATTTTAGAAGGGCTTCCACAGTTTTGAAAAATCTATGGCAAGAATTTCGGAAAACTTTTCATTTGTGTTTAATATTCTAGGAGGTCTTCTAGAGATTTTTATATATTGTTTAAATAATTGGATCAAGCCCTAAATTTGGTTTGAATGCTTTATAAGAAGATTTTGGTACACTGCGCTATAACAACACAGGCTAGAGCTTTTTTTTTTCTTCATATTTTGAGAAGGCCTTTCAAAGGCTTTTTAAAACTTCACAAAATATATGAAAAGCTTACCATTTTTTTGAAAAATTACTCCAAAACACCATCTAAAACTTCACAAAAATATTCTGAAAAACTTATACAATTTTGGAAAAACACGATCCACAATTCTGACATTTTTTCCCCCCACCTTGTGTTCACCCATCTAAAAATAAGTCAAGAATCGAATATAAAATGTTCAGTGTATAAAAAAATACCAGAATTATACAAAAAGTGTATAAAATAGTACAAAAAAAGCTAAAAATCAAATTGTTATTTTCACTTCAATAATTGATCGATGAATTCATCCATTAATAGTGACACTTATGTGTATTAATAATAGGATTAAATTGGATTTATCATACATTTTGGAATTAGTAATTTTTGATGCAATATTATTATTTTGGTATCCTTTTTTATCACTATTATCAAATGGGACATATGAAATAATCCTATATAAATTATTACATTTTTTACTCAAATTTATCTATAATCTCAATAAATTAAAATAACTTAGATATACTAATTACTATTAAAAATTAACTAAAATATAAACTAATAACTTAAATAGAGATATTTCATGTACTCGATTAAAAATATGAATAAAAAAATATCAAAATAAAAATAAAATTAATCCAAAGGTACCAACCTTTTTATTGTGTAAATAACAAAAATAATCTGTGATAATATTTTTACCCTAAAAAAAGTCACATCAATTATAGCTCCCTCTCAGGTAGAATTGGACCACAGCTAATCATGGTACTCTCTCCCCTTACTTGTGTTTTCATATATAATATAATAAAATAAAACGGTAAAACTAAAATTTCTTATTGGTGCCACTTGCTATTTAGTTTCCCTATTAATCTTTTAAGATGGAAACCAACCCAATGTTGCTTACTAATATGTACCCTACAAAACTTCATGATCCATATTAGAAGATAAGATAAAACCTTATTAAAGGAGATAAGCTTATGGAAGCTACAAATAGAACATTGTTGATGTTATCTAGCTGCTAGCAGCAGACCAGCAGCTTAGTAAAGAGACCTAGAACAACACAGACTACACAAATATAATAAAAACCTAAATTAGCTTCCTTAACAGTCGAAGTGCCAAAGCACTGAATGGTAATGTAGTTAAACGACTTTCCTAAGAGTACGTAATACATGGTAAAAGCAATCAGTTACTACTATCCTTTGCCTTGTATTCCCATTTTCTTATGCCTTCAACTTACCATTTGTGCCTGTCTTTTTGGGCCAAATTCCTCTCTTGTCGCTATCAATTTTCTTGGCTGCAACTGAACATCCATCTTTGCGGCCCCCTTTACCACTAACCTCTGCCTGTAGCTTCCGTCTCCTCATCCTATGCTCTAGCCGTATTCCTTTTATAGCTCGAACCCTTTGCTCAATTTCCAGAGCTTGTGAGAAGTTCCAGATCCTCACCACACCTTCTTCACCACCACATACAATTCGATCAGCACCAATGTCTACGGAAAACAGATTGCTCCCAAATCCATGTAACATTCTCTGGGGAGGTTCCACGTTACTTTTATCTACTTGTTTAGCATTTAAACCAATCTTGCCTGTCCTGAGCAGTTTTCTCACATCAATTAGTGATAACTTCCCATCACTTGAAGCTGAAACAAGCCATGGAAACTCAAACCCTAAGGAATATACCGGACCTGAGTGAGGAATCCATGTCGCAACCTTCAAAGCATGAGTCTCATGATATTTCCTTGATATCTGAAACATACAAACTGCACCATCTTCCCCTCCAGTAAAAAGGAAGTCTCCAGTGTGGCTTCGAGCAAGAGAGTAGGTATTACCAGCATGGGCATTATGAATAATGGTCATCAAATTTCCATTACTAGTGTCCCAAAGATATACATCTGAGCCAGACGTGCTTGCAATTGTAGAATCATGTGGGACAAGTCCCCAAACCCAGTCACTATGCTTCAAGACCTTTAGGCATTTCAGTGTTGAACGATCCCATAATCGAACAGCCATGTCCCATGAACCACTATAAATCCTTGTAAGGTCCAATGCGAGAGAAGTGACAGGCCCCTCATGGCCCCAAATACGGAACTCAATGTTTTGGCACTGAGAACCCCTAATGTCAAACAAGTGAGGGAGTCCCTCCACTGCCCTCCAACAATGGATAAAACCATCAGTACCAGCAGCAACCAACAGTTTTGTGTCGGCTGCAACAGCTCGGATGGTACAACCAAGGGGTTGTGATGATGAAATAGATAACCCTTCTTCCATGTCCCACATTCGAACAACTGAATCGTAACCTGAAGTAAATATCAATTTGGCCGAAGCCAAAAGGAAAACCGTGCGAACTGCTTCGGTGTGACCATACAGAACATCAATACTATATCTTCCCATAAAAATCCTACTCCTAAATTCCCTCTCCACAAATATTTCCTTCCATGATTTCTCATTGTATTGTTCCGAGTCCAAAAGTGCCAAACCCCACCTAGAACAATAGAATTCCTTCCAAACACGGTGATCAGATACAAGCCGACACAAGATCGTTGAAGCACAAGAGACAATGCCTAGCTCTTTGGGACCAAGAAAATTCAGAACTTCGGATATCAATGCTGGAGGAAGGTCGGTAATTGACCGACGACAAGTGGGGAAAACATTGTTGTCTGTTTTCCGGTTACAAGGTGCAGAAAATCCTTTCTCAAGTTTGGGCTTCAAATCAGGTTTTGCAACTTCAAAATTTTCACTTTTTGGGTAGTTATCTGAGGTTAGTTCTGAAATCTTAATTTCGGGTTTGGAATTAAATTGAATAGAATCACTTTGTTCTTCACTATGACTTTCTAAGGAACCTAACAATTTCTTGGAATCCTTAATGATACCTTGGCATACAAATTCCATAAAACAAATTGAATCCCCCTTAAATTACAATGTTTAGAAAATGTATTCCCTAAAAAAGATGGAAACCCAGAAAATATTTTCCCAATAATTTACAAATGTTTAAGAAAAGGGAGTATAACTCAGAAATCGATTCGAAGGAAAAAGCTAATAACCCTAGATCTGGGGGTTGCAAGAAGGGAATTGGGAATAGGAACAATGGGAATTGGGAATAACAACAAACAGAAACTCAGAAATCGAACCAAACATAGAAGAATTTGAATTGAAAAAAAAAATTCAGAAATCAACGAAGAGAAATTAAGTATATTCGTATTTCGTACCAATATTTTGAGCAAGAAAATGAGAGAAGGGAAAGGTGAGGCGGTGGCTGATCTTCGTCGATCCGAATGTGAGACAATTAGGGAATGAGGGCAAATGTAATGGGGTCGAAAAAGGAATCGAGTATATCGAGTCAGGCCTTATTATTTCGGAATATTCATAAAAGGACTCCTCTTTAGTATTTCTTCAATTGAGGGCCCTTACTAAAAAAGAGAGCCCAACTTCGGATATATCCCATAAGCCTACGAGGATATCCCTACCTATATAATAGATAGATGAAGCGCATTAAAGTCACTTTGTTTTATAAAAGATCCACTTTACCCAATTTTTTTTTAGTGATTTAACTCAAATCATTTTGATTTAATAAAAACAATAAATTTATTTTTAAATTTAAATTAAAAAAATATGAGTTATTGATTGGAAATCAATCAGCTCCTTTCATTTGCCGTCAATTTCTTTTTAATTTTTTTTTAAATAATACAATCTCATGATCATAACTATCTTATTTTATATGTAAGTTTTTTTTTTTAAATATTAACATTATAAAATTACATAGATCTACTTTTTGACTTTTGAGCATATAACTAATTTTTGTTAAAAAAATATATAACTATTTATCATTCATTTTTTCTTTAAGAATTAAATCAACAAGCTTTCAATTAAAAAATAACAAATTATAGATTTAGGGAAGGAATTATTAAGAAAATGTGAATAAAAATTACAATTATTAACAAAATCTGTTTCTTTCAAAACTCTAAAATATACCTTACCTACATATAAAAACCAAATTTCTTTAATTTAATTATTATAATTATTATCAAAATAAATAACAAATAGTTATATTCTCTCAAAAAAAAATTATTTATATGCTCAAAAATCAAAAACGTCGAATGCACGTAGCTCTACGAAGTCCTTTATATTTTTACCTATAATATGAGACATTTATAAGCATAAAATTGTAGTGTTAAAAAATATTTTTAAATAAACAACCACAAATGAAGAAGATAGTTGATTTTCAACTAATGTCTCTTATTATTTTTTTTCTAATTTCAATTTAATAATATATATTGAGATGAATTTATTCATTTTTAAAAATAAAGGGATTTATTATGATTCGTTCAAAAAGTGATTAAAATAAATCATTTATAAAATAAAGTGAATTTAGAAGCACTTCATCTGTATCTGTATATTAGATTATTAATTAATAATTTTAATGACATTCTTTTATACACTTATTCACTTCTTTATTTGATATATGTTTGGATTTTTAAATTAAAATATATTAATCAAAGAAATGAGAGAGTATTGGTTGAGCAACACCTAGTTGGCACACTTTATTGAACGCAATATGACACTCTTGCCTTTCCGATAAGATATATGCAATTCAATTCAAACGTTGATGGTTGTATGTCTTTATGTAAAACTTCTTTATAGCCCATTTGTTAATGTAAGATTGATATTGAAAAAATATTAAGAAAATGACCGCCTGGCAAGGGATGAGCTTTTTATTGAAAAAAGAAAGAGGTTAATATGTATCATTTATTTATTTATTAGTTTTTTTATTTAATCATACAAATTATTATTTATATAATCTTTATTTATCTTTTTTAACTATTTTTTAAAATAACGCAAATAATATTGATTTCATTTAACAAAATGATTAGATCCTATGTTGTAGAAAGAGAAGAAGATTTGAAGAGAAAAATAAATCAAAAATTAAAAATAATAAATAAATTAAAGTTAAATGTTTAAACAGGTTAAGGGTAGAGATTTAGATGAATAAGAAAATATAAAATTAATAATTAATAATGTAATTCAATTCATTCATAGTCTTGAGAATATAATATTAAGTCTTATTTACAGGATTGAAATAATAAATTAGATAAATATAAATCAATTCATAAAATCTAAAAAAACGATTTAGATAATTAAATATAAAATCAAAATTTAAATATAAGTAACTGATAATTGTTAAACTATAATTAATCTATTGTTGAATTTGTATAGATTCTCTCAAGTTGATAAAAACTAAACTCTATCAAATTGAGACAAATAAGTGCACTAGCGATATTATAAACATCTTCATAAGATAAATATGAATACGTGGGATAAAGTAAGTAAGCATGATGGACATATTGGGATGACTACTCACTTTATTGTTGGTTGAAGACCAGTGTGCTATACAGGCAACGAGAAACAATATGTCCCTTGTCATAAGAGTAGTAACATTCAATTTTGGATTCATACAAATGAGTAATAAACTTTTTTGATGAAGACATAGATTTAAGCATAAGCGAGGTATTAATTGTATTCAGATGTTGATTGTGATAAGTGTGTCGTGGGTTAGACAAATGATTTCTTAAAAAGAATGCATTTTTTTTTAATTTCTTGTGCTTGTAAGTCTCATCCAGTCAGATACGCTTAATATCATTCTAAAGGTAATAAAAAAACCAAGTAACAACAAGCAAATATTCTTTTTGGACGTCACAACAAATGTAGAGTTCTTCAAGTCGGACTATGTAATTCAAAACACCAAGAGATGATTGTGTGAGGACTAGAGTTAATTCATCAATTGATCTATTTAGTAAGCATGTAAGTATTTTTTTTCTTAAGCTTTTGTTTCATATCTAATTAAAGTGAGATGAGATCAAATCAACTATATTTCATTGTGACTAGATAGAATTTTAGAAAATTTAAAGGGATCAATAAGTGTTATTTAAACAAGACTCATACACTATGAGTTAGTCATGTAATACCATTAAAAAAAAATTCCATATTGACAATCCAATCAAGGAAGACATTAGGATAAGGTTTCCTATCAAATTTAGGAGCATCTAGTTTAATTTTTCGATGAAATTTATTGAACTAATGGTTGTCATGATAATGTTGATCGAGTGCATGTTATAAGATATTAGAACGACTAAGCATATCTAGATAAGTTGAGGAGATGCGGGATAGTGAGTAATAAAGTGCTGGTTTGGGTTTGTAAAAGTATTCACCAGGGATACTATAGTTTCCAAATTAAAGTGATGATTGCAATCCATAAGCTCAAGACGTTTTACTTAGAGGGTTGTCGTGTCTATTAGTGAGAATTATTGATTTGAGCAAAAGATCACAACTTTATGTTTAAATTATGAGGTTTAATCATTGTTTTGGTTTATACATAATTTATTTATAATTTTTACTTTATTTTTTTACTTGTAAAATGATGATAGCTGTTGAATAATAGTGATCATTATATTTTTTAATTTTAACATTTTATGGGCAAGTGAATTTATTGAAGAGTTCATTTCTTTATTTAATGTTTCATTCTTTTCAACTTATTTGAAGACAAGGATTCTTGTTCCAGCTCTTGTATCTTCACAGTGGTAACATAAATTGATTAACCTACTAAACCCAAAAAGTTTGAATAAACTGTGTTTTTTTTAATGAAGAACCAAAAAAAATTCAGATTTCATAACAACAATGACTGAGGCGGAAGCTGATGCTAATCTAGGTGGTTGGTAAGGATGTCCAACAATCTGGTTTGATTTTGGTTAAATAAAATTAACCGAATATGACTGTTTATATTACTAGGATCGGACTGGATAAGACCGTTTGAAACAGTTTTAAATAATAAAAACCGAACCAAACCGTTTGATTTATAAAAAAGGTTCGGTCCAGTTTGATTTTCAATTTGGTTCGATTTTTTTATACATTTAATAAAGAATAATGTGAAATTTTTAATATATTATTAAATCGGTCCGGTTCGATTCGAACGGTTTAAGATTAGTACAAATTGGATCAGATCGTTTGATTTGTAAAACCGTTCAGTCCGGTCCGATTCGGCCTAGTTTTACGATTTGGTCTGATCCAATCTGGTTTACGAACACCATTAGTAACTGGTCATGTCAATCTCTTGCATTGAGTTTTTTTTTAATTGGATGTTTTTTAATAAAATAGGATATGATTTTGTTATTTAAAAAACAAATTTGGTTAGTATGATACCTAACAGATGTGAAATAAGAAGAAGCTATGAGAGAGATACACGAAATGTAAGAAATAATAAACGAATTTGATTAGAGATTTAAATGAATAAAAAAATGAAAAATAACAAATAATTAAGAGAAAAATTAATATTACAATTCAATTTATTTTAAGTCTGTTTTGAGAGTGTAATGCTTAGATTTTATTTATAGGAATGAACAAACTAGATAAATATAAGTTTATTAATAAAATACAAAAAGATAATCTACCTAATTAAATTATAAATAAAAACTTAAATATTAGATAAATAAATTTAAATATTAAATAATTAATAAATATTAATTTTCAATTAAATTTGCGTAATTATGTTATATTGTTATAATTAGGATACAATTTTGTTTATTATCATTTAGTAAAATTTTTAAATAAATATGATATATTAATTTTTTTTTAAATTTATGTAGCTGTTTTTGGACCAATGAACCGCTAATTCAAATATAGTATCGTTAATTATCAAACCTTTAAAAAAATAAATATTTAAATATAAATTTTAGGTTGCTTTTGTTATAATAAGGTTAAAAATTAATGTTAATTTTTTTAAAATATTTTGTATGAATACTCTTAAAAATAATTAATTAATTGTTATTTTTATTGAATAATAACATGTAATAAAAACTATTTTATGAATAATAGAATCCAAACACTACACACATATTAATAATTTAACATAATATTAATAAAAACTTACTTAATTTCGTGGAGTAAATAATTCAAATATAACATGAAAATAAACATGTTTAATATTTATTATTATTATTTAATAACTTAATAATATATGAATACGAGAGATACGATTTAATTGAATTTAATAAATGTTTTTATAAGTATGATTTAATTAAAAAACATTTATATTAGTTATCTATCTTTCTTAATTGGTACGAGTTAGAACATTATAACGATAAAAAAATTATTAATTTAATATAAATATGATATGCTAATAAATTAATTTATTTAAGTCGATCCATTCATTAAATGATTTAGAATGAACCATATAAATTATCATATTTAATGTTATTAAAATCATTATTCAAGGATAATGTGTTAAATCTATCTATTCATTAAATAAGTTAACATAAATGATATGAATAGTTAATTTTAACATCATTAAAATAATTATTTAAGAATAAAAATAAAAATAATATATAATAAAATATTTTAATGTTTATTAATATATTAAAAAAAGTGAGCGTCCCTGTGTTTATTAATTAGTGTACCTGACTGCAAAAAGGGACTCCAAATTATCTATATATTTTTTGTAAATTAAACTAATTCAGTTTGGCACATGTATTTGGTTAATTCAAAATATATTTAAATTTAAGATTTTAATAAATATAATACATAAAATAAAACGCAATATAATTAATCCACGTAAAATTTCAATTAGACAGTCGGTACGGCCCGTTGTTTGAACATAATATAATTCATTAAATATGCAACACAATATATTACACGATATCCGAGTAAAATAAGTTATAACATATTAACAATGCGGATTAAATTTTGTCTTCATTTTAACTTAAAACTAAATTCTTTATAAATTAATATTAAATATATAAATATATGTATATATTATTAATTATTAACATAATATAATGAATAAAATTAATATTGATATATTTAAGGTAAGTAATTTGAATCCTAATAATTGCATTTTTTTATTCCCACAAATCCGGTTGATTCTTAATTACTACCTAACAAACCACAAGCATAACATAACATAACATGATAAAACTCATAAATCAAGAGTAGAATACGACACCATTCATATACTGATCACGGGTAAACATAATCCCTTATTTAATTAACCATAAGTTGATATGATAGATTAATTAATTAATAGAATAAATCTTATAGTAGATATATAGTGATCTGACTCCTTTGATAACTTTAGATATCAAATATTAAGAGGTGCATATGAGTAGATAGATTACCAAGCACGTAAAAATTTAGGATTAAGTCTACATCGTGTGATTAGTAGTGCGTGGCTTAGTCGCAAATTCTATCTTTTGTCAAATTTTTATTAAAGTAAATATATAAGTCAATTATCGAAAACTTTTTATATACGAATAATTTGATAAGTGTTTAAAGAATAAACTTGATAATCTTAGTTTAGATGATATTAAACTACTAAATATATAATTTTAAAATTATGAAATTAAGCTTATCAAAAACGTATTTATACATTTCTAAAATAAAAAAATATGAGATTCGTGAGTCTTAGTTTAATCTAGTAATGTAAATATTTCATATTATATATATATTTTGTTAAATAAACTTTATAAAGCTAAATCTATATGTTTAAAAAAATATTTAAAAACTCGACAGAAAATAAATAAATAAAAAAAGATAAATTTATTTTTAATATTATTCTTTATCACGTGTATATGTATCTCTAATTTTATTATAACAATATATATTAAAATAAATTTAACTATTTTTAAAAGTAAAATATCACAAGATGAGTCACTTAAATAAATAATTAAAGTAATATATTTTCAATTTTTTTTTACTTGAGTACACTTTATCCAATAAAATGTTAATAATATATAAATTTATTTTTATTTTTATTATATTTAGTTATATATTATAATTATTTAAAATTAACAAATAATTTATTTTAAAATAATATTATATATGATATAATATAAAATAAAATACGAGTTATTATTATTATAATAATGATTAAAAAACCTAATAAAATTATCTTAATTAATATATAATTACCATATCAATTTCAACATTAGCTATTTTAACCAAACATGAATCATTCAAATAGGAGTCTTAGACTCTTGAGAGATTGAGTATCCTTTAAGGTAAGCTGATCAGGACGTACACGCATGGTATATATATTCTCTGAAAAATTATTATTAGTGTTCGTTCACGCCTAGAAAAATAAAAAATAATGATGTAAGAGAGTAGGCCTGAATGGGTACGTTTGTCTTGGTCGGTTCTTAATTTCTTTGTATATATACGAGTCGACTTTATGTTAGTCATTTTAATAAAATTAAAATTTTAATTTACTTATAAATTTTTAGTTGAATTTCAAATCCATCTACAATATCGTGTATGATTAATTTGATAATTTTATAACATTTATTTTTTATTAAAAAATTATTTTAAAAATATAATTAGAATTAAGAAGAATCTTTAACATTTAAAATATTTTTATATGTAGTTATTTAGAAAATGGTTAATCTAAATAAAAATAAAAATAAAAATTGATTAAAAAGAATTTTTAAATATGCATCATATTTTAAATAAATATAGAGTGAAATATGATAATAAAAAATATTAAATTGATTGGAATTTAAAAATAATTAAGAAATAAATTTTACGTAGAAATATTAAAAAAATGTACAAAAATATGTTTATTTTGCATGAATAATGATTAAGTTTAGAAATTAAAATAAATGAAAAATAAATAATATATTAATTATATGTATAAATATAATAAAATTAAAAATATTTATATTAAAAGTATGTGAGTTCAATTTTTGACAATTTTATAAAATAAAAATCTATAACAAACTCGATTTTAATACCTACACGGGAAATCAATCAACTCATAAAAAAGTATAAGTTCAGTTAATTTTGAAATCAATCGGTAGGTGATTTTTCAAAATACATGCACTTTCTACTAGAAAGAGAAAAAAAGAAAAAGAGAGAACATGTATTTAACTTTTGTTATAGGAATATTGTTAGATCAATTTTGAAATCATGTTTAAAAATATACTTAAAGTCTTGAAATTGTTGATATAGGTATTTTCATTATTTTTTTAAATGAGTTAAATTAGTCATAATAAGCTAATTAATAATATTATATATCTTATTATTTTAACTATAATATAATTAAAGTGTTAGATAATTAAATATTTTTATATCTTTATATCCTTAATATTAATTTTTTTTATAACACTAACTAACTCACAAATTAAATAAAATATAAATAGATTATACAAAAAAAAAGTAAAAAGAAAAACAAAATGAAATATACGGTGAACTATATTTTTCTTCTTTGTCTACAATTTTTTATATTTTTTTAACCATATGATCGTATTAAACCGTTTTAATTTTAATAACATATTCATAACTTTCAAAAAATTAAAAATATAAAATTTACAATAAATTATTTTAAAAATTAACATATTTTATTTTAATTCTTAGATTTAAATTATATTAAAATAAAGAAAAAACTATTGAATAATATTGAAAGAATAAGAATTTTTTTATCTTATAAATATCATTTAAAAAGAAGATCACCTGTCTTTCTATATTAATTTTTTTAACTTAATTTTGAAAATATGATTGACAATGTCATTTCTTATAAATTATAGGACATGAGATTTTACCTTACAAATTTTATGGCTATTTTTTTTAATAATTATAAAATGTATTTCTTATTATACTATCTTTCTATATTGGACCGAATAAATGTATTAACTTGGTTTACAACCGATGAAATATAATTATGCTTTTAATCTCTATATTTTATACATTAATTAATTGATATGGGATTAAGTTTACGCGATATACCAGATTAATTAATATACGATAAATAATGATAAAAGTGCAAGGGAATTACATATTTACTTCTTGTCATTTTTCAAATTCATGAAAACAGATAAAAAAACTTGATCTTTTTTTCTATTTTTGTCATCTATCTTACAAAAAATTACTAATATAAAACATTAAAAATTTGATACGAGCATAATTTGCTCGAGCTACTTGGAGTAGCACATAGGCGCGAGATGTTGGGGGAGGGAACCACAAACAACACAATACACAGGCAACACACGTTGACACCAACAAGCGCATGGAACACATGAAAAAAGACCCCAATCAAATCGTGTAGAAGATCTATGATTCTGTTAAGGAATGTCAAGACCTCTATTTCTATGAAATTTCTACTTATCAATGGTATCAAAGCCAGTTCCAGTCATGGACAACCGAAATCGATCTAACATAGAGACCACCGATGAGGAATCTGATACCCTCAAGCGAATAAATGTCGTCTTACAATTGGTGTTGATCGAGCTGCGAGCTCTTCATGCCACCCATAGCTCACCATCGACTCCCTATCTTGGCAATCAGAGGAGTAAATCATCTAAAACCTTCGAATTAAGAGCTCTTCGTATCTTCCACAACACACCTCTAAATCCAAAATGCATACCCAGATCTGAATCAAATCCATACTCAGCAACAATTGCTCAAGCTGATATTTCTAACTTCAAAAGCACAGTTCAAATGTTCACTGCGTCTTCAGAAACGTTTGAACACCAATCATCACCTTCACCACCAACAACCTCTCTTGGCAATCAAAGGAGTAGATTGCCTGAGACCTTCGAGAACCCTAAGGCTACACCCATTGACTCCTTCGCGACGAGCGAACTACAAACCACAGAACTCAGAGCTAATAAGAGCTACGTTTCTGGGTTACAAGAAGAAGGAATGAGGGTTTATACAGAACCCAAGTCGAGGCTTTATCGATCGCCACCAGTCGAACTCACAAAATAATCCCACATATTGGCCCACGAGGTGAGTTTATATCGTAAGGATAATCTTCCGCCTTCAACTGGGCTTCTTTGTAATAGGTTTGGTCTCAAGTCTTTATACGAGCCTCTAGACCAGACCCACGAAGATATGATCGCTCCATATGATAAGGTCACCCATGTGAAACCCTATCTGATGAGGCGCTTATCTCGTTGGGATACCAGTCACGCGAAATTGCACAGGTGGCTTAGTGTTTTTGGTGGAGGTGATCATAAAATTACCGAAAATAAGGGCCAATGAGGTTGTATGTTCAATCCCGGTAAGAGCTAGCAACGGTGGCACTGTAGGACTAAACTGAAACGATACGTTCTTATATCGGTTAGGGCTATCTCTGCTATTTCATTTATGGTTATGGCTCGTGGTCGAAGTTTAAAGGCTATTCTGGGAAGAACCCTGGTAGTCAGTGACTCAACTGAAGGCATTGAGAACACATTGATTACATGTTACAAAAGGATTTTCAATGGAATGGCGATGAATCTCATTGCCCTTGGAATAAAAAGACTTGCTGACATGAAGGTATTAACTTCAATATTTCCTAGTATAATTCTTCTAATCCATACCACTAGATATTGGGATTTTTTGGATCTCCAAGAGAAAATTGAAAGAAACCCTATAATTGGTAATATTGATGTTGGAATTGGGCATGAATTAGCCACATTAGAGAATGAGTCAGCAAGGGGTATAAAGGGGAACATAACACACACTTATTCAATAGTAGCTGAGAACCATGTTAAGGATGTTAGTTCGTATGGAACAACTCAAGGCATAGCCAGAAGAGGTTTCCCTTCTACAAGAATTGCTACATATAAAATCCACAGTACTGGTATAGATTGTAGTGTAGCTAATATTCTTGCTGCTTTTGATGATGCTAGGGCTGATGAGGTTGATTTTATTTCTATATCAATTGGATCAGCTCATCTAGTTGAGTGTGTCAAAGACCCAATTGCAATTGGTGTTTTTCATGCTATGGAAAAAAGGATTCTAACCAAAGCTAGTGTATCTTATTGGATTTTATCTGTAGTCATTAATAGTACAAAAAGAAAGATAAGGAAAACACTAAATGGGAACTATGTTAATTCATCCAACTTTATTGACACAAATTTCCCTTTAATATACGAAAAAAAATGCTTCAAGAAAAAACTTGTTGTGATCAATTCCAACATGGGAAATGTGTGTTATGGTGCCTAGACATGGGATTAGCAAAGGAAAATATATTGTTATGCCGAAGTTATGACACTGTTTCAACTAATGCTGATTGTTTCAAAGTAGATGCAGTTAGGGAAATCTTAAAGGATAAAGGAACTCACCCGAGGAACATTGAAGGATTAACCAGAGAAGATATTGCCAACCATCTTCAAAGGTATATGCATTATTTGAAGAAGATCAATGATGTAAAAACTCAACCAACTAGCAGGGTAGCTGCATTTGTTCCTATCAATGAACTTAAGACAGTGGCTGAGGGTATGATTGAGAAGGAAATCCTTTTTATCTAGTCACTTCAAGACCATTTTAAGAATCTGTTGTCAATTGGGTCTTATGAGAAGACAAAGTGGCAAGGGAAGGTAGTCTTATGGGCTCTCCTAACTAAGGTTTTGACACATAAATAAGTTGGGTTTTTCCTAATTTATTGTGGCTATAACTCTGCTTATGAAAGTATTACAAACATGGTTGAGAGTAAACAGAATGATGAGCTTCTAAAATCGATTAAGAGGGCTGGTTATAAGAAAATTTCCCCAATTCTGATGGCGGTGATTCCTCTTGGTCTTAAACAACAAAAAGTTGTTGGTGTTGTTAAGACTGGTTCAGGTAACGCTGCTAATTTTAAAAATTCTAAGCTAACTTACAATTCTAGACTCTTTCCTATTTGTGAAAAGAAGGAGGTCGAATGGCCTGATGCTATTATATTGGCTTCGACCCGTGGACTTGCCTAGCAGATTGAGGCCGAGGTTATGAAATCCGCTCTCTATTTGAGGATGAAAATGGTGTCAATGGTTATTGAGAAACAAGGGTTGAAGATCATCACACTGATGATCTCAAAACTTGCTGTGAGTTTTAGTGGTGGGAAACTAACCATCCGGATTCAAAATACTGGAACTATAGATGTTGAAGCAAAGGCAAAGGTAGGTTCTACTACATTGTCCATAGCATATGATGCAACTGAATTTGTTAAGTCATCACTACGTATTTTAGATAAGAATAGTGGGGTTTATGGGTGTCCTTATGAACGACCAAACCTAACTGATCTCTCATTCTTTGTATCCATGAGCTTGTTCCAAGGTCTATTCAGGACTACTCTCACCTCATTATATCTCAACTTTATCCTTGAGAATAAGGATTCTAAAGGGAAAATGGAATGATACAAGCATAATTTACTCGAGTTGTTTGGCGCAGCACATAGGTACGAGACGTTGGAAGAGGGGACCACAAATGGCACAATACGTAGGCAACACACGTTGCCACCAACAAGGGTAAAACACACATGAAAAAAGACCCCAATTAAACTGTATAGAAGAATTATGATTCTCTTAAAAGATATCAGAAATTAGTTACATGTAAGACTGTATATAACAATAGTATTTGAAACAAGGATAACAAAAAATATTATACAATTTAACTCTCTTTCTCAAGTTCTCTTATCCAGACTTCTTTGAAATTTTTACTTATCAAAATTATTCTTAATTATTATATTTTTAATAATTAAAATAACTAATTAACAGTTCATAAAGTAAGTGATATTCAAAATTTAACCAACTAAATAGACTATTTTTTTAAAATCCTTTATCTATTATTATTAAAAGTGAAATAAATATGTAAATTATTTTCCTATTATTAATTAGGGTAGATAGCTAATGATGCGTAATGATTTGTTTCGTATCGTGCCAGTAATGTTTTGTTAACAACAACTAGTACTGGACTATTAGTCAACTATATTATTTAATGTTAATTAAATATTAAAATATCATACTGTTTTTAATTTATTATATTAATCTTACACCACGTTTTTATTATACATTTAAATATAAAAAACATTCTATTAATATTATATAACAGGAAGTAATATTAAATGATATAATTGTATTTTCTACTTTTTTTTAACCCAACATGATTAATAAAATAAATAAATAAAATAAAATAAAAACTATAAGTAGGGAACGTTGTCATCTATAAGTGCTGACCATTATCTTCCCTTATATATTCAGAAAAATCTCTCTGTTCAAGTTCAAAGGTAGCAGCTCCTCTTCGTTGAGTATTAGATGTGGATTCTATAGAGAAATCTGATAACACCCACACCATTTCTTTGAGTTATATTTTTTGGTAGGTATGTCATTGACTCGTATATACTTAATTTTGCTTTAAAATTACTTCATAGCTAGCTTTTCTTTCTTTCTTTTGTTTGTGTTTGGATTAAAAATAATTTATTTTAAAAAAGCGATTTTAAGTCATAGATGTTAGCCGCATTATATTAGTGTTATTACTCTACAAATAATCTGACTTTGTTTTACTTTTCAGAAGAAATTAGCTCGATTTTGAGTAATACTTGAAATGGAAAGATTTTCAATAGCCAAGATTGTATTTGTGGTCATATGGTTTTTAGCATATGAAACAGAAGCAAATTATGTGAAATACAAGGACCCAAAACAAGCAATAGGAGTTAGAATAAAAGATCTTATGAAGAGAATGACACTAGAAGAAAAGATTGGTCAAATGGTGCAAATAGAGCGCAGTGTAGCTACTTCAGATGTTATGAAAAAGTACTTCATAGGTAACAATACTTGATATTAATTAATTAATTGCTTTTTTATGAATAAAAATTTAGAATTTTAGAGATAAAGTAGTACTTATCATTTTTAAGGAAAATTATGAAATGGGTTTTGTGTAATATGTATATAGGAAGTGTACTTAGTGGTGGTGGAAGTGTACCAGCTCCAAAAGCATCAGCAGAGACATGGGTGAAAATGGTAAATGAGTTCCAAAAGGGTTCTTTATCAACTCGTCTTGGGATTCCAATGCTTTATGGAATTGATGCTGTTCATGGACACAACAATGTCTATAATGCTACTATTTTCCCTCACAATGTTGGACTTGGAGTTACTAGGCAAGTACTTGCATTTAAACAAATCAAAATGTTCTAGGAAGAAAAAAATTAAACAGATGAATTAAAACATATGTTTCGTTTAAGAAGCACAAATTGTTTAGATTTGTAAGTGTTTATAACAAATTTAATTATAATTTTAATGAATTTTTGATCTTTATTGAGTCGTAATTGTATCGTTATCGTTAATCTCATAATTATTGACGTATTATTATTACTAATTTTAATTAGATTAATGAGATTTTGTTAAAAAATAAAATTATTATATAATTATATTATAATTTTCAATTCTTATAACTTTTTTCAATATCAATAATATGATATTTTCATAAAATAAAAAGTATGCATATTTTTATAAATATTAAGTATTTTAAGTTTGGTTGAAAGTTGAAATATCCGTTTATTTTGGTAGTTGTTGGAATAATAAGGAAGTTTGGTTGAAAGTTGAAATATCTGTTTATTTTGGTAGTTGTTGGAATATTATTTGTTTATATGTATTTTATTGGTTTATTTTCTGGCTACTATTTAATTTAAGAAATAATTCTAAATTGAAAAGTTTATTAATATTCCTCTTATTTTCTTTTTAGAGTAAAAAGAAAAGAAATTAAAATGAAGATAGACGATGTAGAAGAATAATAGCTATATATTTGAATAATGTTTTTTTTCCCTCTATTATTGTTCAAACTTGTTAATTATAATTAATTAATCAAAGGGATCCAAAACTTGTAAAGAGGATTGGAGAAGCAACTGCCCTTGAAGTAAGAGCTACAGGAATTCAATATGCTTTTGCTCCTTGCATTGCGGTAATATAAATTGATATCATAATCTTTATTAATCTATATAATCAAATATTTGGATAATTTTGTTTTAATATTAGTCTATATATCATGATTTAATTAATAAATATTTATATAATTATTTTATCTTCTATCTTACATTCAACTCATTGTAAAGAAATTATTCATTACTCCTCCATTAAGTATTTTTGATGTGATAGTGTAATAAATATGATAATTTTTATTAAAAAATATAATTATTCATAATATTTATGAAAAAATAACAAATAAAATTAATAAACAATGGGAATTATATATTTGAAAAATAATTAATAAATATGAATTAAACAGGTTTGTAGAAATCCAAAGTGGGGCCGTTGCTATGAAAGCTATAGTGAAGACCCGAAAATTGTTGAACTAATGACTGAGATAATACCTGGTTTGCAAGGAGACATTCCTGCTGGTTCCCAAAAAGGCGTTCCTTTTGTAGCTGGAAAGTAAGACTCATTTTTTTTTCTCCTTGTATAATATTAACACGAAGATAAATTATAATTAATTAATTATAATAAATATGATATATAATTATATATTTTTATTTATTGTGAAAAATAAAAGAAATGATTAAAAATTAATTATTTTTTAAATATATTGTACTTGATGTGACTAAATTATTTTTAATACTATTAACGTTAAAAAAATACATTTTTTCAAATAAATAATTTTTTAATTTGAAAACGTATATTTGCTAAATCACTTATATTAATCAGTAACATAGTATTCATGTAATACTATAATGTAAGAATTATTAGCTTAAGGGTGCATGATTGAAGTGGGGACTAAAGTTAATATTTTAAATTTTTTATGGTACCCTCAATTAATTTTGTGATTATAAAATCATTGGTACTATTATATTATATATTAAGAAACCCAGCTTATAATCAGGAGATAGTCCAGACCATAATTGTAGATTAATATTTTTTATAAATATAATAACATTTTATATAATATTAGTGATATTAAATAAAAAACTATTAATTTAATAAATTTGAAAAATTTAACTTATTTAACTCATCGTCTTAAACAAACTAATTTAGTTAAATCATGAATAATTTGGAAAAAAACAATTTAAAAAAAATATTTAATTCATAAATATTTTTTTTATAATTATAATTATTATTTTATTTAAATTATTGGTCAATTGGTCAGTCATATATAAATTATTATGATAAAAAATAATGTGGCAACGAAGCAATATCCCGATTTCTTTTCGTGGATCATGGATTAATTAAATAGTAATGCTCTGTCTTATTTATTATTTAAATCTATAATATTATAATTGGTGACTCACGAATCATGCCATGAGGATAGGGACCAATGGAGTTTTTTCTTTCTTTTTTAATAGCAACTAGCATTCAGTATAGTGTATGTGTAATAATTTTTTTTTTTAAGAATTTTGAACACTTTGACTATTCAGTGACGCTCATTTCATACACAATTTTATTAAGTACATTAATTTTTTTAAAGTTGTAAAATTTCTTTAAAAATTTCATAACTCTCACATTTTAATGATAATTAAGAATTTAAATATTAAATTATTAATTATATTTCTTTTAGTATTTTTGGTTGGATATAATTATTAAGTTAAAAATTATTTTCTATTCAAAGATATAAATAATAAAAACCAAAAAAATTAACAGATTTTTTTGCGATAAATATCTAATTAAATATTCAATGATTTGAATTTATTTTTTTAAAAGATAAAATAAAATAATTATAACTAAATAATAAATATTAAAGTATAACAATAAGATAAATAAAAAGGTTAAAACACTTCTTAAATGATAATAGATATTCTTGAATTAATTGATAGTTAATATTAGGGTGTCAAACGGTACAATTTGGTCCGATTTTAGAAAAAAATATTTAATCGGATCAGACTATTTATATTATTCGAATCAGATCGAATCAGACCGTTTGAAACAGTTTTAATTATTATAAACCGGACCGAACTGTTTGAAATTAAGATGAGTTTAATTTAGATATGAAAATGCAAACTCACTCACAATTTTTCTATTAATTAACAATTTAGAAAATATAAAAATGTATTATATATTTAAAACACATGGATTAGGTTCTATGAAAAATATATTACTACTTCAAATTTAAGCTACTAATCAAAATTTAAGGAGTTAGGATAATCATTTTCTTAAGATTTAAATTGCAAACTCCATGCTTTATAATAATTTTAAGATAATAGAGGGTAAACTATTATTAGTAGTATGTTTCTATTTATAAAACCTTATACAATTTGCATCTGGATAAAAGAAAAAAAAAAGGCTTTAAAACCAAACACGAACAAAACTTTCAAAAGCATTTTTCAAGACTCAAAAAATATATTTTGTTCATGTTGAAACGTTTTTATTTTGAAATCACTTTTAACATAATCACAAACAAATGAACTTTACATGAGCCACACTAACCTCTCAACTTCATTTGATCTTGCCGATCGAAAATTTGAGAAAAGTTCTAGCTATAAGATTTTAAATATATGACATCTTTCTTTTTTTTCTTGTGTGGGTACGTAGAAACAAAATTGCCGCTTGTGCTAAGCACTATGTGGGAGATGGTGGTACAATTAATGGCATTGATGAAAACAACACAATAATTGATTGGAAAGGATTGCTCAAAATTCACATGCCAGGATATCCCTCTTCCATTAGCAAGGGTGTGGCCACAATTATGATTTCCTACTCGAGTTGGAACGGGAAGAAGATGCATGCTAATCGTGATCTTATCACAGGATATCTCAAAAACAAACTTAAATTCGAGGTTAGAAAAAACATTTTGAAAGAAAAACAAATGCAGAAAACTATCGAATGATGGCATGTCATCTAGGATTTGAGATCATCCCAACTTGAGAAGTATAGCGTTACTTTCTAAACATGAATTTCCTGTTTACTTACTCCTTGTTTCGATGTTAGGGTTTTGTCATATCAGATTGGGAAGGCATTGATAGGATTACTTCACCTCCCCATGCTAATTATTCATACTCAGTTGAAGCTGGTGTTAGTGCTGGAATTGACATGGTCAGTAAAATAAATTCATAAAACTGTGAATTTGTGACATTAGATTTTACTTATATATCACAAGGAAAATTAACTTAAATTAATTATTTATTTATTTATTATTGCAGATAATGATTCCCTTTAATTACACAGAGTTCATTGATGAGTTAACCTATCAAGTCAAGAACAAGATTATACCCATAAGTAGAATTGATGATGCTGTGAAGAGGATTTTAAGGGTTAAGTTTGTTATGGGTCTCTTTGAGAACCCACTTG
This sequence comes from Hippophae tibetana, assembly GCA_037013495.1. Taxonomy (NCBI): domain Eukaryota; kingdom Viridiplantae; phylum Streptophyta; class Magnoliopsida; order Rosales; family Elaeagnaceae; genus Hippophae; species Hippophae tibetana. Next base: position 10,865,781 of record CM072809.1, on the reverse strand, counting down.
CTGATCTTAGCCTAGTTAACCAACTTGGTAGTAAGGTTTGTTGTTTCGAATTCTTCATTATTTAAAAATCATTTGAGTACTTTACACTTTCTTATAATTAAAATAACTATTATTTAAAAAGAGACACGCATAAAGGATTACAAATTTACAATGATTGAGGGTAACAACCTTGGAATGTGCATTTAACGTTCATATGTATATATATATAGGTCAATACATGTAGTGATCTTCTATTAGGGATTAAGGGGATCTGTCCACGTGCTTGTTGTACATGTTTTGGAAGAAAGGACACTTGGCATATGCCTGTAATTTTTGGATTGACACTGCATTTGACAAATTGTGGCTTGATTTGGTATAAGTCATTATCTGCATATATCACATTTTGATAATTTATAAAATAATAATTATTGAATTATTTTAAACTTATATCTCTTCTTACAAAGTGATGTTTCTTCCTGAATGATGAGATAATGCTCTAAGAGCTCTTTAGAAGGAGACATGGTGTTAAGCTTTGCACCACCCCTACCACCCATAGACACAGTGTGCTAAGTGAGTTACCTGTGAGTTAGAGAATACTCATAGGATGGACATTGCTTGTGGCATGAGGGTGTGCTAATGTCTCTTGAAGACAAGGAGTCTTAAGGATAGTATCAATGAGGCAGAATGGTCGATATTATGCACGATTCTCACATGAGATACTACATGAGAGAGAATGTCAATGCCTACATTTTACTCGATATAGGCACGTGAAGGTCGCTACGAGGGAACACACACACCATATGAGTAGTGTTGCACGAGTGATGGTGGATCGATAAGTAGAGAAATGCTAGTAGGACAACATTTCTCTAAGTTAGGCACATTACGAATGTAACAACCCTCATGACGGTAATACTGAATGGGGATGTGTGTTGGTAAAGGGTTTAGTCAAGCACTAAAGATCCGTAGGTTTGATGACACAAAAAATGAGCAACATTGTGCTATGATAAAGGCATCACATGTGGGCTTCAGATCAAAAGAGTTGCTTACTAGGGCAATATTGAGTTTGGTTAAGTGGAACTTGCTTACTTGGTTGATTTGAGGATAAGTTGGCATAAGTGTTAGGTTAAATATAAGTGTACTGAGAGGAAATGAGCATACATGTACAAGAGGTGCAAGAAGAAGTTGGTTTTTAAGCAAGGGGGTGTCCCTTAGTGTCAAGTTGTCTGCTCGAGAGTATGTATAAAGAGACCCGATAAGAGGAATGGTAAGTCGGTTAAATCTTGATACATTGTTGTATTACTTGCGATTAATATGTATAACTTGTACAATTGGTTGAGTAGTTTTTTGTTATAATGTCTCAATGACGAAAAACCTTATAATAGGACGAACATCTCGATTGAGTAACCTAACCTTAATGTTGGGAAACAAACGTAAAATTGCATGCATGCGAGACTCATTGAGAATAGTTCCAATGTGTAGAGCATATGAGTGTAAGCATGGCTCGAACTAAGGCCTAATCTCTGGAGTTGAATCTCAAGCGCTAATGATTATGGATGCATGCAACTTAAGTTCCAATGTCTAGAACTAAGGCTTAAGGAATGATATAATTGTACACAGTCAGCAAACTTCTCAGCCTGTTCTTGTGGCTTGTTGAGGGATTATGGCCCATTAGGTAAGGATACTTATGGTTGTTGGGTATTCTACTTTTTATAACTAAATAACTACACTATTCACATATTTGTATAGAGTATTTACACTTTTATTTAGATTCTTTGAAATATTATATTAAAATTGTAGTTGTTCATATCAATTTTTTTGTTTTTATTTTTTATTTACAGGAACATAGAGAATTGGCAAGGGAGGCCGTAAGAAAATCACTTGTGTTATTAAAGAATGGAAAATATGTTGAGAATCCATTGCTTCCCCTTTCCAAAAATGCAAAAAAGATATTAGTTACTGGAAGTCATGCAGATAATTTGGGTTATCAATGTGGAGGCTGGACCATTACATGGCAGGGCTTAAATGGAAATGACCTTACAATTGGTATGTTTCATTAAGAATCTATTAAAAGTGGTTTTAATTAAAAAGCACTTCAAGGAGTACAAAAAAATCTTGGAGCCCTAAAAGCACTTCTAAAATTATTTTTTCATGTTTGATTCTCAATTACTTGAAAGATTTCAAAAGCAGAAACAACCACTTATATGCAACACCCCTAGAAATACAAAATTAGATTTAAAGATATTAGTTTCTTTTAGACGAATTGATTTGAATTCAAAGTTATTCCTTTTGAAAGGGGGGTCAAGAATCAAACCATTAATAACAGAGTGAATTGAACTTTACATGTAATTTTTATATAAGGACCATATTCATCTTCTCTGAATCATTTTAATTTTATCATATCTCAACAAAGAGAACAATAAAGTGAATTAAACTTGTTTATACTATTTGATTAAATTTTAATTTTATGGCGTATAAATGAATTAATTATTCAACTTGTTTTACTTTTAACTTTTTAGTAAAAAAAATATATATTTATTTTCTTATAATATTAAAAAACATATATTTTTATCTGGTTTAAAAAAATTAATGGATTACTTCATATAATTAAATCAAAATTTAATCACCACAATTATCTTTGTAAACAGGTACTACAATTTTAAAGGCAGTTAAAGATACAATTGATCCTAGCACTCAAGTGATCTACAATGAAAATCCAGATGCAAACTTTGTCAAATCCAACAAATTCTCATATGCCATTGTTGTAGTGGGTGAGCCTCCATATGCAGAAATGTATGGTGATAGTAACAACTTGACAATATTTGAACCAGGTCCAACTACTATTAACAATGTGTGTGGAGTTGTGAAGTGTGTTGTTGTAGTAGTTTCTGGTCGCCCAGTCGTGATCGAACCCTATCTTCATAAAGTCGATGCAATTGTGGCTGCTTGGCTTCCTGGAACTGAAGGGCAAGGTGTTGCTGACCTTTTATTTGGTGATTATGGGTTCACTGGAAAGCTTGCTCGTACATGGTTCAAATCTATGGACCAACTTCCAATGAATGTTGGGGATCCACATTATGATCCATTGTTTTCATTTGGCTTTGGTTTAACAACTAAGCCATTAAAATCGGTGGCAGAGTGGTAAAGACCTGGTATTAATTGGGATTCGATTCTCGAACTTATTATGGCCAGATGTGATTGCTAAATTTACATATAGGCTTTTTATTATTACAATTTCATTTAAGCTCTTTTTAATTATTAAATAGGGTGAGGTCACGAAAAAGTCTTATATTAAGATATATTTTTTCATTTAGTTTATTATATTATAAAATATGTTATTTAATCTCTTATATTTTGTAAAAAGTATAAAAATATATATAAATTTTACTATTTATTTAATATTTTAATAGTTTTATAGTAAAAATTTAATTATTCATTCAATATTTTATTAATTTTTATGATAAAATACAATAACAAAAAGTCATTTTTATCATTTCCTTATTTACTAATAAAATAAAAAATATCGAGAAAATAATGTTATTTTATTCATAATATTAATAAAAAAATCAATTTTATCATTTTTTGGTCTTCTTTACAAAAGTAAAGAACCAAATAACACATTTTTAAGGAATTAAATGACTTATTTAACTTAATGTAAGGGACTTGTACGATATTTTTTTATTAAATAAATGAAAAATTAGATGAATGAGATTTAAATTTTGATCCATGGTGATAGGGTTACAAATTAGTGAAGACTTAATATAATAAACTATGTAATTTTGAATAGAATTGATGAAATGTGTACAAGGTATATGTGTCGTTTATATATACGAGTTTTACACATACTATAGTATCCTTACAGTAACTAATGTAAATCTTACATACACTATAACAACCTTATAACGGTAATTGCATTCATAATAGCTTGTAACATAAACTAATGAGGTAGGTTGCACTATTTTCACTACCATACTAACATATCATAATTATTAGTCGTCTCCTTACTTAAAGATCATGAGATCATGTTGTTGCCTTAGAGCACATAGTAGACACTAGTGGTATTGCCTCTCATATTATGTTAGCTTTCAACCCAATCAACATCACAAAATCCCACTAAGTCAAAGGCAATTGATTGCTACAATATAACACTATGTGTGATTATTCCTTTCAAGTACATTAGAATTCCCTTAGTGGCACTCTATTGCACATTTGATGGACTCTAGAAAAACTGGCAAAGTTTGTTCACAACGTTGGTCATATCAGGTCTGGTGACAACATAATCTTAGAGAGCTCCCACAACATTTCTATAATGTGTTGGATCATTCAGTGGCTACCCATCAAATTAGACAAAGTTTTTTCAAAACTAATAGGTTGAATGTTGAGGAAAAATGACAAATTACCCAGATCTTTGATAGAGAACTGTTGTTTAAACAAAGTTATGAAATGTTGAATTTGTCCACAATCACTACCATTCTTTATGATATCATCGACATATATTAAAATGATAGAAATAGTGTTGTCATTCCTCTTAAATAACAAGGAAACATCATAATTTGAGTTAAGAAAACTCAAAGAAAACAAGCATGTGTTGAGTTTTTGAAACCAAACCCTAGGTGTTTGCTTGAGGTCATGCAATGCCTTTTTTTTAACTTGCACATCATAGGAACCGTAGATTTCACCTCACATCCTCTTGGTTGTGTCATGTATACCATTTCCTCAAGATCACCATTCAATAAAGTATTGTTGACATCAAGTTGCTTGATATCTCATTGCTTGGACAATGCTAAGGCTAACACCAATCTAACTATGCTATGCTTTATAACTGGGCTAAATGTTTCAAAATAATCTACACCCTCAACCTGATGATATCAGTTTGCAACTACTCAAGACTTATCTCTCTCTACTTCTTTAGAAGGCTTTCATTTGATCTTAAACACCTATTTGTGACCAATGACTTTTGTATCATATTCCAAAGATACCAATACCTATGTATCATTTATGAGAAGAGTATCAAACTCTTCCTTTATAGTTTCAACCCAAAACTTATAATTATTAGCTTCCTTATAAGTGAGGTTTTATGTGAGGTGGTATGACATCATAAATAGTAGAAAATATCACTTTTAGTTTAGCAATGCCATTCCTATACCTTGTGGTCGGAAAATGGACATTATGTAAGGAACTAGTAGTAAGAAGTGAAACCTTATCACATAAGATGGAAATATAATCAGAGTGAATATGCAGATCCACAATAAGTGGAATAGCAAGAGAAAACTCAGGTAATTGAGAACCGAGTTCAGTAAGAGATAAAGGATGAGAAGGAACATATAAGCTATGTGAATGAGAAGAAGACACATACAATGATTGATAAGTAGAAGAGACATTAAAATAACCAAGAGAGACAAGTGAAGAAGTAAAGTTTTAAGATAAAAAAAACAAAAGAAAGAGGTTAAAGAGTAAGAGGTGACACTATAGAAGGAGATATAGGAAATAAATGAAAAAAGTGCAAAAATCTTTAAATTCAGTATTAGTGGTCTTTTCAAGGAAAAGGAACCTTTACTCATGAAACTCGACATTCCTAAAGGCAATTACCTTACCATTGGATATATCAAGGCATAGATAGCCTTTATGTTAGCAAGCATACCCAAGGAACACATATGAAACAGATTTAGAATCTACTTTATATTTAAAGCAACCCTTAAACAAGGAAAAGCAAGACATTCAAAAACTCTTAAGAAACCATAGTTTGGTGCCCTATGATAAAGAAACTCATAAGGTGAAAAATCTTGTAGAATTGGTGAATAAAGCCTATTTTATTCGTAAACAACTGACTTACAAGCATAGGATCAATACTTAATAAGGACAACACCCAGAAAAAGAAAAACAAGAGCACATTCCACTATTGTTCTAGGTCCATTCTCTACTGGACCATTTTGTTCATACGTATAGGGGACAAGTGAGATGATGTTTACTACCAAAACTCAACCATTCATTTCTCAAAAAAATGGAACTCCAATCCTCCATTACTTTGCACAACTTTCACAAGAGGCTCAAATTGCCTCTCAATCATATACTTACACAAAGTTATGACAATTTTTTTTTACTCTTTTGAGTGAGAAAATAAATCCATATGAATTTGGTATTATCATCAACAACAAATAGAAAATACCAAATTATAGTTACAATATAAGAGAATTCCATAAATCAACATATATTGAGTCAAAATGGTTTATTGATTTATGAGTACTTGATCCAAAATAAAGTTTATATGATTTTGTAAGGGAAAAAATTATACATGTTGATATAAAAGATGAGATTTTACAATTGATATCAATCATTTTTACATGTTTATTTTGAGTCTACATCAGAAAGATGGGCTCATCTAACATGCCAATTGACATCTTAAGAAGAAACACTAATAAAAAAGAGCATGGATAGTGAGATCAATCACTTGAGAAGACAGTGGGTGCATAGTAGATGAATCTTATAACTCATTGAGTTTATACAATCATTTTTCAAGTATATAGTAGAAAATAGTCTTTTTCGAGTAAGGTTCTTTAATACAGAAAATATTATTGTAAAGTTTAACAAAGACTAAGTCATCAACACATAATTTGTTAACAGATAACAGATTTGAAAAGGCTTAAAAAAAGTGTAAAATACTTTTCAAGAAAATTTATTGATCACAACAATCAAAAGAGTTAGTAACAATATTATGAATATAAAGTTTATAGCCATTACTCACAGTAGCCTACTCACGACATCTCCTACCTTACACACATTTCCCATCAAGTGATGAGTAGCACCACTATCAAGCACTTAACCTTTTTCCACATCTTGATCTTCTTCTAAAATTTTAATGATTATGGCTACAAGTAAAGAACCACCATTTCCAAGTAGCAAGTCTTTTAGTTGAAAACATTGAGATACATTATGCCCATTTTAGAGAAAATCATCTACATAGATCTCTCTTTATCACCAAATTTCTTCTATTTTTCACCTTTAATACCTCTTTTTTTACCATTAGTAAAGCTTTTAGTTTGTAAGCCTCTAGATTGAAGAAAATCTTGAAGGTTCTATTTCTTGTTTCCATTACTCTTCCCTTGGCTAGGATATTTTCTTTGCACAATCAAAGCACTAAACTTTGTCATATTTGCATGAAGAACATGTTGTTCCTTAAATCTTGATTGTTTAAGAATCATCTGCTCTTCAGTAAGAAGCAAGTTATGTAGTTCAAACAATGAAGGCTCTCCAAATTTCATATTCATAGAAGTGTCAAAACCTCTATACTCTAAGCTAAGACCACGAAAGAGATACATCACTACCTCTCTATCAGGAATTATCTCACCAACTGGTGCAAGATGATTAATAATAATTTTCACTTTATTAAAATACTTTTCGATTCCAGAACTATCTCTTCTAATTTTTTGCAATTGTGTTCTCAATTCCATCACCTGTGCTCTAGATGAAGAATTGAAAAAACTCTACAAATCACTCCACATTTGTGCAACACTAACCAAGATTGAATTTTACACCTGACATTGCATCTCTTTTAAGATTGATTTGTCGATCCAACTCTTTAAGAAATTGTTTCTTTGGTTCCATGAAAAGAACATAGGATTCATCTTCCTCACAAAATTTTCAATGAGATATCGTGATGGAGGTAGAATACTTGGATCAAGAATCTCTTCAAATCCAAATCAAATAGTTTATTCTATCAAGTTTTATCAACATTACTGCATAATTTGGCAATGATGAATTACTAAAAAAATTCAAGCTTCAAGAAAGAAAACTAATAAGTTCTAATACAATACAAATCAGTGAAGACTTAATAGAAGAAACTATGTAATCTTGAATAGAATTGATCAAATCTATACAAGGTATATGTGCTTCTTATATATATGAGTTCTACACATACTATAGTAGCCTTACATACACTATAACAACCCTATACTAGTAATTGCATTCATAACAACTTGTAACAGAAACTAATGAGGGATGTTACACTACTTTCGCTACCACACTAACATAGCATAATCACTAGCCTTTTTTAACTATTAAGAGTAGGAAGTCATACTACATTAACTAAATTTAATCTCAAATATAATTGTTCTATTTTTTCTTTGTATAGTAGTATAAAGACAAATTAAAAAATAAATAAATAAAAATCTCATTTAAGTGTCCTTTTTTCGACGAAAGCGACTCTAATTAAAAATCTCTCAATTAGAATATTTATGTTTGAATTTTGTGATATGTGAAGTAATACAAATGTAATAAAATGGATTATAAGATTATAGATTGACAACAAAAGGCTTACAAGGAGTAGATAGAGTAATAATACAATAAGTAGTATTATTGAAGAAAAGAGAAAACATAGACTGCTGACCAAACATCACTTAAATGTTTGAGACTAGTTGTTGCAAATAACCATAAATAATTAACCTATGGTTAAAAATTATATATTAAGCATTAGAAAATCCTAAGGTATTTGATGCAGTTAAGGTTATTCATCTACCAAAGTTTGTGAAGGAATATTTAGATAGAGTACTAATACAATAAGTAGTATGATTGAAGAAAAGAGAAAAACATATAATGCTGACCAAACATCACTTAAATGTTTGAGACTAGTTGTTGCAAATATCCATAAATAATTATCCTATGGTTAAAAAGTCTACATTAAGCATTAGAAAATCCTAAGGTATTTGATGCAGCTAAGGTTATTCATCTACCAAAGTTTGTGAAGGAAGTTTTAAATAATGAACAATGGTATAAGGAAATGAAGTGTGAACATGATACTATTGTTAGGAGTAAGACTTGGATCTTAGTTCCTCATCCTCTAAACATGAAGATTATTGGTAACAAATAGATTTTTCAAGTAAAAGAATTTGTGGATGGTGCTCTTGACAAGTTAAAAGTAAGAGTGGTGGCCAAAAGGTATCTTTAAGTGGTTGGTCTTTATTTTCTTGAAACTTTCAATCCTATTGTTAAATTTGAAATATTCGACTGATGATTACTATAACTTTAACTTTTGATTAGCCTCTCAATGCAACTAGATATTAATAATACATTCTTGAATGGTGTTAAAAAATAAGCCATCATGCTTGGTTTGATAAACTTATTTCCATTATAATCAAACATGGTTTTACCCTATCCAAAGCTAATGATTCTCTTTTTTACATGGATGTTGATAACTATATAATTTTTGTACTTGTTTACGTCGATGATACTATAATAACTATCTCTGATGAGGCAAAAGTTTCAAATTTGATCAAGAAATTGAATTTTGAATTCTCACTTAAAGACATAGGGGTGCTTCACTTTATCTTAGGGATTAAAGTATCTCCCTACGATTGTTTGCTCTTTTTTTCTTAAGTAAACAAAGTATATGAAAAGTATACTTTCGAGGGATGGAATGATTGAGGCAAAACCATCCTATACACCTATATGTTCAATTGTTCAATTTTTTATGAGTATAGAAGTATAGTTAAGGCCTTGCAATATATTACATTAACACGGCCTGATATTAGTTTTGTTGTAAACATAGCTTCTTTTTGACTTATTTTACAAAGATTTTCTAATATCAATCGTGCATTATTCCTTAACACTCACTAGTCTACTTTTAGGCTAATTGCTTACGTTCCATTAATTTGTAAATAGCTTATAATTGCATGTTCCAGTGCAAAAGTTACATGTGTCTTGCTTTAACTATTGTGGGAATCATTTGAATTTCTTTAATTTTAACTAAAAGCACAAATGCAATTGCATTGAGCCTATTATTTAGTGTGATAACACAAGTGAAATTGCACTAAGTGGAAATCATATTCTCTATGCTAAAACAAAACATATCATGATTGATTATCATTTTATACGTGAGAAGATCTTGGCTGATCAATTTGCTATACAATATGTTTTCTCAAATGAACAGAAGGTTAGTATTTTAATAAAACTATTGCCCATTGCCCATTTTTCGCCTCTTAGGTCCAAACTCAAGTTCGTTTCCGTGCCATTGAGTTTGTACGAATGGGGGTGTTAGTATATCCAAGGTCAAGCTTTTGAGGTAATACAAATGTAATGTAATAGCTTACATGATTGTGGACCAATAAAGTAAGGCTCACAAGGAATATAGAGTTCTAATACAACAACTAGTATGATTAAAGAAAATAGAAAGATTGAGATCCATAAGCTTGGCATCACCTAGACATTTTGAGGTTTTTTTAGACAATACATTTAAGATTATTTGTAGTAGATTATCATTACTTGTAAGAGATTATTAATAAATGATGTAAAAATATGTATATAAAGCATTGTATCTCTAGGAAATAACCTAATCATACCAATTTGAGAATTTCATTCAGTAAATTTTTTCTTTACCTTCTTCATTTCTATTCTCTCTGCTATTTCAAGATTGTTCGTTTATTTTTATTTTTAGTTCAGTTCATAAAATTTAGACCCCTTTCATGGTTAGGGCACTAGATTGTCCCAAAAACCTACACCTAGACATGCATTGTATTTTCCCTTAAAAATTGCCATATAGTTTCTTATAAAATGTTCAAAGTGCCATATTTCTTGATAATTATATTACATGACTACATAAATGATGCGAATGCACAAGTGTAGAATTTGTATCCTTGACATAACTCTTGCATATAATCTACTTCCAGTACTTTAAATCAATCTAAGGGCTCAGTTCCTTCATAACAAAGCCAAACTGCAGGAATTTTTTTTTTTTAACATGATAATTGGAGGTGGAGATTTGAACTATATACTCAAAATATAATCTACCTCTAAAATCCATCTGTATCATCAAATAAAACATTTTTTTCCTTCTACTTTCAATCAGTTTTTTCTCCAAAGAAACAGACATGTACTACGTAAAAGTTTTTTTTTTCTTTTTGAAGCGAGTGGCAGTTCAATAAATAATAAAAAAAAAAGATGGAACAACAAACAAATCAAGAGGGAAAACAAAAGGCTAGGCCAAAAGAAAAATCGGTGAAAAAGAAGGAAAAAAACATCAGTGCCTTGTAACACATCTTCTTTGCTGAAGGAGTGTTACTAGAGTTTAGACCCGTTCCTTGTCAACCAAGGGCTCCAGGCCTGCCCTTACGATGGGAGACCAACCGCTTCCAGAAATTGAAACATCTTACTTGAAGAGAGAATGCACCTCTGCAGTGCTCATAATTACAAAAGCTTTACAACCTTCACAAAATCAGCTTGCATTGATAATGTGCTATTGGACAAGTGAAAAGAGAACAACTTTCAACTTTCGGGGCACTTCAGCTGTTTCTGTATACATATACGTCAATGTTACTTCTTAGAATATGTGAGATACGGATCTTGAGCAACAGTCAGAACATCTGGCCTCTCCGCTTGATTATATGTTAGACAACGCCGAATAAAATCCTGAAAAAAAAGAGGAAAAGAAAACCATAATTGTGCCATCCGGTTTTTTCAGATAGATTCATATACTTAACATGATACCACACCAAAGGTCGTTATGATGGTGAAGCTACTAATTCTTGAGAAACTATAAATATAGTATAACACAACCTACGTTTGAGAATGTAATCTCATCCTTAATCTTGTTTTTACTTCAGACCAAACATGTGTTCCAAATCTTGCCCAAAATCTGATTCTGACATGCAATACAAACAAAATATGAAAAACGGTGAAAAGAGAACAGTTTAATATGCCAACTTCAACATTTTGTGTGGGTGAATTGTTGCTACTGTGGAGCTTCAGGGCTTCATACATTAAATCATTAATATATGTGGGTGTAACAATCTAGAGTTATTATTTATTACTAATGGTAAAGGTGTGCTTTACAAGTGGACGACTAGGGAATACTACTACTTTGTGTCTTCAGTGTTTTAAGTCCAAGTATATTATATCATGTTATAATATTATTATCTAAGTCCAACTTAGGAGTGGTGGAATTAAAACTAGAGTTTGAATTAAGTTGTTTTACTAGGGAGTGTTTCCACATTAAACCCTATTAGCTAATATTGAAAATATCCTATGCATTATCTCGTTAATATTTATGAAAGAATAACTAGGGTTTTAAATGTTAATTTTCTATTTCTCATCTCAAACTATTTAGACTTTTCAATAGTACAGTCAATTTGCTCTGGGACTATTAAATAGTTCATAAAAGCACACAATTTATGTTCTGTTTTCTGGATTTCTAAAACACTATTCATAACCTCTTAGATGACTTCAGTAATCTATTTTACGTAACCAGACTTCCAATAACTGACCTTTGCCTCATTCGATACAGCAGGTCTAGAAGGGAATTCAACTTTCCGTGCTTTAATAATTGTATCTTCACGTAGTATGCGTTCTTGAGTCTGGTCGTGCCCAAAAGGACGTCGGCCAATAAGCATCTGGAACAACAAGACACCAGCTGACCAAACATCAACCTGTTTTCCAAGAGAAACTAGTCAAAAAGGACAGCAAAACAAACTTAGAAGGACAATGAATAAAGCAAAAAAAAAGGTTCAATATTCCAAAAAGCACTTTTTACCAAGCCAAAAATCTTTCAGATCAAACAATGATGGCAACCATTACAACTTGCTTAAAACCAACCATTTATGACCTTTTCTTCCCTCATCAATAAAGCAATTTTTAGATTCAAGGTAACCGGGCAGTTATTACAAAGAAACATACAACCCTAGAAATACTGACCTTTGATGATATCAGAGGAGTTTTGCTGAGCTCGAAGCACTCAGGAGGCAAATACCTGCAAATGAAAACTAACATAAGTAAATTGAATTATGCAGTGGCGCACAGGAAGACTACATAATAACACAGAGAGCTCACTTTATGAACTTAATTTCATGTTGAAATCCTCTATTAATTCGCAAAAAAGCGAATAATAGTCTTGCGGGCATTCTTGCATCCCACTTATACCTGTTGGTTACTAAAATGCTAGGTTACATAGAGCCTTCACTAACATTGCTGCATCAGTGTCAACATGATTACTATAGTTAAGGTTACTAGATACTTCGAATACAGTTACATAGCAAAGATGTAAAATAACTAATCTCTCTGGAACATGAAGTTTACTTGAGCATAAAAACTTTAATGGAAAAATTTCTAATTATCCGACAGAGCATTGCAAAACTTCTACAAGATGTCATTCTGAATCGCTCACCAGTATGTTCCAGCTCCCTGGGATGTCAGTTCCATACCCTGAGAACCAACGTTATCCTCTACTATCTTGCTAAGACCAAAATCAGTCACTTTTGCAACACCAAGCTCATCAAATAGAACATTTCCCGGCTTCAAATCATAATGGATTATCTTCTGTGTTCTTTTGTTCAAATAAAGCAATCCTTGAAAAATCTGAACAATAATGATCCTAGCTTCCTTTTCAGACAATATAGGTGCTGCTTTAAGGACAGCATCAAGATCTTTTCCTATGGTAAGAGATCAAACACCAAAAAAAGACAATCAGAAAATTGAGAGATCAAATTAGGCAGAGAGAGAAGAAAACTGATCATTTTCAGTGTTCACCATTAAAAGTTATGTACATACATCCACGCATACGTAAGAAACCTTATAACTAACAAGATTCAAACTCATAATAATAACATTAAAATCTCTTGGAAACATGATAACTTCATCCACATGTAATCCATTTAAATCTTTAATTTGATCTCAGGTGTTCTCTCAATCTGGATGATAGGCATCATCAGTGCCACGTTTGAAACCAAAGCACTTAACTTAAACAAACAAAACCAGAAACCCATGCAGGTAGTAGTGGCTAAATCAATCACCGTAGTAACATAATGGTAAGAAGAAAAGCACATCTATCAAATCAATTACATCAAGCATCAGATCAACAAGATTCAAAACTGTGCATACCGCTACAGTACTCCAAGACCGTGCAGAATGTATTTTGATCAATCTCAAAAATGTCCCATAGCCGAACAATATTATTATGCACCAATGTTTTATGAATATTGTACTCCCGAATGGCATGACGTATATAGCTTTGCTTCTTCTCCTCGCTCCACTGAGCATTCAAACCATGAAGCTTACATGCAACATATCTATGGTCCACCAAGTCATAAGCCTGCTGAAAATTACACTTCAAATCACTGCAAAAGGGGGTGTTTTACAATTGCCAATGTAGGCAAAGATATGATAAACTTTTCATTTCAGCTACTAAAAGCTTCTCAACGTGTGGGAAATATATTTTTGAAAGTTTGACCTGACCTAATTAGTCCCCCATACTTTCATCCCCTATTCAATTTAGTAATAAAAGATTAGTTTAGTCAACTTAGAAACTTATACTACACTCAGTGAACAATTTATCAAAGGACAATTATTTTACAATTGGTTCATGCTAGTACTCAACCCATATAGCACATTTATTGAGATTACTCCTGCCAAACTACTGCTATTGGCACCATTTCTACTTCCCAGCTACCAACATGACATGGATATCTGAACAAAAATGGGGCTTAGGGCTTTTATTTTCCCTTAAAGTTTAAGGAGAAAAAGGGAAAGGGGCTTTTGAAGGGAAAATGAAAGCTCATAGACCTTCGAGGACAGAAAGAAGCCCAAGAGGCGCACGGGCTTCTACGGATCTTAGGAGGATACCTAACAATTGTCTCACATGAGCATTACATACATTAAACAGATCTGACAGGCATTCATTACACCGATTACAGATATTAGTAATTATCCACAAATTAATCATAAAAATTAAATTACGGGAATAATTGACTAAACTGAAATGAATAGGGGATGAAATTGTAGTGACAAATAGGACTACTCTTCCTACATATTTTGTTGTGAAGGGATACAAAAAGCCTTTGTTTTCACATATTTCTGGTCCACCATCAATAGTTTTTATCAGCCCTAATTTGTGAGAGCTAGAGATGGCTCCTCACCATGTCTTTAGACGAAATTATCAAGTTAAATTTTACTTGATCCCTTGATAAAATTAAAAAGAATAAAATATATGCATTAAATGATAAGACAAGAAAGCAGTCGAGAAGAATAAGTGATGATTTGAACTCCACTTTGGGAAATCTAAAGGATGCCGTCAGTTTTAATCTTCTTCATTCTATTCCGAGTTTTTCTTCTATTTTCTCCTCACATTCTAAGTTATTCTCAATGTAAGGGTTAACTAAGAGCATGTCTGGATCCATTTCAATAGTTTTCAAAAACATTCTATTCCGAGTTTTTCTTCTATTTTCTCCTCACATTCTAAGTTATTCTCAATGTAAGGGTTAACTAAGAGCATGTCTGGATCCATTTCAATAGTTTTCAAAAACAGTTTTTGGAAACCCAAAAAGGATATTAAAAAAACTAGTGTACTAAAAATGTGTTTTTTATCCTGTGTTGCAAAAACTGGTTTGAAAACTTTGAAAGCATATCCAAATATGCTCTAAGGCAACTAAAAGTGACATGTGGCCTCTAACACTGCATATAATAGAGGGGTGATAAGGTGACTTAAAGATGAGTAACATCTGCCAAGTCCGAGCTGTCCCATCTCAACTATAAGCAGTTGTAAATCTACTAGGTGTGCAGAGGCAGGAGGCAATTTAGGTTGCTTACCATCCTTCGACATGCCAACCCCTTTTCATTATTTCAAAAATGAAATGTGGTTGTTGACAAGAATTATGTTAGAAGCAAGACGATTTCTTTGCTTGTCTTGAATACCATATGATATTATTTTTAACACTTTTCTCTATTTGGGAAAGGGGCTGTAGAGGTCCCTTAAATTAGGTCATTTGTGTCATTTAGTTCATTAAATTATAAGTGGTGTTATTTAGTCCTTTAACTTTGAAAAAATGGGTAAATTAAGGACAAACTACATTATTTTAATGATGCTCTGACCTTGTAAACTTCACTAAATCCTCCTTTACCAAGAAGATTTAAGAGAGCATATCTTTGGTTCAGAATCTGAAAATTGTTAAAACGTGAGCCATCTTCATCCCTTATACGTTTCATTTCACGTATAAGCCTTCCCTTTTCAAGTTCATAGCGATCCCTCTCACGCAGAATACTTTCCTCTTCCTGCCAAATTCCAATAACATCAAAGAACTCTTAAATTCTGAGAGAAATGGAGAATAATGTCAACCAAAAAGAAATTACAGACAATCAACTTACACGTTTGATACTGGCTAAACGAGATTTATATATTTCATCCTGAAGAAGAAAATCTTCTTCATGAGTTCCTGTCTCTGAATCAGCTCCATCACCCTTTTCTACAGGTAGAAGCAGGAATTAGTAATACCAAATAATATTTTAAAAAGTAACAGAAAAACACAGCAATCAAATCGAGGGGGAGAGAGAGAGAGGTTGACCAGCAGTACTACCACATGGAAGAGTAGTTATTATTAAACAGAACCTAGATATCACATGAATTGGTTCAAATTCCTAAAATATTCTATCTAGGCACTCCCAAAAATATATCAGAAGGTGCTGCGTATATCAGAAGCAGGAAAAAGAATATTCTGCAGTAAAAATTCAATCATAAAATTTCCCTTTCCAAGTACACACACACATAAATGTTTTTGTTTTTTTTAAGAACACACATAAATGTGCTCATGATGGAGAGCAACTCAGAGCAAAAGAGTCTTATAAATTTAGGACAATTTGGTTCAATATTAGGGTTTAATTTTTAAGGTTGAGGTTTAGATTTTAATTAAAAGGATTTATCTCTGTAGGGTATAAATATATTCATTTTTTCATACAGGCTTTTATTCCCCTACAGAGCTCTGGAGAGCACCAATGCTCACTAGGGGTGTTCAAAAATCCGATTATCCAATCAATCCGATCCGATCGGTTAATTTTTCATCTATTAAGTGCAGATCGAATGACAGATTTCACTACGATCCATCCGATTCGACCGAAATTAATTATATATATATATATAATTAATATATATTTATTTGGTTTTTTAATGTTTTTTTTAACTCAAATAATTCTATGTTATGATTTATGTGAAAATTTAAAAAAATTATTCAAAAATAGAGTTAATTAAGTTTATTGGTCGGATTGATCAGATGTCATCCGAATAGTTTACGGATCGGATTGATTTGATGTGAAAGGTAATCGGATTAAGATGTTTCAATCCAATCGGATGGTCGGATGAGTATAAAATCAACGGTTTAGATTTCTTCAAAATTATTATATCAACACCAACACAAACTTCAATAACCCAAATTTATGGCAATACTAACATTTATAATAATATCAATTCCATTTTTGGTGAGATCTTAATTTAAAGTACACTCTAATGCAGGGAAAGCATGGCTGAATATTACACAATTCTGTTAATCTTAAATGTTCCATGGCAACGTCTTCCTTGCTTCTTTTTCATGTCTTCTTTGTCTTATTAAATAACTATATATCTTAAAATTATTTTTCAAAGAAATACATCATAATATCTTAATATTATTTCTTAAGTAGATGAAGTTATTTAACAACCTATTTACAAGAGAAGAAATGATGTTGCTCACATCCATGTGATAAGGATGCCCACAAAAGGGGGAAGGGGGAAGAAAGAAAGAAAGTAATATGTTTTTAAAGAAAAGTAATGCATGGAATGATTACCAAACACAGTTTGAACTTTACCAGATTGCCTTTTCTTCAATGACTTCCGCTGTCGCTCAACAACCTCCTTTGTTTCCAATAAATGTCTCTATGAAAATGCATAAACACGTTCAGCACAATGTTTCATCAAAGTTCAAGTTTATGTGAACTCTCTATCAATAAAAATGGAAGGGGGAAAAAACAAATCAGCATATGTGATACGAAAGATTGACCCATCAAATAGCATGATAATAGTATGCAAGAGTTGCGATCCTCTAACATTTTTAGGATTTCATCAAATGGTCAACAACCCAGGATACTAGATTGCTTCTAAGCTTGGGACGAACATAACAGTTGAATCTTATAGTACAGCTGCTATAAAAGGTACCAATCTTGTAAGTTTAGTAACAATGAGAGTAAACCCAACTCTCCCGAGTGAAGTTACTCGCAAATTCACATAATCCACTCATCAAACCAAAAGAAAGGGAGGGGGGGGGGGGGGGGGGGGGGGAATAAAAGAAAAGAAAAAGGAACCAGAATCTAAATAAAATCAGGTAAAAATATAAGAATTTTCCCCAAGACTCAAATAGATCTCCAATGATAGTTGTCCAACTATACTATAATAACTTTTAAATTGGGACTTTGTTGCTCCATGTTATCTTGACTCTGATTTGTGCACCGGCATAGCATCCTAATTAGGTTTAGTCAAGATTATATAAGCATTACAAGCTAAGCAGCATATATATCAATTATCAAACAGAAATTGAAAAGAAAAAGATAGTGTTATACAAGCTCAAGGCCTAACTCAACCCAATAAGATCTCATTGAGTTAAGGGTTGTCAACACTTATAAACTGCACTACAGTCAAACGCCTAGTCGATGTGAGACAATATAATCCTTCAACACCCCTCCTCACATCGGACAAGGGCAACGAAGGCCACAAACTACGATGAACTCAGGGCCTAATTTTGATACCATGCTATACAAACCCAAGGCCTAACTCAACCCAATAAGATCTCATTGAGTTAAGGGTTGTCCACACTTATAAACTGCACTACAACCGAACGCCTAGTCGATGTGAGACAATATAATCCTTCAACAGAGAGAAAATTCACTTTTTTACGAGTAGAACAATATAGGAAGTCCAAAGAGAACATACAAGATGGGCATTTAGATCCTTCAAGGCTTGGCCATCCTCCCATGTCTCAGAAATGACAGTTCCAGCTCTGCATTTTACAAGAGAAAAGGATGCAAAAGATATAATGACAGACAAATTGATAGTACAGATCTTCAAATCCAATGATAAGATAAAACTTCAAATCCATGAAGCACTTATGTTTGCAGAACGCTTTCACCTTTCATTTGTGTAGTAGGTTATTGAGTTTGAATCACACATTTTGAGTTATTCCTCAAATGCCGACTGGGGCAGATTTTTCAAATTTGACTTTGGAGGCTTTAAAGGGCCGAAGAAAATAGTTGTGCCAAAAAATGTGTCTGGTGTGTTTAACAACTCTTTACAAATGAAAAAAAGGCTTCACAACTAGGTCGGTCCCCAAGTTTTGACACTTTCTAACACAGATCCCTCAAAAAAAGACCTTTTTTCTTCTAATTTTGTGCCCAAACTTTAATTTTAACATATAAAACCAAAATTTACAATTAACAGTCAATTATTTATACACATTGTCTAATTAACCCTTAATTATAGACATTGGTATCAAAGCCATGTGATGCACGTACCTTCATCTCCAACATCTTACTACGAATATTAATGATGTCAAAACTTTAACTGGGGTTGGAGATGAAGGTACATTGGGGTTAGATGACATACCCACATAACACACAACTTGAAACACAAGTGTATAATTAAGAGTTTGTTGGACGATGTGTCAAACCCAAAATAAAATTAGACATTTGAGTGTCATATCAAAATTGAGTCTTATGTATTTAGATTAAAAAGTTTCGCACAAAACCAGAAGGGAAACAAATGTTTGATGCGGCTAAGGGACTCAAAGTTTGGAGATCAAAGAGTTGGTAAACAAAAATAAACAACCATAAAAATTTCATATTAGACAAGCCTCAGAATTGAGGACGGATCCCTGGTCCCACCTATTCTGCTTTTGTGTATTGGGCTTCAATATAACAAATTTTGTATGTTTTCCATCAAAATTATAATAGAATATCAATGGTAATAATAACAACAATAACAATAGCCACAACACAACAATCATTTTAGTACCTTATTATACCCACATTTCCAAGTCTCAGAGAGTCCTGTCGTACTTTCATTCTTGCTTCCTGTCTCTCTGCTTTTGAAACTGATATCAGCAGATCAGATATTATTTTGGACCTCTGCATAAGAGGAAAGAAAAGAAAACACCAGTAACAATCAAAACATTGTAAAAGCGCACACACAGCAAAAATGAAATGTCATGCAAAAGCATATCCATGATCAATAAGCAACTAGAACTCCAAAATATGAACATGATTAGTGAAAGGTTGAACCACATTAAACCAAAGAAAATTCAATATCGAAGTTGCCAATAATATTAGTGTCATATAATGTGCAAATCCATCTTCACAATAAAACTCTCTTTGGGTGACTGGGATCTTCACCATGCAGTTACTTATCTAAACACTGTGCAAACATACTCACATTCACATACAGAGTCACAAATCTCATTAAGTGGCTGTTTTCAGATGGCAGTGAATAAGGATGACAGTAATGAATATCAATCTTTTTCGGCACACAAATTATATCTCCACTTTTTTGTAAGCAAGTAAAAAAAGTTTTTGGGAAAAAATGATACAAACTCATCTAGCAGACTAGCTGTCACAACAGAGAGAAAATAATACAAATTAATTATAGCTAAAAGGAAAAAAGGAAGAAAATGCTTCATGCCCCCCTTCAACTACTCAAAACCACATGTTAATATCCTATCCCCTGTCCATTTTAATGTTGCTTCCATCCAACAAACTAAAAACTTCTAACCTAAGTGGTTTTGCAACCTCAGTTAGGCTATATAGAACTGCTCAAAAGAAAATGACCAACTTTGGAAGAAAATAATATTCATACATTGAAAACAATGGGCAAAAACAGTTTGGTGCAAAAGAACCTTGATTCTCAAAAAATTAGGAAAGAAAAGAATCACTTCATGAGGTAAGGTAATTAGTCAGAAATATCAATGTACTACCTTCTGCTTCAATTGTTGTTCAGAATCTTTGAGGTCCTTCAATTCCTGCAGCAACCATGTTAGTAAAGGTCAGGAAAGGGAAGAAAGTTATGAGTGAAAGCCTCACAGATAAACAAAAATAGGAATCACCTCTAATAAATAAATTGTACTTTTCCATTACCTTCTCCAACTGCCGGCATTGATTCTGATAGTCAGAAGCCTCGTGGCTGGATTTGCGCAAGTCTTCCTCAAGAGCTGCCACCTTCACCCGTAACAAAATAACCTCTTCCTAATTCAATCAATATGAAATACAATATTACATCTATAAGACATTAAATATGTATGTACCGTAGGAGAAAACATAACAGAGTAAGGTGCTTCCATCTAGGAGAAAAATGACATGTTACAGCTGGAAGTTTCCATTTCAACTTTTCAAGCCAATTTTTTAAATGCTTGCTTCAACATTATTAGATTTATTTCCTTTATCACAAATTAGAAAAATCATACCTCTAATGATGAGTGGTTGTCGCTATGGATTCGGTCTTTGGGCCTAGTATCCTGTATGTTAAATAAGTGTGTTCAGGACGAATGGCCACTTGACTAACCACAATGAAATTTTAAAAAGTTTGTTATTCAATAGATCATGCAACCATATCCTTACACTTCATAAAAGATTTTTAAAGAATTACTCATGAGTCTCCTAAACAATAACCGCTCATGTAAATACATGAAATCATGAATAAAATTTGCAACCAAACAAAAGTGCTTAAACACCCTAAAATGCTCAACAAAATTTCTCTTCCTCTTCCAATGAGGGGAAAAATAGTATTAGCCATAGAATGACGAAGAGAAACCTAGGGGTGGATGATGGTGTGGTTTTTGGCATCTTTAGCAAGCCAGATAGCATCACAGACAATAAGAAACCACACTGCATGAGCAGAAAATATGGTTTACGGCTTCTTCTTCTCTTTCTCTTCCTTTTTAATGTTAGTATGATAAAAATTGGACCTCGATATACAGATTTGTGCAATTACTAAAATTAGAATGAGCCAGATGCTCTATCAAATATTAAACATAGAAAACTATACATGTCACCATAAATTAAGTGCTCAATGTAGATAAATCAAGCACAAGGCATCATCCCCATTGCCATTCATTGCTTCTCACAGAAAAAGAAATCATCAGACATATTTGTGCACTTTACCTCTATGTTAAAAGGGGGAAGCAATATTAGGTGGAAGTGAAAACCAGGCTACATTATTATTTTGTAGTGATTCTAAACTGCCGTATTTGAAAGCTAACATGCAGGGCAAAATGATAAAAGAAGTAAGCCAGTCCATTAATTCATATATATATTTATGGACGATTGAAAATTGTGATGAAACAACTGAAAGGAATATCGTGATGATACAAATTACTCTGATAGGCAATAATCAAAGGGAAACATCCATATCCAATCAGTTTGAGCTAGCAAACACACCTTGTCATTTGAGTTCTCAAGCTGCCCATTTGAAGGTGAAGCTGTTGAAGGACAATTCTGTGACCTTGTTTGATCATTAATATTTTTAGAGCTACGTGTACGACTTGAAGTAGAATGCCCCCTACCTCGACCATGTTTTTTTCTATTTACATCAGAATTTGCCTTAGCTTCCATGGTTTCCATTACCATCTGCATTCCATTGGTAACCTCCTGCATTCCATTAGATACAATTTTTCATTAGCAATTAATTTAGAATAAGAGAAAGACAATCTTTACCTAATCATCCAAAAATAGAGAGCAATCTCTTCTTAAGATAAAAACCTAAATAGTCATGTTAACTTCAAAATTAACTTTATAGAAGTTAAAATATGATTAGAATAAATCCAAAGTTGCATTCATATTTTAATAATTTCGAAAAACTTTTCACTCATCAACATTAACTCTCATTCTCGAGGTAAAAAAAAATTAAAAAAATTAAACACGTTTTTCTTTACTTTCAGAAAATGGGGCGCATTTTACAAAACAATTGATGCAAAAAGCAAGGAACTACCTCCTCATGGTCAAAAACAGTTGGTCTATCATCTTCTTGAATTTTCTGGCGCTTCCTAGTGTTGGCTTGAATAAGGAACTCACCTCCATTCTGGCAAAAGATTTTGATCCAAAAAAATTTATTTAGCGTCAAAAGTAATATATCCTAAAGCACACTCAATTACATACAAATGTTCTGATAGACAGTACATTACATAATCATGATGCTCAAGTTATGCACACAGATGACACATGGAAACATCTTAATTAATCTGCAAATCCAAATTATGCTATCAGAGCCGGTACCAAGACCAACCTCAAGCAATAAATATATTTCAAGGCAACAGTTTAAATTCTTATGATGGTACGGTTCAAAACTAGTAAATTTTCCAATAAGCTATAAAGAACTAGAGACCATTTCTTATAACATCACAAAAGCACTAAACCAACACAAATAGTTTAGGGAATATTGTCTGAACAACAACCCCAATAGACCATATAAAATAAATTCAAAAGCATAAGAGTTTGAGATAAGTAGATAACATCATGAAATTGTAATTTTAGGTCAACATCACACAAAAATCCCAAATAATTTGAACAAACTGCAAATATTTATTCCATTTATCCCATTAACTCAATAACACCATCATAGAAGACAAAAGTTACACACACACCGAAACCCCATTACTTACATCAGTTGTAAATTGTTATCAGCTTCAATTCATGTCAGTAAAATGCATTCATTTTGCTAGAGAATTATTTGGGAATACTCACATCATCGTCTGAGTCACTTGAAATGGAAGGTTCTGGCAACTCGTTGGCAACGAAATTGAGGGCAGAGGAGAGCGAGGGATGCTGAGCAGGAAGTGGTGGAGGTGGAGGTGGAGGGACGGCAGAAGAGGCAGTTGCCGATGAAGCCTTGCCCGCCATGCGAGCTTCAAGCTTTAGAATCTTAGTGGGCAGAGACTGGTCCGACTGGTTGGAGGAGTTTGAAGAAAAATGGATGAGCATGTCATCGGACATTTTGATGAATAAGTATCTACCAGTGCAGATATAGAGAACAAAGAGTCAAACTCGTTTCCTTTATAGTTGGATCATATGGGATTTGGATTCCAGATGTATCAAAAATTCGAAATAAATCCAGAGAAGATTGTTTGTTTCCAAAGTACCCAATCAAAGAATACTTGTGTTGTGGACTCTTTTGGTTTAAACAGGTGAGAAAATTAGGGTTTGAAGATGCTAAAAGAGGATATCAAATAATGATGAAGCTTTCTTTTTGTTAAATATCAAATAATGATGAAGTTGGAATCAAAGTAGTGTCTCTGATCGGAACTGCACAGTTTATGTGAAAATTCAAAATTGGATCCGATCCATATTCTACAAATTAAGAAAAATTCTGAATATGTACTATATTTCCACTTGGCATACCCGCTAATATAAAAATAATAATAATAATAATAATAATAATAATTAAATTGTATTAAAATTTGGTTAATTTATCGATTAGTAAAACTTATCGAACTTTCTAAACATATTCCGTCTTTAATAAATTCGGTAAGATCTACTAAACTTTCTAAATAATTTGGGAAAAAGCTTATTGAATCTCTTCACGATCAGTTGGAAATGATATAGTAACCGATCTATTCTTCACTATTTTTTCACTCCATTTTCTTCCTGATTTTCTCATTGTTTTGTATCTTTTGATGTATATATTTTGCACTGAGCTTTAGAAGTTGAAATTAACATGTTAAGGCATATCGTTGATAAGTAGTGGATGGTGCTAGAGAACATGAATATCTTAGGCTAGAAAAAGAAAATGTATTAGGATTTTTTATTTTTATTTTTAAAAAGGTAAGTGTTGGGAAAATTTTGAGGATGATGTGTCTAAGGGTGTATTGGAGTTGGTATATTTGAAGTCTAAATTGGTGACTTTACTCT
This sequence comes from Hippophae tibetana, assembly GCA_037013495.1. NCBI lineage: Eukaryota > Viridiplantae > Streptophyta > Magnoliopsida > Rosales > Elaeagnaceae > Hippophae > Hippophae tibetana. The sequence goes on along the minus strand of CM072809.1, from coordinate 10,841,142 downwards.
CATGTTAATTAATTTGATTTATTTTTTAAAAATTAACTGAATGTTTAGATATTTCAACAATTCGCCTTAAATTAATCACGGTTTGCACATTACCACCCTTCCGACAATCCTTTATTTGGGTTTTCTATAACTTTTTTGGTTTCATTGGAGAAAAGGTTGTAATTAAAATGATAATTATGCGTGGTTGATAATTACTTTCAATTTATAAAAGCTTATAAAACCTGAGTTAGCAAGGAGTATAGTTTGGATATTTGAATAAACCCGGATATCTTTTAATGAAACAGGTTTGACTATGTAGAGAGTGACCACTGACCACTAAACAAACCACATCTACTTGATTATCCTTCGATTGTAGGATGGAATCCATGTATCATGGTCTCATGGGTACCTCAAATATCCACGTATAATTCATCTCTCTCATGTCTTAAATCATAGGTTCTAATCACACCAATTACTGTTTGTTCAATAAAAAAAAACCTTGTATCCACATTCAATAATGTTTTCAACTCGAGAAAAATTGTTTTAATAGACAAAAATGCAACTAATCAAGACAATACTAGCAGGGAAGACCACACTATTTCCAATATATTCATGTTCATTGCGAGAAGGAAAAGGGCGAAAAACAGCATCATTCCTCAAACAATCTAAGATATGGCAAATCTTTACCATTACATTATTTGCTTGATTCTTATTCTAGGGAAACAACTGATGCTATGAAAATTCCAAGATGTTCAATAGCGTCCACTTGATTTTATTTCCCACCACTCCATGAACTTTCTTTGCGAGGCTAATGCATCCATCCTGTAAAGTTGCAGCCAGTGATTTGCAATTTCTTGCCCAAATGTCCAACCGAAAATACCTCCAGCTACAAAGGACAATGCAGAACCTGCAAAATACAAAACAATATTTCAAATGCATCTATCTTATTATATTCAGCTGAGATCATGCGAAAGTATTTATTCAATCATTGACATTATAACAGCATTATTTAGGGAACGCACTCTAATTCATTAACTACGTAGAACTATGCAAGTTCATCAAATCTTAAAGCCAACTTAACAGTTCTAAGTCAAGGATCTAATATGTTCATGAATTTAGTCAAGTTCATTAGACGGTGCTGACAATTAGTGGTAGCTATTATCCAGATTAATAATGCATCCTGATAACATTTTATTTTGTCAAACAATTAATACAACTGGAGAGGGAAAAAAGACTTGTAACAGCCTTATTGAAGTTCGAACCTCACTCCTGCATATTGCAAGAGGGGGTTGAAACACAAATTCTTATGCATGCTGTACTTATTAGTTAATGCATCACTAGGTTAAAGTTGTGAATTAGTCTTATTCCAATCATAAAAATACCACACACTTATTACAGAGTATGAGTTGTGAATTTTACGCTTTTTGGAACTGAACCCAGAATACTATGAATGATTGCATGCAATCAATCACTAAGGTCCAGTTGTTCTAAGCTGGGCAGTGTATAGTTGTATACCAATGAAAAGAACTCATAGAAGTTAATCAAATGTTTTGTCATTGTCTAAGCAATACTATGAATGATTTCATGCAATCAATTACTAAGGTCCAGTTGTTCTAAGCTGGGCAGTGTATAGTTGTATACCAATGAAAAGAACTCATAAAAGTTAATCAAATGTTTTGTGATTGTCTAAGCTAAAGCAGAAGAGCCTCAGTTCATGCATTCAAAACTAAGAACTAATCCCAAACTGCATGTTCGATATTTATTTAGTTCTTCAGTTCACGCATTCAAGAGATACAATGTTTAAGTGAGAGCAAGTGTGATTCACACATCTTTATCATTATGTCTTCTTACCACTTGCCCTTGTACATGGATTTGTATTGATACAGCCTGAATAGAAAGAGTTTATAACCTAGGATGATTTGATGATCATTCTGTGACTCAAGTTGCTAATTAATAATCCAGTGTTCATATGCAAATCAAATATAGAAGTTGGCTACAATTTTCTTGTATTTTGACAAGAAGCAGCTAGCTACTTTGGCTTCCAAAGTCAAGAGATCAGATTGACCACACCTTCACGAAGTTGTTGACAAAAGCAGTGAATCGGTGATCTCAAGTTTTTACTCCAAGCTAGGAATTCTCCACATATAGGTAGGGGAGGGTGAAGAAGTAATTTGCATATCATCATGGACTTAATGACTAACGAATGTCACTACTTAGTCAAAAAAATAAAAAATACACATGTGTATCACACTCTAATCCTAATCTTTCTTTCTCATTGTGACAAAATATGATGCCTTAACAGTGTTTGAAAAAATTAAAAGGTAACACAGGTATTGGAAATAAGTGGCAGTAGATTACCATGCAAACTCCTTGAGTACTTCAAAGCAATTCCTGCAGTCGACACTGCTCCAATAGCACTCCCTGTAAGAGCAAAGTTTGTTGCTTCCCTAGCAGTCTTGAGCTGCAAAAGGTAAACAATAATAGTCAATAACTCCACTGCAAAAGTCTCACGATCTTGGCATACATTGGCTAAGGTTGAATGACTCAGTGAACAACTACCTAATAGACTATTGAAAATTGATAATGTAAATTGCTAAATTCTAGTAAGGACTAATTATGACATTAGATTGTGCTTTGGCCTCTTTGTGATTAAATGTTCCAATCTTGATTTTATCAACTGGAAACTTAAAGCAAGTGATCTTATCATTTTTTACTCAATAATCAATATAAAAATATATGCAGACACATCATGTCTACTTGTACATAGGTGTTTTTGTTTTAGGGGGGGGGGGGAATTGTATGAGATGCTTTTAAAAAGTATTCCAACAAACTATGCCAACATAAACAAGAAACATTATATTCCACAAGCTCATACAACCAGACATCAAAACACAGAAGTTGCAATCAGTTCCTTCTGCAAAAGTGATAAATTGACAAGATAAGGCTCAATGGAAGTAAGAAGGAAAAATGAGTTATCTACTCTCTGCTTTAATGCCAGATTAAAAGTAGACATTTTGATAGCAATTTCTCTAAGATTTTTATGATGCATAATTGAATAAAACACATCAAATTTCCTTGCCATCAAAAGGCATAATATAGCTATAACTGTCTATGCACTGTAAACACATGAAAGCTACTAGCAGACAGCATAATCAGTTGAGATACATGAGGCCATATCACCTAGATATAATAGACAATAATTTTTACCCCAATATCCGAATCAACAATAATGACAGAAGAATTAAAAAAAACCCTAAAATTAGCACTAACTACAACTAAATTCCTCAACAAGCTTGGGGAAAAAAGAAAAGCCATCACAACTACCTGAATACATATATGTAACATCCAAATCAAAAAGAGAAATCAATAACCAACAAGGAACATCGAAAAACAAATCAATATGCATATACAGATCGAAAGAACTATAGAAAGCATCACATCAATGAAACCCAAAAGATAAAACCTAACATATCTAAGTTTAGGCAGAGAGAAAAAGGAGAAGCTCACAACGGGGCCATGAACGGGATCAGAAGCAATGAATTCTTCGACATCAGATGAGGACCAGGAAGGTAGGGGGTTTTCACGATTGATGAACTCGGTATAATTCTCTAGGAATGAAAACCTCTCGCCCCAGAATTCCTTGTAACCTTCCCAATGCCTCCTAAAGAACGATTGCGATGAAGCATCATCAACCATTTTTTTCTTCGAGACAATCCTGATTGAGAGTTTGGGTATATTCGGCCGCTACTAGAAGAACCAAGTAGTACTTAACTTTTTCTATTAATTTGGTATAAAAAAAATCTAATAATTGTCTGCTAGATTATATTGAGTTTATTAAACGGTGATGAGTAGGAATGGTTAAAAATAAAATATTTATTTAAATTAAAAAAACGAGTATGATTTTTAATAAAAATCAATTGATAACTACTTATTTATTATCAAAAATTAATTATATTTATTAAAAATAAATAAAAAATTAAAAATATATATTTTTAAATAATTATGGTAAAAAATATCTATAAAATATAACATTTTTTTAATATAGATTTTATAATTCAATTTAATAACGATTATATCAATCGTTTTCAATTTATCTATATCCAATATTAACTATAAAAAAAATAAAAATAAAGATAAATCAAAATAGGAAGACAAGATAATGAAATTTTAAAAATATATATATAATAAAAATATTAATTTATTTAAATATTTTTTAATAATAATAAATAAAAATAAAAAATAATTTTATAATTATATTTTGTAAAAAGAGAGATAAACAATTAATAAAAAACGTTTTTCTATTAGTTTATTAACTGGTATGTCAAATATGTAATATTTGAATATATTCCTATATCAAACTTGCTTCAGTAATTGATAAACCAAAAAAGCAAACATTTCCATCCGCCGATTCTCTTTCGAAGTCCTACCTCCTACAGTGCTCTATCGACTATCTTGCATCGTTGACCGGAGCGCACTCTAGTTCGTTAGCTCTTCTAAGTTGTATTTGTCGGTGTTCTTTCTCCATCTACTTGAGTAATAATAACAAAGCTCAATTTCGTGAAAGCAAAAGAAGCATCTCTTATTCAAGAACTTAAAACACCTAAATTACAAAGACTATTACTTCTACCAAATCTCATCGATCTCCATCGCCTTCAAGCTTTTGGAGCTTGTTAGAGGAGAGTGAAGTCGCTGTTGGAACAAGTTTGTGATTCCTTTCGTACATTTCATGGGTATTTCTTTTTTTCGAATCTTCATTGAATTAGCTTTGATCTATAATTACCTATTATTCTGTTACTGAATCTAAAAATTTATCCGAGAGGCATCTCTTTGGACTCGCCTTCCAACTCTAGTGTTGGTATCTTTTTTATTTGCTAAGTTCTAAAATGCTATTGGTTTGCTGCCTGTCAACTCAACTACTAACGAAAACATTGTATTGTTTTGCTGCATCAATCTGAAGAGTAATTCATATTGTTCTACTGAAGCAACAGATCACCGTTACTTTCATCAACAAAAATTTATCTCAATTGCTCCTCAGGACCAATTGGTTAATCATGGTGATGTTCAGAACATGCTGTTTGAAAAATTGAAATTATCATTAATTGGTTTTGGAGAATAAACTTTGATGAATCTTCTAAAATCAAAATTGAAGTAAAATCTCACTTGATTGTAGGAAGGGGAGCTAGCTAGATAGTTAGAAACTAAAATGATATCTATTGAAGATGAAATTGACAGCTTAAGTGTTACTCGTATTAACGAAGTTTCTCATTTTACGGAAATAATTCCAGTAATTACTTTGTTAAGTAAAATTTTGACTAATATTGTGAAATTTATTTTGCTCCATTAATTACTTTATTGTGTAAAATTTTGAAAATGTATTATTATGATTAAATCAAAATTAAAAATTCAATATTTACCTTTTTTAAAATGAATATGAGTTAAATCATCTAATCAAATTTTTTAAAGAAAAAATAAAGAGAAAATCTCAAGATATTTTGATTTTTATTACGAGACGTCAAGTTAATTATGAAATATAAATGTTCTCTTAAAGACTTAAAAAAAATTAAAATATCCAACGCTTCATACATCACATTTACTCGTTCTCTTCTCCCCTTTCATATTTTACTCATCCTTCTACATTCCACATCCAACTCTTTCTTCTTCATCTTTGCCTCAATTTTTGTTGAAGTCCTACATCGATTGATCATTGTGTTTCTGTTGCACTTATAAGTCTATGGCAACCCTTCCTCTTTGAGAGCTCTTTTGAAGGGAATTAGGCTATGGATTTCTTCATGGTATCAAAGTCAGGTGTCTTGGTCAGTATCCGGCCGATTGTAGGGGATGGATCTTACGACGGTGTGAGGGGGAGACGCTCCATATCCCCGGTCGGAAATTGATGTGAGGGGGAGTGTTGAAGTCCCACATCGATTGAGCATTGGGTTTCTGTTGCACTTATAAGTCTATGGCAACCCTTCCTCTTTGAGAGCTCTTTTGTAGTGAGTTATGCCATGGATTTCTTCAACTTTTACCCCAACCACACACTAATCCTAATATTTTAATACTCGAAATATTAAAAATTGAATATATATATATATAAATGTGAAAAATGAAAAGAAAAAACACTTGAAGAAAATCAAGCCACAAATTAATTTGAACAAATATTTGGTTAATTTTTTCTACGAATCTTACAATAATTCGGTAGGAGTGTACCAAACACTACTAAAAAGTTTAGCTTCCATCACCAAACATATCATGATTCATGAATGTTCGTTATACTCCATCGAACTTGAACAATCTCATCTTCTTCTCTTTTACAATTTTTATAGTCTAAAACCTTTAAATCTATACTATTTATTCTATAATTTTAATTCATATTAATAATATACATCTCACAGTCAATTAAAATTTCATAACATCATGAAATTTTATTACATCATTTAACCTTACACATTTAACCACAGTGAGCAAACATTCAAACAATAACTACCTAAAATGGTGGCTGCCAAGTTTGAAAATGTAGTGGCTTTGGGACTTTTGGGGTGGCGCTTGGGTGGTGGGAGACTGGTTGGTTTGTGATGGTCGGCTGCTTTATGGTGGCTATGACTGATGAATCACGATAAGGAGGGGAATGGATGTGGATGTCTGACTTTGATATAGTAATAAGAGAAGTATATTTTTGTCGTCTCATATTTTTGAAATGATACGTAAATTTAATCTTAATTAGTGAGATATTTTGTAGTAGAAATCTGAATGCTTTCCTCCTTTTATGTCCATCTTCTTATTTCTTTAGATATTTATTACCGGAAGAGAGTCATCCTTTTGTAAGAAATCAGAAGTTCTATTTATTCGGCAGAATTAGGGATGCGAAATTGATTGCAAAAGATTGTAAATCGACTCTAGCTCTTCGGCATTCAAAATGACATTTTTTTATTAATATTTATGCTAGTGTAATTTACGATATTTTTATTTTGTTTATGAATACTCTTTATTTGGATATAATATAAGTTACATAATACATGCATACTCTCCTATTTTATTCATTGGATATGATAGCTTTAAACACCAAAAACATAAATCAAGAAAATTACATTTAGGATAACTTATATTTTTTTTGTATATTTATTCTAGTGTAATTTACTATTTTTTATTTTGGATATAATATAAGTTTCATAATACATGAGTACTTTTTCATTTTATTTATGGGAAAATACCAAACACATGAAATTACATTTAGGATAACTTCAAAATTACCAATTTTGAATTGAAAAAATGGGATTAATATTATGAAGGCTTAATTGCATAATAATTCTTTATATAACTTTATAAATTAAATTTTATTATTAATCTAATCTGTGGTACACCTTTTTTTTCACTATAAAATATATATTTACACGTTTCATAAATTAAAATTCATTTTTAACCTGGTATACATTCTTTTTTTGCTATGTTGAAAAATACAATACACATAATTTTTCTCCTAACATAAAAATGTTTTTTCAAGGAGATCCAAGAAGCCTTATAAAGCTTTCTAGAACCTTGCTGATAGACAAATCCAAAGAAAACCGCGGTCTCTAAATATATGTCAATTAATATGGTTCAAATTACATCATCTCATGGTATATTTAGAAACAGTACTAGTATGAAGTAACTGTATATATTAGCCAATTTACAAACTCTGTATAAGCTGATAAGCTTTCTTTCCGCTAGCACTTATTGCAAATCAGAGGAGTAATTTCTCATTCCAAACGTGAACTATCTATCCACTGGCTTTTTTCCCATGGCATCCATAAATGTATTCTACCTGAAATAAAATAAATAAATTTACTTCCTATAAGTTGGGAAATTTGACCAGTTACATCATTAAAATGTCATGTAATAAGGATCAAAAGACTGATAAAATGCACAAGCATATCATGGTGGATAAACTTCAGTGAAAAGGCTAAATTAAGCTCAAACCGTTGTTATAACTTATAACCTGTTAGGCTCAGTGGATTAACTGTAATAGCACATTGTGCCTTGTCCATATAAAGCTTAAGGCATAAGTTTGTTTTTCTTTTCTGTTCTTTTTTTTTCAATTTACAAAACATACAAGTCATGTCAAGAGTCAATTGTGTCTTGTCCACATTGTGCATAATATTGGTATTACTATTATTCATTTAAACTAAATAAATAATATAAATCCCTACTTGCCTAGCAAAACGTACATGCAAGAGAAAATCATAATAGAAGATTAAAGAAACACAAAGATACAAGAGTTATTTGAGAGAATTTAGATATAGATAGAAAACCCGTATAAGCAGAATGAGAATGTGTCAAGAAATAAAATTTACTACTTACCCTTGAACAAGAGATGCATTCAGTTGATGCATTGGCTGAAAATTTTAATTTGAGTTAGAACCTGTGGCACAAGAAGCATGCACGTTGGTGTTGCCCATAGTATTGTCCAGACCATGATCTGATATCTGCCTATTACCTACACTTGGAACAGCACTATCTGTTCTGTCTGAGATAGAAACATCATTGGTTCTATTATTGTCTCTGGTTTCTAGTCGCTCCATTAAGCGAGAAACAGTTGCAATCCCTGCATTAACCTCCCTTTTAACTTCAGAACCGAGATCTGCCATTGCAGGATTACGTGAGAACAATCTCTCCTTCCAGCCTCTAGTGCTTTTTGTAATAGACTCTTTGTACCTAAAAATTGATGAAATTGAGAAACTAAGAAAACTAGACTTTTCATCTCACTGAACCATAAAATATTAGCAAATATGATGCACCTCATTGACATTGTGTTAAGTCTAGATTTCAAAGATTCTGAAAATGATTGGAAGTCCGATGGTCCTGCTCTATCTTGACTAGGTGAGGATGGCTGATATGGAGCCCTCCTGTTGAAAATGGCATAATATAATTGTAAAGACAAGAATTATAGCATAGAAGGAAAATGTCGTACTAAAAAACTTATAGGATGATTAATATACCTGTTATCCGAGGAAGATCCATGTTGATTGGAAGCTACAACAGTCCTGGATGCTGAGGCAGATTGAGGCTCAACTTGAAGAGAAGGCAATGAAGTAACCAATTGTGATGATTCTTCTACAGTAGCAGGAGGAGAAGGTAATTCTACTGTGATTGCAGGAACTGGATCTCCATCACCAATCTGAGCTGGGGAAGATGAAGCAGGAGCAGTAGGAGGTGCATTAGGATGAGTAGAAAATACCAGAAATTGAGGACGACCCTGAGATGATGGCCTATTCCTTTGGCCTTCTCTCCTTGAAACATGACGTGCATGTCCCATTGCAGCAGCAGCAGCTAAGTGCTGTAAAATGCGCTCTTCAAGCTCGGCATCATTAGCACCCACAGGTAACTGAATTTAAAGAAGGGAAAAAAATGGCAAGTCACTTGTGGAAATATTCAACTAATATGTGAACTTTTTTACAATATAATAGCAAAGATAGATCACAAACATGCTGCAACTCAAAATCTCCAAGAGTTGGGTGATGAAATATTGCAGTATTTCTGGGCGGAGTGAGCCTAAAACTCCTCTCTCTCTCTACCACCTCTAGAAGCTCCTGGCTGCAAATATGATAAATATAATTTACTTATATGAAGCCTCGGAGAAAAACTAAAGGAAAAATAATGAGATCGGACAAATGAAAAACCTGGTGGGATCCTTCAGGCTGATGGATTGCAAGCACATTGGACATTGGGAGCTTCTCTGACACCTAGAATATTACATATTGAGATTCTAATCAATTAAAAAATATCTCAATGCATTTGAAGAATATCTTAAGTTCTTAACAATTGGTTTGAAAAGTTGATAAGATTCTCTTACAACTGCAAAGATGATCATAAAGATAAAAGTACGAGGGAATCTAAATGTTAAAGGGCACCAAAATGGCTTCCAATAAAAAGTGTTCTTGAATATCAAGGATGTTGGGGATATAAAGACATCAGCAAAATTTTGAAGAAAAGTGGCAGAGCTTTGCTTGGTTTATGCACATATTTATATGGTAGTCAAAAAAATTCAAGTTATTCTTGGAAATCTCTATACCACTCATCAAACACCTCAATGGTGAATCCCATACTCCAAACCAATGATAACTTACAAAAGTCATTCATTGTATATGAAAAAAGATCATTCTTTACATCATCATTCAATAAATTGATTAAAAATATTGCCAAGAGATTCCAATCTATGATCACTTGCAGATCAAAGCATATCTCAATTACAATAATATGTATTTATAATTTAATGAAAGTTCTCTAGAAATCTCCCAAACCATAGAGTTAATTTTATTGCACGATCTGTGCATGCCACTCCACAAACCTTAGATAACTTATGTTATGTAAGCCTTAAAATGCACTTCCAAGAAAGTGTGATTTGGGACGTTGGTATAACCCTCCAATCCACGACCAAATTTTTATCAGTTTTTAGCAATTTTATACACATTAAAAAAAATCCAAATTTAGTCGAGGGCAATTCACAAAACAAATCAAATTCCAAGGAAAGGCAAAAACTCATGCTAATTTGCAAAATGGAAACGTAATGAGAATGATAATAGTAATAGAAATGGAATTCAATGAAAACAGTATTACTATTACTATATTTGTTTGAACAGCTAAATCAAAATAATTATAATATTGAAATAAAATTTATAAAATTATAAATTAAATAAATTAACTTTTTTGTAGTTTAAATTAGATGAAATGAGAAAAAATAATAAATGATTATATAAATATGCAAAGAAAATCGAACACTCCAACGTATTATTGAGGGATATATGAGGAATGAACATTCCTGCAACTGTTGAAATCCTTTACATTCTATTACAAGTTAACAGTCAAATTAAACACAAAAACACACAGAATCATTCCCATTACCATTCATATAACTATCAACTAAACATGACTTAGAAAGTTACCATTCAAGAATACATTGGAGATGAAACTCATGCTTGCAATTAGTCACCTACAAGACATAACCACGGTCAAAATGGAAGTCCTGTATAAGTTAAAAGAGCAACACACGGAAATATTCAATGTATGCATATACCGTAGAGGGATCACTATCACAAAAGTCTTCAAGACATATACTGCAAGCATCATCACAGGCATCCTGGATTCCACCTTCAACAAAAGCTGCTGCTGATGTCAAATGGACCTCAGATTTACTGATCTCTTCGATCCCTTGACCCTGTATCTCAAATAAAACATCAATGAATAAAGATAAATTCACACATGTATTTATTATGTACACAACATAACCATCTGGATAAAGCTATTAACATACGAAGAAATAGAAGTAAGAGAACGAAAAACACGCACAAATTTGAAAGGAAAAAAAACGATAATATTAAAACTTCAATCATAATAAATTTATCTTGGTTTCAATTACCAAATACCAAATAATAATCAATAAATTGATACTTCATGGGGCATCACGGTGGGAAACAATCGTACCAAAACCCAACAAAACAGCAGATTATACCCATAAACATAATTTTCCAGCAAATATTATGAAAAAAAAAGGGAATAAACTTGCCGATCAATCGCCAAAACGATAAAATAAGAGTTATAAAAAAATACCTCCATGAAAATCCACAATGAGGATGAAGTAGTATAGATCTTCGTGAATCAAACAACCGAAGTTAAGAATAAGAAATAATTCGAGCGAGTAAGAAAACCCTAGGTTTTTTTGAGACAATACAGAGAGAGAAAAATAGGGTAGCTTTGCAATCGGTTAGTTTATGTTCATGGACTTTTGTGGGGTTTTATTTTTGTTTGTTTTTACATTATTATTTTTCGTGCGAAGACTTAAAGGCACGCAGTAAAAGTTAAGATCGGTCCTCCAATCGTTAATGTTTCGACACGTGGCATTAACTCGGAAATTTTGGCAAATCTGAAATAATTTACGCGCCGAATAATCCGGATAAGCTAATTTTAGGCTCGAGATTTGCTTATTTGCATTTGGATTTTCAGATCAGTTCGAAATTGTGACAAATCTTAAAATCCGGTTAATTTTTTATTTGCCAGATCTGCTGGATAATCAAAATATGATCATTTTAGAATAATTTTTAAAGACTATTTCTTCCTCCGTCAAATTATTATTACACAAAAACTCACATAATGAATAATTATTAATTAAAATAATAAAAAATATTTTTTTTATTATATAATTATCTGACAAATCTGTATGATAAATTTATTACATAAAGATTTATTAATTCCTAAAAGTAAATATTTTGCTCTATGAATAGTATTTTTCTTTGATTCAAATGATTTTATTTTTATATTTTTAGTAAAAAATAATAAAATTATAAAAAATAACACATTTAAAATTTATAACAACGAAAATATTATCCAAATAATATCAAATTAGGTTCAATTTAATGGTGTTTAACATTAAATAAATATAAATAAGTATAATTTAATTTAAACGACATTTAATTGGATATAGTTTAAAATGAAATGATTTATCAGACATTTTTTTAATAGTAAAGATGAGATGAACATAAACGATAATATTTTTGTGATTATAAGTTTTAAGAGATTTTTTTCAAAAAAAATATGTTTATTTACTTTGTAAAAAAAATAAACATATAGTTTTTTTTAATAGGTTAAAAGTGAAACTCTAAAAAAATATACTATATAATTAAACCTAATATTTATTGCTCTAAAAATATCAATTTCTTTTTTTATACTTTACTTACATAGTATTAGAATAAAACTAGACATTTGTTTTGGATAGTAATATTATTATAATAACTTTTGTTATCGTTAAAATAAAAATATATAAATTAAATAATTTATTTCTATAATTAATTATTCTAATATTCTTATTGTTTTATAAAGTTATCATAAATAACAAAATTTTGTGGCATTAACAATTGTATTATAACAATATTATCCTACATTTATATTTTAGGTTATAAGAAAATATAATATATATGTACTAGATTTTTTAACATGTAAGAAAATAATTTTACAATATAAAAAAATTTGTAATGGATAAAAGAAATTAAAAATAAAACTTTATATTTGAATGTATTATGTAATGTGTTAAGAATTTACGTCAAAAATGCTTCAATTTTAGTGATAATATCACGTTGTATTCCATAATAACATGTAGAGGTATTATATGTTTAACAAGAAAAAATGTTGAAATTTATATATATAATCAATTGAGGTTAAAATAATATATTATTTATAAATAATATATATATATATACATAAATACATATTTAATTTACATATTCTGCAAATTAGTATATATTATGTATAATATATGTATATATAATATAACATATATAAACACATCTTCAATTAGTAGCGGAGTCAGGAATTATTTCGTAAGAGGACTAATAAACAACTGTAAAATATCTCAATGATAATAAATGTATATTATTAAAATTTTGATAATAGAAGATAACAATTTATTTCAAGATATGTAAATATATCTTACATATCTAATTATATTGTAAACATAAGAAAAATAAAATAAAAATACTATTTAAATTGTGTTTCACTATGCTTTAAAGCACAAAATTTATCAATTATTATATATTTTTCAATATATTAGATAAATTTTATAGTCATACAATTTGTGAAGAAAAAAAATTGTCCATTTTATTTCAAAGACACGTTTTAATAAACTTCATTACTAAAAATACATGCTCTATAATTACAATTATAATAATTAATATTAACACAAAGTATATCAATTATCAACCATAATATAAATTTATAATTTATTTATTTTAATTGAGTACTGAATCAATTTAAAAAGAGAAGACATATTTTGAAACTTAAGTTAATTGATAATATCAATTTCTTATCATTTCAATTAACTCTTTAAATATTAAAGATATTTTTCGTAATATAGTAACATATAAATTCTTAATAAAATTATAAATATTATTAATAGTAAATACCTTGAATGTATCATCAAGATATAAAAGGTCAACTAAAGTCTAAGAAGCCGTAGTATTTGATGAGAAATCTTTTACTTATTTTCATTAAACAAAAAACAATTAATGTATTGAATATATATCATAACGGCATTGGTAATATCAAGAGATTGTGATAAAAATGTAACGTTGAATGCTATCAAAGAAATAATTAGAAGAAGAAATAAATATTTTTTTTAATATTTTTTCTTATTATGTATTGAACATATACATTGTTTATATAGATAAATATTAATTACTATTTCAACAACCACTATGGTTGAATTACATGATTTATAGTTGTTTGGTAGGCGTCGTGTATATTGGTAGGTGTTTGGCGTAGGTGCAGTATTTGTTGAATTCAACACTTCCCTCAAGTTGGTGAATAAATGTCTTTCATGCCCAACTTAAATGAAACTTCTGTGAATACTCGATATGAGATTGCTTTAGTGAGGATGTCAGCTAATTGATCTTCTCACTTAATTTTTGGCAATTTCAATGAATTTTCTTCTAACTTTTCCTTAATAAAGAATCTGTCAACTTCAACATGTTTTGTACAATCATGTTGAACTGGATTATGAGCAATATCACATGCTGCTTTATTGTCACAAAATAACTTAATTGATTCTTAAGTAGGATATCCCAAATCTTTCAAGATAGATTGTAACCACAAGGCCTCACAAAGCCCAAGTGTCATGCCTCTGTATTCAACCTATGCGCTTGAACGGGCAACAACATGTTGTTTCTTACTTTTCCATGTTACAAGGTTTCCCCCTACAAAAGTGAAGTAGCCGGATGTAGATCGTCGATCATTTATTGATCAAACCCAATCAGCATCAGTATGTACTTCTATTCTAGAAAACTCTGAGTTTTTAGTGAACAATGCTCATTTTCTAGGAGCAGACTTTAAATACCTCAAAATACGAATAACTACATTCATATGTTGTTCTCCAGGATTATGCATAAATTGGCTGACAATACTTAAATCATAGGCAAGATCTGATCTTGTGTGTGCCAAATACATCAACCTTCCAACAAGCCTTTGGCATCTTTCTTTATTTGTTGGAACTTGATCAACATTGATACATAACTTTAATCATTCCTCTACTGGTGTATTAGTTGGTTGACATGCTGACATACCAGTTTGTTTTAATAAATCTAAGGCATACTTTCTTTGAGATAAGAAGATTTCTTCTGTTGATCGAGAAACCTCAATCCGAAGAAAATATTTTAAGGAACCAAGGTCTTTCATTTCAAATTCTTTGAACAAATAAGTTTGTAGCGCTTTCCTTTCTTCGAGATCATTTCCTGTTAATATCATATCATCAACATATACAATAAGTGTAGTGATTTTACCATACATTTTTTTCAAAAATAAAGTATGGTCTGAATTGCTTTGCTTGTAGCCTTCATTGACTTTGTGAACCTGCCAAACCATGCTCTTGGGAATTGTTTCAATCCATACAAGATTTTTTTAATTTGCACACCTTTTCATCATGGATTTTGGATTTCTTGATTCATGGTGGTAAATCCATGTAGACTTCTTCAATTAAATCTCCATGTAGAAAGATATTTTTTACATCAAACTGATATAATGGTCAATCTAAATTTGCAGCTAGAGATACCAAGACCTGAACAGTGTTAATTTTGGCTACAGGTGCAAATGTTTTTGTATAGTCGATCACATATGTCTGAGTGTATCCTTTTGCCACCAATCTTGCTTTATAGCGTTCAATCATACCATCGACCTGATACTTTACTGAAAAAATCCATCAACATCCAACAATTTTCTTTGTTGGTGGACGATCGACAAGTTCCCAAGTTCTATTTATTTCGAAAGATCTTAGTTCTTCATTCATAGCATCTTTCCATTTTTGATCAACTAAAGCTTCATGCACACTATTAGAAATAGATACAGCAGATAATTTATTCACAAATGATATGATTGATTTTGACAAACAATGTTTAGACATATAGTTACTTATGAGATATTTGATTTTACTAGAGATCTCAGGTTCATACATGGCTTTAGGAATACCTCTGTTAGGACGTGATGGAAGTATTTTTTTGGTTGGTTCAATAGTGGGAACATTCTCTGCAAACGATTAGTTAGGTATATCAGCAGCTTGTGGAGAAGGAAACTCGTACTCGCTTAGTGGTATAATGAACTTACTTGATGATCTTGAAGTTGGTGGGGAGTTTGCAACATCATCCTTTGTTGTTTCAACAATGGTGGCATTAGACATTTGTCGTGGATTTTTCTTCCGAGAGTCACGGTTGTGATCCCACAAGTCAGGATATCCTACAAGTTCAAAACATTGTTCTTTTATATGACCTTTTTGATGACAATGGGTACATTTAAATGATGATTTATTAGCTACCATTCGTTCTTACTGATTGAAAAATAACAATTTTTAGATATCATGGTGGAAGCATCAACGTCTCCAGATTTTTTCTTCAATGAGATTCGACGTACTACCTCCCGTCGAATCACGGAATAACAACCTTTTAAATCTGGGATGGTTTCTTTTCGCAAAATTTCTCCACAAACCTGCTCAAATTCATCATCTAATCTAGCAAGAAAAATATGTACCCTTAGTCTTTCAACAAACTCTTGATATGATATTAGATTATGAGGGTCTTTCATGACCACCTTATTACGATGGTCTAGCTCTTGGAAAATTTCAGTCAACTCTCCATAATACTCTGAAAGTGATTTTCCATTTTGTTTGGAAGTAAAGGCTTTTTGGTTTAAGACAAATACATTTAATTCGTCACTTCCATCATAGAATGCTTTTGCCAAAGCACCCCAAATTTCAAGAGCAGTAAGTATGCGTAAATAACACTTCATGATTTCTGGACTCATTGACATAAGCAACCATCTCTTCACTTTTTGATTTTCTGCATACCACTTGTTATAATTTTCTAATGTTTTTCTAGTTGCAAATTTTTGTTATGAATATAAGAGAATTTCTCTCTCTCTGTAATATGCATTTATATTATTTGAGACCAAACATCATAATTAGTCTCAGTAAGAATAATTCCAGCATTAAAAACACCTTCGGAATGAACAGATTGTATAATAACTGGAGTTGTTTACTCCATAGGTAATGAAATTGTGCCTTCTGTCATGATTTTATGGTAAACTAACTAGAAAAAAAGTGTAATAATTTCAGAACTAGAAATAAAACTACAAGAACCGGTTTAAAGAAACTGAACCGATGTAATTTTTTTTAAAGAAAAAATGGACTAAATTGGATAAAAAACCACAAAATCGGACATGTAAATTGTTTATATAGACAAATATTAATTACTATTTCAACAACCACCATGATTGAATTACATGGTTTACAGTTGTTTGGTAGGCACCGTGTATATTGGTAGGCGTTTGACGTCGGTGCAATATTTGTTGAATGAGTTGCAGTATTTGTTGAATTCAACACCTTGTAGTAAGAATCCATATTTGGAACATCAATGACATGTTTTCACAAAATGATATCACATATGGAAGAAAAATCATCACAACTTTATTGTCTATATTGTTTAAAAAAATTTATTGCTGATCACCCTAACACCAGTTTGTTCAAAATATCTTGCATAAAAGATAGGTAATTTTCATCATATTTTCCATAAAAAAAAAAGACTAACGCAAATTTAAAACTTCTCGTTACTTGGAAAGTCTGTTTAGCCTCTCATTCATGTTATTATTATTAGTAATTATATTTTTAAGAATAATACCAAGTTGTACAAACATGGAAATCAAACTAAGTCTACAACCAAAACGAGAGTTTTATCTTATAGTTCAAGGTGTTTATGAAGTGCAAATAAATTTGTTAATTCAGTTTCACAATAAGATCTCAATTCAAATTTGTTATCTTATACATTCATTATCAAACTTCACACAAAATACTAGCACCAACGTCTCATGTATCTCATTTCAAGATTATGTGTAATAAGATATTAACATACCTATTCCTTAAAAGAATATTATAACCAAAGAAAATGTACATCTTTGAATATTAAAATTTTTGATTATGAATTTCAAATTTAAAATGAAAATAATTATCAAATTTGGATTGGTATAATCCTATGCTATTATAACGTCTTCTAATATTATCTTACTCTTTATCATAATATGATCATATCAAAAATTTAATTTATGATCATATTTCAATAAATTAATGTAAATTTTTTCAAATGAACTCGTATAAGATTTACCATTGTACACTTGTGTTTCGATAATAGTGTGCGATTCCTTTTAAAAAAATATTAATTAACGAAGTGTTTTCATAAGCATATAAGATTGATTAACATGTTTCATCATTATCTATTATATTTTAAATAAGTAACAAATAATCACAATAATAGAAGTAATAGTAGATGTTAGATTATATTATACAACACATAAAAAATTAATAATATATTTATAAAAACTCTAAAATTTGACATTATAAAAATGTAATTACTCTTACAAAATATTTTCTTCTCTTTTTTGAAAAAAAGAAAAAAATTAAACAAAAACAAAAAAGTGTGAAAGTGTGAAGTGGAATGTTAAAATAAACACACTCAAAGATACTAATGTGAAAATATATTATATCACCTTGTTCTTAAAAATTCTAATAAAAATTAATTAACTAAAATTAGTAATTAGTTATATCACTTTCAATAAAATATATCAAAAATCATATTTCAAATTTATACTAACAAAAGAAAATAAGAAAAAAAAATTTAAAATTTTGAAATTTTGAAATTTACCTTGCAATAGGCTCGAACACCTCACCGATCATTGAGGAAAAATTCTTTTTTTAATTAATTCCATATTTCAAAATATATGAATATTGTAGTTTATTTAAAAAATATATAATAAATTTTTACATTTAATAATGTTTTAATGGAAATTATTACTATTATAAATATTATAAATATATTATGTTATGTAAATTGACTTAGTGTTTAATAACCTCGTATTTTATTATATTAGAATAATAAAATATATAATACGATTAATTTTATAATTATTAATATAATACTCATTTAATAATATAAGAGGATTTATAATATAATGTTTTATAATTGCATAATTTATATATAATACTCATTTAATAATTATAGGATATAAAATATAAACTCCTTTAACCCAATATCCATTGATAATATAATTTTCTCTTAGTATATTTTTGATACCTGTACCATTTGATCGATCATCTCACTTTATAGAGTGTTCATATTTTTAATGGAGTTTCATAAATATGGAAACAAATGTAATTTTTAAACATTTTTTCATTATGAAGTGATTAGGTGCATATAAAAAATAGAACCTCATTACTACAAAAATGAGCTTTAAAGTCGGTTCGTTGAATCAACTTTAAATGGAAAGACTTAAAATTTAAAGTCGATTTATGGATTAAATTGACTATAAAGTTTTTTTTCTTCATATTTTACTCATTTTCTACTCTACTTAAGAACCTGTATTCAATGACATATAAATTTATATAACAATTTTATTATTATTAATATATTTTTTAAATAACTATACTACTTCAAATCACACATATTTTAATAAATATCATATTGTTGAATCATGTTTTTCTCATTTCATAATACTTATACAAAACTTACATATACAAAAATTTATACATATAATATATAAAAAATAACGCAAAGTGAATAATAAGTGCGTAAGATTAATAGAAATATTTACAATAGATGAAGTGACAAAATGAATGAAATGAAGAAAAAAAATGTTTTGTAAGTGAGAAAACAAGTATAATCTTTTTGAGTATTTCGCTAAAAAAAACAGGAGATCTGGAAGATAATTTGAAAAGGAAGAAAACCCACTAAAATAATGCTAAAATGGGTGGTCTTAGGTGGTCGCAAAAATGAGAAATAATGGAAGAGATGAAACTTGATTTTGGGTTTTTAGGTATTGTTTATAGCGTTGTAAATTAAAAATTGTGTCTAATGAGAGAAGAAATAAGAGAAAAGAAAAAATCCACGTGTATAGCGTCGGTGGATGTGTTGAACCGATGCTACATGTGAACGTAACGTCGATTCTACGTGTCAATTGACGTAACACGTGAATAATGTCGGTTCAACACGTGAGTCGACTCTATACGTAACGTTAGTCCTTCACCGAACCAACTTTAAATTCATAAGTCAATTTTTTCCAAAAATCGACTTTATATATCTACTTAAAGTTTTTATTTTAATTCTTTAAATCTATTTGATAAATAAATTTTTACCATAAATAATTAATGAAGCTATTATTTAAAATAATATTTTTTTTAAAAAAGGGAAACACATCCACCGACGCTAATAAATTAATTAAATAAATTGATTAAATTAATTACAAAAATAAATATTAGATGTAAATCCTTTAATTAAAACAACTAATAAATTATGATAATATTTATCTAAAATTATATATATATATATATATTATTTTAACTTTGTAAATTGAGATAAGAAGGCTAAGAAAAAACGTACCACTTAATCACATCAATTAGTTTTGGCTTGTATAATGGGGAGAACTTTCCAACAACGCGAGGAGCCCTTTTCTTTCGCTACCTTGTCTTATACGGTCATGCTTGTCATTGTATGTCTATAAGTAAAGTGGGAAGAATGATGTGCTTCTTTTTTGTTTTTTAGTTGAATTATATAAATAGTTGCTATATCGCTTATAGTTTAATCTCTTTTTATTTTTTTCTTTTAATTTGATACTTTTAATTTTTATACCTTAATATTCTTACTTTAATTTTTATATTTTCACCTATTTATTTATTGATTTTCATACACTTAAATTAAATTTTAAATTTATTTAAAATTAAACTTTAAAAGTATAAAAATAAGAAGATTTAAGTATCAAAATTAAAAAAATAAAGGGATTAATTATAAGAAAAAAAATTAAAAAATAAAGAGATTAAATTATAAAAAAATATACGAACTATTCATATAATTTATTATTTTTTAATGAGTTTTAACATTTATATTTTAATGTTTCTATCAAACTTTTACCTTATATTATAAGAGTATATATTTCACAAAACTTATATTATTTTTTTAAAATAAAGAAGCTACAGTCATTTTTAAGTACACAAAGAAGTCAAGAGTCCATATAGAGGACTTTTCTCTTTTTTTCCTTTTTCTTTTTCTAATTGCAATTTTATTGGAGAAAAATTCAAACATGGAAAACCATATTAGTCCAAAAGTCATTAATTAGGATTGCACGTTATTTCATTTTTCTTTTCTATTTCTCAGTTCTCGTTACAGAGAGAGAATAGTCAAAGTTAAAACTGTTCAAATAATAATAATAATAATATAAGAATTATAACACAATGGTTTGACTGCTCATTGTTTTTGACAATAAATAACGATGGTATCTAGAGTTTAACAACTAGTCCTGAACTACTAGTCTGCTTGCTCAATGTGAGATGAAGAATACATGTAATATATTCCTGAACTACTCGTATCTCTTCCCCAACTTGAGGATAACAGTACTTTAATTTTTTGTTTTTTTAGATAATTTTTTTTTACAAATTAAAAGTATTTATTACGTCGATTTAAATTGATATATTTTAATAACTTTATAATCATATTTGTAAACATTTTAGGTATATTTTTTTTATTTGTTCCCTTTAATAATGTTCAAAGATTCTGTTTAAGTTTTTACAAAAAAATACAGGCAAAAAAAAGAAGAATAATAAATTTTCAAAAAATACTAAAGTAATTAAAACACATTGATTATAAAGAATGTGATAATATATTTAATTTATAAATATAAAAATAAAGTAAATAAATAAAATTTAAGAAATATAATGTCAAAATCCATTTTCTTCTTTGCTTATTTTTTTTTCTTTTTTTCTTCCCTTTTCTCGATGGACAAAATTATTGCCTAAAACTCAGCCATTTAAGAAGATGAAAATGAAGATGATAAACAAACAGGCTAACATATATAAGACAATGGTTCCCTTTTCTGATGATGGAGTACTCTCTAAACGAGTCAATGCCAGAATTGATAGATTGAGGGCAAAGTAGTTACTTCTCTCCTACAAGTTTTTGCACTCAATCTTTATGATTAATTATTAGATATTTTCATTTTTTTAAAAATTCAAATTTTTGTACTTTATATTTAGTGGTTGATATTTTTTATTTTTAATTATTATTTTTTAAATTCAATGTTATTTTTTACATTCAATTTTATTGTTAGTTAATTTTAATTAGTTTTTAAAATTCAATTTTTAACTTTATTTTTAATATTTATTGTTGGTTATTTTTAATACTAGTAATTATTATTATTATTATTTAGAAAATCTTCTGAATCTGAATCTGCATCAATCAATAATAATTATTAAGAGTTAGTATTTTTTTCTTCCATTCAATATAAGTTTTATAATAAAGCATTTAAAACCATCCTCCACATTTCAGTTTTAATATTATTAACTACTCATAATTACTCATGATCATTTATTATATAATTTTAATATTTAATAATTATTCATAACTCCTTATTACTATTCAATAGACAACAAACTCTTTTGATAACCATTTATGGTTAATATAATTATTTTTGGTATAATTATTATTGAAGTTATCTTGTATTGAGGTTAGATTTAAGAATGTTCAGGAACACACTTACATAAGTGTCATTAACTAACCACTATTACTAATTTGAAGGCTTAGTTAATATTTTATATTGTTCTTTTTCAATTCATAATTTTTAAATATTTTCAAACCACTTAAAACCAACATTTGTTAATATAGGAGAAAGAGCCTTTCAATTTCTATATTTAATGAGATTCCTAACTCACATCTTGAACTTATTTATTTCTTAAATTTTCATTGAATTTGATATTTTTTACTATCCTCAATATTTGCCAATAACTGCTTCATTTTTTGACCTAATTGCTTACTTTTTAATTACTTTATTTTTCTTTTACATATAATAAGATTCCATATTGTGAAAATTATTCAATTTATTTCTTAACTTAATGAAAGATCTACAAGATTTTTTGAATATATAAATACATGTTAGATGCAGTGCTAATAATGTAGCAAATTAAATTGCTCCGCTTAATTAAGTTTCAACTTGACTCTCAAACTTACATTTCTCTTGATACATTTTCATATATTATTTGTAAA
This sequence comes from Hippophae tibetana, assembly GCA_037013495.1. NCBI lineage: Eukaryota > Viridiplantae > Streptophyta > Magnoliopsida > Rosales > Elaeagnaceae > Hippophae > Hippophae tibetana. The sequence goes on along the minus strand of CM072809.1, from coordinate 10,818,085 downwards.
TTTTACTTGTATTTAGACACATCCTTCTCATCAATGGAGCATTCCCCTATCGTTGGAAAAAAAAAAAGAGAAGAGAAGCAACTGAATAATTCAAAAGTGCATATACCTGAAAGCTTAAAACAGGCCCTAAAAAATGTTCCGTCATATATTTACTACCATTATCTATCTTGTATCATCTCTCAATTGTTTAGTTTCTATATGGTTTGGTTCCAAATGAAACTAATATCTCTAGTCAATATCAGCATGTACATAATCTACAAACACAAAGTTCTTTTGGATTTCATTTATAGCATAACCTAAACCGGCACTAAGAACTGCAAACCCAGCCAAAATAATTCTTAAATTCAAATCTGAAGGAATTCCAGTTGTTGCACAAAAAACAACAGTTGCGCCGATTAGGAACTTTTGCAATGTCTGGAATGTGTCGTAAGCTCCTTTACATGATGAACATTTTTGAGTGTGTTGCTCAAATCTGTCTAACATCTGCATACCAAAATGAAAAATATAAATCCATCATTCCTCCCAATATTTCGTTAAACGTTTCAAGCAGGTAACCTCCTAACTGTTTAAGCTATAACTAGTAACATAGGTCAGGATTATATGTTAATTCCAGGAAATTATACAACAAGAAGCTTCTTCTACCTGACGCTTCGATAAAACTGTGGATGGTAAAGTCTGTTGGCTGCTTGTAGAAAACCATTCAGGTTGGTTGTTCCCATGTCGCCTTAGCCAATTTCGAAATGCCAAGACCAAACGGTCTGCTTGAGTAGGTGTGAATGTGATTTTTGTGTAATTCTTATTAATATCAGCAGAATCCTCCATGGACTTTGAAAGAAAGATCTTCTCTTGCCCTTGAAGGACAATCATGTCTCCATCATATACCTTGTTTGAAGTCCAGTGTTCATACCACCTAGGAACAACCTGACACAAGCAAAGTGAAAATAGAAAAAATTCAAATTATAAACCAGATTAACATTTTTTTCCTCTCAAATGCAATAATGATAAAATCTACATTGGATGGACATAGAAAAGATTTAGAACGGAAGCTCATCCCACAAAAATAACCCTTTCACTTAATCGGCTAAAATTAATGGGTTGTATAATTTAACGAGACATCTCATCTCAAATTATACCTTTACTCAATCCCCTCAGATGCTTCAATATAGACTAGTTACATATTGAAATCAATAATCGATCAATATAAATAAGGAAAATTTCCATAAGGGTCCCTTTTATTCGTGGAAAAGTATTGTTCAATCCTCTAACTTTAAAAATATACTTACTAGTCTTTTTACCTATAAAAAAGGAGTCACAAAAAGACTTTTATTGATAAAAAAATTTAAATAGATAATGGTGAAGGTATTTTCGTCATTAACCCCCACCCTATCAAGTAAAAAAAAATTACAAACATAATTGGTGAAGGTATTAACGTCTTTTACATCAACCTTATGACTGAAATACTCTTGATAATTCTTTTTAAATAAATTTAAAATTATTAAATGTTTCTTTTTTATACTATTTTTATAAGTAAATTGACTAAATGTCACATTTTCAAAGTTAGGGAATTAAATGAAACCTTTTGTACAAATAAAATTACCTATATGGCTTTCCATCCTATAAGACATTTAGAAAATAACGATGACAAATAATGAGAAAATCTTGTGTTGCTTCAAAAGTTTGGAGTACCGGCTTTATCTTAATATATTCAACTTAGAGGTGAGTGTGTCTGTATGGTGAAATAAAAAAAAAGAGTTATACCACATATTTTACAAATAAATAAATAAATAAATTGAATCAAATGAAAGGAAACATAGTATCAAGTATTTTTCACATCATGGGTGCGTTAACGATTTTATTGCCATAAACTAAAAGTTCCTGGGAGGAAAAGAATGAAATAATTCTTACCTGCCACCAAGCAGGTCCTGGCATTGTGAACTGGAAGAAGTTTCGAGCACTACAGACAATAGAACGTGTCTTCCCAGGTGCCATTGGTACGTTGAAGGAGCAAATCCAAATAACCCATTTTTGATCACCAACCAATGGAAGCTTTGTGTCTATTTCTATTCTGGAAGTGAAAAAGACAAACATAACTAGTTTTAGAAGCAATAAAAAAATTAAAAGACCGATCTTCTAGCATCGATATATGATGATAGCAAATATTTTTCCTCAAAACTTCCAGTGGACGTACCAATCTAGTGGAGTCACGTTTATATTCACTATGTCCAAAAAGAATGGGAAGGAAAAATACAAGTTATAGGTACAAACTAGAAAGAAAGTTTCTCCAATTGGCCTCGAACTTCATGATTCTTATAAAATAGAGGCATTGCAAATTCCTTTTTCGAAGAACCACTTTAGCCTCGGATTATCTTGTAAAGATACAAGGTGAGGGGAAAAAATATTCTGAAGTTTTGCCATTCATATGAATGCCTCAACAGATATTTTAGTTAGTGATGTTTAGGACTTCAAAACTATAAGACAACTTTCAAAGCAGCAAAAAGAGGAAATATAAATACTAGACCACTCATAGATGTAAACAAATTAGCCATTAAAGTTGAACAACAGGCTTAAACTAAGAGGAATTAAAGACCTCTGTAATGGTGAGTTACTATGACTCAACCAAGGAATACAACTCTCAGAAAAGTAACAAAATAGAACAATTGGAATCTGCTCTCTCTCTCAGCTCCTCTCTCACTGATAATCATCGGTCCAGCCTTCATCACGCACTACCACAATCTGACACTACTCTAGGTCCTATTTGCCAGCTCACATTACAAGACAAAATAAGCTAACAAATTACTAACATCAAGAAAATAAAACATTAATTAATAAAGCAATAAAACAGTAAATATGCTAAGTATTAAAGAACATAGCTATTATGGTAATATCAGCCTCATGCTCCTGCATCAGCAAGTGTTCTAATGCACAAGCATAAGCTTTTGTTTGGCATGATGAACTTACTTGTTATCATATAAAATTCAAATGCTAATATGTTTGGGCTTTCTTTTTTAAACCAAAATACATGCTGTAAAATAATTATAACATCCTACATCTACACTCGAGAGTACCGGTATTCTGTCGATAAACTTCCTTTTTTTCCTATTCTGTCCAACATTATCATGGGTCTTAACAAAGTCAGTTAACTTTTACATTATCACAGGCAAAGTAGAAAAAGTTAATAACACTCATATGATGCATATATAAGCAATTAAGACGTCTCTTTTACAAGTGATGAGAGAGTAGTGAAGTTACTTGTTGATATAATAGCAAGGTGCAACAAACTCTGCACTGATCCGAGGGTTCCCTTCATTTGCTCCAGCAAAGCCCCAAGGACCATTAGACTCCAACTTAAATGGCAAAGGCTTGGCTCTCTCTCTCCTTCCTGTAACCTGTGGAGTGATTACAATATCAATCCTTAGTAAGCAGTTTTCTCTGTTACTCATCAAAAATATTTCAATTTTTATCGATGTTTTTTAAAAAAATGGCAGAGCCGAGAAGCCTAAACAAGCATAACATTCACTCTTCACTATGTATACACCACACACAAACCTTAAATTTATACTAAAACTTCTCCTAAAGTACTACTGTTACAAGTATCAAACTGCTAGGGTTAAAAGTATTGCATAAAGTATTGGATGTTACCTTGTGATGAGCAAACTCGATATGGGAAGGATCTGAAACATTTTCCATGAGAGTATCGTAGCCATAGAATAGATCGCGCTGAATCGTTACCGTCGAAAATTCATGCTTGTTAAAGTCATCTGGCAACCTAGATGTTAAAAAGAGTGGCAAGACACAACTTCAATTAAAATATTCAGGACATAGCAGTCAACTATCTCACAGAATTAAAAAAAACAAAAAGAAAAAAGGAAGCCTTTTTTATTTGTTAAAATAGACTTCTCTAACCCAATCAGAGATTTCAACAACATTTAAAAAAAAACCTCAACAAAACAAAAGATTATGAAAGAGCATTACATGGGAGGCTTGGTGGCATTAGCTTTTTCCCAACCATTTTCATCAGGCCAAACAAAGAGCAGACCTTGAGACACCATTGTGGGGAGCTTCGTAGCACACGCTCTTGGCGACTGGATGGCACGAGCCTCAGGACCTTCTGGTGAAGCTTGAGGGATCTTAACACAAGATCCAGCTGGACCAAAGCTCCAACCATGGTATGAACACTGCAAATTCCCCCCCTCATCAATCCTCCCTTCCTACAAAACCCAATGAGCCCATTTGAAATCATGACAACCCAACTTGGTCAAACTAAACAAATCACAGTTCCATTTATTTCAGAATAACAGCTGTTTAAAAATGAAGCTTTTAGCCCTTTAATTTTTTTATCAATCAACAGCAATCAAGTTAAATTGACTCAAGAATCCAAGATAAATCCATCTAAGTTACCCAATAAAGCTTACAGATAAAGGGGCGAGTCGGTGGGGACATTTATCATCAAAAGCAATCCAACTTCCAGTAGACTTGTCATTCCAGAGAACAAGGTCACGACCCATAAGCTGAAAAGGGGTAGGCAAACGAGGGTCCAAGTCTTCAATCAGAGAAACTGGGTACCAATGATCTCTCCAAGAAAACTTGCTAGACGAGCTTTCATCCTCAATTTCATAGTCCTTGACCTCTTCTTCTTCTTCTTTAGTTTGAATGGACTGTTCTGGCTCTGAAGTTGGTGGAATGGTTTTTGGTGTAGCTACTTTAAGAGGAGAGCAAGAACCTAATACTTTATTTGATCTTTTGTGGTTCTGGGCATCGTTAGAAATCATACAAGGAAAAGCTCTCAGAGATTTAGATGATGAAGATGATGGTGAAGATAAAGCAACAACTGAAGCAGAGGAAGAAAGTATCAGAGCCATAATTGGAATTAGTTTATCTTTGTTTTAACAATTCAAAGATTGATGACCTGAAAATATGATCAAATAGAGAGTTTTTGAAATAGAAGTTATAGAACACAAGAAAGTAGGATCTAGAAGTTGAAACCTTTGCGTACAAGTTTCAAATGGCTATAGGGACAAAGATGGCTCTTTTACAAACCCAGTGAAAAATGCTTGACAATGGCAAAGAATGAGAAAGATTAAGAGAAATTCACAGAAGGAACTTGAAGAGCAAACAAAAGTTACCAACCACGTGTCGTACAGTCGTAGTGAAAATGCATTCGTAGAACCCCAGTGGTTTTGTGAAGGCCACCAGCTTTTATGTTTTGAAAAATTGTTCATTCGGACAAAAATTCCTATCCACATAATTGGAGTGACAGCTGAAACGATGGCGTATTCTTGAACAGTTGTACTATTAATGTTTTACGAGCATACCACTCGATATTCATGGTGTAATACTGTAATGTTTGGATAATTTATCCATTTATTTATTTTTACAATAATAATACATAAATTATTTATTTTATTATTAGTATTAATTATATATTCGTATTATTATTAAAAAAATTATTTTTAGTTTCATTTTAAAAATATAACTACAGTTAATAAAATCTAATTTTAGATGATGTTGTATACTCTCAAATAAAAAGAATTTAATATATATTTTATTAAATAAAAAATATATATTTAAATTCATATTATCAAAATGATATTTTAATAATTTTTATATTTAACAAAAAGTATACAAATAGTTAACTTTTGGAAAGATAGAAATCTAATTTATAAGAGTAATTATTTATTATTTTATGTATTTTTTTTATTTATTGTAGGACATTTTAATAAAAAATATCTAGTATCATCATATGAATCAACATTAACATTTATGAACATTTTCATAGTATCTTTGATATCATTTTAATTTTTTTATTGATTAACCAATTTTTATTATTTAATATAAAATAATTTAAAATTATATTATTTTATTGAATCTGTTGTTAAATCACCCTCAATACATTTGAAGTATTTATCTATATCAATAGCCACTACGAGCAGGACCGCTAATTTTATTAACCTTTTATTCTTTTCAATAACTTTATATTCCATCAAATCTAATATAAAAATAACTTTAATTAAATAGGTGGTTAGATAAGAATAATTAAAAGATTTTATGATTATATAACTTTAATTTTGGTAAAAATATATTTTTAAATTGTTTTGCAAAAAACTTTTATAAGGTGATTGATTTGGAAAAAAATGAATTAGTATCATGAACAAATAAGATGGTAAAAATGAACATGATTGTTTTATATAAATTTGTTTTCATAATGAATTTAATAACAATATATTAGAAATAACAATAAATAATAATTTTTTTTAATAAAGATAAAATTATTTTCTTATAAATTAATTTTTTTAAAATTATATCATTGATATTCCTTTATTAGCATATTAATTTAATAATATGTTCAAATAATATATACATTTTATTTAATATACATGCTACCAAGAATATGTTCCGAAGAACTAGACTTTACATATTGCGAGATTTTTTTCCTTCTATTTCTTTAGAAAGGGGCTTTATATTAACATTGTACATCCAATCCAAAATAGACATACTACTTTTTTTGGTAGATGTGTGTGTGAGATTCATGCTTAATGAAACTTGACCAGCATATAAGCTAGGAATAGAGCTTTCTCCATCAAACTGCTTGCCTTCTACTTTATCTTATTATAATTTGGTAGACGTGTGAATGGATCCACGTTAGATAAATACATAAAAAGGTAATATTTAGAGTCGGAACAATATCACAATCATTGATATCAAAACCAACACAGAATATGCATCAGGTAACATAATTACCATTATGAAATTCAGAGTTTGGCAAAAAGGATTCAAAGAAACACACAACTCGTTAGTAGACATGAAATTCTCCCAATGAGAGAATTACAATATAGAGTACTACGAAACAGAACAGACCTTCCTTAATAGAACATTTTCAACTATAAGATAGCTCATATCTAAGTTTTTGAATACTGAGTTCAATTATCATTTTCTGTTTTGCTAAGCTTGATTCTCCTGCTGTTGCTGATAATTGAGAGGCCTCCTGAAGAGCATAATATGTGGCTCTGGGCGATGAACGGCATAGTGTACCCACCCACGGCTCTGTTGCACTCCAAGTGCCCGCCATTCATTCTGAAAGCCAATTCACTAAATTCAACTTAAAGAATAAAAAAAATAAAGCACAACAGATGATCAATCCTATTGCACACTTACAATTAAAAAAAAATTAAAATTAGAGAACGTTGTTTTATGAATGTAAGAGTGTTAGTTGAATTTTATAACGATTAACAAATACTCATCTAAACATAGATTACATCTTTGTTGGGTAGTTATCAAAATTATTATTTTTTATTTTAAATAAATATAGTAGCTGCGATTAGTTCCAATGAATTTGATAGCTAGAAATTGAGCACGTACCTTATTAAGATTAATTCCAAGTGATAAAGTGATTGTTACACACTTTATCATTCAGCAGAAATTCATTCCACAAATTAGGTTATCATGTAAGATTAAACTTAACCACTTTATTCAGTTGATCATTTCATCAAACAATACTCACCACTTTCCCTAAGAAACCAATTCATCTGTGTCACTTTAGGTATCCTAATGCATGTACCATCAAATCATCCAGTGCCGTGTCAACATTAAAAAATAATTAAAATCACCTACTTTCCCCTTTTTTAATAGGAATCTTCGCTCCTTTGCCCAGAAGATCACTTGTTTCATCTTACTTTCAGTGCAGTATTAAAATCAAAACACGAAATAAAGAGAGGCATTGCAACATAATCATATCACATCTCTTATCAAATAGATCATGGATATTAAAACCTGAAATTCTTATAAAAATAGGGTCCTGTTGATTTCAATATGCCTAAACAAAATTGAAAAACACCAACAGTTTTAGAACTACCGACCGCTTTCTAGTATAATTGGAAAAAGCTTAGCTACAGGATAACTCTCCTGTTCAAACCCACATCCTCTGAAAATATAGTTTGGATTCAAAAAAATTACTGTTCCAGAACCATACTTCTGATATGTAACCATATCATTGTGCTAAGATCGTCATATAAAAACCAAGGAAAAACCCAAATACACCAAATTCTAGGAGAGAGATAAAATTAAAGTGTACTAAACACGTGCTTTTTGATCAAACCAAAAACAAAAACAATTTGGTTAAAAGGAAAAATAATCATTTCCAAAACTAAACTGCGACAATTAAAATTGACGCTATTCAATATAACTCCTGAATTTAATATTTACTTCAAATAGAGAGTAATAAAAGTATGCAAAGCTTCGACTTATATATCAGAAACCAAACAATATATACTATTCTTTCGAAAAAAGTATAGTAAAATATTTTGAAAATGAAAATAAAATCAGTACTCACTTCGGGTAGAAGCCGATTCTTGGGTAGCAATTTGGCTACATCTGGAGGAAGAACTACATGCCTGAATCGTTCAATTAATTCCAAAAGAAAATTCAGAAGAGCAAAATCATTGAAATGAAGAGGCAAAGTAAGAAACGATGGGAAATTGAGAGTAAGTACCTGTACTCATAGATGTCGTCGAAGTACTTCTCAGAGTACTGGATCTGACCCATTTCAGCGACAAGTTCAAATGAGAAAACTCGAATTAGGGTTTTGTTCTGCTTTGGATGTACAATCTGTGAAGAAAAAGAAAAAAGAAAAGCAAAGGTTGAGAACCCAGAAATTTAATTCAAATGAAAACAAGAGTGAAAGAAGGGAATGGAAGTAACCTCAGGGACTGATATGAGAGGGTTGAGATATTCGAGAATCGAGAGTGGTATTATAAAGGGAGGCTGGGAAAAAGGCAAAAATAGACAACTTGTGGAGGGTGTATAATGTAAAATTACCGTTTTAATGGAATTTTGAAAGGGAAAAAAAAAAAAAATCCTTATCCACATTATCATACATGGACATATATACATTACTATATATTTTTAAAAAATAGTTACGTTGGTCGATTTTGAATTTCAAATTTAAAATATTCCCGCTTGTTGTACAGTAATAGTTTATTGACAAATTATATTCTCATATTCGATTTTTTTTATAATAATTAACTGAAAAGATAAAAATAATTAGATTGATTTTAATTTTACTTAAAAAATATTGTAATTTTAAGAATCAAATATTAACTTTATTCATAACCAAATCAAATATTAAATTAATTCTAATTTTACCTTAAAATTAAGTCTAACATTTGTACACCAATGATATGTACCAATTCATAACAATTTTTACCTTCTGTGTCAAATTGTAAATGTTATTTAGCATGGTTTAAGTGTGGGTTATGTTACCGAAGGTTTGGAAATGATTTTGGTGTTGAACAAATCTTTTAATTTTTTAAAAAGTAATTTAATTCAATAGCTTTTTAGTTAATTAGTTTTTTATATTAATTTTTTTAAATTTTAATTTAAGTTTAAATTGATAAAATTCAATGAAGAGATTTTGAATTTTAACTAAAATAAGTAAAGAACATGAAAAAATTGATTTTTTTAAATGTATAACCATTACCTCACCCTTGCCACCGTCCTACTATCCAAAACCTTTCATCCCCTAGTTGGTCACTCTATCTCTATCTTTACTACATACCTACTACCTAATAGCCACCTTTGTTTAGTAGTTTTTTTTTTAGTTTTAATTTTTGAAGGCTATGTATGTTTTGAAAATTGATTGTTAACGAGCTTTCAAACGACATTAACCATTGTGCACCACCTATCACATTTGTTTGATCAAATCATTACGTTTTGTGTTAATTTTGATTCTCTAACGCAACAAAATGATCATTGAGATATGACATAGAACAAAAGAGAGAAAAGTAAGTGATGTTGACATAAGGGTGAAAATGGATGATCTATGAAGAGGTGGGACTATGGTGTGAATTTAAAAAATAAAAAGAAAAATTATTTTTTGCAAATGAGCTTGAGGCTACTGGCTTGCATGTAAAACTTATGGGTTTCAAATTTCAGTTAAGGATGTTTAGATAGTATAGTTAATTTTAAAAAAATAATTTAATGCTTTTATTTTATTTTATTTCAATTTCAATTTTACCCTAAAAAAATTCAATTTTTCCCAAATTGAACTTAAATTGGACTTTTTAAAGTTAATTAACTATAACTACTTAATTGAAATGCTATGAGACTATAGAATTCTTTTTGAAAAGTTATAAGACCGGCCAAGTTATTTTCTCGTTTGAAAACTGTTCAAGAGAGGTAAAACATATACACAATTAACATTTCAAACCAAAATAGGTATCTTGTTCTATCTCTCAAGGCCTCGTTCTCTCCGTCCTTTCTTTTCCTTTTCTGTGTTTTCCATATTCTTCAACCGCTAGTAAGAGGCCTCTTCTCAAGGAGAGTTCTCTTTCTTCTTTTTTCTTGCTTAGATCTTACAAATAATCTACTATCACTATAAGTGGTTTGTTTTGTCTGGCTCTATAAAAGTCAGATTTAGTGTGCTTTTTCCATCTTAATTTCTCTAGCATGGAGTCTTTTATTAGATAGATGTTTGAATATTTTTATCAACTTAGAGTTTATTGATACATCTATTCAACCAACTATGATGGTTGATAGAGATGCATAAAGATAAAGATGAACAAGATATAAATTCATGATATGATAATACTCTTATAAAAAATACCACTTCCTGCATGCTTTGATTCTTAGTTTTCAAATATATATATTCATAAATTTCATCTCTTGTTTTATTTTTATGATATGAATTTTAATGAAATGTCTCACATTTTCTATTTAAAAAATAGCATTCCTAACCCTCTCGTTATTCTGAAAAAAAAAACCCTGTGGATTATAAAAATAAACTACGAGATCTCTTAGAAGAGTCCAATTGTCCCATGCCACCAAATACGTGGCAAAAAAACAAACTTCAGGAGTATAAGTGAAGTACTAAATTCGATGAAAACTGAGGGCATCTCAGAGATTTCATAAACCTAATAGACTATCGTTTTCCAAACAAATGAATGAAATCCCAACCGAGGGAAAGAATTCCATTATTATAATTCCATGGTTTACTGAATTACAAAATTTTGTAAGGTCATGAAACCCTCCAATTTCTGTGTTTTCCACAAAAAAAACCCCATCTATATCCTACCATAAAAAAAGTTGTCACAAAATGTGAGGTATAATTTGTGCTTTCATGTACAAAATGCGAAGAACATTATGACCCTGTACATTTGATAGGAAAAATCCCAACAAAATAATGTCTGAAAAAGCCCTGCAACATAGTAGCTACTCAATTCCGTCTGAGAAGGAAAAAAAACGAAACTAATATGACGCAAACACGATAACTACTACCATCTCACGCACCAACAATTCTGCACTTGGGTACTGGTCTTGACAGCACAGATGTCCCATTGAAGATCATAATTTGGTAATGCTTCCTGTACTTGTTAAGCTGCAGAACAGGGAAAAAAATAAAATTAGAAAGCAAAATCCTTGTGAATAAGCTTAAGATTGTTAATATAAAAATAAAAAAAATGAACATACCTCATCCTGGGCCAACTTATTAAAACCAAATTTATTTGTCCATATTGATTCTGCTTCATCTGCAGCTGGTAGCACAAGACTTTTAACATTCAAGAAAGCGAGAAGTCTCTCGAGGCAAGAAAACAAAGTCTGAAAGTAACCCTACAAAAAACAAACTTCAAGTCAGCGTAAATCTCCTGACCAAAAATTATGTTTCTCATCAACAGAAGCAATAAAGATTAGAAAACAGAAGCCAGAGGATCGTCCACATGAGAATAAAATAACCTGTTTTTGGAATTGAGCATTTGTTGCTACTAGTGGTAGCTCTGCTACTTCTGAACCATAAATTCGAAACAATCCAGCTGAGACAACAGATTCGCTGTATCAAGGCAATACATTGCCAAAGTAAGTATGTCTCCAAAAAACAGCTGTATAAAAAAAATATGACATAATACTTACTTGACCATCAATAGTGCACAGTACATCCTACTAAAGTCTTGACCCTTGATGCTGTCTCTGCGAACATTAGTCAAATACAATATTAATACGAGAATACAAAGAACCAAAAAAGCTTGCAGCAACCAAGATTAAGGACGTTATTTGCTCACCCATAAAGCATTGCTGTTATGAAGTCGCAGTTTGTAGCAGAATCAATTATAGGAGCAAAACAATCCTAGAGCAAAAATGAAATAAAAAGCCCATGAGTAGGTCAAATGACAATACAATCCTGAATAGAGGACCAGAAGTCTTCAATTTCATGACAAAAATAAATTATAAAAAAATATCTGAGCTCATATATTAGCAGCAATTCTTTTGTTTTGGCTACTCATATATTAGCAGCACTTGAGAAAACAACATTTGTAGCAATGCATTCTTCATTTCAAAACAGCATTTTACCATTCTAGAAGGCGAATACAATAAAAGCTACAATATAGATTGCCAGGCAACCTATTCCTACTCACATGAAAGATAGTTTTAGCTTTAGAGAGCAACAGTTTAGTTTCATCATCAGAAGCCATCTTCCCATTAAGTACCCTCCATTTTACGTCAAGCTTAATCCCCGTCTCTGAATCATCTTTGTTCTTCTGAATGGCATTTAGAAGAGCCTCAGGAAGCTCCTGCTCTCCACGGACTACCAGTTTCTGCAAAGCTGAATTAATCCGATGGCAATCTAAGCAACAGAACCATACTCCTTGTGGAAGTTCCTGATTTAATTTTTTTATGAATTCACGAACAATGTTAACAGTGTCAAACAAATCACTCCAACCAAAACGAGAAAAGGGGAAACAGGTGTACCTTCAGGTCTTGCATTCCATGGTCCTTCAGACAGCCTACATGAAACTCTCTTTCACACTGGAAGCAGAGAAAGGAACATTGTTTAACAGAATACACTAAGCCTTGATTGTTGACATAGCACGAATATCAGTTAACAGACATACCTGATCACAATAGAGAACTGTAAGAGAGCCAAAGTCAGATTTGCTGAAATCATGACTTCTGCAGACATGAAGATCAATAATATGTTAGAAGAAAAGCTAGAGATAGAAGCAGACCCCTGACTCTATAAAAAAGTTATTTTACAACAAACAATTAGCTCATTCACCATAAAACACAAATAATGCCAAAAAGACCAACTATTTGCTAATTGCATGGCAATAAGAGCAACGGGTACTCACTTGCATATTGCACATCCACCAAAATCAATCTCATCTGAACTGACAATGCGAATGCAACGATTAGTTATCTGCTCTATAGGATCAATTCCTGGAATCCTCCCAGCTGCCACAGCATTGGGATTACGCTCTACAGATTTCTCTTGATTAAACAGATTCTGGCAATATTTGCAATACCAAGTACCAGTGGGAACACTTTGTAGATGAATACAATCTGCAATTCGCACAACATCAATACACTCTTCATACAAATTGAAGGGAAATAATATTCCAGATCATCCATATGATATGAGCACTATTTATTTTTCAGAACAAGTACCAAAGTATATTTTGTATAGTGATCTTACACGAGCACATTTTAGATAGAAACAAATGTGACAGTGTCCATGCGCTTTAAGGAAAGTCTTTTTAAAACCTGGCTTTACATGTATGTATATCTAAACTCAGTCAAGAAGAGAAGAAACATGAGATAATATAATATCTTACTAACAAGTTCAAGGAAAATAATTCAATTCAAAAGAGGATTTTACACCTTTAAAAAAGTAAATCTGTAGGAGGTAAGTTCTAGAATAATTATTTGTGTACAGTCAAACTCCTATTTTGTAGCACTGTAGCACTATGATTCTATCTATTTATGAACAGAGTGTAATACATGCTTAGAAAACACTATAAAGATGCCATAACAGAATCCATGCTACAGCAAGACTTTGAAATGAAACTATATATAAGCTAAAATTTACCTTGATGAAAAGCTCTAGGACACCCATCGCAGCATACAAGATCTCCTCCCTTGTGACAGGCAGTGCACAGGTCATCATTCTCAATGGTTGAGAATTTGCGATCCCTTGAAAGAGATAATGACAATTCATGAAGAGAAACCCCATTTGATGTGTATATATGTAAGTAACTGCAAAGGATAAAAATCCCCAAAATTATAAGAAAAATGTAAACCAAAGAATGAACAAATAATAGCCATCAATTAGTAAATCATTATCACCGATTCCACAAGGTATTTCTCCATAAAATTGGGAATTCATATGAACGTTGTTCCAATATGAGAGCTAAGGGATCTTTGGCTTGTTGCCAATTACAATAAGAAAAAAACAAATCCATACTAAAACTTAATTTAAGAACAAAATAATTTAAAATAACTAACGGCTTCCTGCGTGCAGCACAACCAGCATGTGCTTCAAACTGTGAGGGGCTGACCTGCATGTTAAATGCAAAGAATCACATATCTGCACTCTTGGGAAATATTAACTACAGTATATAAAAAAATACCTCCGAATTGCAGCAACTACAAATGATTCCACATCCCATCTTATAACCTACTAACAATTTCTGCCAATAATAAAGGAATTAGCCAGAGACAAAATATCCTTAACATAAACCAGACAAATATATAAAATTCTTCCATTGTACCTGCCCACGAGAATAATATGCCACTTCTGTTCCATCTGGCAAAACGTCTTCTTCAAAAACCAACTTATGAAGTCGCACATCCCTTTATTTCAGAGAAGAGAGCTTTTCATTTTCAGGAAGTAAACAAATAAAAGAAAAACTATGATAGCAGATAAAAATATGAACATGAGTGTGGTTTTCTCTGAGTGCATGAAAGAAAAAGTGAGACAGATGTAGACATAGAGCACACTTTCTGGTTAGTCGTCCACGACTCTTGCCCTGAGAAGGGTCCTGCTTTGACACACTATCAGAACACTTTGGTCCCCGACTCTTGCCCTGAGAAGAGTCCTGCTTTGACACACTATCAGAACACTTTACTCCCCGACTCTTGCCCTGAGAAGAGTCCTGCTTTGACACACTATCAGAACACTTTGGAACCAAGGTTGATTTTGGTGACCTAAATCATAAACATGTCCAAAGTTAGAAAATAAAGTAGACAAAATAAAGAATATTTTTTCCCACAAATGTACAAATAAAGTATGCAGAACAGTTTGCAGGTGCCTATTAATAAATAACATATATACACGAGTGTTGCTAGCTGGTGAACATGCATCTTATTCTGCTACTAAATCATGAAGCTTGATAAAGATTAAATCGTGTAACATAGCACTAAAAGTGTGTATCAAGCAGTGCCGTAAAGTTTGGCAAAAATAACAGCATAAGCAAAGAATAGAGAAAAAGAAATGCTCACTCATCATTCTTCTTTGCAGTTTCAACAATCTTAGGTTGAGTTTCTTTCAACTCCTTGCATGAGTTACAAAGTAACACTGCATTCTCAATGTCATCTCTTTGAATTGGCCCTATAAACATTAAACCATAAAATTATGATGCCTATTAAAATTCTTGAAATTGTTAAGAAATCAAATCAACTGTGTGAAGACAAAAGCAACCTTTGCAATTAAAACAAATGGTAGACTTCCTACAGCCAATGATACTTCGGACAGCTTCTTCTAAAGTGCCCAACGTTGAATTCAAACATATATTCATGAAATCTCGAAGGGTTTGACCATTTTCCAGGTATATATACTCTGGCGGACGTTTATTTGAACTACCCGCATGAAGTTCAAATACAGTAGGGGTTACAACCTACCCAATTTACACAAAAATCAGAATGAGATAATGGACATTAATAGACATATAAGCATGAAACAATAAAACCATATACTAATGTAAAAGGAAATATCTTACTTCAACTCCTTTGCAACTACCACAATTACAAACTATCCCAGGACCTTTAATCACTCCTCGCAGGCCAGATTCTCCTGGCGCTCTTGCCTGTTATGATAAGGGTGTTTCATGAAATAAAACCTCAGACAATCACACGTGGGCATCTAAAATAAAATTGCAATAACGACAAGAAATTGAAAAATGATACCTTGGAGCCTCTAATGTACTTAACCGGCTCGCCGTCAAGAATACCAGTGTCAAGAAGCTCTTTCAATTTCCCAGGAAACTTCTTTATCCTCTTGTTAGGCGTTCTCATGTCGAGCATTGTTTGCCGAGAGACAAATGAGCTACCAACATTGGAATCTATCCCTTCCTCCTGATCTTCAACTACATATTTTTCAAGAGTCTCCTGCTTTGGTTTCAGTACAGATCGAGTAAACCGCCTTACAGGCTTCTCAATCATGGGTTCTTCAAATTTATAACTATTGCCACTTGGAATGGACGTCATTTCATCTGTTGACGGCTTTCCAGGCTCACTAGAATTGGCGTCCTCCTTTTTGGGAGTAATCAAGTCCTTTGTTTCATCCATTGAAGACCTTTGACAATTGGCATCCTCCTTTTTGGGAGCAATCAAGGCCATTGTTTCATCCATTGAAGACCTTTCACAATTGGCATCCTCCTTTTTGGGAATAATCAAGGCCATTGTTTCACCCATTTCACAATTGGCATCCTCCTTTTGGGGGGTAATCAGGGGCATTGATTCATCCCTAGAAGGTCTTTCGCAATTGACATCCACCTTTTGGGGAGTAAGCAGGGGCATTGGTTCATCCAGAGAAGGTCTTTCGCAATTGACATCCACCTTTTGGGGAGTAAGCAGGGGCATTGGTTCATCCAGAGAAGGCCTTTCGGCTTCGTTACCCTTAGCTTCCTCAATCTCTGTCACAGCTTCAACAAACCCATCTTTTATTTTATCAGCCTTCACTTCCTCAGTCTTTGAATTATTCAACGTCGTAGTTTTGTCCATTGAAGGCCTTTCGAGTTCAATACTCTTAGCTTCCTCAACCTTTAGTTCCTCTTCCACCGAAGCTTCAACTAACGAATCCTTCACCAAATTCACAACACCACCACTCTTAGTTTCGTCCTCATTTGCAATGTCCAACACACCAACACTCTTCAATTCCTCTTTGCAATTATTCACAACCGAATGACATGCTTTGCTCTTGGGCTCATCATCGCTAACGACGTCCACAACATCGCTCTTCGCTTCCTCTTCGCTCATAGACTCCCCCAAATTTTTCGAAACATCCATAGCACTCTCCTTCTCATTCCCACCATCATCACCAGGCTTCAAATCTCTCTCCACCTCAATTTTTTGAGTCTCCAAGGATTCAGAAATCTTCAATCGCTTTCCATTCGGACTATCCACACCCTCATTCTGTGCCTTCCTCGCCCGAGTCCGACCCAATGACTCACACATCTCAGCCTGAACCTTCAAGGCAAAAGCCAACTCGCGTTTCAGACCCGTACGAACCTTAGACACCACAACAAACTCATTGGAATCCGCACCGTTTGCCATGGGCATGGGTTAATCCCCAAATAAGAATGGATTGAAAACCTAAAAACAATGTCTTTGGCTCAGATTCAGATGCGATAAACAAATCAATCAAGAATCAATACGAGCACTGTCTAAGAACAATAGTATCTGATATTGATTTTAGGAAATAGAATTAGGATTCAAAAGAAAAAAAAATATAGATTGGGTCTTTGAGAGAGGAAAGCAATGTGAAATAGGGAAATTAGGGTTTGAGACTGTATGGTGGAATTGTGAGAGAAACGGAAGAGACAGGTTTGGAGAGGGAATAGAAGCCAATCGTGAGGAGAATAGGTCGGTTTCTGTGAAGAAGACCATCGGGTTTGTTTGGATAGATAATGACGGCTATGTCCCTTATTAGCATTTTTCCTATGGGAACCTCTCACTCACCCACAAGTCTACGGCATAAAAGGGGGCCGGGCCGGTCCAGGCCCAAAACGCAAGACCCTCCATTAACTTGGGAGTAATTTTAATGGGATTAGGTGATTTTGGTCCTACGTAACTTTTCAATTAAACTTAATTTATCCTTATTTTTTAATTTATTCTACTAACGTTTAAATATAATTAATTAACCTACGTAACTTTTAAATTAAACTTAATTTATCCTTATTTTTTAATTTATTCTATTAACTTTTAAATTTAATTAATTAAGTTTAATTTTTTCAAAAAAAATTAAATTTCAATTATAAAATTAGATCTCTTAAATATAAAAACAAAAATACTATCCATAGCCTTTTTAAAAATATATAATTATTTTATTTCTCATATCAATCGATCTCAATTTATTTCTTTTTAGTCCCTCCATCATCTTAATCTCTCTCTATTCTCTTATATCGCGTTTATTCTATTTGTCTACATCTATTTTATTTATATAAGTATTATAAATTTTTTTAATTAAAAATGATATGAATTCATAAATTAAAAAAAGAGAAAAAAATATTTAGTGAAAAAAATAGAATTACTTATATATCAGTTAGAGATAAAAAAGAATGAGATACAAAAATATTTTTATTTTAAAATAAAGAGAATGGTGGAAGCTATTTTTTTGGGTTTTAATTAGAAGTTTATATTTAAAAAAATGTCATTTTTTTATTTTTAAAAAATATTATTTTCACAAAAGTTGAACGCAATTAATTTTATTTAAAAATTAATGGACCTACACAACTTAAAACAAAATACTAAAATACACTTATGAAATAAATACAGAACCTTGTGACCTATTTCCAATTTAAATCTAACACAATCCAAATTTTCTCACCGCAAACCCCATTTAAATAATTTTTTAATAAAGCATCCTCAAATAAATTGACCAAATTATCCAAAAATCTTAATAAACACTTTAATCAAACAGAAAATTATGTTTCCTCAACATTTTATCCTTGTTGGAAAAATGAAACCATTCTTTCCTTTGTTTACAACAAATTTTAGTTCACCTGTTTTATTTTATACAAGTAAAAATGGTTTTTTTAACAAAGTTGATAATACAAGTAAAAATGGTTTTTGTAAAAAATACCAATAAATTTGTGATTCATTTTATAGGAAATTTTTAAGTTAGGATAAAGAGAAATCTTATTATTTAAAAACTAATAATTTAATCTCAAAAATTTTAAATAAGACATATTAAATCTTATAATTTATAAAAATTAGTTAATTTAATCAAATTTATATTAAATATGTCAAAATTTAATAAATTCATCTATGTATATATCACCTAATTAATTTGATAAATATACAAAAATATTCTCAATCTCAATCTCAATTTCGTTAAGTCTAACGCTTCATTAGTAATTTAATTAAATTGATAAACTTTATTAAATTATTAACTCATTTAATAGTTACAAGATTAACGTATATTTTATTAAATAGTATTAGTATTTGTATTAACATTTAAAAGTATCGTCATTTAATATTCATAATATTAAAAGTTCACATTTAGTATTCAGAATACTTAAAAAAATTTGATTCATTCTTTTTTGAACAGTAAAATTAAAAAAATCATTTGAAATTATTTAGATATGGATAAAATGATCATTACACATTCTTTTTGCCTATTTTTTTTTCCCTTTTAGCACACATTTAGTACCATTTTAGGGTATTTTAGTTTCAAGAAAATAGAGTATTTTCTCCTTTTACAAAAAACATAAATACTCTAAAATCAGGCTAAATATAGTCAGAAGGGGAGAAATAGGTAGGAAAGATATGTAATGAAAATTTGACCTCTATTAAAATAGTTTAAAAATAGTTTTTTACCTATTATTATTAAAAAAAGATTAAATTAAAACTTTTTAAACATTATGATTGAATACTAAATGAAAGCTCTTTTAATATTATGAGTAAAATAAAAACACTTTTAAAACAAGATTAATTTATAAATGTTTTTAAAATATGTGTACCGAAAAGACACGTGCCCGTAATATTGAACACATAAGTTGCATATAAATCTTTATTATTTTATAAGAATAGCTTCAAAGAGAAGCTCGTTAACGGTAATATTGATGGTCCACGTTTTCAGATAATAATAATAATAATAATAATAATAATAAAATAATAGTTGGTACCCTACGATGAAAATTCAAGGGCTAAAATAATACCTTTACATTAAATGTGTTGACGAAGTAAACTTATCTCTCCCACTAACTTCTCCATGAACCAAAATAGTAACTCTTCCTCTTTCTAGTAAAAGAAAATGTAAGATAACAACTTTTGGTTAAACTTAGGGAATGCTAGGGTGTGTCTATTTTTTTAAAATTAATTTAATTTATAATTTATTGGAAGAGGAATAGTTATTATGTTGGTTATAATTAGTAGGGGAAGTTATTGGGAGCGAGAGTTTACTCTGTCAGTACAAATCTCAGCCCTTGAACCTAGTTTAATCTTAATGGTTAGTAGGGTATTTTTTTAATTGTGTTTTATTAAGGGGTTGCCGAACCTGACATAATAGTTATTCAATTGGATTAAATATATTGTGGTAAATTAAATTAGATAATTTTGTATTAAAAGCCTCATTTAAATTTAAAAATAAAATAAGATTTATTTAATAAAAGTAAATAACAATAATTTGCTGTGAATCTATATAAAGGTCAAATACTTTTGAAGGTAGTATATGTGAGGGTTTTACACAACTATTTCAGCTTTTGTAATGCTCAGACTCTTGTTAGCAGGAAATCGATCACTTTGTTGTAGGCACTTTATGGAAGCTTTGGCAATGCTAAAATGCAAGAAGACAAGTGAAGCATGGAGATTTTAATAGACATTTCCAAAAACCCATATAGTATTTTGGATTACTGTATTGGCTTTTCAAGATATATGATTTTGAGATCACCGGAACAAAACAATTCCATGAGGTAGCTATCCTATACCTGCCTATGTTTACCAAGCAATCACTTTACTTGCCCGCTTTGTGGATTAGTACGTGTATTTTTGAACTAGGATTTCTGAGATGAATTTTTTTGGGACAAAATGTCTGACTTTAGAGTAATTCTATTTATACTAGTTACATATACAGCATGTTAATTTTTATTAGTTGTTATAAATATATTTGACTATCACGTCATATAGGACCTACAAAAATGAATAGGGTAGTTAGTTTATTTTTGAGTGAAAATGTGTAAGGAAATGGAGAGATGAGTGTATAGAAAAGAATTCAAATTAAAACTTTTTTTTGGCTGTTAATCATATTATTTTTCCTTGAAACTAGCTTCCATTCGTATATCTTAAATAACCTCATTGCACCATGTTAAATAAGTTAAAAAGATAATTATATTAAATTAAAATGTATTATAATTATTCTTTATAGTGTTTGGTAATCACTTTTATAATATAACTTGATAAAATAGATGATAAATATTTTAATAAAATAATATTTATTTTATTTTATCTAGTTTTCTTAAAAATTAAAATAATTTCATTATAAAAATTTATCAAAATTAATATTTAATTTATTTTTATATTTTTCTTACATTTAAAAAAATTATTTTTAATTTGAGTAAAACAAAAATCAAGACAATTTTAAAATTAAAATTTCAGACCAACTAAAATTTAGACCCACCCATCATTGGTATTAAATTTCTACATAACCATACAATTTTTATTCTATACAATATGATCTTATTTTACAATAAAACACGTGAATGTCTAAAAATTATAAAATAAAGGTCTTTGATAATGTATAACAAATGCCTTTTAGAGTTAGTCAAAGGAAACAAAAATAGTGCACTAACGCCAGCGGAAGGACACCTCAACAAAAGACCAATTATTATTGTCCAATCTTTCAAGCAAAACAGTTTGGTTCAACAAATCAACTCTACAAACCAGACTAGTAATTCGCCAACATTCAAGAAAACAGAGGCAAAGGTGATTCACAACAGCAGCAACTTCAGACTCATTCCAGAAAACCAAAAATCTTGGATAGTTGCATTAATTGAATCAAATAGCTCAACAGAAAACAAAGTAGCAAAGAGGATAAGTTTCATACAAGGGAGAGCAAGCTCTCACGGAAAGTATTCGATAAGTCGATGGGGGAAATGTAATCAAGGTCAGAACTCAATCAGATCTTCTCTTTGTTCTAAGCAAAATTAACAAAACAATAGCCACATATCCATTATTCAGGGGAGGAAACAAAAAAGGCAATGCATGACATTGGATTTATAAAAAACAAACAAAAGCAAAAAGCAGAAAAAGAAGGGGAGAATCCATGGAAGAATAGGGAAGAAGATGAAGGAAATGCAAGGGAATTCATGTATTTCAGCCATGGGAATTGCAGAGAAAGGGGTATAATTCGAATTTTATAACCAGATTAAATAGAATCCACCTCCTCTCTGCGTTCTTCTAAAGACAAATCATAGTTTCAGTACATAAATCATCCAAAACACATTTGATGTTCTGGCCAAAATAATGGCCATATATTACAAATTGAAATGTCAAAAGACAAACTTGAGATGAGATTTACACTATGTAATCCAGAGAAATGGACTATCCGTCAAATATACATTACTCGCGGAAGAGGAAACAAATGAAACATGTAACAAAATACAATAAAATGTTACCTCACTCGATCTTTTCTAGTACTTCTAGCCTGGTTTTTCTCTTCCAGCCTTTCATTGTGGCAACAAGGTTTACTAACCCAACAATTTGAGTTTTACTGTATTCCTATAAAAGTCGAGACATTTTCAGACCCGTGTTACCAAAAAATTCAAAAATCAGATGTATACCAAAAACGTATGCAAAACATGAAATCTTACAGGGTGAGCATGGGCCCAATGGGAATATTCTGTTTCGGGAAGATAGTAAGCCTGTTCCATAGATAAGAATTAAAGACGGTTACAGATATGACATATGAGGATGACAATTCGCGTCAAACTCCATTTAAAAAAGGCAAAAGAGACATGTTAATGTCTAACAGAAGGGGTTATCAATTTTCTTTGACAAGGTAAATCCCTCTCTGTAGGGATTATCCAGATAGAAGGATAGGGACAACAAATAAAAAATGGGAACAGAAAATGAGGATTTGTATTTTATAACATGAGGCGGGGTAAGGATGGAGAATACACTTCCCGTCCTGTTTCCAGAAACTATATATCATATTTTAATAAATATATAATTTTGTATTTTTTTTAAAATTTCATTACATATTCCGTCCCGGGGAATAATGATTTATATTTTATAACATGAGGCGGGGTAAGGACGGAGAATATATTTCCCCTCTCATTTTCTGAAACTATATATCATATTTTATTAAATATATAATTTTGTATTTTTTTTATAAATTTCATTAAACTTCTCATCTCAGGAGGTGAGGATTTATATTTATAACGTGAGACGAGGTAAGGACGAAGAATACATTTCATGTCTTGTTTCTTGAAACTATATATCATATTTTAATAAATATATAATTTTGTATTTTTTTTATAAATTTCATTACATTTAAACTCAAGCTAATTATAAGTAATGTATTATATATTTTAGATTTCATCTTTAAATTATGTTTTTATTCTATGAAAACATCAATATTTTTTCTTTTAAAAACTTTTTATTTAAATTCTAAAAATCTAAAATCTTATAATTATTTTATAATTTATTCTTATTATTTGAAACTTTGTAACAAGATTTTATCAATGTTGTTTAGAATAAAAAAATTATGTATTTATGTTTACATATATTTTTTTCTCTATTTCACATACCTTAATGAAATTTTCAACTATCTGTAACTTGGGTCTCACAGTTTTGGTGACAAAATGTTGCAGGCCATTAATTAAAACCTGAAAGAATAAATCGAGTCCTTACATATAGAAGACGTAAAAGAAGAACATATAATTTTTAAGGTGCCCATTATCCTGATAAAGTTCAAAATGAACCTGAAGATCCAATGACATCAGAGCTCGTCCCTCATCAGTACATCTCTTCACACGTGATAGACCCTCTAAAAGGGTTTCAACAACAATTTCAAGTCCATATTCTAAAAGGTGGTCTTGAACCTACAGGTTCAAAATAAAAACATGCAATTAATCAATTATAGCCCAACCTCAAAAGAAGCAAGATGGAACGAGATTATGGGGGTCTTATTATGCCCTTAGAGAGAGAGAGAGAGAGAGAGAGGAAAAGAGATGTCCTAAAAGTATATCCTTTTTTTCCATGCCATGCATTGATCTGCCACGCTAATGGTTGTGGTTTAATATAGACATCTAATTAGGCTGCAGGCTCACTTGTAAATGGTATTGGTATACACAATCAGATGCTGATTTTACTTGACAAATTCTCGCATTTCGTAGTCATCCAAGCCGGACATGGATCATTTTCCATACATAAATTTATACATGCATATAAAAGAAGCATATTATGTTGCTTGACAAGGCAGTTACCTACCAATATAAAATAAACTAAATGAAAAAAGATACTAGGGTGTGTACCTAAAAGGAAAAATAAACTACCTACCATCATTTCTTTGCTGAAATAAATGAAAAACTCAAGTACAAACAGAAAGGAATCTCGGGAAAGAACATATAGCAATCAAGGATATCAATCCCCAATTGCAGACAGAGCCTTAGAGTCAAGAGTCAGCTTTAATCCATCAAATGCAATAAGGGAATTTGGGCAGCATAGTGTCACGACCTTATTTTTCAAGTAGCGATCGTGCGGCACTTAGCACCGTCCGTTGCACTAAGCCTGCCTTTGAAACCGAATGAAACTCCAAAGAGAATAGAGAGAGAGTTTGCAAAGAATGCTTTGTATTGCTATAGAGAGAGATTATCTTACAATTTCCCAAGGATCCCAAGGATGAATGCAAATGAAGACCAAGTGGTCTATTTATAGTGTGGCTTCTAAGCTTAAGAGTATGCCACAACTTTCTAGAGTATTCCTAGTCTAGAATGTACAAGAGTATTCTAGAACTATGTACAATATGCCACAAGGGTCTAGGACCTTCTAGCCAACTCTAGAATCTTCTAGGTTTGTCTAGTTCCTTCATGCGCCTTCCGGGATGTTCCGCAAGCTTCCAGCAGCTTCTACATCCTTCCCGAACCATCCGGCACGTTCTAGAACATTCCAGCCCATTCTAGCACTATCCAGCGTGCTCTGGAACATTCTAGGGTCTTCTGGCTTGAGTTGAGTCCATCCAACTCTAGCTCTTTCTAGACATCTCTAGGCAACTCTAGAACTTTCCTTGTAGGATAGTCTAGATCCCTTAGGCAACCACCATTTCTTTTGGATTTTTTGGGACATTCGGAGCGGGACGTGACACCCTCCCCCACTCAAGTTCGCGACGCCCTCGTCGCGCCTTCAAGCTTGAACCTTTCTATGTCATCTTTGAATTGCCACAAAGAGTCCTCAGGTTCCCAGCTTGCTTCTACATCCGGAGCGTCCTTCCATTTGACCAAGTATTCCCGATAACTTGGTACACCTCTACGCCGGATCACGCGATCCGCCAAGATTGAGTCCACTTCCTTGTCAAAGGAGGTTACTACTGCGGTAGGCGCCCTTTTGGATTCACCTCGACTCATGTCTTCCTTGTCTCCATGATAAGGTTTTAGCATGCTTACATGAAAGACTGGATAAATTTTGAGCTTTGGAGGTAGTTGAAGCTTGTATGACACCTTACCGACTTTCTTAAGGACTGGAAATGGTCCTTCATATTTCCGCACCAACCCCTTATGAACTTTTCGTAAGGACTTGAATTGTTGGGGCAACAATTTGACAAGGACCAAATCGCCTTCTTGAAATTCCACCAACCTCCGTTTCTTGTCAGCCCATTTCTTCATCTTTTTAGACGCCTTATTCAGGTAGGCTCGGGCCAACTCCGCCTGTTCATGCCATGCCTTGGCAAATTTGAAGGCAGCAGGGCTCTTCCCTTCATAACTTGTGGCTAAGGCATGTGGAGTCATGGGTTGCTGCCCCATGACGATTTCGAAGGGACTCTTAGCGGTAGACTCGCTCCGTTGTAAGTTGTAAGAGAATTGGGCTACATCCAACAGCTTTGCCCAATCCCGCTGATTGGCACTCACAAAGTGCCTGAGATATAACTCCAGCAACGCGTTGGCACGCTCCGTTTGTCCGTCACTTTGTGGGTGAAAGCTTGTGGAGAAATTCAAGTCTGATCCCAATAGCTTGAATAGTTCCGTCCAAAATTTCCCCGTGAATCGTGGGTCTCGGTCACTCACGATATTGGAAGGAATCCCCCAATGCTTCACAACATTTTTGAGGAACAAACGTGCCGTTTCATCTGCCGTGCAGTCCGTTGAGGCAGGTATGAATGTTGCGTATTTGCTGAAGCGGTCGATCACGACAATAATGCTGCCAAAGCCCTCTGATTTTGGCAGACAAGTGATGAAATCCATAGAGACACTTTCCCATGGTCTCTCTGGAATAGGCAGCGGCTCTAGCAAACCTCCGGGTGCATGCTGCTCTATCTTGTCCTGTTGGCACACAAGACAAGTTCTTACATATGCTTCGACATCATCCCGAAGTTGAGGCCAATAGTAGATAGACTTGATCAAAGCAAGGGTGCGCCTCATTCTTGGGTGTCCAGCCCATAACGAATCATGGCACTCCTTAATAAGCTCTTTCCTTAAGCTCCCCCATTTTGGCACAAAGATTCGATTCTGCTTGGCATAGAGTAGTCCGTCACTCAGCCAAAATCGTCTCGTTTTTCCTTCCTTGATGAGGGCAAGGAGGTTTTGAGCAAGGGCATCATGCTCCAACCCTTCTTTGATCCTTTCCAATAGAGGACTGTTTGGCCTACTCAAGGCTGCTAATTCCGCCTTCCGGCTCAACGCATCAGCCACCACATTAGCCTTACCGGGTTTGTACTCCAGCCTATAATCAAATTCCGCCAAGAAGTCTTGCCATCGAGCTTGCTTGGGACTCAACTTCTTTTGAGTCTGGAAGTAGCTTGTGGCTACATTGTCCGTCATGATAACAAAATGAGAACCCAACAAGTAGTGTCGCCACACCCTTAGGCAATGAATAATAGCTGTCATTTCCTTTTCTTGCACAGTGTAGCGGCGTTCAGTGTCATTGAGTTTTCGGCTCTCATAGGCTATCGGACGCCCATCCTGCATCAAAACTCCACCAATGGCAAAGTCTGAGGCATCAGTGTGCAGCTCGTATGTCTTGGAGGGGTCTGGAAGACAAAGTACCGGTTCTTCACTAATGACCTTCTTCAAGTCTTCAAATGAGGTTTGGCATTCGCTTGTCCATTCCCAAGACTTGTTTTTCTTAAGCAGGTCGGTTAATGGGGCTGCTCTCGCTGAGTAGGACTTGATGAACCTTCGGTAGTAGTTCACAAGTCCGAGGAAAGATCTTAACTCGGGAACCTTGGCAGGAGGTTCCCATTCTTGGATGGCTTTCACCTTAGCTCCATCCATCATCAGTTTCCCATCCTTTATCTTGTGCCCTAAGAACATCACCTCATCTTGGGCAAAGGAACATTTCTCCTTCTTGACATATAGCTCATTTTCCCTCAGGACCTCGAACACCTTCTTCAAATGCTCTAGATGTTCTTCCAAAGTCCGGCTATATATCACGATATACTACCACGAACCGATCGAGGTAGGGATGGAAAATCTTGTTCATCAAAGTGCAGAAGGTGGCTGGTGCATTTGTGAGACCAAATGGCATGACAAGGAACTCATAGGCACCATACCTGGTTACACATGTGGTCTTGGGCTCATCTCCCTTGGCTATGCGTACCTGGTAGTATCCCGATCGCAAGTCCAACTTTGTGAAGTATCTAGCATTCCCCAATTGATCGAACAAATCAGCAATAAGTGGGATAGGATACTTGTTCTTGACTGTGATCTTATTTAGAGCCCTATAGTCAATGCACATCCGCAGCGAGCCATCCTTCTTCTTTTGAAAGAGCACCGGGGCACCAAATGGGGCTTTTGACGGCCTTATGAAGCCAGCATCCAGCAATTCATCGAGTTGCTTCCGCAGTTCTGCCAACTCTGAGTTCGCCATTCGATAAGGGCTCATTGCTGGTGGCCTGGTGCCAGGTTCCAACTCTATTTCATGGTCTACCTCCCTCCTTGGAGGTAACCGTTTGGGTAATGCCTCCGGCATCACATCTTGGAACTTATCTAGGATAACTTGCACTTCCGTCGGCAAGTTTGGCTTTGGTGACGCCTCTTCATCATCGTATTCCTTTAGGATGGCCAAATAACTCTCTTCATCCCTCTTCAACCCCTTCTTGAATTGAAGTGCCGAGAGAGCTTGAGTAGTAGGTTTAGTGGTCCTTTCCGTCGGTACCACACACGCCTTCGCACCATCCATGATGCACATAGAGTTTGAGCAGGGCACCAAGAAAGCTCTTACCTGGTCCAAAAACTCCATGCCGAATACAACCGAGAAGT
This sequence comes from Hippophae tibetana, assembly GCA_037013495.1. NCBI lineage: Eukaryota > Viridiplantae > Streptophyta > Magnoliopsida > Rosales > Elaeagnaceae > Hippophae > Hippophae tibetana. Next base: position 10,789,910 of record CM072809.1, on the reverse strand, counting down.
CATCCATAGGCGCCACTGATAAGTCCACTTGGCCAGTCCAAGCACCAAGACTGACCCTAACTCCTCGAGCGACTCCATGTAATGGCAGTGCTGCTGAGTTAACTGCTTTGAGAGATCCCCCTCCATTAACAACCTTTAGGCCAAGTCGCTTTGCTTCCTCCACTGAAACAAAGTTGTGAGATGCACCGGTGTCGACCAAAGCCTTGGTGACCTTCCCGTTGATGGCTGCATCTACATACATCAAGCCCTTTGGGGTCTTTGGGGCGCTCTGCAATGCACCAAGTAGGCGCAAAGAACCCATCTTTGCACCATCGTCCGACTCACCTCCATCTTGGTCATGTGTGGAGGCAACTAAGGCACTCAAGGCCTTCCTCTTCGGACATTCTCGTGCCCAATGCGGTCCGTCGCATATGAAGCACGTCACTCGGGGCTTCGAGGCATTCCGATCCTCCTTCTCCTTCCCTTTGTCCCGAGGCTTGAATGAGGAGTCGTCTTTAGGATTTTTGGAACCCTGACTCTTGGCATGGCCTCCACCACTCTTTCCTCCACTAAACTTTTTATCTGAGGCTTTTGAGCCCTCCTTGTTTGTGGAGTAATCAATAAAGCTTTCTGCAGTTGCGATGGCCGAAGATAAGTCTTGGACACCACGTCGCTTGAGCTCCAAATTAGCCCATGATTGGAGACCATCCATGAACAAGAATAGGGCATCCTTGTCCGATGTGTCGGGGACTTCTAGCAGCAAGGTTGTGAACTCCTTCACATAATCCCTTATGCTACCCGTTTGCTTTAATCGTCGCAAACGACCTCTTGCCTCCTCCTCAGCATTAACGGGGAAGAACTGCATTTTGAACTCCCTTTTGAAGTCTTCAAAGGTATCAATTGTGCAAACCCCACGTTGCACATCTCCATGTCTCCGTCTCCACCACAACATAGCAGTGTCGGTCAAGTACATGGCTGCAGTTCGGATCTTGCTGGCATGGTCCGTTATGCCAGTAGCCTCAAAGTATTGATCTAACCCCCATAGGAAGTTCTCAACTTCCCTAGCATTCCTAACACCGTTGAAGGTCTTAGGCTTGGGAACGTCCACCCTCTTAGCCTCAATGACGGTGGTTGCACTAGTTCCCGCGGCCATAGCCCGCTTACATAGAGCTAGATCACCACCCATATCCTCCATTCTATGCAATACATTAGTAAGTTCTCTTTGGACAAGATCCCTTACCTTGGCAAGTTCTGCCTTTAGCCCATCAATCTCTTGCCTTAGTCCACCATCTAGCTCGTTGAGTGACATCTTAACCGCTGCATGGATTTCCACATCCTCGGCCTCCAAGCCATTGCAACGCTCCTCTAAGTTGTCCACCCGATCGAACAGCTCCCCTAAGCTGTCCTGCGCACTTCCCACTCGTGCTTCCAAGCTAGAAAGCAAGTCTTTAGACTTGGCTCGAGATTCCTTTGGGACTTTCCGAGCTTCCTCACGGCCACGTTCCATTGGTGGAACGTCCATGTTTGGTGTAGCTGGGGCAGTGTTCTTCATTTTTGCCAAAGATAGAGATACTTTAACCCGCTCTGATACCAACTGTCACGACCTTATTTTTCAAGTAGCGATCGTGCGGCACTTAGCACCGTCCGTTGCACTAAGCCTGCCTTTGAAACCGAATGAAACTCCAAAGAGAATAGAGAGAGAGTTTGCAAAGAATGCTTTGTATTGCTATAGAGAGAGATTATCTTACAATTTCCCAAGGATCCCAAGGATGAATGCAAATGAAGACCAAGTGGTCTATTTATAGTGTGGCTTCTAAGCTTAAGAGTATGCCACAACTTTCTAGAGTATTCCTAGTCTAGAATGTACAAGAGTATTCTAGAACTATGTACAATATGCCACAAGGGTCTAGGACCTTCTAGCCAACTCTAGAATCTTCTAGGTTTGTCTAGTTCCTTCATGCGCCTTCCGGGATGTTCCGCAAGCTTCCAGCAGCTTCTACATCCTTCCCGAACCATCCGGCACGTTCTAGAACATTCCAGCCCATTCTAGCACTATCCAGCGTGCTCTGGAACATTCTAGGGTCTTCTGGCTTGAGTTGAGTCCATCCAACTCTAGCTCTTTCTAGACATCTCTAGGCAACTCTAGAACTTTCCTTGTAGGATAGTCTAGATCCCTTAGGCAACCACCATTTCTTTTGGATTTTTTGGGACATTCGGAGCGGGACGTGACAATAGTCTACTTTCAAGATTTAAGAGACTTCCAGCTGGAAATCTATGACCAAATAGTCAGCCATTAATTATTTGACCGCCTTACCTACCTAAAGAAGCTACGTACATATATAAATGCATGTATAAACCACAAAACCATAACGAAATATCTAAAAATAGAAACATGAAAAATCAGAGCCATCACATGTACAAGCATAGTGTTGATTGATTTTCACTCTACTAGCATGATGATATAGGTGGTGTCACATATCCTTTTAGATATGATTTTGAATCCCCCTCTCCGTAGTTTAGAACAATTAGCTAGTGAGTGTGTTGTGTATCACAGAGTGGATGGTATCGATTTAAACCCCTTCACCACCCAAACCCCCCCAAAAAAAAAGATTTATCAGCTACTACATCGATAAGTTTTGCCATAAAATTCAAATGCGAGCATTACCTCCTTGCGAATTCCGCCATGAGCAATCCTTGTTTTGTAGTGTTTAAATTCCCCCAACAACAAGTCAACATAACTGTTAAAAACAACTAAAATCAAAATACTCATCAAATTCACTTATGCATTGAGCAAAAAGAAAATATCCTAGTTCTTGTAATATATCTGATAGAAAAGTGATAATTGTCAATTCCTCATGTAAAGTCACATATCGTATAGTTAGTAATCCAGCTTCTTCTGCATAGTGGCATTTTAGCTGAAAAAAATATATATGTGACGGAAAATAAAAAGAAAAAAGCATATGGTCAGCAATTTAATGGAGCAGCTGAACACATAGGACAATAGTTATTAAAACCATTTAACAAAAACATCCTACATATTATGCTAGCCAATCTATTATGTCATTGATCACCTAGATGTCAAGCAAAAACAGATGAGCTCATTCTTGGTGCAATTATGACGTCCTCCGAAACTGAAACAAGTTGCACAAACCAACCAATGTAGTTTGGAGGTTTAATGTGTCTAAAAATGCCATATATTTTGATATAATATGTTCCAGTAGAGGGCATTACGCACTATGGTTAGTATAGAAGCTCCAACTTAAAAGATAGAAGTGGCCAATACAACTAAAAAGGCATCCCTCAGTAACCCCATCAATTGCATAGGAAGAAAGAGACATGCATATATGACTGGATTTGATAGACATCTAAGCTGAGTTATGGTCTGCATGGAATGAATCATCCAATGGCCAATATCTCACAGGACACATTACTAATAGGCCAAGACACATTTAACTGAATAGAATGCAGTGTAAATCCAGGGAGTGAGGGGGAGGCCACGTTTGGTGGCGCAAATCTCATGTCATAATCACAGCCAATCAGCATAAAAACTCAACGCTATTAGAGAAGGAAAACAAAATTTTATTTCAACAGATACTAACCCATTATGCTCTAGACCAAGCTCCTTTACTTCCCATTTTGCGTTGGTAATCCGATCAACGTATCTGCAATATAATGTAACACAAGAAATTGGGTAATAACAACCACACATATAGCTCGGAGCATTATACCGGAATGCCATGAATTATGATAATCGTTTATTTACATTGTTTATAGTAATCACAAGAAAACCCACGAGGAAACAGAACAAGAGGAGAGGTCAAAATGAAAAACTAAAAAATTAAATGGTGATAATTTCCTGTGGGGAGATCAGTCTAACATATTTATTGGACAAATGCCAAGGAAACATTGAAGTACAGAGCTTGCTGGCTATTGAATAATAAAAAGGTTCACAATGAAAAAAGGAACTATTAAGATAATGCAACAAACGATGAGCCACATGCCTATTGACATTCTCCCAAAGCTTAAGCCATTCGAAAGTAGGATAACAATCTTGTATGTTATTTTTGAGTCTAACACCTATCTTTCTGAAAAATTCAAACATGATCTTGAATAAATTTTTTGAGATAGTTGAAACCTTATTTAATATGATATTGTAAAGTCAAGCTTAAGCTTCAAATAAATTCCTGGCTCACTAATTCAGATAATTGCAAATCTGAAATCACATCTTACCATTAATAAAATTAGGACTTTGTTTGTGAATTAAGGCAACAAATTAAAAGACTATTCCAAGAAGACATAACAACTCGGAGAGACAACAAGCATGAATACTGTGATAAAATCTAAGTTGAAATGCTAAATTCCAACAACACACAAGCCATTCAGTATGGTCAAGGAGGCACTGATTTCTTATGCAAAGAAATGATCCAGCTAGATAAAATCAAGCCAGTTTTTGTAATTACCCATTGATAGGGAGCAATAGCCTCGCAGTTGTCCTATGGATGTACTCTACAAGATCAGGTACAGCACCAACCTGGTAAATACAATAATAAGTCAAATAATATGGTTATCGTTAATCTAGGAACTTTCTTAAAGGCTCTAAATCGTCAAACATTTGTCAATAAGCTGAAAAACATCTCAAGAAAGAGAAATTGAGTAGTCATCTAATTAAGAGAACATGTAAAGCATAAATGCAGCTACAGACAAAAATATTGATAATGTTGCTGACAAGGTAGTGATCTTAATTCTTGGTCACTTGGTTAAATGATTGTCCATCCTAGTTTAGAATGCATTGAGGGGCGAAGCTCATATATCCTCTAGCGAACCTTGAATATCTTAGTTAATAATTAAATGCATCCCCATATAATTGGCATCATCATCCGCATCAACTTTTAAAGAATTGAAAGATTATTCTCAATTTCTCACAAGTATTAATTGGAGAGCTTGTATATCCTAGTTAGGTGTTGAATATTTGTAATAGATAGGACATATATTAATTAGGTATAGCTTGGGGCTTCTTTTTATAAGTGGATTACCGGTCCACCTAATACTTTTTGTAATTATTACATATATTAATATCCAACTGTTTTTTATAAAATAAAAAAATACAAAATACATCATAATTTTTCCAAAATCCGAAGTCATAACGATATCTACATTGTCATTGACTCATTACACATTCTGCCTTGTTCTTAGAACATAATCCTCTTAATAATACACATAATACATCAAATACATTTCATAGATACATTAACGAAAATATTAGTTTGACAGATCAGTTACTCGTCCATCTTGACATTTCCTAAACTTCAATTGCAAATTTCAATAATTCTTTTTCATAAGTCAACATCAACATCCTCAATACTATCATAAACTTAGAGTCTATTCATTTTAGCGACATCAATATTTTAACCCTAGTTTTTTTACCAGGAACATTTTCACACTGTTGAAATTACACAGAGCATGCCTAGGCAATAATATCAAGTACATGTTGGGGAACTACTCAGGATGCATGGAATCTCATTTCATCCAACTCTACTTTCACTTCAACTTGAAATATGCAACTACAAATTAAAGCACATATAGAATAATCTGATACCAGCATATGATATCTTAGCCACAAAAACAAATGTGTTAGCACCTCATGATGATGCAACTCTGCTCATAGATAAGTTTGCCAAAAAAAAAAAAAACGAGCAGACATATCCATGTTGCATGGACTTTGCAAAAAGAGCAGCTCAGGTCCCTTTGTTTTCCAAGAAGTGTTTGGTCCCTTTGTTTTAAAAATGTGCACTATAAGATAAGTTCAATGTATAATGAAACTTCCTCTTTTTTTACATTTAAAAAAGAGGTATTGAGTCATTTTAGAAAGAAAGAAAAAAAAATCTCACCATATGAACAATATCCCTTTCCATTTAGCGGTAAATGGAATTGGTATTTGCTCATCTGGCAAAAAAATGATATTTCACTAGACATCAAATTTACTAGTACCTTTAGATGAATAATGAAAATTTTGAAGAATAAGGGACCTATAGTGCACCATTTCAAAATAAAGGGACCAATAACACCTTTTAGAAAACAAAGGGAACTAAGCTGCTCCGGACCCCTTTTTCTTGCTTGGTATAACCCAAAGAATCTGAAAGATCGTCATTTAGGTTTTCCCACAAATGCAACTCTCATAGATATCATGTCATATCATTTTATGCTGGCCCCAACCCACTCCCTCTAATCCATACAATTCCTTCTTTTTCTCTGGTCAAGCAGACTTCCAAATGATGACACCAAATACATACCAGATGGACATAAAAATCTTCAACTATAGCAGCATTCTTTTGAAGCAACATTGATTGGAAATGAGCTTTAGATCTATGCAGCATTTGAGCAACCAGTGATATAGTATCAGCAGCAGCACATCTTTCCTGCAATGCAAAGGTCATGTCATTTATAGGCATAACTACAGTGCATATGGCTGCATGCCAAATATTCATCAATTAAGTGTAAAGAAAAAATGTATACAGTAATAAAGAAACATGACTAATGCCTAGTGATTGGAATTATAACAATAACCTTTGTCCTTTGTCAACGAAGATTGTAGTGATTCCCAGTGCAATGTGTTACTTGTTCACATATAATAGATATGATAAATTACGAATATTAAATATTTCCAGTTCTTAATAAGGCAGTACAAGATATGTTGGAGACTAGGACCAGTGTTGACTAAATCTTATATCAATACTAAGCCTTAAATAAAATAATTATTACCACGGTCCTTGCCCCTGAAAATTGTGAAGCTGGAGGACATAGATACTATCGATACCAGGTTGGGGCAGAAGGATAAACACGTGTAAAATCACAAAATAAACCAAAAGGAGAACCCAATAGAGCAGATATGAAGCATTGGGGAGGTAATGTCGGATATGGGTATGTGTCTAGGCATTGAAGTTGCTATACTTAGAATTTTAACACACTTAGACACGGATATAAAGTGTCCAATTTTCGGACACAGACACTTGGATGAGCCTATTAAATATATGTATTTTTAAATTTTTTATGAATGTGTCTAAAGCTTTAAATTATTCCATATATACTAATATTGTATAGTTAAATAGTAGTTATTTTAAATTTGTATTTAAATATTAATTTTTTATATATGTATAATTTTTATTCTTAATTTCCAATAATTTTTTATTCATCTTGCTTGTTCATTTTCAAAACTTAGGAAAAACCCATCATTTTGTGACAATCCAGAGCCCAATTTTATAAAAGCCCAAAGAAGAATTTTTTAAAAGCCCATACATTTTTTTGCTGCCCTAATTTTCTTTCATCTAATATACGCATAGCGCCGTCAGTTTTCTTTTTCCTTCTTCAATGGCTCTTATTCCCCTCTTTCTCTTCTATTTTCTTGTTCCATTTAAGGCTGAGATCATGGCTAGAAGTTTATGTTGCTTTTTCCCCCCTCTATGCCTCCTCTTCCTTCTAAGATGTCGTAGGTGCCATGGAAGATAACCAATATCGTGTCCAATTTTTTTTTCAAAGCATTGGACTAGTATCCCGTGTCAGGGTCGATTTCGTGTCGTGTCGACACATACACGGCACCCTACATAAGCAAGTTCGAGTAACATAGAGTAAAACAAAAATGCAGATGTAGTATACCAAATCCATGCACATGAATAAACTAAAATATAGCTCCACGCCTCTATCGTTCACAAGAAACATTCTATCTATTTCAAACAAAGAATAATGCTATGAGCACATTATGATGTTTAAACCATCTACATAACTTCCAATTAAAATATTACATATTGATTATATAGTTTCCTTATTAGTCTTGGAAACTATTAGGGTTGGATATTAGGTCATTATTATTATGTTGGGTGAAGATGCCCGAATAGTCTATTTGTTTAAGTCAAAGGTGTTGTTTCATACCCTAGCTTAAAAAAATGTATTTAAGTCTATTTGTTTATAAAAAAAAAAGTCACTTAAATCCCTTTGTTTGGGAAAAATGTGTTAGGCAAGATAAAGTCAACTTTCTACCTAATTTTCCGTTAAATAACGGAATATCATGTGTCATATGCATGTTTATATTTTTTTGATATATGATAGGTATATCATAAAAAAATAATATTTAATTAAAAATCTTACTCAAACTTTTACAAAAACTTTTGCTTTTAAACTTTAACAAAATTTTCATTATCCAATACACAAAAAAATTATTTAAGTTTAATCGAAATAATTTGTTAAAAAATTTGAGTAATTTTTTAATTAAAAATTACTTCATTAGATATATATGTCTATCGAAAAATTTAAGCATACATGTATGACATGTGCTATTTCTATTTCTTGGAATCTTTTTCACAAAAAAATGGACTTAAAAACACATATTTTAAACAAGGAGACTAAACAACTTTTAAGGCTTAAAATAAAGGAACTTCCCCGACACCATTTTCTATTATGTTTCCTTATTAATTTAGGAATCTTATTTGAAGTCCTATTTGAATTAAGGTTTCAGTCTTATCATTCCTATAAATACACATGTAATCTCAATATTATTATGAATGAGAATTAGAACGTCTTTCTTTGATTTTATGATTCTCCACTCAACCAATTTCAATTGTTTAATATTCGCCTTCACATAATACTATTTTATATTTCTGCTTCTTTTAGTAATTACTAATAATGTAACAATTGAGCCGTGTTCCATCCTAAACACTTTTAATTTTCTTTAAAGCCTTACTTTTATTCTTTCTATCCCCTAATCGTGTTGATCCTATTACACTAAAAAAAATACTAAATCATATCAGTTTTTTAGAAGAAAGAAAAAAACCCAAAACCTAGTCACCCCTGTTATTTCCAGATCTGCCGTTACACCTTGCTTGAGTTCCTACTGACGGCCGCTGTTTGCCTCTGCTTTATGTGCCAATACTTTGACTAGCCATCCTTTCACCATCCCTTCTCCCCATCGCCGGCTGTTACCTACCTGTTTTCAGTTTCGCACTGCCATGACTCGCCTACCCAGCCATTGTCACTGCCGTTTTTCTGTACAGGTCTGCTTGTAGCCACTGCTGCTCCACCCTGCCGCCACCTAGCCTTTCTCTAACCTTATATTTGTTAGACTAAGGCTGTTTTGGTATTTGGAGTGATCGAGTAGGATGGCTCATTTGAAAATATGGTTATTACTTGGGCTGATAAGTGAGGGATGTTTTGGACTTATTGGGCTACCAATTTGGGCAAGTTTTCAAGCTTTTATTGCTGTTCCGGCAATGTAGTTAAACATTATGAGATGTTGGGTTTCCAAGTAGCTGATGGGTTCTAGTGTTTTTGTGGTATAAATGCTCCCTTTTATAAGTGCTTTTGTGGTCTTCTTGATCAATAATTTTGATTGATTGGGTAATTTTATGCAGCAATTTTGGATCTTTCTTAATTACTCAATTTGGATGATTAGGCTGGTTTGGGGTATTTTTCTCTCTTTGGACTTATTTGGCCAAGGGTATTTTGGGTTGGCATAGTATTTTTGGACTAATTAATTGTGCCCATTCAATGAGGATATTTTTATTAAAATTGGATTTAAATTGATCACTTTGTCTTATGGTGAACGAATCCAAGTTTTGGTTTTTGAGTTTATTCGGTTTTTTATGGGTTCAACTTTTTGGATTTTTTATATGATTCACCTTTGTCCCTTAATCCATAAAAAATCCTTAATACTCGATAATGTCTATGACTACTATTTCAATTAAGTTATTAGGCTTATTAAATGGTATCAATTTATTATATACTTCGTTATATTACTGCCACAAGTTTATTTCCTATGGATTTGTGTTGATAACATCAATTGAAGAAGACGGGGAGCGTTTTCGTGTCACAGACTACTATTGAGCACCTAGTCTTTGGCTTCTTCTATGGTGCAGCTTTGATAGTCATCTTTCAACTATGGCGAATCTATCTTAAGCACCTAACACCATTTCAACATTTAAGAATAAGCATAGCAGTATATGATTTTGTCTTCCAAATACCATGGACAACAATTTTATAATCAATAGTGAAGAGTTATATTTGAAAATTTGCATCATAAAAATGAGAAACAAACAATTTCTTTTACTTTTTACAAGGAAGTCGGGGACACAAACTAATAATACCTTGAGACCTAAATTTGTGCTGGGACATGTAGGAGTAATTTCTGCAAGTGATGCTGTCAAAGATGTGGGTGAAGAAGATGAAGACTTTATCCACTGTTCACAATCTTGTCCAATTCTGGTTAAGGCTGTCTTAAGCCTATCTGGATATCAGAAGAAAATATGTGATTCTTAACCGTGATTCCATATACCTGAAATTATATGTATTGGAACTATATTTAACGTGGGTTCGGGGCCTCGATGGGTGGTCCTTTTAGTTTTACAGAAAGTAGACTTGAGCTCTTTTTTTAGTTTTTTTCTGGGTCAATTTGGTTTCAATACTTTGTAAAAAGGTACACGTTTTAAGTTCTTTTTGGAGCGAGCTGTTAAAAGACTAACGGAAGTGACATTGCATGCACGTGACCTCTATTTTCATTTCAAGGCTATTGAAATTCTTTTTTTAAGGCTTTATCAGCCACAACCACAAAAAAAGATTATCAATACCCTTGACAATGAAGGCCACGTATGTGGAACTTGTTACTTGCACTAGTCTTTTAATGTCTCTATTACTTGACTTTCAACTTTCTTCCAAAATAATGGGATCAAATAGGGTAAAAAAAATTTGATTAAAATACCCAAGGGTCAAAATTATGAGACTGCTGGGAATTTTTTTGGCCTATTGGGATTCCACACAAGTACATAAAAGCAATGATGGATAAGAGCAAATACGCATAGATAACAGGACGAAGAAAAAAACAAGCAAATTACTTACAGTTAATAGGGTCAGTTGAACCTTTTCCACCTGAATTAAGGTTCTGCTGGCCGAACGTTTCAAAATGAAAATGGAAAAACACCTCAAACAGCTGACATATCCCCTGAAAAAAAATCAATCATTAAAGATACAGCAAAAAAGTTGTGTATACGAAACGCTTATGCCAGGGCTAAACAACAAGAGGGAAATAGAAGCCGCGGTTTATCTGTCTTCCTTTTTTCTTTTTGTTATTGTTTGAAGGGAAAAGTTACCTTAAAAAATTCAACATTGACTATTCGTAGCTTCTGCATAAGCCTTGCATGTTTATCCATTGACCTGAGATGCCAGTATACATACAGATGAAAACATCCATAAAAAGCATCATAAACAGTTTAGAACATATGAATACAGAAAAAGGTCTTATGAAAAAGAAAAATCTTCTGTTATGAATGGAGAAGTATTTATTTAACCTTAAGAGACAAATAGATGACCCTGTATATGCAGTATTCTCGTCATTATTCCCATTTGAATTACTTCTCAAATGTTTAGGCTTTGAAATCCGGCTTGGTAATTGACTATCTTCGTCGATAAAGTCAGCAAGAAGATCATCATTTTCTTCTTCCAAAACAGACCTAGTACCATTTACATCACTTGCATCACTTTTCCGTGGAGAGATTCCGTCAAATTCACCAGAGATTGCCCCATTAATTAGTGAAGAAGTGTGACTTTCCCTTGAAGTATGACCCAGCTTTTGAACAAATGGATTTCCATTTTTAAGCCAATGAGAGAATCCACTCTTTTTGTGAATATTATCCACCATTGTTGCTGACCTATCAGAATGATGCACCCTGGCACGAGTAGAGTCAACATCTGATGGAACAAGAACTGGGGCACCATCACCAACAAGTCCAGCAAAACTAATTACTTCTACGGTATCCCGTGGCATAATCACCCAGTTTTCTCTTTCCAAAACCATCTTAAGTGCCTAAAAAAGTAAAATACATATCAATTATAATGTTTCCATTTGGTATCAGTCCTGCACAGATCAAGCATAAGTCGCATAGAAAACAAAAAAAAACAATAAATGTCAGCATCTGAAAAGTGACAACAACTAAATAAGAGAAAGTCCAAATAATTTGTGACTAATACTGCAAAATGACTGTATCCAGTGTAGAAATGCTCTGATACCATGTTGTAAATTGAATTCCAGATTGGTAAAAATCAATAGATATTGTAAATTTGTGTTAAAAAATGCCAAGGCCTAAGGACCTTCTCACACAAAACAAGCTCTCTTAAAGTTGTATTCTTCTTATTCTTTTCTTTTGTATTTCATTTTCTGATACAGATTATATATATATACTAATGTTATAACTAAAATACACAGCTGTAATACATTAAAATACAGCTGGGATACACTAATACAAAGTGGGAAATAAAGTTGAAGATTGAGCTAAAAATAAAGCTGAAAGTCATCCTGAAAATTAGGAAACTAACCTCCTAAAAATCAGGGGTTGATTCCACCCTGAAAATCAGGAAACTACTTCCTAAAAATCAGGAGCTGCTTAGGAATCAATCATACGCCTAGATTGATTTCCTACACTCCCCCTCAAACTAGGCGATATATGTTTTCCAAACCAAGTGCTACACTTAATTCTCAGAAACAAAGCTAACATAGTTGAGGGAGATAATCTTGCCTTCAATTAACACTATGTTTGGTTGGAGTGAATGAAAAGAAATCAGAATTGATTCCTTCTATTTTGTGTGTTTGGTTGGACAGAATAGTTACTAAAGGAGACGGAATCACAATTCCTTCTCCCCCTTTAGAAATCATAATTCCATTCCCATCTAAACTTTTTTTTTATTTTACCCTCACCTAAAATATAACTTTAAACTCAAATCTCAAATTCCAAAACCCTAAATCCAAATCCTAAAACCCTAAACCTTAAATCTCAAAACCCAAATCCCTAAACCCTAAAACATAAATCTCAAAACCCAAATCCCTAAACTCTAAAACATAAATCCCAAAACCCTAAACCCCAAATTCCAAATTCCAAATCCTAAAACCCTAAACCCTAAATTCTAAAACCCTAAACTCTTTTTAGAAAAATAATAATTTTAACCCTAAAACTTAACCCACAAATATAACCCCAAATCCTAAATCTCACATTCCAAACCTCAAAACCCTATTTAGAAAAATAATAATTTTAATAATATATTTCTTTTTAATTAAGTAATAATTATTTAGAAAAATAATAATTTCAATAATGTATTTTATCTGACGAAAAAATAGTAATTAAATGACATTATTTGAACTTTACTGAATGTAGGGATATTAAGATAATTTATAGCTTTTTTCATTCCATTCCAGTGGCAAACCAAACACTGTAATCCTGATTCCAATCTTGATTCCAATGATCAAACCAAACAACATTGTTTCCTTTCCATTCCATTCCATTCCATTTCGATTCTGATTTCATTCCACGAACCAAACGCCATCTAAGGGTTAACATTAAATACTCCCACTCAAGTTGGATCCCGAAGTTTTATGGATCTAAGCTTTGTATATGATGACAACCCAAAAAGGATTAATGATCCTGCTGCTAAGTAGCCTGAAAATTTAGATGATGAGGAAGTTGGTGAAAGGGTTAACATTCAACACTCCCCCCACTCAAGCTGGATCACGAAGGTTTATGGATCTAAGTTTAGTATATGATGACATCCCAAAAAGGATTACAGATCCTGTTGGTAAGTAGCCTGAAGATTGGGATGATGAGGAAGTATATGATTTAACCACCAAATCTGAGTGGAGCAATGCAGTTGAATTTCTTGCAGCTCGGAGAGTGGCTATATCCAGTTGAATTTGATATAGACCAAACAAGTAACATTGATACAAATGAATGTCATAAAGACCAATTAGATTCAGGGACGTCTTCTAGTCACAGAACTTCATCTTTAGAATGAGAAGTTTATTGGAAGAAACCGAACGGTCCCTTAAGACGAAATCATTCTCATGGATTATTTCCTTGAAATGGAAAAGCTTACTGCTTTACCAAATACAAAAAACGGATGTTACTGCATTGATGTTTGATCTTTCTATGGCCAATTTAATAGTGAAGAAAATTCTTTGAAAGCCGAACTTAATGCTTGAGTACCAATTTGCTGTTGCTGCTGAATTTCTCATAGGCACTGCCGATGGTAGTATTAAAGCATGGAACGCTGATGCAAAGAGAGTTGTTTGTGACCTCAATACAACTGAATCATTTTTAAGGGTGTTGGATATAAAGTGCCGCTCTGTAGAACCAATTTTTGTATACTAATGTTATAACTAAAATACATAGCTATAATACACTAAAATACAGCTGAAATACACTAATACAAAGTGGGAAATAAAGTTGGAAATTGAGCTGAAAATAAAACTGAAAGTCATTCTGAAAATTAAGAAACTAACCTCCTGAAAATCAGGGGTGGAATCAACTCATGTTTTCAGGAGGTTAGTTTCCTGATTTTCAGGATGACTTTCAGCTTTATTTTCAGCTCAATTTCCAACTTTATTTCCCACTTTGTATTAATGTATCCTAGCTGTATTTTAGTATATTATAGCTATGTATTTTAGTTATAACATTAATATACATATATGATCTGTATCAGAGAATGAAATACAGAAGAAAGGAATAAGAAGAATACAACTTTAAGAGAGCTTGTTTTGTGTGGGAAGGCCTTTAGGCCTTGGCCTTGGCATTTTTTAACACCAATTTACAATATCTACTGATTTTTACCAATCTGGAATTCAATTTACAACAAACTTGATTATCTTTTACCTAACATTTGAAGTTTCAGTAAAAGTACTATGTTTTCTTTTTCATTTCTTAAATGAGAAACTATACCATAATCAACTTGTGGGTCATAAAGAAACTTAAACACATTAAAGTAAGATAGAAGAATAAGCAGCAGAGAATGCTCTACATAACAAAGTATGCTTAAGACATTCGTTATATCTCAATTGCAATGAAAGCAATAATTTTAAAGTTACATTGATTTGATGTTCATGTGCAGCCAAAATGCAAATTATAGTAAAAGTAAAGAAACAATTACCCTAGTATTTGTCACTACCTTGTCATACAATACTCTTTAAATGAGCATGAAGCAAAGCAACACACAAAACATAGTCATCAACTACTCCATAGTAGTAACAGCTATATTGATAATAAAAGTGCACTTACATATATACTCTGCCGATGAAAAGCTGCAAAATAATTTTCACAAACAACTTTCAATTTCTGCCTGAACTCAACGGCTTCAACCCCACAAAATGCTTCTCCAGCCAAGATGAAGACATTCAGATCTTCATAGTTTTTCAAGAATTGGTGAATACTAGCTGAACTAACAGCGGAAGAAGAAAGCAATACTGAAACCCGACTCGTAGTAAGTTGCCAAAGATTTTTGCGCCCTCTCTGAAGAGTGTGGGAGACAAATGTGGTAGCATCCTTCCTCAATTGATACCATGGAGATCCACTGGTCGATGCAGAAGTGTTATCCTTCCTAGCCTCATCAACTGGATCCTTGCTAGCAATGTGCATTGAACTTGTGGTCCTTGTACCCTCTAACAAAGTCGCAGGGGTTGAAAGTTCCTCTGTACAAGATGAGTCAGGCATTTTATCTGCAGATTTCGCATGAGAACCATCATACTTGGGAGGTTTACAAAAGGCCAAGTCACCAGTTTGAATCTCTTCTGAGCTCCTAGAGACATTGTCTCCATTCTGAATAGTTTTTGAAATGTGACCCACTGAATCCTGAAACAAAGATGAATAGGCTTCTCAGAAAAATACCAACACCAAAGGATCAGATAGGCAAAGTACTGTGTGATTATTCACATATGTTTTACATATATGAAAGCTTTCATGATTGACTATACATATTTTGCAGAATAACTAACATTTTGAACTCTGCAATCTGAAATAATAGTATATTGGAGATAAAAATGTGCAAAGTAATAAATAACAAGTTTGCTAAAATCACCTTGAAATTACTAACTAATTTTCTTAAGAGAAGAATTATTTTCTCACTTCGAGGCCTTTAAATTAAGGGAAGGTGACTCTAAACATCCTATACTTATTCTAAAAGTGACACTTAGGTCCTGTATTTATTTTTTATAACAGTTTAGTCCTATTGTTATGAAAAAGTGACTACACAAGAATAAATAATTATTTTTTATGTTTTTTTTTCCATTTTTTTTTTATTTTCAATTACAGTTTATTTAAGTTATAATAATTTCTATCTAATGTAATTAAAAAAATAAAAATTACATTTGTCCTTCTACAATCATTTTTTCATAATAATAAGACTAAATTGTTACAAAAAATGAATATACAATTTAAGTGTCATTTTTACAATAAATAAAGGATTTTGGGGGTATTTTTCTCTTAAATTAATCCTCATGAAATAAGAAACGAGTATAAGACAAGTTGGCAATGTCACCACCCACACTATCACTCATTTCTAGTATAAATTATAAGAAAACAGAGGTTAACGCTGGAATAACAAAAGAAAATTCTTGAGCACATAAATTTTGAGATTTAGCACCACTTCCACATGTAACATCTTATTTCTATAGCTTAAGTAGCCACATGTGGTACCTTGGAGGTGGAAGAGTGAACAAGGGGAAGGGAGAAGGGAGATGAGAGAAGGGAGAGAGGGGAAGGGGGAGCTATGTTACTCGGAATTGGATATGGATACGTATCCGAAGGTCAAACTTGTAAATATTATAATTTTAAGATACAGAGATGCATTCAATTTTATACACGAACAGTTGAGCACTACAAATGATATTTAAATTATGTTTAATATATATCCTATATAATAGATAATTACCTTTATAATTGTCAACTAAGATTTATATTATTATTAAATCATAAACATTACATTATTATTTTTATTTCCTTCCATTACATTATTATTTAAATAAAAGAATTATGTGTTATTATTATATGGCCCTTTTTAAAAGTTTCAAGAAGCTTATTACACCAACAAAATAAATTACAAGGCCCAGTCCAATTAGTTTATGAAAGGCATATGATATTTCACGTGACTTTAAGTGAAACCCAAATTTCCCTTTTCATCTTATTCATTTCGCTAGCGCCTTCTGCTTCACGTTCATCTTCTTTGTCTCTCTTCTCCTTCTCCATACTGGTACGGCCAAGTCCAATTTGACAATGGCATGTCAGACACATGTCCCGTATCTGTGTTGGTGTCACGTTGACACCGGTACAACAGGGCAAAGTACTAAGTGGAGGTAATAGAGGCAAGAAGGAATGATAAAAAAACATTAAAGAAAAAGACAGTAGACAAGTATACAACATAGTTCTAAAGAACGGTTGGGTGAAGTTCCCATGATCATGGCAAAGGGGAACACGCAATGTAAACTACAGTACCAAAGACAATTTGAAAACCACCAAATAAACAGTAAAGCCAATTAATATGTGATGTGCTTGTAAACAATGTGAAGGAAATCTAACAATCACAGAAGTTATGAAATAAATAAAAACGTGAATAAAATCAGGAACAGAAGTTTACCTTATTCTCCAGTTGAAAGGCCATGATTTGATAATATGAACACATCAACCGAAACATCACAGTTAGTGTACTTAGCAAACACTGCCTAAACTTAGGTTCAGGTATCCGGAGACAAAGATCACTGTAAGTAAGTCTGGAATCAAATTTGAATGAATTAGATTGCAAATCATTATCATTACATGAGGTAATTTGCCCATTTTAACAAAGGCCGCTAAGATCGAAGAACACATACCGGCAATTTAGTTGATTTGTTTCCTGATCCTGCAAAGAAGAATATACATTGTGAACTGCATAATGTATGAAGGTGTGTAGAACATACTTTTTTCTCAGCATATTTACATCAAATAGAAGAACTGCTTCAACAGTTTATCTACATTAAAACTAGACTACCAACCTATGGCCTCACTTTCACTCACTCGCCTACAAAAATGTTATGTTGTAGATACAGTATAGATAGATAGATAGGGCTATGAGACATCAAGATATAATAATTCTAATGGTGAATCAAATCTCTGTTATAAAGCCACAATTATGCATTGTATATTAAAATATTCCCCCAAAAAAAGTTTCTCATGTGCATTAGAGGAAAGGAAAAAGCTCCCCAACATTTGATCAAGAAATACCAAGCAACTTCATAAGGATAAGTAGTAATTCACATTTGATTATTGCTACTTCTTGGTTATATTAAACATACCTCTTGCACAGTATTTTTCAATACAGAATGGGACTCAGAAAGAACTTCCTGCATAAAGAAGCTCTGTATTTTCTCAGCGAGACCAGGGATATCACCAATTAGTGCATAAGCATCAATAACCTGTTCAGCAATTATCAGTTATCAATGTTAACACAATTTAAAGTAACTTCTGAAAAATGCAACCATATCCATTTACAGCCATTTTGCATTAGACAATCAGAAGAATGCACCATCATAGCAATTATCATAGATGTTACTGTAAGTATGCTACCAAACTACCCTACTACCCCTTGATACTTTCACTATAATAGCCAAAAAGAATTCCATTACATGCAAATACCCTCAATTGTTCTAGGGGAGCTTTCGGAACAAACGCCACCTCAAGTGCTTGTTTTGCAAGCAAAATGGGGAAAGTGCTAGATTAGCTTTTCAAAACAATAGGGTGTAGTTTAGCCAATTCCTGTTTTAGAAAGCTCTGAGAACCTAGTCGTTTCTAATTTTTCTTCTCGCTGCCAACCCTTCACTCACTCAATCAATCCAAATACAACCTCCCAGTCACTTAATCATAATCTTAATACTAGCAGGTGCAATTTACATTTTTTGCTATGATTGTTTCTACCCCTACAGTATTGAGATTGGTGTTCCTGTCCTGCAGACTACATCACTTCTATATGCCTTCACTTTACATCTTAGCCACTTTAGAGCCGGGTGGTTCAGCACTGCTACTGACTTATTTTTGCACTTTCTAAAATTGCACTTTCCTATTGGGTTTCTTTTATTTTTGCTCCACCTTGACAGGTTTCCATTACTGCATATAGCTGTCTATTGCTTCTAGTTTGGTTCATTGCCACTACACCTGCTATTGCACTTCTGAATTATTATCTTGTTTTCATTTGGTTTCTAAAATTGCTCTGGCCTATTGTGTTTCCATTATTTATGCTCCACCTTGACATGTCTCCACTACTGCCTATACCTTTCTACTGTTTAGTTTATTTCCTTGCAATTTGAATAATCCATAGTAAAGTGCCAATTTCAATACTATATCTGTATATCATGGGAAAACGAAAAAACATGCTTAACATTTCGAATTAGCACAGATAAATTATTTTAAAACATGCTTAAAAGGATTGTAATATAATAATAATCTAACTTACAGAAAAAGGTACTCACGTTGATATAGCACTCTTCTTTGAACTCCTGGCACACTCCTAACAAAAGTGAATCCAACTTTTGAAGTGTTCTTCCCAGCCAAGCCTGAATTAATCTTATCAAAATGAAAATGTGAGGCACAAAGATGAATATAAGAGCCACCCATACAAGGAGAAGGTAAGCCACAAATACATTTAAGCAATAGGTTTGACCATGCTGCCTTCATAGGGAAGGTTGGGAGGTTTAGTAGCTGATGAGTTTTCAGTTTCATAAAAGTTTGTAAGAGAGAGGGAAGGAACTGTTGGGATGTTGGAGTATACAGCCCAAGAGGGAAAAATGAAAGTTGGCAGGAATTGGCAGAACTTAAGCTTCACATTAGTGCTTGGGAAGGAAATCAAAAGTGGCCAGATTTCCCTCTGAAAAAACCAGTAGGGTAAGAGAGACAAGAAGTATGGAAACATAATGGGACCTAAGCTCGCATGGTTGAGTATGAAAACTAACAGGATCATTTTTTCTGTGAGATTGGGAATGCAGATCATACAGTGATGTAAGACAAGAAGTGTACAGTGGTTGAATAGCAAGTTGAAGTATTGGGGCCTGCTTGCTTTAAATTTTAAGGCATCCAGTTGAACATTATCTTTTCAAGAAGCAAATGAAGGATTGGTGGTGACAGTATGGTGGTGGCCTATCAAGTTCATGAAGTTACTAGAATTTGAAAATAATAGTAGTAGTACTAATAGTAGCAGTAATAATATAATAAATAATAATAAAATAGAAGGGAAGGTACAAAGAGGTACTTGGTATGCTAAGGAGAGATCCACCCCCCACCCCCCACCCCCAAAAAAAACTAGCGGGTAAAGATAGGGTGGCAATAATGATAAATGCCATACAATCCAGGACAAATCATTGACAAGATTTTTATAAGAAACATCATATTGTATTAATACATATGTTAAATACCAAAAAAAATTATATTAATCATTGACTAGGTATGATTGGAATTAAATAATAAAAATAAATAAAGACTTGATAGCAAAAGAAAAAAAGTTTTGCAACGCAACATGCAAGACCTAATTAGGTAAAAAAGGAAGATGCAAACATGAAGCTAATATGAAGACGATAAAATAAGAATCTTATTAATAAATCGGAAACAGATGGAGTTCCTCTGGAAGGGGCTGATGAAAATGAAAAGGCAGTTTAAGTTTTACCCGCGGCTTTATTGAAGAAATTCAGGATCTAGACTGCTTGTTTTAGGTCTGCAGTGAGGAAAATTTAAAGTCGAAAAAGCAGAATGATATAAAAAGTAGAGACCTTTAGATGAATAAGAGAAGCAGCACATGATCATTCAAATGGGATTCAGCACATTTTGCCTCCAGGCCAAAGGTTTTCGAGTTGAATTAAGGTATTGGATGCCAAGCGGCATGAAATCTATGAAATTGCAATCTGTTAAAAGAAAACATAGAGGCCCTTTCGAAGCTCCTAGAGGAATTCAAACAAGGAGATCCCCTCTCCCTCTCTTGATGGTAGATGGACTTAGTAGGTTATTGTACAGGGAAAAAGAGAATAGTTTAATACAATGTTTATCTCTGAGATGAGACCATGCAAAAACTTCTCCTGTACAATATGCAGATGGTGATGTATCCTTCTCAAAGAGGGAAGCTTCTCGATCTGGCCTTTTATGCCATGTTTCAATGTTGAAAATTCATTTGGAGTGCTTCTTGATTATCTATAGGCTGCAAAGTTGGAAGCTTCCTAATAATTTATTGAAGTCCTCCTTTTAGAAGAAACCCTGAGAATATATTACTTCATGGTTTCTGGTTTAACAAAAGGGTGGAAAGAAAAGAATGGGCTGGTGGAAAAAGGTGTTTCCCAAAGAGGTAGTAGTTTAATTTTAATTAAATGGAATCTTTTGGTAGGCGGTTGGGTACTAAAAACAGAAGGACATTGCAGAGCAAGAGAATGTTGGTTTCTATATTCTCTTTGGCCATGTTTCTAAAGAATTAGGAAACTATTCCCAATGTTGTCAATGGTCTTATTATAAGGATTGATTGGTTTAAGTTTGTTCCAGTTGCTCATTTATTCTATAAGTGAATGATCTAATAAGTTAAGTTCCCACTGTAGATCTTTCACTTTACTAAAAAGTAATGTCTTCTTTTTTAAAAAAATAAAGAGGGAGAAAAAATCTGAATAGGATTGTGAAAAATGCTTGCCTCTACTGAGCGGCTCATCTCCTGTACTGCAGAAAGTTCTGAAAAACAATCTAAGAGCTGCAAATACTCAGATAGGACTTGAAAAGCCTGTAAAACGATAAACATTAACCAAATACTTGTAGAAGATCCGGAGGCAAGTACAAGATTATAATGGAAACCATGAGAGATTTGATCATTGCAGCTCATATATCATAAATTTCAAAAAAGAAATAGTTAACCTTACCTTGCAATAATCTTCATCCTCAACAAGGGACTCTAGTGCTCCTTGCATGTGCATTGCATGACGAAGCTCAGTTAAGACAGGAAGTATGTCCTGCAAATTAAAACAATAATGTGCCTTAGATGTTACATTTGTATAAGCTTCAACTAAATTCTAAAGCAGTGACTCCACAACCAATAGGGTATTGCAGTTTGCTCTCAGAAAAGAAAAATCAAAAAATTGTGTAGGGAAGGATGTAATTGCCATGTAAGCCAAAAAAAAATGTACCAGAAGAGCTTGTTTTCTTTTGGAATGGGAATTTACGATTAAATCCCTTGAAACCTCATTCATAGATGAGGTTAGATGCCTTCTTCCGTTCTGTTAAGGCATCATGACAACTTCTAATTAAAGCCACATCCAGCGAGTAGATAGCAGAGGAAAATGAATGAAATCACATTCACTGCATGCAGATGGGTAAAACAAGAAAATGCTTACCATGCAGATGATGTTTGCAACCTTCAAGTCTTTCTCCACTTCCCTAACCAAATGCATTCCCTTCACTGACCAAAAATAAGTACCAACATCTCATTTGAAAAATGAATTTATGAAGTAAATGTTTTTATTCAAACAGGAAAAAAGACAAAGCAAACAGTAAAATAACTGGAAAAGAAACTCCAAAACAACCTAAATAAACCAAAACCATAGAAAGATCACAAACAAAAAACCCAAAAACGTACATTCAAAACAAAAAAACATCAGGGAGAGAAATTATATACAAACCTTCAATTACATCAAATATCAGAGTGGAGTTTTCTAACTCTTGTGAAACTTCAGCCTAAAAAAATATTACAACCATTTTCTTAACAAATATTCCATTAGTTCTCTCCATCAACAAAACCCAAAGAATAGCTCCTAGCCCACAACATCCTCACTTAGTCAATTTCCTACTCCTTCCATGCACATAAAAATCATCCAAGTCTCACATGTATATTAGATTATCCCAAATATGATTACATATACCAAATTTACTGATCACCCTACGCCAAAGTATGCCAAAGAGCTTCCTCTCCCAGAGGAAATCTCCCGTCATTTCCAGCAATGCCAAATTTCCCTTTGCCGCTTTCCTAATTGTCAAATCACCTTCCTCCTTGGCCTAATGATCTCCTACTGGACCACATTGTCTTTACCATCCTGACAATCTTC
Source organism: Hippophae tibetana (assembly GCA_037013495.1). NCBI lineage: Eukaryota > Viridiplantae > Streptophyta > Magnoliopsida > Rosales > Elaeagnaceae > Hippophae > Hippophae tibetana. The sequence goes on along the minus strand of CM072809.1, from coordinate 10,767,049 downwards.
AATAAAAAAACCTCAAAAACAAAGTCTTCTTTTTCACCCATCTAGTCACAGACTCTCTGTTTTTTATTTGGTTACATACAATCTTGTTCACAGAAAACAGATATGCTATAAAGAAATAATCAAGTTACAACATATGGATAACCCACAAGAGAAGTACACACGTCTATCATCTCCAAAACTCCCAAACCTACAGAAGCTTTACAAAGCTCCCCCATATTCTTTTTTAATTTAGGACACATAAAACGAAATTAAAGCCCACAAGTACCCATTGAGCTTGCTATCTTGATCATAAATAGTATGAAAATTGATCCAAACAACTAGATAACATCTTGTCATTGTGCCAACGTACTGTGAAAATGTTTTGGAAAACAGTGAAAATCTTTGGTAAATGTTAACCAAATAGGTGAAGAGGCTAACCACTCCTACCATAGTATCATCTTTTTATTAATGTAGGACTTTTACCCCTAACATCCCAATGTGAGTCTTTGTTTCTTACAAATCACATCACTTCGTATTTTTAACCTATTCTATTTATATTATATTGGGTTACTAGCCCTTTTTATTTTGCAAGGGCCAGATTTTTATTCTTTTTGTGGGGGAGGCCCATAGGTTTTTGGCCCACTAATCGACCAACACTCTGATACCATGTCAAAGTCTACAAGATCATGAATTGCCCAATCACAAAAGAATGGTTTTCATTTGTTATGGAATTTTTTTTAAGTGAATTGTTGGTCCACTTTTTCTTTTTAATACATAAAATTCTTGTTATCCATAAATAAATAAAAAATATGTCAAGTATATTTTATAACCAGTGGGAAATTCTCAAAATTTCAATAAAATAGGGTAAAAACAGTTAACAATGTTCAATTAAAAGAGAACCTTACCCAGTGCTTAATTTTACTTCATAGCCTCATTTACCCTTTAAAAATAAATAACACAATAAATGAATTTCAATGCAATTGCAAGAATTAGGACAGTATTCAATTAAAAGACTTACCCATTACTTCATAACCTATCCCGATTAAATAATGAAAAACAGACTTACCCATTACTTCATGATGCTCCATAACCTGGCGGGACAAATGTTCTGATACCCTATCCAGTTGTGCTAATCGAAGTGCAGCCTATATAAAAAAAAAATTCAAAGACCAAAACTCTCACATCGACCAATGATTTGACAAAAATTAAAAAATAAAGTCATAACCAAATACTGAGGCCACCAAAAGGTAATTGTTATTGTAATCCACAGTCAAAATAAGATATAACTCACTTGCTCAACAACAAGCACACAGGTCACTGAGTAATTATTAAGGGATTCACTTTTTAATAAGAAAAAAATTATATCTCAACAAAGATGAAAAGGCACAAATGTGGACCAGAGATCCAACAGAACAAGCTTGTCAGCAAAAACATGTCACCCACGGCTAGAATTCCATTACATTTTGGTTGAGAAACCACATATGGGTTTACCAAATGATCTTTCTTTCCTTCCTCCTTCCCTACCCAAAGGAAGCTCCTCATAGTTTTCTCCGACGTGTGCCAAAGAAAGCTCAATTATGGACTTCTATTTTCTACATAGCATATAAAGTTGGGGTTAACTAGTTTAGCACTTTATAATTATAAATTTTGCGATTCTTCTTTCTATTTTGAAGGTCATTCTCTGGTTAAAATTAAATATTCTATTCATATTTGAACTAGTGTTTCCTTAGTTTGTTTCTTGGACGGCCTACTTAAAAGCTGTAACATCATAACAGATTAGATTATATAATGAATAACAAATTGTGATCTATTGACAATCATACTTGCATCCCCGACATTGCTTGTTTCACTTCTCTCTTCTCTGCTTCTTATTTTCTCTTATTTTATTCCCCCAAACTTCTCCCTGATCAACTAAATTTCCAAAATGTATGAGAGGAAGTGTCGAGCAGGACATAGCATTTTGTACATATTTTATTTTGTTACAGGTTAAAAAAAAGAAAAAAAAACTTATGCAAGCATTCTTAAACACATTATACTTTGTACCTAGGTCCCACCCATATTTTATGGAGAAGAAAACAAGTCCTTTTTTTACAATAACATAAGGACCATAACTATTGAGAAACAGAAAAAGAAAATTGCCCATTGAAATATAAATATCTTAACTTGAAGTTAAAAAAAAAAGAAGGAACATACTTGTTTCTCCAAATACGCCACATCATTTTCTTGAGAAGGAATATTCTCTAAAATATGCCTGACTGGATTGAATTCCTGTTCATTGTTTTTCTGAAACATGTCATTAAAATTATAATATAAATTGAACCACATAACACTAATAAAGAGGTTACTGTTCTACAAATCATCTGAGATAGTTGTTAAAAACTCTCAACAAATGCAGAAAATAATGGGTTTAATTATCTGAAAATTCTATACTAACCAGTAAAGACTGAATCAAAAGTGTAATCAAGTACACAACTAACGTACTGAAATGGTTCAAAGAGATGATTCCTTTATTTATATATTTTGGTATAAGCATCTGCGACCAATTTCTATACCTAGAATATCATATCTAATTCCTCGATCTTGGATTTTCATAACAAGTACAGAATATGTGACTTAATTAATGATATTAAATTACCATATCCTATTATACGACTAGCTAGTTGCACCCAGCCTACATACATGAATTTGTATATCAAAGTCAAGAGAGGGCAAAACGTGAATTGCATTGCACTACCCCTTAAAAGTTAAACCTAACTTTCAAATGGAATAGACAATGTGTAGAACTTTACATATTTATGATACAAGCACAAGAATGTCTGACACGATTTGGTAGCTTGCTGTGTTAGTTCTAGTGACAAATGACTCAAATTAATGCTATTATAAAAAATACAGATTAACTTAAGACTTCAAAGCATATTTTTTCCTTTTATTTTTAAGTGTCGTATACCAGCTAGAGTGTGTCTAGCATTCCCTATGGATTCTAACAAGTAAAACTAACTTGGTCAATGCCTAACAACTTAGCATCATGTGGCTCCGAGCAAATGGCACCTCTTCATAAAAAGCTTCCTCTAACTCCTCCACTACTTGTTCATGCAATCTACTTCCATATATTGAGCTCAACTCTTCCGAGCTTGATGCGAGACCAAATTTTTGATAGTCGGGTAGACCTGCAAGAGCACGAGCCACCGCTGCTGCAGCTGCAGCTCGAGCAGGAACCTGCTTAAGATTATAAAGAGCAAATGAATCAACCTATTCATGGATTTAAAAAGATCATGATAACTAAGTATATGTCAAACTATCAACTCAAAATCATGGATATGACCTTCTGCCAACAATCATGGCGTACATTAACATGTATTTTAACAACTTAATTACCTAAATATAAATATCTAGAAATGCATCACAAATGCATCTCTATAAATGTCAAACTATCGTCCCAAAACCATGGATATGGCCTTCTGCCAACGATCCCGGCGTACATTAATATGTGTTTTGAACAACCTAAATATAAATTTCCAGAAATGCATCAAAAATTTGCAATATGACCCAAAAATAGATAATATGTGCTTTCCAACACTTGCGGGGTGTGATAAATGTATAAAGCTATTGTTTGGATTCTCCCTTATTAACTTCTAACAGGTTACTAGTCGCTGGGAGGATCTACGCATGAACGTACTCAGAGCGTGTCCCATCTTAAACTTTTCAACTTCAATTTACTGAACAACTACAATATGTTTCTGCTTCCCACGTTTTCTTAGGAAACAAATAGATAGTAATATGACCAAAACAACTTAAATTATTTGAAACATATACCCAATTTGAGACCTTCTAAATATTGGACATTTTCATTAATAAGCATAAATAATTTCAGTTACCTCAGGGCGATCGGGGTTAGAAGAAGGAAGAATGCCGAGTGATCTCGCAGACCTAACTGAGCTCAAAATCTTCTCACCAAACTTGGATAAATCCATTTCACTACTTTGTAACAACAAAAAGGGAACCAGGAACAAAACCCTAGAGCTGTCAACCCCTTCGCTCAGATCACCATTAAACAAAAATGGATTTACCAAAGCGCTACCGAAAGGGAACAAATTCGGCTGCATTTCAAATGGAATCGCCGAGATCAAGATCAAGTACAGCAATGTCCATTTCAAGAACACACTGTGTTGGGTGTTGACGCTTTTGCGGAGATCTGAGTAGAGTCGGTCTTTGCTGGATGGAATTCTTAGGTGTATAGTTACATGTGGACTCTGAAGCTCAAAGTTATCAATATCACTGTTTTTTTTTTTACACAACCTGTTTATATTGTTAATTGTTATTTAAACAGCAAAAGAGCCAAACGCTATCTCATGAAAAAAAACACCAAAAGTTCTATTTCTTCCTTTTTTTTTATGCTAATATTAATATAGTAAAAATAAGAAAGTCTTTCTAAAAAAAAGTCAAGATAATTTATTTTGTTAGGAAGATTATTCTTTTCCAATAAAATTACTTCAAATATCAATTTTAAAAATTATAATAATAAAATAATATTAAATGATTTTTAATTGATATTATACTTATTTTTTTGTTATATTAAAAATATATAAATTAAGTATTAAATATGTTATTTTATAATTATTAATTTTAATAAATATTATAAAAGTTCTTTTGCTCATGTCATGTTAAAAAAATATTGATAACATAACACATCATTTATTAAAATTTAGAACATGACACATTCTGTAACATAAAGTACACTTCAGATATTTATATCAAGTTCTGGGCAGTTGGAAGTCATTCACTCTGAATTTCATTTAGTTAAATATGTTGGATATTAAATTTTATTTAATATTTTTATTATATTCGTTTATTGTTATAAGTTTTAATATATTATTTTACTAAGAATTCTAAAAAAAAAGTTATATTAGTGTAAATTAATAAAATCTTTTAAAATTGAAAATTTTGTTTATCTTAATAAATAATAATTTATATCGTTAAAGATTGATTCAAATGAAAAAAATGTATTATAGGGATAATAGGTAACAATTATTATCAAAAATTCAATCAAGTTACCGTCACTAATCCTGAAATTAAAAATTTTAATTTTACTTATATTATAATGTCAAATCTTTACGATGATGGTGTGTTAAATATCATAATTATATAATTTTTTTATATAGTTTTTATTTAAGTATAAATTGAGATTTTTCAATTGTAAAAATGATATAATTTACTTAATTGTTTGAATTTTTTTTTATAAAATGATATTTTTATATGATTTTGTAATTTAAAACATAAGAGTTATGAGTATTATCGACGTACCACTAATTTATTTGAATTTTTAATTTTAGAATTACGTGTATCAATTTTTTTAATTTAAAATTAAAAATAATTTTTTATTATTTTAAAATGTAAGAAAAATATTTAAAAAATAAATATTAATTTAAATAATTTTTTATAATTATATTGTTTTAATAGGTAATAAAATTTCATGAAACAAACTTAATAATATTTTTATTAAAATAAAATTTAATTCAATACAATGAAGTTTAATATAATTACATTTAATTTATTAAATACGATACATTAAATATATCATATCATATACACCATTATAATTTGTTGTGATTGGTTAAAAAACTATGTATTATTATTATTGATATTGTTGTTATTAGAGTAGTAGTAGTACAACAAGATAATTATAATTTTCACGTTTCTAATAAACATTAGCAGCTCTTATTTTCCTCTACTCGAGCAAATAAGAATGTTTTAATACACATTACGTTAATTTTATTGTTTTAAAATTTGTTTATAGCACAACATAGTGTTATAAAATGCAATATATTTTTACAAATTAAAATAAATTTCATTTTCATCCTATTTTAGACTCCTTTGATAAGTATTTTAATTTTTAAGTTCAACAATTTTCAATTTTTAGAAAATTTGAAATTAGATAATTTGTTAACTACTTTTTAAATTTAATTTCATAAATTTTGAAATTCATTTTTTAGATAAACTAAAATTTATAATTTATAAAACTTTAAATTTAGAATTAAATTTCTATTTTTTATTTATTAACAATAATATTAAAATCCCAATCCTAGCAATCATATTAAATAAAAACTATTAAATAGCTTAATTTACAAAAATAATTCTACAATTGAATTTCAGAATTTATAAAGTTAAAAATTTAAATTTTAAAAATAATTTTCAGATAAGTAATATTTAATTTAATTTATAATTTTTTTTAAATAAAAGAGTTAGAAAGGTAGTCGTTAGGCATACGAAACCTTCAACATGCATTCAAGGTATTTTTCTTTTACGCATGTACGTTATAAAAAACATTTAACATATAAATATAATATATTTTTATATAAATAAAATGGTATTTGGTATGTAAAATTACAAGACTCAAAATCACTAAGCATAGTACATTATATTTATTAATCCCATTCAAAAATATATATCAATTATCACAACATTTGTCAAATTATTTAAATTTATTTAAATATTTATAAATTAAAATTTAATAATTTTTTTAAATAAAATAACAACAATCAAAAAATAATATAATTTATTCCATATCTTGCAAAAGAAAGTCGATAATATGACAATTTCATAATGTAAAAGGAAAGACAATAATTAGTCGGTAAAAATACATAAAAATATATATTTTATTATTATCATAGACAATTATAATTATTATTAAAACACCTCATCTTCAACGTGTCCACTTAAAAATGGTTGGAGCATAAGTCGGCAATTGATGGAGGCACATACGATTGTTAACCCGCCCCAATTTTGTTGTTTTGCAAATTAATAATCCATGTAGCTTTCGCAACACTGTGTTAACTGTTAGATGATCCGAAATAAGCAATCACAATTGATAAGTCACAGACTCACAATTCATTTTCTTCGACATAGATCTATCTCTTCCATAGTCTCTGTTTGGTAACCATTGTTCCTTTCTTCAAAGTGAATAAGGGCAAGCAAAAGGTATTTATGCAAATGGCTCCAATTCCATTTGATAATGGTGTAGAAGGAGACGACGAGAAAGAAGAAGAAGAGGAAGAGGAGGAAGAGGAAGAGGAGGAAGAGGAAGAGGAGGAACCGAGACTCAAGTATCAGAGAATGGGAGGCAGCGTGCCTTCGCTGCTGGCCAGCGATGCTGCCACGTGTATCGCAGTTGCCGAACGAATGATCGCGCTGGGAACCCATGGCGGTACCGTTTACATCCTTGATTTTCTCGGTAATCAGGTAATTTTTGAGCTCGTTGGGCTTTCCTTATTTTGTTTTTCGTGTCTGTTTAATTCTGATGGGTTAGGTTAAGAATTGAGTGAGTTGGTTTGGGTTAAGTTCTTATGGATTATGGAAATGAGCTTCATTCGTGCTCGTTGGATTTGAATTTTGCTTGGGCTTTGAGTTTTCTGTGTAGTTGGTGACATGAGATGAACGAGTTTGTTGAGTAAGGGCATCAAATGAAATCGCATGAGCATGGCCAAATAATGGGTTACTGAAACACTTCGAAGAGAAAACAAGCATTTTTATTTTGCTAATTTCGCGTGTGGATGCACTTTCTTTAAGATACCAACGCACTTTTTTGTGTGTCTGGCAGCAAGTAATCCTTTACTTCTGAAAATACCACACAATTTTATAGTTAAAATTTAAATACGAATTTAATCTTTATCCTAGTAATTTTCTTCTTTAATACTGAATTTAAAATTTCATTGCCAAAGGGTTGAAAGTGTTTATAGTCATGTAAGCGCCTACTATAATGTTTTTGCCAAACATATAATTGTTTCTTTGTAAAAACCGGTTTTAAATAGAAACTCTTATGAAAACACTTCAATTGATATTGCTTCTAATAGTAGCGCGCACTAAGATCTCAGCAAGAGCTTCTATTTTTTACTGAATGTTTACAAAAGCTGAAAGTATGAATCATTTGGTAAGTTTTGGGTTTGGTATAGGAAGCAATGTCATAGAATTGATTGGTTCCTTGCAGGTTAAGGACTTTTCTGACCATACTGCTGCAGTCAATGACCTTAGCTTTGACATAGATGGTGAATATATAGGAAGCTGTTCAGATGATGGATCGATTGTAATAAACAGTCTCTTCACAGATGAAAAAATGAAGTTTGACTATCATCGTCCAATGAAGGCCATTGCATTAGACCCAGAATATGCCAGAAAGTCATCTAGGAGATTTGCTGCTGGTGGTTTAGCTGGCAACTTATATTTAAACTCGAAGAAATGGCTTGGTTACCGAGACCAGGTTTTGCACTCTGGTGAAGGTCCCATACATGTGGTAAAGTGGAGAACAAGTCTTATTGCATGGGCAAATGATGCAGGAGTAAAGGTTTATGATGCTGCCAATGATCAGCGTATTACATTTATTGAAAGACCACAAGGAAGCCCACGCCCTGAGCTCTTGCTTCCCCACTTAGTTTGGCAGGTTAGTCATATATTAGCATGGGATTAGTGTTTTTTGACACATGCAATAAGCAGTTCACTTGCTCTTCTTCATTTTTCTTTCCTTTTTTAATTTTCTGTCTCTTTATTGGACACAACTGTGGAGTTTCTTTTAAAGCAATTGTCATTTGTTTGTCACATTCAGGATGATACACTTTTGGTTATTGGCTGGGGAACATCAGTGAAAATTGCATCGCTAAGGACAAACCAGAGGGGAGCAGTCAATGGGAGTTATAAGCATGTTCCTTTGTCGAGCATTTATCAAGTGGATATTGTGGCATCTTTCCACACCAACTATTTCATATCCGGAGTTGCACCTTTCAGTGATTCTTTGGTTGTCCTAGCTTATATTCCTGGTGAAGAAGATGGCGAGAAGGAATTTAGTAGCTCTATTCCATCACTTCAGGTATATTTTCCCTATGCTTTGTGAGATGATTGGTTTTTTATCCTAACTTTAGATCTCTGCAAATTTTGTTTTATGAACTAAATCATTGTTAAAGCATTAATTTCATGGAAATAGGACTTGGTATAGATAAAGAATCCATGATTTAGGTTTTTGTAAGCCTATCAATATCACTCTTAGTTTTTATATCTGGCTTTAGGCATTATTTCCTTTGTTGTCAAACAGTTACTGCACATTGTATTTCTCACCTACTTGTGGAAAGTATTTTTGGTTATATTTAAGTATCTGCATTAATAATAGTTTTGTGGTTCTTCATTTATTCTTTGTTTGAAGGATCTGGAGAGGTGATTTATATTTATAGTTATTTGATTATCAGAGTGTTGCATGTCTTTTAAGCATGCATTGCAAGTTTTTTTCTTTTCTTTTAAAATTGGATAACTAGTACAATTTCCCCTTGTAAATTTTGTCCTTCAATTAAAATTTTGTTGTAAAATCTATTGTAGTTTTGTGGTTGCTTCATGTTATAGTTATATATGCTTCTAACATTTGCAACGAATTTCAATTAGGGAAATGCGCAGAGACCAGAAGTACGTGTTGTAACATGGAATAATGATGAACTTTCAACGGATGCCTTACCTGTCCATGGCTTTGAGCATTACAAGGCAAAGGATTATTCCCTTGCTCATGCGCCTTTCTCAGGTAAAGATCTTTCATTTGAAGTTCATGGTCTACATTAATAGATAATTTGTTCAATTGGATGTAAAACATTTTTCTGTAAATCTAGGTAGCAGCTATGCTGGTGGTCAGTGGGCTGCAGGTGATGAACCACTGTACTATATTTTATCCCCAAAGGATGTTGTCATTGCAAAACCCAGGTGAGTAAAGACCCTCAATCTATAAGAAGTCTTTATAGAGTGATCACTTGTTGGATTTATTGTTGAATTCAAGGCAATGACAATGGGTATTGACTGACTGTATAGTTAGCTTTAAGAATATACTGTTCAGGTGTGATATTATCTAGGACTGGATAACTATCTCTAGGTTCTATTCATGGGATAAATGTTGAAATTAACCAGAAGGAAGAACACATTCTTCAGAGATATGGATGTATCTCATCATAAGACTTTGGAGATAATAAAAAAAAAAATTCTATATTACTCCAAACCTAGTGGATTGCTTGCTAGATAAAGATGTGTTTGAGCTCATTGCTGGTGCTGATAGGGATAGCGGTAGCTATTTATAAAAATGTATGTTCTTAGGTGTCATAAATGTGGATGTATCCTAAAAAAGGATTGTCATTTTAATTACATTAATTTTTGTGCTAGCAAGATAAAAAGATTTAAGTTTTTCCTGCATGGTCAAAATAATAGTGGTGGCTATTTAGAAGCAGGGGCAAGGAAATTTTGAAAAAATGTTATTTTTCTAAAAAATATCACAATCAGCCTAGATAAAATTGCAACATTGGCTGAAGATCACTTCATCTTCTTTTGAGTTTCTAACTCATATCACTCAAGTGAAGAACACTTCATCTGTATTTTAGACGAAGACCACTTCTTCTAGCTTTATCAACATGAAGTTCAACCTCATTTATTGCCGACCAAACATGGCCATTCAAATCGGTTCAACGGTGGTCAACAACCAATCAGCCTGTCAAAGTTGAGGATAAGAGAGTCATTTGACTTCATCTACCATTTTGTGTTGCTTTTGAGAAAATGAAGTTTTTAACTAATAAAATGTTTTTTTTTGGGAAAAAATAAGCCGTTTGCAATATTTTGCTGGAAAATTTTCTTTACAATTTTGTGTTGGCAAGATGAAAAGATATAAACTATGCTCCAAGGTCAAAATAAGTTCTGTACTTTTCTTACGATAAAAAGGTTATGTACTTTCTTTTTCCTCGTCAATACTCGATACATGAAATCAAGGTTATTTCTACTTAGGGTGCATTTGGGATTGTTATGTCCATTTGTTAAGGAAAGTATTTTGTTAGATATTTCACAATTTAGGTGCTTGGTAAACTAAATGTTAATCAATTTATTTAAATATAAACTATGTTTTTAGAACGTGCATGTTTGAAGATTTTAAAATCTAAAAACTTGCTATTTTTAAGAAAAAAACTTAGTGATGTTTCCATTTTACTTATATTACAATGTCAATGACTACCTTACCTATATTAGTGATAATTACCATATAGCAAGCTTATAGTTAATTTTTTTTCCTTAGCAAAACACATTAGTAGTTAGTTACTAAATAGGAGTGGTAATAGAATAACCAAGCTGTATTGATTTTTGCTATCTTTTTTGTCCCTTATTTATCTTAACTTCAAATTTTGTTGTATGATATAACTAATCTCCAAATATATAAATAATGGTTCTGCAAATATCAGGGATGCTGAAGATCATATAGCTTGGCTTCTTCAACATGGGTGGCATGAGAAAGCTTTAGCTGCAGTTGAAGCTGGTCAGGGAAGGAATGAACTCCTTGAGGAGGTAAGTTAAGTTGATAATTACTGTAGACTTTTAAAAAATATTATTAGTATTGTAAAGCTCTAAAACTAGTGTAAATCAAGCTGCAATTTAATTGTTGATACCAGTTGTTATATTCCTAGATTACATTTGTCTAATTTCTTATTCCTGTTTATAGTGTTGTAATATCATCAGAATTAACAGAGAATAAAAAGTAAGAATATACTCCAGTTTATCTCCATCATCTCTCGTAATATAATTTTCATGGTATCAGAGCATTTCTGAAATCCAATTTTGTTTTCTCACCAATTCTGTCCGAGGAAGTTTTTTTTTTCTTCCTGAAATTCACTCTCTGAGTTGAGCTCAAATCTGTATCCAAGAGCAGTGCAAGCATTCCAAGAATGCCATTCATGGGCGTCCTAATTTCATGAGAAATAGTAGCTAGAAACTGGGATTTTGCAACATCAGCAGCTTCTGCTCGAGCATTTCTGAAATCCAATTTTGTTTTCTCACCAATTCTGTCCGAGGAAGTTTTTTTTTTCCTAAAATTTACTCTCTGAGTTGAGCTCAAATTTGTATCCAAGAGCAGTGCAAGGATTCCAAGAATGCCATTCATAAGCGTCCTAATTTCATGAGAAATAGTAGCTAGAAACTGGGATTTTGCAACATTAGCAGCTTCTGCTCGGGTTTTTTAGTTCTCAGACCAGTCATCGCGAGCTCATTAATCACCCAAAATGGCGAAACTTAGGTCATTTTCGCGAGCCATTACACAGCTCGTCGACCACCAAAAATTGCGAGACATCAATCATCCAATCTCGTGAAACTCAGGCACTATCAGCCATCTATTCATCGTCATCGTCGACCATCTGTCCATCGTCGTCGCCGATCATCTGGTTCATCGCCATCGTCGATCATCTGGTTCATCGCCATCGCCATCTGGTTTAGTCAATAAGTCCCACAAATCCTAGTTCTGCAATCTGTTCCTATATTTGCATTATGTTTCCAATACGCATTGCATTCTGTTCCTATAGTTGTGATTTAACCTAACCTGGGTCATTTAGCCCAACCCAACCCAACTTGGCCCAGTAACAAATTTCAACCCAACCTAGCCCAATAACAAATTTTAGCCCAATCCGACTCAGTAACAAATTTCAACCCCACCCAACCTAGTAACAAATTTTAGCCCAACCCAACCTAGTAACAAATTTCAGCCCAACTAATCTAATAACAAATTTAAGCCCATATCATCAACCCACATATAAACCTTACTTAAAATAACACCAATGGTCACAGGAAAAGCTGTAATTACTGGTTCTACATAAAACAATCTTCTGTCCATCACTAGTCACAAATTAAATAGGCATAATTATCTTCAGTGGTCTCAATCCGTCATAATGTTTATATGCGGAAAGATGAAAGATGACTACCTCATTGGCGATACAGTAGCCCCGAACAAAGACGATCTGCAATACAGAACATGGAAATCTGAAAACAATATGGTGGTGTCTTGGTTGATAAATTTCATGACAAACGAGATTGGAGAGAACTTTCTTCTCTACAAAACTGCCAAAAGAATATGGGATGTCGCCAGAGACATTATTGTAATTCTGATAATATGTCTGAACTATTTGAGATCGAAAACATCCTCTATGATCTTCGTCAAGGAGAGTTATCAATTATCCAATACTTGGTTCACGAATGGACATGTCCAACTGACAGCATCTTGTACAAACAAATTATTGACAAGAAGCGGGTTTTCAAATTTTTACTAGGGCTCAATAAAGATTTTGATGATGTGCGCAGTAAAATTCTAGAAACAAAACCCTTGTCCAACATTCGTGATACCTTCTCCGAAGTTCGTCAAGAGGAGAGTCGAAAAAAGGTGATGATGGGTCCTCAATCTACCATTTTAGTGACTGGAAAAGGATCTACACTTGCTATTCAAGGACACCAGCACTCTCATATTGAAGACAACCGTCCTCGTAGAGGAAGACCTTGGTGTGATCATTGTCGTAGACTTGGTCACACTAAGGAAACCTGTTGGAAAATTCATGGAAAACCAGCTGATTGGAAACCACTCTCCACACAACACATGAACAAAGAAAGTTATGGTAAAACTATCTCCAAATCATGGAACTATGTCCCCTGAATCTGCTCTGTTTAGCAAGGAACAGATTGATCTCTTTCAGAAATTATTTGGACAGTCCTTGTCCACATCGTCTGCCATTATAGCTCAATCAGGTAATACCCTAAACGCTCTTGGTGTGAAACAGGTTATGAGACCATGGATTGTTGATTAAGGTGCTTCAGACCACATGACAGGTGATGCTTCTCTTTTCATGAATCTTAAAACCTACCAAAACGAACACACTCTCAGAATTGTCGATGGTTCAGTATCAAAAGTAATCAGAATTGGTTTAGCCAAAATTTCACTCCTTTATTCTAGATTTTGTTCTTCTTGTTCCCACACTTGATTGTAATCTTGTATCAATTACTAAACTCACTCGTGATAAAAATTGTATGATTAAATTTGTTCATAACCTATGTGAATATGTGAATTTCAGGACTTGGATTCGGGGAAGATGATTGGTAGTGCTAAAGAATGCTTAGGACTCTATCTCTTACGAAGTGAAGACCCTCCATCAATACAAGCCCTCCAAGTTGTATCCGAAGTTTCTTATCAGAATAAAGTTTTGTTAAATCTTAATTTCAATAATGATGGTGAAATCATTTTGAATCACTATCGCTTAGGTCATCCTAATTTCTTGTATTTACAAAAACTTTTCCCTTTATCCTTTAGAAATAAAAATTCAAAAGATTTTCAATGTGAAGTATGTCAATTTTCAAAACATGTTAAAACTTCATATCCTCATCTTCCACATAAAAAATTACATCATTTTTCATTAATTCACACTGATATTTGGGGACCTTCTCGAATCAAAAATATCACAGGGACACATTGGTTCATTTCATTTGTAAATGATCATACTCGAATCACTTGTTTATTTCAATACCATGATTCAAACCGAATTTCAAACGAAAATCCAAGTATTGAAATTTGACAATGCTAAAGAATACTTTGCTTCCACCCTTGTTGATTATCTATTAAGTCAAGGGATTGTCCATCTAAGCTCTTGTGTTGACAACCTCAACAAAATGGGGTGGTTGAAAGGAAGAATAGACATCTTCTTGAGGTAGCTAGATCCCTTATGTTCACAACTCATGTCCCTTAACATTTTTGGGGGGAAGTTGTTCTTACAGCTACCTATCTTATCAATAGGATTCCCTCTTGTGTCATCATGTTTAAAACACCTATCAATATTCTACTTGAGTCATACCCACACACCAAAATCGTGTCCCATATTCCCTTTAAATTTTTTGGATGTTCTGCTTATGTCCATGTACATCATAGAGGTAAACTTGATCCCCGAGCCATCAAATGCATATTCATAGGATATTCATCGTACCAAAAAGGATACAAATGGTTATCTCCTATCACAAAACAATTCTATAATACAATGGATGTCACATTCTTTGAACAATATTCATATTATTCCAAACCTACCATTCAAGGGGAGAACGTAGGAAATGAATACCAGCTTTGGAATAGCATAACCACTCAGTCTCCCGCAAATTCAAGAGAGTGAATCAATGTCTCAAATAAATACTCTTAATAATCTCAATGAACCCTCAACTTCTCTACCAATAGATCTAAACTTTCCTGTCTCAAACAATGATCTTTTTGTCTACTCTAGGAGGAAAACAACTCAAGAAAGAGCATAGAACCGAGTATATCTTGAGCCAGTCCAAGAATCTAACTCGAGTACAGGCCACTCTGATAATTCACAAGGTAACATCCCTGAACTTCCTATTTCTTTGTTTCCTATAAAAATCTCTCACCAAATTATAAGGCATTTATCAATAACCTTGATCAGATACAAGTTTCAAGTTCCGTTCATGAAGCATTTTAGGTACCTGAATGGAAGACAACTATTTGTGAAGAACTCAGTGCCTTAGAGAAAAACAAGACTTGGGAGATCACATAACTACCCTTGGGAAAACAAGTTGTTGGGTGTAAATGGATCTTTACAATCAAACACAAAGCAGACGGCAGTTTAAAAATACTCAAAGCTTGCCTTGTGGCCAAGGGATTCACTCAGACATATAGGATTGACTATCAGGAGACTTTTGCACCTATAGCAAAGCTCAATACTATTCGTGTTCTTCTCTCCCTAGCATCTAATTTGGATTGGCCTCTCTACCAATTAGATGTCAAGAATGTATTCCTTAATGGTGATCTCGAAGAAGAAGTCTACATGGACATTCCTACTGGAATTGAATCTCTTGTTTCAACCAATAGAGTATGCAAACTTAAGAAATCCTTATATGGATTGAAACAGTCTCCACGTGCTTGGTTTAATAGGTTATCTAAAGGTCTGAAGAGATATGGGTACAATCAATGCCAATCAGATCACACACTATTCGTCAAACACTTCTCCAATGATAGAATAGTTATCCTAATTGTGTACGTAGATAATATTATTCTAATAGGTAATTCTACAATTGAGATGAATAAACTCAGAGAATTCCTTGACAAGGAATTTGAGATCAAAGATCTAGGCAATCTCAAATATTTCCTAGGAATGTAAGTAGCACGAACAAAAAATGGCATATCTATATCTCAAAGGAAATATGTACTTGATCTTCTCAAGGAAATTAGAATGATGGGATGTAAACCAACAGAAACTTCGATGGACTCTACAGTAAAACTCGAAATCAAAGAAAAATAGTACACCTGTGGACAAAGGTCGTTATTAAAGATTAGTGGCAAAACTCATTTACCTATCCCACACTAGATCAGATATTGATTTTTCAGTAAGTGTTGTAAGTCAATTTATGAACAGTCCCACTGAAGAACACATGGAAGCGGTCTATCGTATACTCAGATATCTCAAGATGACACCAGGAAAAAGATTATATTTCAGTAAGAATCTCACTAGAAAAATTGAAGTCTTTGCAGATGCTGACTAAGTAGGCTCTATAGTGGATCGCAGATCTATCACTGGGTATTGTACATTCGTATGGGGAAATCTTGTAACTTGACGAAGTAAGAAACAGTCAGTAATCGCTCGAAGCAGTGCAGAAGTTGAATTTAGAGCTATGACTCATGGGATTTGTGAAGGAATGTGGTTAAGAAAATTACTCAATGAACTAGACTTCACAACTCTTGAACCTATCAGCATGCACTGTGACAATCAAGCTGCAATAAGAATTGCAAAAAATCCAGTTCATCGTGACCGAACCAAACATGTAGAAATTGATCTTTTATTTCATTAAAGAAAAGTTAGATGAAAAAATTGTGGATCTATTATATACATCTACTAATCATCAAATTGCAGATATCCTTATCAAAGCGTTACCTCGAACAATCTTCGAAGAATTGAGTTGCAAGTTGGGAATGATTAATATATATTACCCAACTTGAGGGGGAGTGTAGATTTTCAGAGAATATAGTGTTGTATAGGCTATAAAACTAGTGTAAATCAAGCTGTAATTTAATTGTTGATACCAGTTGTTATATTCCTAGATTACATTTGTCTAATTTCTTATTCCTATTTATAGTGTTGTATTATAGTGTTGTAATATCATCAGAATTAATAGAGAATAAAGAGTAAGAATATACTCCAGTTTATCTCGATCATCTCTCTCGTAATATAATCCCCAATTACTATTCAAGAGTAGCCAAAGGAGAGGGAGTTAAATAGAGGGAGATGAGTGGTTCAAGGGAGAGAGGTAGAGAAAGATGTAGGATAAGGTCGGAGAAAATGGAAGAGGTAGGTGGATTGTCTGTATTACAGATGAGAAGAGAGAGAAGCAGGAATGTTTACTTTGGGACAATATAGTCCATTTGTGTTTCTTTATGTGGCCTGGGTTACTGAACTGAAAAATTTATGCAAGGGGTTAGTTTTGCAAAATAGTGATTTCTGAGGGTCTATTTGCTTATGCTTTTGATACTTCGAAGTGCTTATGACATTAAAAAAAAATGCTTTTGTACCAAACAAAAATTGTCATTAGTGTTATCTCAATTCTAATGTTATATCATGATTAAAGACAATTAGCTTCTTTTATGCTTCGTTTCTTATATGGTTGAGAGATAAACAATATGAAGTTCTGTTATGAGCCTTTGAGAACCCTCAATCCCCAACTCACAGCATAGATTCTTTAATGTTATCTGCATACAGGTTGGAGCAAGATATCTTGATTTTTTGATTGTGGAAAGAAAATATGCTGAAGCTGCATCTTTGTGTCCCAAACTATTGCATGGATCTGCTTCAGCATGGGAGAGGTACTATAACCATTGTTTCATATATATATTTTATACAGTTTGTATAGATACTTTACAGTTTACACGTCTATTTATCTCAGATTCAGATTGAACTGGATTGTTCTCACAGGTGGGTTTTCCATTTTGCGCATCTCCGTCAGCTACCTGTATTGGTTCCATATATACCAACAGAGAACCCAAGACTACGTGATACTGCTTATGAGGTTTGTTACGGGAACATATTTTAACTTCACACCATTTCTTAAGGACCAGATGCATAATGGTCATTTGTTTCTCACACACAGGTTGCTCTAGTTGCTCTTGCTACAAATCCATCTTTTCATGAGAATCTCCTCTCGACTGTTAAGTCATGGCCATCCATGATTTATTCTGCATTGCCTGTTGTCTCGGCTATTGAACCTCAGCTCAATACTTCATCCATGACAGATCCACTCAAAGAAGTCAGATAATTTGCTTTCATTACTATGACCTTCAATTTTTTTAATTTCTTTTCTCTTATTTATACATCCTTTCTTCGTTTCAGGCGCTGGCAGAGTTGTATGTAATTGAGGGGCAATATGATAAAGCATTTTCACTATATGCTGATGTAAGTTTTATTAACTCAAATTCATGTACAAGCTCATCTATTGACAAGTCAGCCACAATAAATGATGTCTAAGTTAATGTCTGTTGAAATCATTGAGCAATCAAGATGGCTACGATTTCTTTGTCATCTGATTTTTTTATTCTGCTTGGGTTCTCAGATTATGAAGCCAGACATATTTGACTTCATCGAAAAACATAACTTGCATGATTCCATAAGAGAAAAGGTAAGTTGAATTGGTGATGTCGAAATGTCAAATATCATCTTTAGCTTTGGTTTTTTATGGTTTTTGCACTTGTCCTTTTAGGTTATCTTGTCACAAGATTACAACTCCGATAATTTCATAGGCAGCATGTTAGGAGCTTTCATATTTTGTATTGGGAATTAGTAATATCACAATGTCAAATATGTTATCTTTTTGCTTTGTTGTTTTATGGTTTCTCCGGTTGTCCTTTTTAGCTATCTTGTCACTAGATTTTAACCCCGAGAATTTCATTGGCATCATTTGAGGGTCTTGCATCATCATCATTATTATTTAAATTTAGCTATCGTGCAAATGCTTTCAATAAGAGCTCAAGTTTCACATTGATTGTATAAAAGTTTAAGTTTGTGGGAGGTGGGTTCAACCGTTTATTTATATTCTTTTAATACTCTCTCAATTATGGACTACTCTATTTTTACAAGGCCCGTCAACTTGTGTATTAATTTCATTATGGGATCCAAGATTTGTTGCTTCTCTGATAGCATGTTGAGAAATATTAGTAAAAAGAATGGAGAATTAGTAAAAAAGGCCATTAGGTTTTCATTAAAATTAATAGAGGGATACGATGATATTTATAGGGCACAATGACACAAAACGATTCTTAGACTAATAAGGAAATTATAATTTAAAATCTTATATCCTATGGGAGGACTAGGATACTTAAGTATGGCCCTAAGAATCAAAAAGAAACTTTAGCTAGCACTTTTGGAGGAGAGGAATGCGTTGTTACACTTGCAGTGCCTTTGAACTCAATGAGTTTTTTTTCACGTATGAATGCTTGACATTTTTTTTACACTATTTTGTATTTGTATTGTTTAAAAAGAGAATGATATTTCACTTCCCAGAGTTGAATCTTTGTTTTTTGACATGACCCTTGTATTTTGTGTACATTAAGTGATTGCTTTTGTCATCCCTGACTTGTGTGTGTCTATGCAGATTGTCCAACTGATGATGCTAGATTGCAAGCGTGCAGTGCCCTTATTAATTCAAAGCAAGGATTTTATTAATCCATCTGAAGTTGTCACCCAACTACTGAGTGAAAGCAAGAAGTGTGACTCCCGATATTTTTTGCATCAATATCTGCATTCATTGTTTGAAGTCAACCCTCATGCTGGAAAGGATTATCATGATATGCAGGTATTCTGGAACAGTAGCACGTGTTAATTTTAGGACCTTTTGGTTGGAATTTTTATTGCTTCTTCCATGTGTTCTTAGTTACTTGTTACAATATATCGGATTAACTTGAAATTGAAGCAATGTTAACCTTAATGGTTGTGCGTAACTTTCATGTGATGTACAATATTGGTTGCTAATCATTGGGCTATTTTAGATTTGTCTTAATTATCTTTTATTAAAGTCTCCCTACTGTTTCTCTTTGTGATAGGAAAAGGAAAACACAATAATATTTTCCATTCCCTTCATTTTGAAATACTTCTGAAGTTTAACTCTTCAAACCTTGATGATTTTTTAAATTAGGTAAAAAAATTAGTGTTTTTGTTTTATTATGTGCACACGTAGTTGTCTAAAGCATGCTCTATCTTATGTCTTGCTGTGAAAGGTTGAGCTTTATGCAGACTACGACCCAAAGATGCTACTCCCTTTCCTTCGTAGTAGTCAACATTATACACTTGAGAAGGTGAGTGTTAAGTGAATTATCAATTTTGGCTACTGTTTCATGGTGAGTATTAACCATTGGATTTAATTCCAGGCATATGAATTTTTCTTAAGAAGAGATCTAATAAGGGAGCAAGTCTTCATTCTTGGAAGGATGGGTAATTCAAAACAAGCTCTTTCTGTAATTATTAATAAGTTGGGAGATATTGAAGAGGTATTTATTTGTTCTTATCTTTGAAAAGGTCATTTTAAACTGAGTTTTCTCTATGAGGTTGTTTGTTGTGTTCTGCTTGCTGTGTAATTAGCGATTGGTGATTTTTTTTCCCCAATCATATGCAGGCTGTAGAGTTTATTAATATGCAACATGATGATGAACTTTGGGAAGAGTTGATTAATCAATGTCTTCACAAACCTGAAATGGTATGTACATAGAAAATTATCAAGCTGGCTAAGCTTTTAGGTCCACTTCCCAAAGTTGAAACTGATGACTTTCACATGCGCTTTATTTATGTTTATTCAAACTTGCTTTAACTAATTGGTAGGTTGGTGTCTTATTGGAGCATACAGTTGGTAACCTGGATCCTCTTCACATTGTGAATATGGTTCCAAATGGCTTACAAATACCTAGGTATGTTCAGTTTGATACTATATTTTCTTTTCTCCTAATTTATATCTTTGTTCTACATGGGATTCTTGGTTTTGCTATAATATATCCCAATTTGTATTTTAACTCATGGAACATGATATTTACAAAAACATTTTAGATTTTTTTTTTGATACATTGCCTTACATGGTGAAACATGAAAGATATTCTGTTTCATAACGTTATCATTCATTTCATGGTGACTGTCCATACATGGTGAAGCATGAAAAAGTCTGTCAATGGAAAGCAGCTTATCTCTTGTCATTTTGATAAAGGTCCGGAATTTTTTATTATGAAGATGTTTCCATTTCTTGGTAATAGGGGATATATTTCTATGAATGGATAAGAAGGTACATGGATGGACTTGTATGCTGTATGAGTCTCTCTTATACTATTATTACTAATAAATACGAACATCTGCAAGTTTTATTTTTCCTTTCCATAACCAAATTGCTGTATTTGAAGGTTTTGAATGGACTAGAAAAAGTTCAAGAAATAACAGAAATGATAATGTAGAACCTTTTCCTTTATATAATTATTTGCTAATTATTATGCACCTTTCTATTTGTAGGAAGCTAGCATGGCATTAATTTTGCTTTGTGGTTGGGCCTAATGTTGTACTTCTACATCATGTATTTTTTGAACTTGCCTATAAATTTGAGAGTTTAGATTTTCAGGTTTGTTGCATTTCCATAACCAAATGCAGGACTAATTACATAAAATTGAAGCATTTTTTAGATCCAATAATACTTGGCATTCTTCGAACTTATAATGGGAGTTGTGACTTGAAATGGGAAGATAGTTTTACTCATTGGACTTGAAGGCTAACCACAACAAAATCATTAATTTAATATCTGTTGTATATTGTTTAGTCACCTTGATGCTTTTTAAGTTTTTTTCCCCCTCCCCCTACCGTTTTGTCTCTTGTCGTTATAAAGGTCTACATCATATTTCTTTCATGGGTAAACTTTTTTTTATTTCATTTTGGCGTGCCATTATGTATGCCACCAATAATAGGCATACAAGTGGGCGTGGGTGTGGGTGGCTGAAAAAAGATGTCAAAGTGGGCAGAAATGGTTACTTAAATTGCTCATGTGCCAAAATTTAATTGGTATGCAATGGTAAATATAAGTGGGAATAGGCGAATCAAGTTTTTTCATTCACTCAAACATTCTGTGCCAATCCAAGTGATCTGAAACTTCCTTTCTATGAGAATTTCCACTTTTTGATTGATCAAAATATTTATTTCTTTTTTTATTTTCTCCAATATACAAAACCTAATTGTAGGACCTGTTAGTTCTTTATTTAAACTAATTTTGAGACACTGTATCCCCTGCGTATTAGATATTAGTGTTTTTTACTTGAATTATAGTCTACTTCTTAATGCTGGAAGATCATGACAATATTGATGTCACTGTTTGAAACCTAAAAGACACTTGTTAGCTTGTAGCCAAATGGTTTCAATTGGTAATATTAGCAAGTCATGTAGTTTGTGATTAATCTTCTGATGAATTTGTGATAAATTATTCAGATTCTTTGTGATTCACTTTTTCAGGCTTCGGGATAGGCTAGTCAAGATTATCACAGATTACAGAACTGAAACTTCATTAAGACATGGATGCAACGATATCCTCAAGGTACTTGCGGGCTTCATGTGATGTTGCCTTTTATTTAGGTACAGACACTATGTAAACATTTATAACATCTATTATGTTTTGCAAACAGGCTGATTGTGTCAACCTTTTGGTTAAATACTATAAAGAAGCAAGACATGGAATTTACTTGAGCAACGAAGAAGTTGAATCACGGGTAAAAAGAAATGATGATAGGGCTTCTCATTGGATTGACAAATCTCTTGGTATGAGAACCATAAACGGTAAGTCGAAAACCAAGGGAGGTGCAAGGTGTTGCATGTGTTTTAATCTCTTTTCTATTCAAAATGTATCGGTCATTGTTTTCTTCTGCTGTCATGCTTATCACACTACTTGTCTTACGGACTCCACTTACACAAGTGGAAATAAGGGGATGGGAGACAGCTCCCAGCAGCAAACAACTGATTACGACTATACTAATGAGGATATGGATGATGAGGATTATGATAGTGACACCCATTCGGGTTCGTCTCGTTTGCGATGTATCTTGTGTACTACTGCTGCAAGTTGATTTCAGCAATGCATTTTTGGTGTTTTTTATATGTTGTGCTTCCATTATTACATTGTTTTTGGCATTAATGAAGTGTTTGTGTATAAGCTGTGTGCAATTGCATATTTTTCCTTGTGTTATCTTTCAACTGCTTGAGTTGTTAAATATTGTGAAGGGGCGTCTTTTCTTGTTCAGTTTGAGGAGCTTTATTGTAATCAAAAGTCCATTTAGTACTCATCATCATTGTTTTTCAGATAGAAATGCTTATTTGCTCTCATAAAAGCTTGTCCTTTTTGTTGGGGTATATGTATGTTCCTTGAAAGGCTTAAACATTGCATATGAATATGGGGAAATAGTTTTTAAAAAACAAAGAAAAGTGAGGCTGTATAGCTTGTTGAATGTAACTTTCATATGAAGCGATTTGATGGATTGTAGATGTAAATTGATTTGGTAGGAGAAATAAATCCAAACACAAGTTCAATGATGTGGGAAAAAGTTATAATAGTGTTCATCCTCATAAATAATTTAGAATCAAGTTTTTTAAATATAAAAAAAGTAAATTTTTACACTTTCATGATTGTGGTTTTGGAGGTTAAATTTTCAAGTTATGAAATAATGATAGATTGTGATAGGATACATTTTGTAATAATAATATGTTACGTGTCATGGGGTGAAAGGTAAAATTGATCCTACTCTCTATTTTGGGCAAGTTTTTGTTATTATAAAAAAGTATATATAATCTCATATTTATTCAAAATAAGCACTTTATGTATCAAAATGTACTTTTAGTCCCATTAGTAGAATGAATTTTTAGACTAAAGTGTCAAACATTCATAAATCATGGGATTAGAAATGCTCAGTCTATAAATTATAAGACTTTTAAGTGTATTTTTTTACATAATAATAGAACAAATAGTATCATATTTTTATGCTATGTAGATCAAATTACTGTATATTTAAGAATTATTAGTAATTGTTACTCGGATTAAACTACAATGTACCCTTAAAACAATTTCGTTGGTTATCCGATTCCTCCAATTTTGGGTGGGCTTGGGATGCGCCAGTATAACATCTAAATTATTAATTGCCATTAAAATAAATAATGATATAATGTTTTAAGTAAATAAAATATAAAATTAATGCAATTAATTTTTTGAAAAATACAATTATTGGGTACTTATTAAAGAGAGTAAATAACATGTATGATGGAGAATAACAAAAAGCCCTTTACATATGACAAACGACGACTTCTAGGTTAGTGAATCCTTGTGAATGTCCAAACAGATTAAAAACAAGAAAATCAAAGCAATATATACATAAAACGTATAAATATGTCGGTCCATTTTTTCTTCTTCATAAAGTAGAATTAAGTCAGAAGTCGATAAAGTACACACTACTCACTAGTCATAATGTTTCTTCCTTTGTACTTTTTTTTTTTATTTTTCCTCCGATATATCCTCTAGGCGCTTTGGTTTGAAAAAATAAAATAATAATAATAATAATGACAATAATGTTAATAAAATTGAAGGTAAATAAAATAATAATACTATTATTGTAGTTTTTAGATTGATTATTGTAATAAAATAAAAAATTAATATCGTAGTTTTTGATTTATATTTAGAATAAAATAAAAAATACTTCATATTATTTTAATATTTTTATTTTCAAAAAAAATTAAATAATATTATTTAAATTATTATTTTTTCTTCTTTACATAATATATTATTAAATATTATTATTTTTAAATAATTATTACTTAATCTAAAAAATTTAAAATAAGAAGAAAGAAAAAAAATTCATTTTCAACTAAAATGGAATAACTTTTATTAAGGGGTTGAATGATTTTTTTTATCTATTAGTAATCTTTTTTATTCTATTTCTTATTAATGATACAACTAAACATAAAAATACTTGAATACCATTTCATTTCCTCCACGTAGGTTGCTTGGTTTACTAAAATGTAATAAAAATATATTATTATAAATATTATATTTTTTAAAATTATTATTAAAATAAAATATATTGTTAAAATTATTATTTTTCTGAATAATTATTACTTAAAAATATTATTTAAATTATTTATTTTTCTAAATTATTAGTACTTAAAAATATCATTTAATTTTATTTATTTATTAAATTATTATTAAAATGATATCTAATTGTTAATTATTTTCATCAATATAATTTACATATCTCAAAAAATTAAGGATAAAATTAAAATAAAAAATAAATATTAGAATAGAATAAAGATTAACAAGGGGAGTAATGTAATTTTTATTACTTATTTTTTTAGGAATGTATTTCATTATATTATATTCATGATTTACTACACAACTAAATATAAAAATGTATGAAATGAATTCAATTCAGACTCTTATTCCTACCAACCAAACCTTATATTAATTATTGTTTTATAATATTAAATAAAATTAAACATAATTTTCATTTTAAGTTAAAGGATATTATTGTAAAGTGAGATATTTTATTCATTTCAAACATAAATTACATATTACGATACACACATGATAATGGTAATTCTATGAATTACCATTATTTTTTCATTTATGGAACTAAACGTGATCATACCAATAATAGATAATAAAATAAAGATGAAAAATAGTACTCAAATCGATATATTCGTCCACTACACGTGTTTTTCTTATATAGTCCGCATCTCTCAATGTCAATGGTCCTTAAACTTGACTCAAAAGGAATTCTCGAGTCTCTGTTGCTTATTAATCAATTCTCTGTTTTCTATTCATGGTTCAAATAGTTTTTCTTTTTTAGTTTTTCTATTTAAAGTAATACATTTTTTTTTTATTAATTACATGCCACATTTGAATTGGACCAAGCAGTCACACAGCATGATTGTAGCTTCTAAAAAGTTGACCCAAAAAATTATTAAAAAATAATAATTTAAAAGTATACTTTTTACAATATTGATTTATCTTATTCATTTATTATTAAGAATGTTAAAAAAATAGCAGGTTCGATTATTCGTATTATCGATTCATTTTTTATCCGATAAATTTCGAAGATGCATACAATTTTAAGTAAAAATCAAACATGAAGCAACACATATAGTTCTAAGTACGATTATATTGATAACTGTACTCGTTCGTATCTAAAATTAAGTATATTTATTTAATTAATTATATATTTATTAAATTAAATTATATATTAATTAATAATTAAGGTTTATTGATTTTTTCGCGTGAAAAAAAAAATTTAAAATTTTTGAATCTAACTTTTTTCCGAATAATTTTTAATAATTATTCTGAACTGTTACCTACAGATAAAAAATATACTTAAATAGTGATAATTTTCAGATGATTTCGAATAAATATTTTATAATTCGATCTTCACGTACACGTATCTATCTTACTTATTATATACTCTATTTATTTGAATATCGTGTGATTTTACACACATTTGAATGTCTTGGTAGCACAATGTTTTCTAACAGTTGAGGTCCATTAGGATAAGAAAAATACCAAAAAAATCAAACATATTTAATCTAATTTCTCACTAAATTAACAATATAATTTAATACAATTATATTTAATCTATTTAATATTCTTACACAAACTTACACAGAAAATCTAAATATAATACACCGTTGCCTAAAAGTTTAAGAAAAATGTGAAGCTCCAAAACATACAACTAATATTAATTCAACCAAATTTCAAAAACTGAGAACCGACCTATATCTCTAAATTAAAATAAGGCTTTCGATTCAAACAATATTACATTTTATTTGTATTATTAGAATATTTTAAAATATGAAGACATTAATTACATCAACTAAAACAACAAGAAAAATAAAAATATTATGAATATTGAAGATATTCAGGTGAGTTCTAGTTTTTGATTGTATAACTCGTTTTTTTTGTTCGTCAGCTCTCGAATCTAGTACATAACCCTTAAGTATTTTATTAAAAAAAAGTTGATATTATCTGAACTATTAGTACAAATAGTAACAATTTTTAAGAACTTGAGATATTTAAGTATTATGTCTCAAATTGGAGACACAAAAAAGACAAAAAGAATCTATTCGTTGGTGAGGAATTAGGACATGCAAAGATAACCCTTTCATGTACGAAAAAATAATCTCAAAAAATGAATACAAGCAACAACCTAAGAAAGTGAGACTATACTTTTTTGAAGAAAAAGAACCCGCTTTTTTAATAAAATTATATTTTATTTTTTAAAAAGTAATTAAATTATTTCTTAATTATTCATTATTAACACAAACAAAATGAATTTCACGATCTAACCATTCTATTAGGCGACAGCAAATAAGCTTTATTTGATAAATAACATAAATCATATAGTACGTTTTGAAGAGTCAGAACCAAAAAAAATAAAAATTGACTATATATAAGAATGTAACTAGCACAAAGTTTGGAACAGGGGCTCTTTTTTTCTTTAAAAAAATATTATTTATCTATAGCCATGAATTCAGTCATTAATGTTTCACATCAATGGCTTCACTTACCTTTTTTATTACTTCTTCTTTTCATTAATGCTATTTCTTCAACAAAGCTAAACATTCCAAGTCTTAGTCCAATAGAAACAAGAACAGTTGATTTAGAGAACCACAAAGTTAACTCATTTTCTTATTCTATTTCAGAGGATTTCAAAACATATTATCACACACAAACACTTGATCATTTCAATTATAGACCTGATAGTTATATCACTTTTCAACAAAGATATGTTATCAATTCTAAGTATTGGAAAGGTCCTAATTCTACTTCACCAATTTTAGTTTACTTTGGTGCTGAAGCACCATTGGATGGTGATTTAGTTGGAATTGGTTTTCTTTCTGATAATGCTCTTCAATTTAATGCTCTTCAAATTTATATAGAGGTATCAATATTAATTAATTAATTAATTCTCTTATACTTTATTTTAATTTCTTATAATGATAATTACATTGAATTATTATTATTATTATTATCATTATTATATATCAGCATAGGTATTATGGGAAATCAATCCCATTTGGATCAAGAGAAGAAGCTTTGAAAAATGCAAGTACTCTTGGATACTTCAACTCTGCTCAAGCTATAGCAGACTATGCAGAAATTCTTATACATGTCAAGAAGGATTTGAATGCTCAACACTCTCCAATAATTGTTATAGGAGGATCCTATGGAGGAAGTTAGTGATTCAAAATACATATTGTTTTGATATGTTTATACAATAATACTCTCCTAATTTTTTATTTTTCCTTTAATCAATATATTTTTATTGGATTTGAACTTGTGACTCAAGGTAAGAAAGAGTTGATATTTATTATCAGTTTTATGAATTTGATTGTATTTATCAATAATATTGTGATATCATTTTGATACATCATAAACTTGAGTTAGATAACATATTTGTTATAACAAACTTTTTTTTTATATATATATATATGCACATTTTATAATTAGTTGCAATTAAGTGTATGATTATAAGAGTTGAATATAATAAAAAAAAAATTAGTATTTGGGTTAAAATGTAGGTAGATGTAGATTTTTCAATAATATATATTATAATTTTCATAATAATTAATTTATTTTGGCTTATTTGTGTGCAGTGCTTGCTTCATGGTTTAGACTAAAATATCCCCATATAGCAATTGGAGCTCTTGCCTCATCTGCTCCAATTCTTTACTTTGATGATATAACTCCAGAGAATGGATACTATTCTATTGTTACTAAGGACTTTAGAGTAATTAATTACCAATTTTTATTTTTATTTTTATTTTTATTTTCTTTTAAAGAACCCTTATAATTTTCTAAATTTTAAAATCACAGGAAGCTAGTGAGCGTTGCTACCAAACAATAAAGAACTCATGGTCTATAATTGAAAAAGTTGCTGCTCAACCAAAAGGTCTTTCAAATTTAAGCCTTATATTCCACACTTGCAGGTAAATATAATAAACTCTATTATTGATCATAACAAAATATTTATTTTAAAAATAATAATTTAATATATATAGTTTTGTTAGATAAAGTTTTTGGTTGCTCTGGTATATATCAGTGATAAATATTAAAAACTTTATTATCCTATGTTTTTCTTATTTAATTATATGGTGGTTAATTTAATTTAAATGGTAATTAACAAATTGGGTGACATATATTTACATTTGGTGGATCTGTATAGTCCTTTGAACAGTTCTGCTGAGTTGAAGAACTTCTTGGATTCAATGTACACTGGAGCAGCACAATACAATAGTCCACCAAGATATCCAGTTGATTTAATCTGTAGAGGCATTGATGATGGAGTTTCTTATAATAATTCTTCTGAATTTTATATTCTTAAGAAGATATTTGCTGGTGTTGTTGCTTACAAAGGAAATACGTCGTCATGTTACGTCAATGAACCTAAAATAATATCTGAAGCAGTTGCAGGTTGGAGATGGCAGGTAATATATAATTATGGCAGCCTTTAAGTGTTTTGTTTTTATATTTATTTTTAATAAAATAAGAACTTAAAGCAAGCAAGCAAGTAGAAACAGAATGGCATGCCATGAATATGATTCCTTAAAGAGAGCTTTCATTGAATGGTTATATACAGTATTATAAGCCATGCATGAATAATGGAATGTGATTGATCCTCCAGCTACTTGTTAATTAATACAACTCAAACACACACACACACACACATGTAAGTAAATATCAAACCACAAATCATCTACATGCTCATGTGAACTTCTTGTTATACTTAAAAAAAAATTAGGGTTTTAATATACTGTATTCACTAGCTAACTTGATGTTCCCATCATTGAACTACTTTGTAGGGCAGAGCTAAAATAACAAATATTAGAGTTCTAATTAAGGTTAAAATTTATAAAATTTAAAGGGACCAAATGGATTTTTTTTTTAATTTAATAGTTTATAAGAACTAGAACCATTTTCAATAATATATATATATATATATTATAATATCAACTGACATAACATTTTTTTATTATATGAAAATTAATTACACTTATTAATAATATTTTTAATTGAAATATATCTCAAATTTAATATACATGACACTTAAAAAAAAACACCTCCCAGCTTCCCAACTCCGTAAATGTATACTATTCACTTACAACATATTCAATAAGTTTGATAATGTTTTATATCTCTAATATGTAAGATATATAATTAGTTAATTGATTTGGTTTGATTTATTAAATATATTATTAAATGTTGAATATATTTATAAGGTGAGTAATTTTGTATATATGTGGAATAGACATGCAGTGAAATGGTGATACCCATTGGTATAAGCAATGATACAATGTTTCCAGAAGACCCATTTAACCTAACAACCCTTAGCAATCACTGCAAGGATTTATATGGTGTTCCTCCTAGGCCTCATTGGGTCACCACATACTATGGAGGTCATGTACGTATTTTTCTTACGTATATTAATAACATAAGTTACTACTTATAATCTTCTTCTTTTTTGTTAATTAGAGACTAATGTTTTTTTATTAGCTCGAATTTAATTGAAATTTTTTCAATTAGAATTAATTAATTATTATTTTACATTATTTATGATATTTTTTAGCCTTGCAAATAAACTATGTTACAAAACGGTAAGTAAATTTTGAATGCGTTAACTAACATATAAATACAATACAAATATGATTAATATAACACAACTCTTTAAAATATATAGTTATAATTATAATTTTACTAAATATATATTAGATGCGATCATTTTTTCAAATTAAATAGTTAAAAAATTAAAACACTTTAATAACATAAGTTATGCCACTTTAAAATTGTGTGATTAAAGTATTAATTTTATACCTTAAAAAAAATACAATATAATCAGGCAAATTTATAATCACGTAATTAAAGTATTTTAATTTTTTAAGATGAATTATTTATGTGTCTCATGTACAATAAAATTAAACTATTCTAAATACATAAACAAATAAAACTCTAAAATATTTTATTCTTTCTATAATATTTATTAGTAGTTTGTGTCATTTATTCATATTTTTGAATGACAATTTTGCATGATATAAAATTAGAGCTATTCAATAATATTTTTGAATGACAATTTCGCAGGATATAAAATTAGTACTCCACAGATTTGGAAGTAATATCATTTTCTCCAATGGACTAAGAGATCCTTATAGCAGTGGAGGGTGAGTACATATCATTCTCTTATTTATTATTTATTTATTTTAATATAAAAGTGATAAATGTTACATCATAAATGACTCAAAAGTTGAATAATTTAAGAAATATATTTATACTTGTTTAATATTAAATTTCATAAAATTAAACTTTGGGGTATTATTTTTTAATTTTCCAATAATTAAATAAGTTATAAAAAAAATAATAAAAGTATTTTAAAAATTGACATAAATTTGACTTGAACAAAGCTTTTAATTAATTAGTTATCTTGTTCTACAGGGTATTGGATAATATATCAGATAGCATTTTAGCCGTCCATACGACAAATGGTATTAGCCAAAGAAGCTAACATTTATTTATTAATAAATTTGATATTTAATTTTAAATTAACTTGTTAATTAGGAAATAATATTATATAATAATATAATATTACAGGTTCTCATTGTTTAGACATTCTTCATCAAAATAACATCACAGATCCAGATTGGTTAGTGAAACAACGCAAGATTGAGGTCAAAATAATCAAACGATGGATCGACCAGTATTATGCCGATCTTAAATTGTTAAGCAGAATGAAGAAAATATATTTTTCCCCAATGTAAGAAAGTAGTATAATTACTATAAAGTAACGAAGTAAACTACTTGAAGATAGTTTGTTTTTCCCCTCCTAATGTTGAAGCTAGTTAGGAGTTACAACTTCCAA
Organism: Hippophae tibetana; assembly: GCA_037013495.1. Classification (NCBI taxonomy): domain Eukaryota; kingdom Viridiplantae; phylum Streptophyta; class Magnoliopsida; order Rosales; family Elaeagnaceae; genus Hippophae; species Hippophae tibetana. The sequence goes on along the minus strand of CM072809.1, from coordinate 10,735,326 downwards.
GCTACAATTCTTAGGGGGGGAAAACTCACAAGCTGCAATTTAATCAATTTTTTTCTCAATTAATATTTTTTATGTTGCTCATAAAAAGGTACAAATCTCAATTCCAATCCCATTAATATTGTCTAAATTTTTTTATTTATCTCTTAATATATATTCTTTGAGATGCGATAATACTATCAGTCGATAACATCGTTATTTTATCGATTATAAAAAAATATATACATCTTAAATTAATATAAAAAAAATATTGTTTGCAAGTTCAACGTTAAAACTAATTACACTAAGAAAATACTATTTTTTTGCATTCAATCAATTACTACTTATATTAAAACAAGTCCAAATCTCTTTAAATGTTATTTTGTTTTGTAACTAAATGTGACATAAATACTCGATCTGATTACAAACATGGATATTTGTTGTATAAAATTGGATTCTTTTGTACACAAATTTGCCAATAATTTTTTGAGTATTATAGAAAGAAAAATTTCCTTAAAAAGAGAGGAAAAAAAAACAAATGGAAAAGAAAGGTATAAAAAATTTCCTTAAAAAATGGTACATATAAAAGTAGAACATGTGATTTTAAATCTATTATAACACGATTAGCTAGGCGGTATTTTTATAAATGATATTCACGTGCCCCTACAATCTTCATGTATTTTACTTCAATTTTCATGGAAAAATTAGTCGTATGAAAATTCTTTGTAATAGTTTTTTTTTAGGGGTGGAAACAAAACAAAACCAAGAAGGAAAGAAGAATATATACAAACCATACATTTTAAAAATATATATAATAAATTATCACGTTTTATACAAATAGCATGGATTTCTTAGTGGTTTATAAGAGTTAATTTATATAGTATTTTGATTTATCGAATCGAACTTAAATTATATAACTTGAATAAAAAATGAATTAAATTAAATTCAAACTAATTTAAATAAATTGAAAAAAAAAATCAAACTAAATTGAATTGTATCCGAATCAACTCATTATCTCAAAATATTAAAAAAAAACTATAACAAATAAATGTTATAACTTACATATTAGGTTAAAAATTTAAAATTGAAAAAAATAAAATTTTCCTCAATTCTTAATCCTTATAATTTTTCACAACCTACTCAATCTTACTATCTTAACTCTATTTTTTCTCTAACGCTACCTAAAATATTTTGTGTTATCTTAAAAAAATATTTTTTCTTTATATGATCATTGTATTGTATATTTGATAAACTAAAAGTTTTGTATATATTTTTTGTTTAATTTTAATCATATAATTATGATAAATTTTATTAAGATTAAAATTATTTATTAATGAAGACACGATATTTATGGAAATTTATATTGGTCAAATTTATTTATAAAGAAAATTCTTCTTTTAAAATTTAGCTTTATTTATATTATATTTATTAATATTTTTATTTTATAATTGATTAATTATTTTAACACAATTTGTAACTATTTATTGTAACATAATAAATGTTTATAATAAATATTATCTCAGTAAATTTACTTTGTATGTGAGTTTTTCATTAAGTGTAATTGTTGTAATATTAATTTTTATATTTTTAAAATTCCATATAATGTTTAAATTAATGATCTTTAATCACTAAATATTTTTTATTCATAAAATAAATATTCAATTAACTTAAAAAACAGACAATTATTAATTCGAACTGACTCATTTTTGATTTGTATTAAAACTCACCTTTAATGTCTCAAATTAAATTTAAATTAAGTTAAAATTCAATCAATTTAACCTGAATTAGTTCCAACTGTGTAGAACTCACCCAGCTTACATGAATTGATAGAAAACAATTAAATTACTCGAAAGCTTTAATGGAAAATTCCAACTTGCATTTTCTAACAGAAATATATATAATTGGTTACATAGCAATTATATTCTTTTAATATAAATACATTCAATTAAATAAATTTAAAGATCCGAAAGTTAAGCAGAATGTAAGGTAGAATGATCCAAAATTAAAATTCAAAATATTTTGAAAATAGCTATTTCAATAATATGGTTTTTGATAGTATTAAAATTTGTTATGTACCCAATTGGATATTTCTGTTAGAAAATATTTTAATCTAATACAAGAAAATAGATAAATTCAAGCATCTTAAATATTATTATTAAAAAATAACTAGAAAGAAATCCTACAAAAAGAGGAAATAAGCAAATAAAATAAAATAAAAAATGATTTGGTTTGATAAAAATAAAAATTTTATATCCAAAAAACACTTGATATTGGACAGTGACATAATATATCTAATATTTTAACAGATAGAACGTAACATAATTTCATAAGCACGTGCATGGAGCTAGTCATCCAAAAAACAAAAAAAAAAAACTCATCGCATCGCGCCTTAGAACTCAATAAGAGATCAGGTACGAGTGAGTCTATAGCTCAAGTAAGGCCGTAAATATTTACAGCACCAAAACCATATAATCTATAACTATAAATAAAACATAACTAGTCAATTCAAAAACATTCATTTCAAAAATCAAGTAAATTCACCCACTCAGCAGTAGAACATAACATCCTTCACATTTTCCCTAATAGCTGGAAGGGCCTTAACATCCAAGTTCCTCTGGTTCGTGCGTCTGCCGCTTTCACTTGAACCTCCATCTGAAGTGTCACTCTCAAGATAATAGCGAGCCCGAAATGCAGCTAAATGTGCATAATAAGCAGGAGGCACTGCACATAAACAATGTAACCCTCAACTCTCCAATATTAGTTGAATATTAGTTGGATCATACAAGTCTCCAATGTTAGAAATAACATTATAATTTTAAAATATCACATGCAAGCAATCGATTTCAAACGAGAGTCACAAACCTATTGAGACGGATCGAGTGCACCTCGCAAATCTGAAAGATTAATTTCGATGAATTACAGAAGGTTAAAAGAAATATGATACAAAGATTGAAAACAAGCACTAGAAAAAGAAGACCTACGTATAACACAGATTGTTTGTTAGCGATTGCAAGGCGTCGGCAGTGAATTTGTTCTCATCAAACAGAACATGGTAATGAGCAGGCCTACTTGTACCCTATAACCATGCACATTAAAGATATATCAAGAAAATCCCATACATGTTTATCATACAATCTGAGGATTTTGTGGATGCACAACCTGAATTCCAGCATGACTGTTCAGGTAAAAGTCAAATTCTGTGGGGTGGCATATCTGTGTGTCAACCACGGTACCTAAACAAAGGTGTCACTCAAATTGTACTTCATACATAAGAGATACAAAAAGCTAGCATTAAATTTGGAAAACAAGCAGACACCTGGCAAAACATTGGAACTAGGATCCATCTCATTTCGATTTGAATAATTTGCGGGAAAAAGTCGAGTATGGTGTCTTTTCTGGACCACAACAAAGGTCACTGGGGGCATATAACCATCCTCCAAGGAAGCACAAGCCTTTAGCAGAAGAAAATAGGTTAATCATTTCAAATAATCTATCCTGTAAACATTATCATCTAATAACCCATTCTTTATAAATTATGTCATTTTAACATTAGGTTAATCATTTCAAAAACAGATCCAGCATTTTAATTTTTTGATTACTGCAAGTAAAACCAACAATAGTTTTTCTATGAAATAATCATATACCAGCATAGTTTGAGTAACACAAATCAGAACTTCCTCTCTGTTATCACAATTTACTGCCACCCTAATGAACACCTCATATTATCTAATAACCTATTCTTTAAATATTATGTCATCTCATGGATTAGCTTGCATTGGTTATTGCAGTATTATATAGTACCTTTCTGATGGCATCCATCTCGTACAGCAAAACATCATTAAATTGGCCTTCACTAACACCATCTCTGCAAGTAAAACCAAACAGGAACCAGTGGGGTATGGTATGTGCATAGGGTTTTCAGGTAATAAATTTCCAAGAAATCCACTGACCTATAGAATACAACCCTGTGGGGTTTTTGACCAGTGTATCTTCTGAATGCAATGAAAAGTTCCCTGCATATGAGAGTAGTAGTTAATAAAAACAACCAAGAAAATTGATCTTCAACTTAACAAACATAGCTTACAGAAGTAGACCTGATCATTCCTCCATGAACCAAGCCTCTCTGGGGATCCTGAACCATTTTATATAAGTCCTGTATAATTTCCTGACGATGGGTTTGGGCAGAGACGAGACCTCTATACTTAGTAATCTCAGGCCAATCCATTGATGCAACCACCTGAAGGTAATATTCAATAAACATGTTATAACAATTACATTAAATCAATGAAAAGAGGTGGAAGAGACAAATCTTACTGCAGCTATAGAGGGAGTAGAGTCCTCTCCTGGTTGTGGATGGGTCACATCCGCACCAAGGATAATCGTAGGCACATCAGACACCACAGGAAGTTTCCTTTGAATGGCATCACTTAGCACAGTGTTTCTTCCACCAGCCTATAGTGCATTATATCATGATTGATTTAGATATTGAAAGCAGGCAGCATATATTCAGGAAAAAGCATGTAATCGTATACTAACCTTAACATTAAGTTTAAGAGAAACATTTTCCAAATACTGCATATTTAGCTTCATAGCTTGCTTAGGTTGACAGCATTGAGTAACAATTCCAAGTTCAGTATCACAAACACGTTTTATCATCCCTGCAAGCAAGTCAAGTTACATTGCTCAGAGGAGTTTCAATCGGAGAATTTTCTTGCATGCAATCCACATACCAGTGAATGATAGCTTTCATACCATAAGATCCACTCATGTCAGGCAAGATAACAATCAACAATTGAAGTTGTTTTCTCTTGTCTCCAAGTCTTAAGAACTGCTGGTGGATGTCTCTCAAAGCCCTGTCCACTGGACCTCGATTCCCAAGATAGATGGGAAGTACAGGCTTGGGGTTGAATTCCTGCAAAAATATCAAGATATAGCCACATTAAAAAATTGACTTAGGAAAAAGCGATATGAAAAAAATATATAGAAAAACATACCATTCCTCTATTATTGCACATTTCGATCAACTTATTGCAAAATCTGACTACAGAGTCTAAGTCCATTCGAGAGAAATTCACACAAGCCCAGCTCTCAATGCGACCACCATTGATCATTCTCTAAATTATAACAGCACAAAGGTATGTCAATCTAATATAGTGTTTAAATAACAAAATATATCATAAAAAGCAAAGCATATTCAAAAATTAAAACTGAATGGTAATTGCAAAATGCAGAGGGCATAATAGAAAAATGACATGAAATCACCAAATGCTTGTCCTTGAAAACCATGACAAAAAGTTCCGAAATAATAGAAACAAAAGAAAAGGTCACTCGCTCGAGACATGCTTCTAAGATCAATATCACCTTTATGTATGATTTACTCCAAGAAACCTAAATCCTTACCTTATTTATCATATTCCACTTTCCCATTCTAGGATTTTCTGTTGCATCCCTTCCTTTCCCATCATATAAAAGCTACAACATTCAAATCATGATTAGTAAATTCTCATAAGTACATTATTTATTTTTATCAGCAGAAGGTCAATATTGTACCATTGGAGGTGACAAAACCCGAGCATGGACAGCAGCCATTTGGTCCTTTACATGAATTCCAAATTCATTTGTAAGGTTATCTCCATTATAATCATTTACCCTCGCAATCTGCCCAGAGATTAAAAATTAAAAACGAACTAATAAAAAGAAGCATATAACTTATTCATCAAATCTACAATGAAATAGCACCGTAGCTATGGCACCCTCCCTGTCACAAGGCCTTTGACAAGTTGCCCTAAGAAGTGCAGTCACTTGTCGTTCATTTAGCTTCTTTGAGTATCGCTGTCCCGCAGCAATTTTACAAATCTGTAGAAATTTTTTATTTAACAAGCAAGAACAAAAAGGTTGTATTTTCAGTTTGGCACGTATAGAAATTATCAGGTTTTGAAATATATACCTCCATTGGCAAGTAAGCTGGTTTTGCTTCACTCCCAGCTTGAAGTGCCGGCAAAGCCAAATACTTGAGATCAACATTGTATCTTTGGCGAAAGTATTGAACCACATAAATCTCAGTTTTCTCATCATCCATAGTAAACCTAGGCAAATGAAAGTTGGGGAAAACAGTTAGATTCAGGTGTTATATCCAATTGTCCATATATGGACATGCAGCAAGAGACTAGTCACTGTACTAGTTTTTCCTTATTAATTCAAACCAAATTGTAAACATCAGCTACTTACGTTAACTGGCTTAGTGGTCTTGCAGAGAGACCAGTGATTTTATAAATTCTTTTATGTGACCCATGGCTAAGTTCTACTCTAACCCCTTTCAGTGCCTTTTTAACCTACAGATTAAAACGAGGAAAGAGACGTAATAAACAATTTCACAGAAGAACTATATCATAGATTTCAATAATAATATATGTAGAAGGAAACAACTAGGAATCCTGAGAAAAACAAATATAAATTGAAAAAAAAGCTCAACAGATGATAGCAAAGCCAGGCAGCAAAAATAGAATAAAAAGTCATTGCTAATTTCACCAGTGTAAAGGCTTGATAATAGTAAGTTCTCATACATTTCAGAAGGGGAGAAGGAAAAAGAGGAATGATGCATATACCTTGATACGATCAGGGTCAGAAAGAGGTCTGATCAAATCTCGGAAATTGAACTGTTTTTTAATGAATTCAGTAACGAGAATAGGTTCATAAAATGAAGTGGCAGCAACATCTGCACAAAAAATCAAATTAGTTTAGGCAAGATAAGCAACCTATTAGAGTAAAGCACATCTTCATTAAGCATAAAATATGACGGTTAAAAAGACGCTTGATATATTTTTTTCCTACAAAAATAGCACATTGGTCGCTTGATACCCATATTCAAGTGGTTTGCTTGAAACTTTATTGAACAAAAAAGAGCATTGCAATAACCTTTTAACTACTATTTCAACAGATCAGTTTTGAATGGCTCCATTTTGAATTAAAATCTTCAAACATATAATTAACATACCAATGCACTACTTTTGATGCTATTATGGAACTCGTAAAACACACTTTACCCTATAAATAATAAATAAAAAAAGGAAAGAAAAATCACCAATATTCAGAGACAATCCCATCTGAGTCGCCCGAAGACTCTGGTAATACCCTTTCCAGTATTGTACCCCATTGCCGAGCTCACCATATTCAAAATTACGAGAGAAAAAAGACCTGCCGACAACTGTATGTCTGTTGCACAAAAAAACATAAGAAAAAGTAAATGTGAACTACCCGGGGGTTGGGGGGAGGAATTAAAAACTAGTTTTCATAAAAATCAGAGTGCTTAATAAAATACAATCTTTAAAAAATATGTATGAATTGCAAATTAAAAATTTCAGGGTATAGTAGCTAACGTGTTAATATTTTGAAGCCATTACTAAAATTGCAAATTAGAGTAATGGGGATAAAACCATAGAAATGATATCTTCCTCAAATAATAGTCAAACTTTAGCAAGAAAATACATCTTTTAAAATTTGGCAATCCATAGCTTTTACAAATTGTTATATAAGAGAGGCCAAGGCATATCTTCCTCAAATAATAGTCAAACTACACAAATTTTACTTTTACCAAATGCCTACGTAGTCAAAACTCAAACAGAAGTATGTTTTTCTTTAACTAATGCAATCCCCAAATAGATCCTAACCCTGGGATCTTATTAGTCTAGACCGAAGAAATGTTCACGGAAAAAAGTAAGCATCAACTTACTGATCGGAATTTGATGGTTTTTCTCTAAGCACAACATCAAGAGCCTGGATGGTTTCTTGTGGAATATCAGTTTTTCTACCTCGTAGAAAGAGATCCAGGTGTTCCAAGTCAGGTTTTGAAGCAAACTTAATTGTAACCTTAAACACTCTATCTCTTCTGCATATTGATCACGACGACATTGATTACATTGGCTGAAAAACAAGAAAAATATGAATACAAATAAGAATTTTAGCAAGTGAAACTGTACCTTTTTGAAGAACCGGCTTCTTTGTCATTGTCTACAAGCTTGATCTCAAACTCTTTTGACGAGAATGGCAATGGTCCAGCAGTGTAAAGGCTCTTTCTACCATCATAAGCGGGTCGTCTATTGTCCAGATTCGATTGACAGTATAGATCAACCAACTGACGCATAACATCCCTAGTGACCTTTTTTGATGTAATCTCAGGTGTAATCGATACCTGTTATACAACATTATAGTCAAGATAAACGAATCAAATAAACAAACATCTGAAATTCTCGTGGATCCCAATATTCAATGTACATGGAATTAGAAAATAGCAATTAGAAAACATAACAATTACTTGTGAATCTCAATGACATTTGTCCATTAAATGTAATAGCATTAAAAAACTAATTGATGGAAGAACGAATGTTCCGTACATTCATATACAAAAGAGTAAAGCAGATTAACCAAACTATGTACATAGCACACATCGCATGTATCAACGGACGCGTTCATACAATAATAAATAATTAACAAATAAAAAAGTAATATTCTAAAGAAATTACAAAATTTGGAAATAAACACGATACTGATAATCATAAAATAAACAAATTATTTCAAAGAACAAGCATATGAACTTCCCATCAGTTCTCATCAACAGGGTGAATAAGTAAAATAAGAAACAACGATCTGACGAAAGCAACAGTCGTAAAGAAATAGCCAAACAGGAGCATACATAAGCGTTAACCACACCAAAAAAAGAAAGATACAGAAGAACAAAGAGACCTGGAAAAAGCAAAGATAAAAAAATAAAACAAAAGTTAGTTCGAAAACCAAAGAATAAAGCAACAAAATCAGTAAGTTTCTCACATCGTAATGATGAATGTCTTTGTCAGGTACTTGCACTAAGAAGTGATTAGCCTTAACTATGCATTTTTTCCCTATAGTTCCGAACCCAGGCCTCCTTGCAAACCCCAATGCCTTGGACGATGCAGGAGGTAGAGTCTGAGAAGGAATCGGATCAGGAGCAGGTACAGGTGTTGGGGCAGAAGCCGGAGCCGGAGCCTGTTGCAATGTAAGCCTCTGCTCAACTTCTCTACCCAGCGAAGACACCAAAGATGATGAAGCCGAATCAACAGTCATGGCCGCTGAAGTAGCAGATGCTGATGATACCGCCGGAGAAGGAGTCGGGGTCAACGGAGCACCACCACCCCCTCGTCCACGTCCGTGCGCACCACGACCACCACCACCACCACCACCACCACTTCCACGTCCTCTTCCGCGTTGTTGCGACATTGTTGATTCTCTGTAGATTCAAGTTCGAAAGGGAAAAAAAAACAGGAAGTGAGACCAGAGAGAAGGCTCGATGTAAGATGTATAATCTTGGAGAGAAAGAATCCTAAAGGCAAAATGGAAAGTTGGAAGTAAAGAGAGCGTAGTAGACTTTTGAATGTGAGAGAGGCAGTATGTCCTTAAATTGAAAAAAAAAAATCATTCAAGCAAAAAACAAAAATGATGATATTATTACAACTTAATATTATTTTCATTCATGGCCAACTTTTTAGTTATAAAAAAATAGGAAATAAGAAGTTTTTAAGGTTTTAAACGTACAGTATAACTATAAATCTTTATATTAAATTATTTATATCATTTTATCATTAAATTATAAATGATGATATTTAATATTTTATACTTATAAAATGAGTTAATTGATGATAAATTTAAAAATTAATCGTAAAATTTGATATATTTTGTACTTTCTTTGTATTTCATAACATATCGGGATTTGGGAAAAAATGTTTTTTTTTTAAATATAATTTTATTTAAAATTGATACCTCATTTATCTTGGTTGCGAAGTTATTATTTAAAAATAGCTTTATTTTTACAAACGATGAAAGCAAAAAAGCAATTCCAAACCTTAATCTATAAGTTAATGCTGACAAAAAAATATGCTTGGTTAAAGTAGTACACATTCTCCGAAATAAAAGCATGTCGTGGCGACTTAAGTTAATGGATGTTGTACGGTCCTTGGAAGACAAAAGGGAAGTTTGCCAGATAAAAAGTGGCTAGTGTGACGGTTATTTCTTTGCCACAGTTATTACCAAAAATATATATATATATATATATATATATTACAACCCTTTGATTTCCTCCTAAACTCTGAGATTTAGTCCAAGTGAACGGTTAGGATTAACCTGACGTATACTCTTAAATGTAAGTAACATTTATAATTTTTAATTACCGATGTGACTCTATTTTTGTCATTTTACTTTATGATGGATATGGAGGGTAATTTTTGCAGAGCAGAAGCTACGACGAAACTTGAAATTTGTGGGGGCCTTTTAGAAGTTGTTTAGAAGGTGGGGGGGTGGCTGCAAGACCGGAAGTTGCTGAACTTTACTTTACTTTCGCTAAATCCAAAACAAAAACTTATTTATCATAAATTACAAATAATATTGCATAATATGTTATTGTAACTATATTATATAAAAATGATTTAAATGTCTCTTTTAATAAAAAATAAATAAAAAATCTCAAATTCAAAACTTTATTTACAGTAACTTTTCCAAAAAACTGAATGAAATTTATATAATTTTTAAAAATAATGATACTTTTATAATATAATCTATCCTTAACAATCAAAATAATTTATTAATAAAAAATTTATTTGATAAAATTGAAATTAATATATAATTAATATTTTATTTACTGAATAACAAAAATTATTCCATTAACCTTTTTATCTTAAATATATTATATTAAATTTCACAACAAAAATATATTTATTTAAAAAATATAATATTTACATTATAAAAAATATATACATTATATTTTTTAAGATATAAATTATTAGTTATATTTAATTTATGATTATGAATAGGTAATATATATATATAAAGGTTATTGTTATAATAGGAAAGTAGTTTTATAAAATAAAATTTATTTTTAAATAAACATGATATAATATTATATGTGTTTATAATTAAAATTAAATATTTTTATTGATTTTGTGAATCAAATATTAATTTAATTTTTATATTTTTAATATATATAATTTTAAATAAATTCATTCAAATATTAATGTAATTTATTAATATTATTTTATGAAATAACAAGCTTTAAATTAATTAAATAAAAGTCTTGGATCCTTAATTCAATAATAGATTTATAAGTTGGATACGAGTACAGGTTAGAATAATTTTATCCAAAATTATATCTTTTTTAAAAATTTATCAAATAAAAACTAAATTAACTATACGAATAAACAAGTTAATTTTTTTTTTTTGCCTATTTCTACTTATACGTTAATAATTATGTATTGTATATTATCATATAACGTTAACCCCACTTAAAAATGATATGGTAGGATTTAAATCATTTAGATTTTAATATATCTAATAAAGTATAGTCATAATATAAAACTAAGACTAATGTTTATTTTTGATAATGAGGCAATATATATAGATTAGTTATTAATATGTTAAAACACACATTATATTCTTATTTTATCTAATATCTTATCGTTTGAAAAAACATAAAAAAAATTAAATGATTTTTTAAGAAAAATGTATAGATCTAAAATATTAACCACTCAAATACAAATTTAATTAACGCTATAGAATAAAATATATTTCTTCATATTTTTCTTTTATTCTTGATGATACAATATAAATATTTCTATGTTATTTTTAAATGATAGTTAATAACTCATAATATAATTTATGTTCAATCTAGATAATTTTGATATTTTTAAATAATTTAAGTTTTAGTATTAACATAATTGAGAATAATTATTATTGTTTTTTAAATTTATGATTTCTAATATAAGAATAATCTATAATAGTTAGTATTTGATTATGTATTTGATATATAAATTTTTTTTACTATTAAAGATATCTTAAAAAAAAGTTATTTTCGTGTATAAAATTACATTCAAAAAATTTTGATAAAGTTTTTTTACTATTTATTATTAAAAAAACCTTAACTATACGGAAAATGATGAAAAATGTTAAAAGGATGTCTATGATCATATTTGATAAAAAATTTCCATTATGATGTTTAAGAGAGAGAGAGACGATCAGATCATGGTTACTTTAAAGCTAAAGTATTTAACTCCTTGTTTCACGCCGAAAGGAATAAAAATTCAGCGACTATGGTTGTTCTTTAATTAGGATTTTTTTTTCTTTTATTATAATTAAGCTTTCTTTTATATTATAATTAAAGTTTTGATTACTGCATAATTTTCTTTAAAAAGATCAGAAATATTTTTTATAAACTTTAAAATTAATGTAAACAATCAACAATTATAATTAGGATTTTTTTTGTGATTTTTACATAATTTATTGAATTAAAATACAAAAGTAATTATTTTTTTAAAAAGAAAGATCAGATCATGGTTGCTTTTAAAGCTAAATTATAGAATTCCTACCTGTTTCATGCCGAAAAGAATAAAATTCAGCGACTACGATTGTTATTCACCAATTTATTACAATAGTATTTTCTTTTGTTATTGTAATTAGGATTTTCTTTTGATATTATAATTAAGTTTCCTTTTATATTACTATTAAAGTTTTGATTGCTGCATAATTTTTTTTAAAAGGTTAAAATTTTTTTTTAAAATCTTAAAATAATGTCAAGAAATAATAATTATAACTAGATTTTCTTTTGTGATTTTTGTATAATGCATTGGATTAAAATCCAAAAGTTATTGTTTTTTTAAAACCTCCGAATATTTTATCTACTTAAAGAAAATTGTCATGACTTAAATATATGAATTTGTATTAATGAAAATAGATTTTATGACACAAGAATGGAACATATTTGATCAAATTTAACTTAGATAATATTTGTTTGGAGTTAATTGGTGACGAATTTGACCAATTGTTGACTTTGATGAAAACAAAAATTATACAACTTTAGATTTAAAAATTGATATGTTTGTATATATTTTTAAATGAAGTAATTGAAATGAAATGTGTTCAAAGTGATCTCTACTAAAAATTAATTTGTCTTAGGATGTAAAGATTAGGTTTGATTGTTGACTTTGATAAAACAAAATTGTACAAATTTAAATTTAAATATTAATGTATTTATATATATTTTAAGATTAATTAATTGAAGTACATCTTTTGTATAAATTAATTTGTTTTAAAATGTAAATAATTATGTGCATGTAACTTATGTAAATATGAATTGGCGTAAAATAAGGTTGATATTTGACAAAATTATATGTACACCTATGGTAATAAACGCACGTTAGTTATTTGATTTTTGCATGTGGACAATAATTCGATCCAAAGAAAGATTTATTGTTCGACATGTTATTGTTACTGTTTCATATTACATCAAAATATCACTTATAAATTAATAAGGTTATCTAAAGATAAAATATTAATGAAGTACTTGTATCTTGAGATAGGATTAACCTTTGTTTGAATATGTTATTTTGGTTTAAAAAGTTAGGCGAATTTTTTTATTTGTTTATTGTTTTCTGGATTTAATTATGAATAATCTTGCTATTATTAATGTCAACATCTTCTATGATAAATTGTACCAACTTCAATTCATGGCAAGAGAACATCTTAATAGTTATTGGAATCATGGATTTAGACCTTACAATAAGGATTGATTCTCCTACATATTTAACAGATAAGAATATTTATGATGAAAATAAGAAAATAGAAAATTGAGTGTGATCAAATCGCATGTGTATGATGATCATAAAGAAGACCATTATGAAAGCATTCAAGGGCACAATGTTTGAAAAAATGACTACTGTTAAGGATTTCCTTACAGACGTTGAAAAAAGTTTTGTCAAGAACAAAAAAACTAAAATAGGTACGCTCTTAATAAGTCTAATTTCAATAAGGTATAAGGGTAAAGGCAATATCAAGGAGTATATCATAAAGATGTCTCGTCTTGCTTCCAAATTGAGAACTTAAGGTAGAACTCTTCGAGGACTTGTTAGTACATCTAGTTTTAATACCTCTTCCAACATAGTTTAACCAGATTAAGGCGGACAACAATTGTCAAAAAGAGACTTGATCTCTGATTGAGCTCATTACACATTATGTTCATGAATATGAAAGGTTTAAGCAAGATAACACAAAAGGTGCTTATCTTACCTCAATTAAGCACACGAGATATACAAAAAATTAACTAGTGAAAAATTGGCTACATTATGACACAAGAGATTAAGTCATATATCTAGATGGAGAATAGAACAACTTATGTATGATGAAATTTAAAATCCCTTAGATTTCACAAATTTTGATGTTTGTGTTAATTGTATAAAGAAAAAATAAACCAATAAAAGAGATTTGAAGCCAATAGAATGTTAGAAATCTTAGAAGTTATATATACAGACATTTATAGGTCATTTCTTACAATCGTTTGGAAGGATCAACAATATTTTATAAAATTGATAGACGGTATTTCTAGATATGATTATCTATTTCTCAATCATGAAAAGTCACAATCATTATATGTGTGCAAAAATTATAAAACTAAAGTTGAGAATTAACTCAGCAAAAAAAATCAAATGTGTCAGAGTTGATTGTAATGGTGAGTACTATGGTAGATATGATGGTTAAGGTAAGCAACATATAGGACTGTTTGTTAAATTCCTAAAGGGATGCAGTATTGTTCCATATCACACTATGCTGGGTTCACCCACTATGAATAGTGTGGTTGAAAAACAAAACAAAGAGCTTAAGGACATAGTGAGGAGTATAATTTGGCATTCTACCTTACCAAAATCACTCTAGGGAGAAGCATTTAAGGTTACAATAAATATCCTTAATAGGGTTTCAACTAAAGCGACAACCAAAACCCCTTATGAACTTTGGACGAACAAAAATTCTAGTTTAAGGCACTAGCACATATGAGGATCTCTTGTTGAGGCAAAGCCTTATAAGCCAAATGAAAAGAAACTGAAATCAAGGAAGGTGAGCTGATAATTTATTAGATATTTTGAAATATCCAAGCGGTACAAGTTTTAAGAACCAATTTTTAAGTCAATTTTCGAGTTTAAAAATGTTTGGTTCTTTAAGAATGTCGAGTTTATAAGAAAAGATATAGTTAAGGATTTTGTATTTGAGGAGATATGTAGATATTCTCACACGTGCTATTGGAATTTATCAGGATCTCATTCTTGACTTTGATCAAGACACAACAAATCAAGACGATCTCATATAACTTCTCATTCAAAAAATTGTTCTAGAAGAACAAACTCTACCACCTCAAGAACTCATGTCATTGAGGAGATCCACTAGAAAAAGGAGAAATGAAGTGCTAGATGACTACATTATATTTCTCCAAGAATATAAGTTTGAAATTGAAGTGATGGAAGAAGATCAAATCAACTTCTACCAAGCCATGAAAAGCTCTAACTCTCATAAGTGGATTGATGTCATGAATGATAAGATTAAGTCCATGGAGGACAATCACGTGTGAGATCTTGTCTCATTTCCAAAAGGTGTGAAATTCATTGGTTGTAAATAGATATTTAAGATTATAAAGAATTTAAAAGATGATGTGAAGAGGTACATGACTTGTCTTGTTGCGTAAAGCCTTGCATAGAAAGAAGACATTGACTATAAAGAGACTCTATCTCTAATTTCTTTGAAAGACTCTTTCAGGATTATAATAACATTAGTAGCATATTTCAATCTTAAGTTACATCAGATGGATGTGAGGACGACGTTTTTCAATAGACATTAATGAAATGATCTATATGATACAAGCATAAAACTTGTGTTGGGAGACCCAAAGAATATGGTTTGCACACTTAAGAAACCTAACTATGGGCTTAAGCAAACATATCAACAATAGTATTTCAAGTTTTATCAAGTGATCATCTCATTCAGTTTTGAGATGAATTTGATCGATTATTACATATATCGTAAATTATTTGAGAACAAGTAAATTTTTTTGGTTTGATATATAGATGACATTTTGCTTGCAAGAAACGATATAGGCTTATTACACAAAATCAATAAAGTTATAACCAAGAATTTTGAGATAAAGATCCTGGTGATGCCTCTTTTGTATTAGGCATACAAATATTTTGGCATCGCTCTTGAAATATTCTAGGATTATCACAAAAGAGCTATATCGAAAAGGTTCTTAAGAGATATGACATGCATAATTGCAAACAAGGTGATACATCTATTGCTAAGAGAGAAATTTAGTCTTCATTAGTGTCTTAAGAATGATTTTGAGGAAACAAATGTACAATATTCCTTATGCGTTAATAGTAGAGAGTATAATGTCCAAATATTATGTACATTGCTGGAATATTGGAAAAATATTGAAACAATCCAAGAATAGTCAATTGGAAGGTAGCCAAATGGGTCTTACAATACTTATAGAGAACAAAACACTATATGCTCGCGTATTGGAGGTTGGATTAACTTGAGATCATTAGGTATACTGAATTTGATTTTGATAAATGCCAAGATAGTATAAAATATACGTCGGTTTGTGTCTTCCTGCTAGTTGGGGGTGCTATCTCTTAAAAGAGTAGTAAACAACCTCTTATTAAGTCCTCTTCTACCATGGCGACATAATTCATAGCATGTTATAAGGCATCCAATCAAGAAATAGAGCTACAGAATTTTGTCACAAGATTGTGCATAATAAATGGTATTGAAAGACAGTTTAAGTTATTTGTAATAATAAGTCAGTAACAATGCATTCCACTAACAACATGAGCTTGATAAAATTGAGCATATAAAGCTCAAGTTCTTAGTTGTTAAAGAAAGAGTTCAAAGTTTATATGTGTATATAGAACAAATCGATACAAATTTCATTGTTACAGATTCGCATACTAAGAGATTGTCACCCAAAGGGTTTCATGAGTACAATGCTTCTATGGGTATCATGTCATTTAAGGATATTCAATTTTAATGAGAATTTGTAATTTTAAATATTTATTTGATATATACACACTTTTAGCTATTTCGGTTTAAGAATATTTTAAGGTTATTTTTTACAGAAATAAAGTTTTGGTTTATATAAACTTTGATTTTGGTATGACTTGATCTCAATAAGGTTTAAGGTTGGACCAACTTGAAATATGTATGTTAATATCACATTGTATGAAATTTTCATGCTACGCATCCACATCATAATTCATGTCATTTAGTTGTATTGGTATACGTAACCATTGATGAATCAAATTACAAAAATGTAATGAAAGTCGCTTAGATCGTATGTTGGTATAATTAATGAACTGGATTGGTTATAAATATATTTCGATAATGACAACAAAATTGAGTTTATACAATTATTTTTACAATACATAATTACAAGGCTATACATATAACCTAAATGGGAAATTGTTGGATTCTTAATCAATATTGGATTTATATATGAATAATTACTATCATATAAAATTATGCCTATTTAAAAATAATATGCTAAAGTTTAAGTAATTTGGGTTTTAATGTATCTAAAAGAACGAGAACCTTGAATGTATAAAGACTTAAGTAAAATGTATATTTTAATCATTAGTTAAAATAGAAATTAGATTATTAACTATATATATAGTGAATATGGTCCCAAATCACATATATTATTCTTATCTTAACGGATATCACGTATTAAAAGGAAAGAGAGAGAAAACTAAAAGGTTTTTTTAAGAAAGAGTATAAATCTAAAAAACTAATCATTTAGTTACTAAATTAATTAATAGTTATAGATTTAAGTATGTTTTAACGTATTTTTTTTATTCTTTGTGATATAACATAAATATTATTAAGATATTTTTAAGTAATGGTTTTAACAAAGACTTTGTTCTAACAAGATCCTTTTATTCAAAAAAAAGAAAAAAAGAATAATATAAAAAAGCACATTATAAGTGAAAAATATAGTATTTCTATGAAATGAATACATAGTATTTCTTTAAAAAATAAAAAAATGAGTACGTGTAATTATCAAAGCAGCTTCAATGGAAAGTAAGGTGTCCAATGTTTAACACAATAGTATAACATTACACGAGCATAATATAATATGAATAAAAAATTTAATTAAAATTAATTATCGAGTTTTTCGTATCTATAAAGATTTGTTATTTTTTATTATTATAAATAGATAATATAAAAAAATTAACTTTTTTATATATTAATTAACACGTAAATAGGACATAATAATAAAACATAAACATAACTATTACAACACAGTATGGAAAATTCAAAGAAGTTATTATGAGTTTTCTTTGGTTTGTTTCATATATACTACTTGTAGTGTTCATAATTTATCATATCAAAATAAACTAATTTAATCCGAACCAATTCAATCCATATTAATCAATTTTTTTTTCTTTGTTGGATTAATTTGATTCCTAAAATTCTAAAACCCATTTTATATTGGTTGAATAAAGTCTAGATATTAAAAATCTCGATGTGCTTATCCAATCTATTAATAATATTATTTTATTTTTTATATTTATATTATAATTTTATTAAATAAAAGTTTAATATATTATAATTATTTTATTTTAATAAAAGATTAATTAAATTAAATTTAAATATAATATATTAACGTATAATTTTTTAGTGTCAAATCATTTTAATTTCGATTTTTCGATTTGTGAATCAAACGCTGACTCATTATAAATTATTTCAAATCCTTGCAAGCAAAGTAAACACGCTAACGTAACTTTCATTTTTTCTAAATAAATTAAAATTATCAAATGAATTTCACAATCAACTTTTTAATTATCAAAATTTTATTTTCCATCCACAATGTTAAAAATAAACTTTATCACACATTATACCCGTACTTATTTTCGTAACATTTAATTTTTTATGAATAACACTCAAAACTTTTTTCAGGTATACGGAAACTCCCAACACGTGAACTCTAAAAGGCTACAAATTATCAAACGCATAGCCCCAAGTGTGGTTAAGGCAGTTAGACTTCGTTTATATCTTGTATTTTATTTTAAGTCACAAGTTTTAACGTCAAAACACACCAAATACAATGTTATCTATAATAAAAAATCGCTATTAATTATAAATGGCATCTCAAAACAATATATAAAATTAGATAGCATATAAGGATCTATTTTGATATGGAGACCATGGATTTTAAGATGATGAGGATGAAGTCACGAAGATATAGCTTTGAGCACTAGACCAACGAAATAAGCCACGCAATGCAGCAAAATAACCACAGGAAAAAAGATGGAATAATAAGGAAAAAGAACAAACATTGCTGAAGCAACAATACTTTGCACCTTCTGACAACAAAACAATGTTTATCCTCAACACTACGATGAACGAAAAAGCAAATGGATATCCACAAACCTAGTTACCTTAAGTAGCCTGTGATTATAAAATACATAAACGTAATATTGCTGATATATGTAAGTAATTTACGGGGAAAAAAATGGTAGCCCGGAAATTCTATTATGTTCAAATGTTACAAAACTGGAAAGATTTTGGGAATTGATACGAATGACACAGTTAAGAGAGCAATCAAGCAAATTGGCAATAACATGTAAGGTTTACTGTGAAATGAAATGCTATTACTAAGTTGTCCTGCATTGACGAATTCACTTGGTCCTTTGCTAGGAGTTGCAGAGACATTTACTGACATTGAACCTTATAAATGCATTGATATGAAACGGGTTAGAAGGCAATCGAGTCTATAGAAAAAAGAGAGATTACTGACATTGAATCTTATAAATGCATTGATATGAAACTTACAGTCGTAGTTAGCCCACCCAATTCTTTGATGAACCAAATCATAAACAAAGATTTTGTCTTTCAGCACAACATCTACAAAGGAGAAGATGATATTAGCGTTAAGAAAAATAGCAGTTTTAGAGCTTATATACTAAGAGAATATGCTAAAAGACCAAATGTAAAATTTTTAAGGCCGACTAAACAACATAGATAACAGCTAATCAATTTCCCATCTTTAAGTTGTATTGAAGTGTCTAAAATTTATAAG
The DNA here is from genome assembly GCA_037013495.1 of Hippophae tibetana. Classification (NCBI taxonomy): domain Eukaryota; kingdom Viridiplantae; phylum Streptophyta; class Magnoliopsida; order Rosales; family Elaeagnaceae; genus Hippophae; species Hippophae tibetana. The sequence goes on along the minus strand of CM072809.1, from coordinate 10,715,435 downwards.
TATCATGGTTTCTACTTCATTCAACATTATAACAATAGACGGGTCTCGAGCAAACCAAGGGAAAATGAAATACTATGAAGAACTAAATCTAATGAACTAATAGATCACTATTATGAAAGCAGTTTTATACACTATGTGAAAGCATCAAGTCAATATGGGTACCTCCTAAAATTGTTATTCCTTGACCCTGAATCATCTGAATGCCAAGGCACCATTTTACATCACCATTCTGTAACATGAAGATAGACATTATGAAGCTTAATTGATTGTATGGTTCACTAACAATTTGGAAATTATTCTAGTTTAATTAGAGTACAGAAATCGCAAAGGAGAAAATGATGATATAGAAGCAGTACGACAAATACTAAGAAAAGGTTAAGGAGGACATTGTTAGGTATTCAGTAAGGTTGCGAACTCTAGAAGGAAAAAAACACAAATGGATTTGAGAGGGAATGTCTGCCACAAATAATGAATGACATACAAAATACTTCTTTAATTGAAGACAGGTAGAGATTTTAAAAGAAAAGCATCGAAATTCTTCTTTTCACATGGTTTTCATAAAAGATAGAAACACGAAGCTATTATAACCGAAGGTGGAATCACAAGAAGAAAATGCATCATACTTCACATTAGTTGATTGTGTTCCGTGTGAAAACCAAAGCTGTCAAGACAAGTCTGAAGTATTTAGAGACAGAAAGATACGGACCAAATTCAGAAACTTACATTAAATTTTTTCTGTAGAAGGTAGTCCTGAGGCCTTAAAGTCATTGATGCACCACCAGCAAAGTTTAAACTTACTTGAGGAAATATATCATTGACACTGAACACCGAAACATATCAAGTTAAATGATAAGATCACAAGAAAGTACATTACTTTAAATAGCAGAGTAACAAAACAAACCTGGAGGCAACTGTATAACACTGGTTTCCTAAAGAAGGATCAGAGCGCACTGATTGTGAGACAGCAGCAGTAATCTGCACCAAAGAATCATAAGTTTTAAGACCGATATAAACTTTTACTGGATTCATTGCTAGAAAGAAACAATGAACGATGTTTTCTTAACCATTAGATAAGCATTTTACATAGATGATTCAAGACCAGTATAACTTATTAATGATGAAACTTACGGCATTAACAAAAGGAACATAAGCTTCTTCAGGAAGGTATGCTAAAGTTGTACCAGAATCAACTATGGTTCCTCGGCTGCTGGATGTTGCAAATACTGCTGGATTAATGGCCAAAATTTGTCCATTGACTGAGATGCTTTGCAAGTTCAAATTATAATGAGGCCTGACATATATTGTGCGAGAATTGGTCAAAATCATCAAAGTTTTGCTTACATTATTCAAATCCATACAGTTCTTAGAAAATGAAGTTGACGGGAGTTCAGAATATCTGAATTCACAATATTAGAGATCAATATAGACTTTCCCACACAATAAAGTATAATGCATTCATCTCATATCCTCGTATTATTCCAAGACATCAATCCATGTCAATTTATGAAAACCCCGGGGTTTACAAAGAACTAATTTTATCACAAATCATTACAAACGAAGAAATAAGCCTACCAACCAAAGGATCAACAATTATGAGAAAGCTTCTTTATGGTAAAATTAAGCTTTACTGCAAAGATAGCAGGTTTAAGCCAAAGCTGCATGGTTTATGAATTATAAACTGTGGGAAGGAACAAAGATCAGTAAGACAATAACTAGGAGAACAAAGTTGTAGAAAGGCATCCATAGAGATATGAAAGCATGCATCCAAAACAATTTCACATTGGAAGGAAGGAATCTTAATCTTATGCTCAATGCAGATAGGTATATCGCTTCAAGAACAAGACTTACTGTGAAGGCACAAGTGGGCTATAAATGATATTTGGTTCAATTACTTCGCCAATAACCAGTATACCACCAGCATCTCCTCTCAAACAGTGAGAGAACACTTTTGGTGCTATTCCTTGTGAAGCTAGTTGAGAAATGACAGACATACCCTGCTGCCCAAAACCAAAGATCCCATCAACTGCTCTATCTGACTTGGTCAAGTCCCCAGTTTGTAAGGAGCTACATCTGTTATAATCCACAATCAGAAACAATGAATGCCTAATAAAAAAAAAAGCACAAAGCAAGGAGAAATGAAAATTTTTTCACCTCCCACAATCATGGGGAAAGAACCAAATGATAATGAGAAAAGTAAGCTTCGGGTGTGTTTATAAAGCTAACCCAAAAACAATTTGCGCAGAAGCATTTTGAACTATTGAATTCCCAACAATTGTATCCATATGCAACAAGTCTGACACATAGTAACCTGAAGTACCACTACCATCTCCATATTGGAAAGTGTATGTACATTGATTTTGAGAGGAACAAGTAGAATCTGATGAATGTACCCCGAGACTGCATCTTTTGTCTGAACATGAAATGAAAGATGATGTTGATGAGCTCCCAGCATCAAAGAAATTGAGCTGAATCTGTACAAAAATTAGAGCAATCAAGTTGAAGCTTTGGAAAGGTATGTCATTCCAGCCATTACACAGAGTAAATACTAATAGAAAATTATAAAAGATATATACGGTTAAGGCAAATTTCAATTACTGGGAGTCCACTAGTCTGAGGGCAACCATTGCAGGAACCACAAGTGACCCACAAAACATCACTGCCGGTATCGATCTGCACGTAGAAATCTCTTGGAGGAGAACCAAGTTGCAGCTTTGTAAAATAAAGCCTAAACAAGATGGATAAATTCCAATAAGAGAAACAATATCAAAATTGAAAAGCAAACCCAATTAAAAGTCAAATGTGAAACAATACATGCCCAAGATTTCCAGCAAAACAGATTGAGAATATCAGACAAATCATAAATGACGCAAAGAAAGAGCTAGCAGACTAGCAACTAAAATTAAGTACATTGATACACGCAAAAGAAAAGAGAAGAAGAAGGCACAAAATTTCCATAATTAAGAAACTGGTCATCAAAGCCAAATAGGTCTTAAAGAAACAAAACAGAAAACAGAGGGAGAGACGAGAACACAGAACATTAAGAAAACAATAAGTTTTAAAACAACCAGAAAAGGAAATTGTAGCAAAAATGAACATATTCAATCGAAAAAAAAATAAGAAAACCAATTATTCAAAAATTGAAGTTAAATCCATAACACTACTAAACGAGCACAGAGGAAACAAGATTGAAAGAAACCATGTTAAAAAATCCAACAAGGAGACAGAAACTGATAAAATTACCCAGCAACATAGGGATCGAAAGACCCGTCAACTGGAAAATCAACAACATCACCAGAAGACTGCAATATTCTCCTATGCCTAACCCTGTCCCGAATCACAAGCTCACTAATTTCCACTTTCTGGTTGGCCGGAAAAGCTCTCTCTAGCTGAAGGGTCATCGGGAAAGCACAAATGAGCTTCAAAGAACAAATCAGAAATATGCAGAAGATCAAAGCTCCGGTAGCAAAAGCCATTTCTTTCTTTTGCGACTGCTTTTCTGAGCCTCTTGAATAAGTAAATTAACAGCACAAAGTTTTTTTTTTCCCTTACCTCTTAAATTAGAATATAATAATAAGTTGGAGACGAAGGTAAAACATTGAGGTTTGCATATCTGTATTTGTTGAACAAATTCTGTGAATGATAAGGAGAGTTTTAGAGAGATAACGGAAAGGTGCAGACTACCGAGCATCACAGACTCACAGCCCATGATGGCACCTTTTTGCCTAAGAAGCCCATGATGGTGGTACTTTGCAAAATATTGGAACATGAATTACGTTACCTTCACTTACTTATTTTACACTATTTTCTTTGGTTGGTGAGTTATTTTCGTAAAAATAATTTATTAATAATAAATTAATATAATAATAATAATATCATATAATTAATATTAACAATAAAATAAATATTTAATATATTTTTATTATTATAATAATAAAAATTATTATGATAATATTATTATTATTATTTTAAAAAATAGCTCATGTAATTATTTTCTTTTAAAAAGAAAAAAAGTAAATTTTAATTCTAATTTAAAAAAATATATATTAGTTTTAATTTCTTAGAAAGTATCCTATGATTTTTTATTTAATTTAAAAATACACTTAAATTTATTTTAAGTTAATTACTTTAATCTAACTATTATATATATATATAATAAATATATTATTAATGAAAATATAAAAGAGTTATTGATTTTTTTAAAAGAAAAATAAATATTTTTCAAATTGATAATAGTAATTAAGTGAAATAATTGGTATAAAATGAAATAAATTTATAAAATAACTTATGTAATAATTGTTATTTTTTTAATATCTTTATTTCATAATAAAAAAATTACTTTAACTTTTTTAAATAGTAACGGATAAAAATACTCTACCATTTTTTTTTCTTTCCTTATAATTTACCCCTCAAGACGTTTTACATTCTTTTTTTTAATCCTTGAGGTTTGAATATTTTAATGGTAATCATTATGTGATTGTATACATGCTTTGTATTTTATATTTGGGAATGATGAGATTATAAATTATATATTTACTTTGGCATGTCGTGTAATATTGGGAGTGAATGTTTGGGATGAGTGCAACTAAGAATGAAGATTTCACAGCTGTATTCATCGCAGTTATATATAATAATCCTTTCTATAAGATATTTTGTTGCGAAAGGGGGCTTTCTAGTCACCATGTTTAGCACTATTCATACGAATTTTCTTGCCAAAAATATGTATAAAAAAATGGCGTTAATTAAGCTGTAAAAACAACTAAAAATCAAAGAAAAAAATGATAAAATTTTATTTTAATTCTATCTAAATTTTTTTTTTTGTTATTATTCGAAAAGAAATAAAGTAATTTTTTTAAGAAATATGGGTATTAACTATGATTTTTTTTATATCATAGATATTAAAATATGATTAATAGATAAGTTTTTTAATGAAATATAAATACTGAAAAAATATTTATATTAAAAATCAAGGTTTTCTACACCGTAATTGTTGCCTTTTTTAAAAATAATTTTGCTTCTTTAAAAAATTCTCATAAATAAATAAAATTTGTATATTAACTAAGGCATAAATTTGTGTTTGTACGTGATAGCTTATATTTATCAGTTAATGATAAAATTATAAATATATTATTTATTTATTTATGTATGTATGTATTAATAGAATTATACTTATCACTTTTTTAAAATAATTATGTTTAATTATAATATCAATATTATAACTTATGTTTTATATATAGGATATTATATATTTATCAATTTATTATAAAATTATTAACATGTCATTTTTCTAATTCATATAGAATGAAATTATAATTAAATAAGTTATATTTATCATTTTTATTAATAATTAATAGAATGTATATAATGATAATATCAATATTTTAATTTGTATTTTATATGTGATATTTTTTTACTTATAATTTGATTATAAAATTATGATTATATTATTTATTTGATTCATGAATAAATTAAATTAAATTTATCATTTGAATATTTGAATACAACATTTTATATTTATCATTTTATTATGAAAAGTACGAGAATTTTGAATCTAATAAATTTAAAAAGCTAAATTCTTAAATCACCATTTGTACACAAATATCAAGAAACTTAATTTTTATAAAATTAAAATTTTAATTTTTTTATAAAACTAAAATTTTAAATATAATATTTATAATGATAATACTTTTGAAAGGTGTCACTCTATATTTAATTGATTATAAAATTATAATTAAGTATTTATATTACTTATTTTATTTATTGACTATGAAAGGTGTAAATCTATATTTAATTGATTATAAAATTATAATTAAGTATTTATATTACTTATTTTATTTATTGACTATCTAAATAAGTTTATTTATCGTTATTGTCCTATTTTTTTATTATAAATTTTAAAAATTATATTTTTAAATATAATAATTAGGTTTTGTAGTCATCATAGTAATTTAAAATATATATATAAAAAAGTTGATAAATTTTAAAAATTTGATTTTTGAAACACTAATTATATATAACGATAATTTCAATACTATTAACTTTATAATATAAACTTAAAAATTAGATTTTTAAATATAAAGTATATAATAATAATACAAATACTTAAATTTATACTTATATAAATAAATTTAAATACATAAAACAACACTAAATAGGTTTAAATCGTAGTAGTTTAATATTGATTAAAATTAAAATTTATTATATGTAATCAGATGTGTCATTTTTTTATTGTGATTAATTTTTATAATAAATATATATAATATGGATATAAATGATTTTATTTATATGATTATAAGTTTTAATATATTATAAATACTATTTTAATTTAAAAATAATTATAAAATTTATAAAAATAAAGATAATATCTCTTAATATTAATTCATATTTTCCCCTCAATTCGAGATAAAATCTTATTTTTGTAGATATAATACAAATGATAATTTCTTATTATTTTTTGAGTCAAAGATATTTTTTCTTGCTACTTTATTAAAGTTATTATTGTCGTTAATGACAGATATTTGTTGTATCTCATACATTTTCAGCCAACAAAATTTTAAACATTTTTTTCTATGAAAAAGAAATAAGCATTTTTATAGCCGACAAAATTGTAAAAGTTAAAGGGCATTATTGTAAAAGAACAGGAGTATTAGCAATGTTAAAACTCTCCACCTAGTTATCCATCATGAAGTCCATTTAAGGAAAAAAGAGAAAGTAAAAAGAAACAAAAAGAAAAAAACGTATTAAGCACCCTTCAGTCAAACTCTCTCTTCTTTTAAACTAAATGTACACTTTTTGTATTCTTTAAGTAACATTTTATTATAATAACAATATTTTAATGTAAATTCTATTAATTTTATAGATTTTATAATTTTTTATGTAAATCCTATTAGTTTTCACGTAACAAGGGCAAAATCGTTATTTCATTGAAATCTAATATACTAAATCATTAATTTTTAATTTAATATATTTTAATTTTATAATTTTTTACACTAAATTCTCAATTAAGAACAAGTCTAGATTGATTTTTTTTATATTTAATTGAAATCTTGATTTTGCCCTTCTTTTATTGAGGAACTCAGTATTGAAAATTTTGTGTGAAAAATTATGTATTGCATTAATTTTCTAATTATAAAATTAATAATATTTATCTTAAAAATTATAGGATTAAAATGTATTAAATTAAAAATTACAGAATTCCACAACACTCACACATTTTAGTCCATTTTTTAAACAACGTTTTAGTTGAATAAAAAAAAATTATCAAAAAAATATATTCAAATGATCAATTTTAATTTTTACCCAATCAATTTTCACGGGCACTGTTAATTTTTCATTTACTTCATACTCTATCTTTCCCTTTTATTTCTATTTCTTTACCTCACTTGCTTTTTCTCCCTTTTACTTTATTTTCCTCTATTTTTTCCATTATTAAACTTAAAATTTCTTTCCCTTTTCTTCTCATTTTTCAATAAGTTTATTGATTTTTTTTTCTTTTATATTTTTAGTTTATTCAACAGCATTTCTCTCTCTTCTAATTTTCAAAATCTCTTTTGTATATTGTTGAGATTTGATAATAATAAAGAATGGAAGAAGATATACCATGTGTAACAAAGCAAAATCTAAACAATTTCTATATCTATGTTCTAAAATCAAGGCAAAATATATAGTAATTTCTTCAAAGCTTTCATGTTTTGATTTATAATTATTTGGTTCCATATATATTTATTTATTAGAACATGAAAGAGGCTTAAGAAATTGTGTAGGTGTATGCCAAGACAAGTTCCTAAATTAAAGTTTTTTTTTATATGAAAAAAATATAATGCTCTTTGATTAAAAGTCCATTTTATCCTTCAAAATTGCCACCTGTGATAGATATTTGAGAAATTTTAACGGTAAACTAATTATAGTTAAAAAAGAATCAAAATGTTCTTATTATATTATAAAAAAGTATTAAAATATTCCTAAAAAAAAGTCTAAATTATAAATTTCAGTCAAAAAGGAGAATAGAAGGGTTTTAATCCAAAAAAAAAAAAACAAATTCAAATAAAAAGATGCGTTCTTTTTTGTGAGTAGGGTTTTGGTTTTTCTTACATTCACCTTCCAAAACCCTATGTCAGATTAGACTCGTCAATTCATTATTTCAATCAACCAGAGAAAGTTTCCGGTCTAGCTTGCGTTTGGGTCGTCAATGGCGGAGGATCAGAACGAGCTCAGCGATTGCACATCGGAGGACGAGGGTACTGAGGATTACAGGCAAGGAGGGTACCATGCTGTCCGTGTTGGGGATACCTTCAAGAATGGATGCTACGTGGTGCAAAGCAAGCTCGGTTGGGGTCATTTTTCCACTGTCTGGCTCGCTTGGGACACCCAGAGATTGGTATGTTCTTCTTTATAACTCATATTGCTATAAAATGTCTATTTTGATTAGTTATAACTGATGAAAAAGGAAATAAATAGAGTTAGACTGTATAAAACTATTTTTTTCTCCTCTGATTGTAAAACTTAGGGTTAATCATTGAGACTAAAGTAGAGATTTTTGCGTAATGTTATGCATTTTTTTTCCCGGGCACTGAGATAGTAAAAGAAAAGAAAGGAATATCAAGGACACTGCATTATAATTTAGGGGGGAGTAATGTTTTAGTCATTTTGCTTATGAGATTGTTGGCCACTGATCCTTTTGCTTTTAAAATGTGCCATTTAGTCCTGGTTATGGGGAAGAGTCGCTATAACATAATTATTTTAATATTTTTTTGTTGATGGGAATTATTAAAGGGTAATCTGATCATTTAATGCCTTTCCTCTCAAATACAATCAACTCAGTCTTTCACTTATTTCATTCCTACCATTTTTGGAGCTAAAAAAATAGATGAAGGACCTAGTAATGAAAACCATTAAATATTATAAAATATTGAAGTTTGTTCTTAATCAACACCTTTCAACAATCAAAATGACTAAATGACACTGGTTAAAAATAAATGGACTAAGTGACATCTAAAGCTTAATCAAATGGACTATTTTGACCCTTTATCCTATATTTTATAAGAAATACAAACTTTATTGCTACCGGAATTTTTGTTTATTTTGTTTAGGTTTTATGACTTTAACAAATAAAACATACTGGGTTTGCCAAGATGTCATGTGGACTTGTATCAATTTCTTAGGTGAAAAGACAGTGATATTTATTCTTGCATCAGCATCTAGTAGTAATTTAAGAATTATATAGATTGTTAATTATTTTTTCGTATCTTTGGGGCATCTGTTATTTCCTAACATGTATTTTCTTCTCTATTTTTGAAAGAAATTTTCATCATTTGGCTCGTTGCAATATGTATAACGAACTTCTTTATAGCTTCCATCATTCTACCCTTTAATGACATGAGAAATTCATTGATTGTTGATTGTAGCATTATGTAGCTTTGAAAATCCAAAAAAGTGCACGACATTACACCGAAGCTGCAATGGATGAGATAAAGGTACTCAAGCAAATAGCAGAGGGAGATCCAGATGATAAGAAGTGTGTTGTAAAGCTTCTGGATCACTTTAAGCATTCAGGACCAAATGGGCAGCATGTATGTATGGTGTTTGAATACCTAGGGGATAATCTTCTTACCCTAATAAAATATGGTGATTACCGGGGGATTCCGCTCAGCATGGTTAAAGAAATATGTTTCAATATATTAGTTGGTTTGGATTACTTGCATCGCCAACTTTCAATTATTCATACTGATTTGAAGCCAGAAAATGTGTTGCTTTGTTCCATGGTTGATCCTTCCAGAGATCCTGGGAAATCAGGTGTTCCTCTCATCCTTCCAACAAGTGAGGATAAAGTTGTATCAGACTCTGGTGTTTCTAAACAGATTAAAAGTGCGAATAGCGACCTTACCAAGAACCAGAAAAAGAAGATTCGGAAAAAAGCTAAGAAGGTAGTTCAGGATTGTGTTGAAAAGGAAACTTTTGAGGACACTGAAGCAGGAGAACACGGCTCAGAAGATTCCCTGCATGGTTCCAAATCAATTGGAGATAATGTTGAAGAACAAACAAAAAGTAATGACTTAAAAGAAGATGTAACAATGGGTGAAGAAAGGAAGGGCAATCATCAAGGAAATAAGGTTCATAGAAGAGGAAGCCCTTCAACAAGGCAGAAGCTGCTACAGTCCGTTGATCTTAAATGCAAATTGGTTGATTTTGGAAACGCCTGTTGGACGTATAAAAAATTTACAGATGACATTCAGACACGGCAATATAGATGTCCAGAGGTCATTCTTGGATCTAAATACTCAACTCCTGCAGATCTGTGGTCCTTTGCTTGCATCTGTTTTGAGCTGGCTGCTGGTGATGTTCTATTTGATCCTCACAGTGGTGAAAACTATGAAAGGGATGAGGTATGCCCAATTGTGTTTTATGTTTGATTGATTTGATAATGCGAGCTTTCTGTTGTAGTTCAATGCAATTAGAGGATGTCCTTGCTGCTTCCCCCTCCCCTTAATAGACTGCCCTAGGCTAGGTGTCATTCATGATAAGATTTCTGCTTTTGTGGTTGTATCCGAGAAATGCAAAATAATGTGTTAATATCTGCCTTCGCCAGACTTGTTTTCATTCTGGAGGGGTCATTGGTCTCTTTCAAAGGACAGATCTGATTACCATTTTTTTCTTCAACTCCATCGATTTAAATATTATTCAACTTTTCAGGACCACTTGGCTTTGATGATGGAGCTTCTTGGAGTGATGCCACGTAAGGTAAGCTTACACACACCTAGAGTATAGAACCTAAATGCTTATGTTGCTACTTGCTACTTTGAAAAAAGGAAATTTCAGTATGTTAGTCACGTGGCTAAATGCTGTAGAGACCGACTATTAAAATCATTATTTGTTATAATTTCCTCAGATTGCACTAGGTGGACGCTATTCTCGAGACTTTTTCAATAGAAATGGGGATTTGAGGCACATCCGTCGGTTGCGTTTCTGGCCTCTTAATAAGGTGCTAATGGAGAAGTATAGTATCAGTGAACAAGATGCAAATGACTTGTCCGACTTCCTTCTTCCCATACTTGATTTTGTCCCTGATAAAAGGCCAACAGCTGCAGATTGCCTCATGCATCCATGGATCAATGCAGGTCCTAGGCTTCTTGAGCCTTCAGTGGCTTGTATCCCAGATCAGACTATTGGTGAGAGCACATCTGATAAAAAGAGGAAGGAAAAAGATGAGAGGGAAGCAATGGAAGTTGGGATGGGGAACATAGCCATAGATCCAGCTTCAAAACCCGTAAAAGAATCTCAACCTGTACTAAATTCTGCCCAATAAATCAGAAAACTATGTATTTTGTTGCACGTTATTTCTAGCAATTTGTTCTATTCTTCATACTACAGCTTCCCAAGCTGCTATTTGCATTCTTTTGTTGTAATGTTGGTCATCAACTTGTGAATACACGATGAGTTGTGGCCCTCGTGTGCACTTAAGTGGGCAGGACCATATTTTACAAGTAGCTATAATTCTATCGTGTGTTGTTCAACTTTGGAAGAAAATTTTCTGCAGCATGGTCAAATTGGTGGATACGTATTGAGCATCTGCATTAACAATTGACTATCATGTCAATATTTCTAAGAAGGTTTTGTTTTATTGTATGAAGGTTTTTTACTTTTTTTAAACCGTACGCTTATATGTTATCTGTAACCTAGCTTATTTGTTTTTTTTTTCTTTCCCCGATATTCCGATTCTCTGAACTCGCTGTTGTATATTCTCCAACGAGTCTCTCTTTTGCATGGGCTTTGTGCGTGTGAATAAAGACGGCTTGACTTGGCATACCTTTTCATTTAGTGTTACTTATGGTTTGTTGGTGTTATTTAACATACGTGAAGTATCCATATGCATTAATTGATTTTCACATGTTCTAGGCGAAATTCCTTAATAGATCTTATTTGGTTTACTTGTTACCAAGCTTGGAATATAACTTGTTAGGTATTTTAGTTGCAAGTGTCATATAAATATTTTATCTTTAACAAAAATGTAATTTGTATATGTAATTATTAAGTGGGATAACACTAATAAGTTACATTTATACAAAAAATTATAGAAATTTATTTTGTAAAGTAATAGATTTCTATTATCCTACTGAATAAATAGGTAATTAAATTGCATTTTTATTAAAGGTATCATATTTGAATTTTTTTTTTCATTCTTATTATATAAAAAATGTTTATTTTGATTCATATTATCAAGAGTAATTGTCAAAATAATAGAACAATGGTAGTTCTATTTAACAAAAAGTACATTAATAGTCTTTTTTTAAAAACATAATATGTAAAATAATAATTTTTTTTTATAAAAATATTTATTATTTTATGTATTCTGTCATCTATTTTTTGTCTTTTTCATACCACTAGCAATTATCATCAACCTACACTCATAACACTTTATTATTTCTTTTTTCAATTTATTAACTTTCACTATTTATATAAGCACAATCCAAAGTATCTTTTTTTCTTTATCAAAAATATAATTAAACAATTATAACTCATTTAAAGTATCAATTTATGTCATTGATTGCAACTATTCCTACCTCATTTCCTTTAATCTCACATATTTCGTTCTTTCTGACCAACTTATATTCGATAAAACATAAAGCTAGTGGTTTTGATATAAAAAAATGTGGTTGAAAAATGATAAAAGAGTAAAAAAAAATGAAAAAAATAAGACATGAAATGATAATTCAAATGAATTAATAATGATTTAACTTTAATTTTAATAAAAATTGAGCTAGAATTCAAATTAGTAACTTTTGTTTAATAAGATAATATTAAAGTACCTTAACCCAAATAACTGTTTTAGTCTTGCAATTGGGTCAACTCGAATGCCACCCTAGTGAAATTTGCAGTTCTATTTAGAGAAATTCATTTGCCCTTAAGAGGGATTTGTTCCAAGAAGATAAAAATAATGCAAACTCACAATATATGCTAGGAATTAAAATAATTTTAGATTTGAGTCATGCATAATTCACGATATATAGTTTTTATCTCATGTAATATAATTTTGTTACACCGCCTGTGATTTAGCTAAAAATACATGTTGTGAAATAGCATTTATCATGCTAGATTGTAAATTTCTTGTAATCTCAATTCTATATAAACTTATATAAGATGATTTCCATAAAAAAAACCAATACTAAAAAATATATGTATATACTCTAATTCCAATTGGACAATGTAAATATTTTATTTCAATAATTTTTCTTTTAATATCCTCGTACACGTGGGTGGAGTTCAGTTCAGAATCAAGTATAAATTAAAATAAGGCTCACACTTGTCCCCAAACGCCAAAACCTAAGGAATAATATTCAATTTGACCTTAATATCACTTAAATCGTCCTCGTATAATCACACGGGTTCATACCGCTCGCCCACAACATGCATTTTATGTCACTTGTGATGCTTGAAACTCAGTTTTTAAGCTCCTCATGGGCAAGCTTGGAGCTCCTTGTCCTGAATTTAGTATCAACTGCAAAAAGGACATGCATTATGTTTCCAAAGTTGATAATACATAGTGTTTATCTTGACTGGACAAGTTTGCATAATGAATTCAGCCCTCGTTACAAATAAACTTTGTACTTTCCATGAAAAAAAATGACAAGTTCCCACCAATTATCATCGACCAATAAGAGCTTTTCTCCACTAATGGACTGCCCTCTAGGAACAATACCCTTTTGTTACAAAATATAATTCAGACTATTTTCTAATGAATTTATTTATTTATTTAATAAGCTGAAAAATGTCTACCTGAAGAATCCAGTTGTCAAAACTCAAAAAGTATGTCTTTTAAAGAAGACTAGAAGAGATTGTATTCATTATTCGAGTATCTTTTAGTTCAACAAAAACTAGACATTTTTTTCTCCAAGAATCCCTAATTTCTCAAAGTGATTGTCATGTTGTAATTAGTTAGTTAAATACATACCATTATTTCCGTTTTCTTCTCCATAGATATTCCCTTTCACCATAATCATAACATTTTTGATACAGTAAAACATTTAAGCGTATTACGAACCTTTTTTTATATTTTAGTTCAACTTGTTTTTTTTTTCCTTTTTCTCTTAATTTTTTGTAACATTTATACTATTTAACCCAATATTGTATTCACATAACCCAATAATGTACAAATCATAACAACAATTTTAAAATCTTTTGGGTAAAAAAAACTTATATACTGTAATATCTCCAGTTGATAATGATGCACTTAGAAGAGCTATAAATGAGACAGCTTTGCAAAATGGAGTCAAACTTAGATTAACTATTCTATATAAACTTTCATGGCTGATTGTGGAATATTCAGATACTAATAATAAAACAATATTGCTGCTAGCAATGGTTCTGAAAGGAGTAATCTTTACCTATTAAGAATGTAAGTTAAAGAATTTTCCTTCTCCTGAGGTATGAATATGTGAGGAAGAATGCCACAACAGCACCAACAACAATCCCAGCCGTTGTTAGCCAAAACGCAAACTGCATCAAGTAACAAGTTAAGTGTACCATGATACATAGTACTTGGGGAAAATGAGACTGCAACAAGTTAGTTTAAACTTTCATAGTAAAGTACCGTGTGTTCTTCAAGATAGGATCTCAAGTTCATGCCAAATATACCTGCACAATAAGAAAACCAATTCAAAGCTTGAGATGTACTTCATTCAGGGAGTTTTCACAGCCAAAAGGGACGAAAAAAAACACCACCAAATTTTTTCTAGTTTATAGACATCCACTTTAGCATTGGTATGTTATGTTATGCACTATCTGCACTGCTGATGTTTAATAGCTTCCTAAATCGAAGAAACATTGATTCTTATAACCAACTTTCTTAGTATTGAGGAAAAAAAATTTGTGGGATGTAGGCCAATTATTATAACCATTTAATATTCAAAAAAGATCATGATAAACCAAAATTTCATTCAGAAAATTATGAATTGCACTTGGCGATTTATGGTTGTATTACAAGAACTGGGATAATTCTAATAAACCTGCATAGAAAAGATAACAAAAACCTTCTCCTGGTCGACAAAAAACATGGCTAGTTCTTGATTGGTAACAAGATGTTTATATGACAAATACAATGTAATCCACACCCTTACATTAAAATTGTACTATGTAACAACACTTGTAATAAATCTTATATGGCTTAAATTGTCAGAAGTTGTTGGATAACAATTCTCCTAAAAGCTTAAACGGTAGTAGGTGAACCAGTTATACTTTTATACATTTATCACTCCCCATAACTATTAGTTCTATGCACCATGCACGCCAAACACTTACAATTTAATGATTGAGGTTACTAGGTTTTGAACCAAGACCTCAAACTCAGATACCATGTTAGACGTTATTGATCACCAACTATTCCAAAAGCTTAAGAACCATGTTAAGAAAAAACCATATTATTGAGCATTTAAATGTGATCTGATGATGTTTAAGAATGTTAGACGTTATTGATCACCAACTATTCCAAAAGCTTAAGAACCATGTTAAGAAAAAACCATATTATTGGGCATTTAAATGTGATCTCTGATGATGTTTAAGAAAAAACCATATGATTGGGCATTTAAATGTGATCTCTGATGATGTTTAAGAAAAAACCTGCAACTAGTGCACCAACTGCCACACAGAATGTCCCAACCTGGAGGAGCAATTCAAATCTGCTAAGCTCAAGCCTCCGAGAACTGATAAATCAAGGGAAACTCGTCATTGGGAAAATTAACATGTACATATTATCAATCCAATCAATTATATCAAACTTGAATTGGAAGCCTAGGAAAATGTGATAAAAGTATCAGTTAAATGGCACATTGTGATTATTAAAATATGGAATACCACATCTGCAGCATCCCTATTGTTTTTGAGTTGATTACAAGTATACAACCAATATTCTCTTGGTGGAAGGATACATATCACCATATGATTGGTTAATTTTCACTATCATTTCAATAACTCATTAAAATAAACTAAAATCTACACATATGAGGTAATTTAATGGATACATATCACTATATGATTGGCTAATTTTTTCTATCATCATGAACCCATTGACACTACATGTCTAAGGTAGGACTTCCGTCTTTAATTAATGAGTAATTGTGTTTTCTGTTTTATTTCAATTTGAAACTTTTGGGGTAAAGTCCAAACAATTTAGAATGGCCCTTCTCTTTCAAATGTAATTTGACATGTTTTGAGGCTCAAGACATTAATATAGGTCTTCTAGGTGTAAGTTAACATTATTTTAGACCTCAACATTTTGTAGAAATCTCGCCCAACTCAGACCCATAGAAGCCTACATCAAAGTCAAATCCAATCAATCAATCTAACCCAAGCCAAATACAAATAGTATATTTAGCTAGTTTTAGACTGGACAACATTTTTAAAAACAAAACAAATTTTGTTTGCATTAGATTACATGCAACATATTTTGGAAAAATGCCCATCCTTATTCTCGTGTGTTCAGTAATTAAGATGTGAGTAAGACCTCAGATGAAGCTATAGAAATTAGTAAATGGGTTATTGAAATGATATAAAATGACCAAGTCAAACATCCAGACCTCAAATTGACAGCAATAGAATCTTCCATTTCCTTTGCAGAATCAAGGAGCCTTTCAGCCTGACCATGACAAGATTCGCATCTGCACATGCAATATGAAGACAAAATCAACTTCCATAGAGACGTTTTTCCCTCTGCCACTCAATTGCCATGTCAAGATAACATCTCAAACTGACAAAAGAATCTGAAAATATGGATACGTCAAAGCTTATATGTAGATTTTCTGTGGATGTTTTGATAGAAAAATTGGAGGTTCCCCAAGAAATAAGTGGTGGAGAAGGATAATGCATAAACACCACCTTTTTTTCTCATGAGAAATATACCATGTCCACGAGCAAAACTATATTATTGAACATAAATATGCCAATTTAAATTCTTAACTTCCAACAGCAGAAGCCATAAATTCTGGAAACGTGCTTAAAACATAAGACAAAGAGGTAAAAAACAGCAAATGTCTGAGTCACACTGTTATACAAAATCTATAGTCATCAGGAAACAAGGATTCCAAAGGTCATGATAGATTCAAAGAGTATAATATCCTACATCAAACTATGCATTTACTTTATTTATCCAGCGAAACTAACCTTTGCAAGTAATTTTCCAGTAGCATCTCAATTTCTTCTTCTTCTTCTGCACAGAACAAATAATACCAAAGATAATCAGTTACATGCATATTTAA
Organism: Hippophae tibetana; assembly: GCA_037013495.1. Lineage (NCBI taxonomy): Eukaryota > Viridiplantae > Streptophyta > Magnoliopsida > Rosales > Elaeagnaceae > Hippophae > Hippophae tibetana. The sequence continues at coordinate 10,698,195 of CM072809.1, read as the reverse complement.
GACAATTAATTCTATTCTAAATTATCATAATACAGTCAGGACTTACCCTCAGCAATCTGCTTCTCTGAGGGCACAGAACACTCCACATAATCATTTTCCTTTTTAAGTGTGCAATTTCGGCCAATAATACACATTCTTCGTATCTCATGCGGGTCTTCTAGAAGATCAAGCAACATTTGTCTCATAGCCCCAGCCCTTGAACCCAGTTCAACCTTCCATTAACAAACAAATAGTTCATTAAAAAATAGGCTTTCAATATAACTGAAGACAGTTTAATCATTCAGAGCAGTCCTTATGGTACCAAGGTTTGCTTGCTTATACGAAGTTGCTCCAACACATCAGCAGTTAATCGGTTCGGCAAAACTTCAAGTAGTACTTGTACCTGAAGAGACGGGGAAGACTAATCATATTTATGCAGCATATATAAACAAGTAATAAATAACTTGTCTTATAGTTTCATCTAATAAAATATCAAAAAAAGAAAGTTCTTTAAATCATTGTGGAATAAATTGGAGATATATACATTGATAGAAATTAACAGTTAGCAAGATAAAAAAGGGCAAGACATAAACACATCTCCAAAATAATCTCATCATCTAAAATTGCATATGTAAAATGGATTGTCCCATTTAATGTGCCTAATGAGTTCATGGGTTAAACTTGTCACATTCCATTTAAATCTTATCGCATCGCATCTCATTTAAAGTTGTCCTTTATGAACTCATGATCATTATAGATAATCATGCTTCTTTTTACTATTATCTTTGTAATTGTACTTGTCCCATTTAGGCCCATATGAGACAAATAAGATATCCAATAATGTACCATCTTATTATTATCCCAATCCACCAAAAAATAAGCGAGATAAGAAGAGATAAATTCTCAAAATTCATGGGTTATCATAGGCTAATGGGACATCCCATTCCAATTAACACCTCCATCTGAAATCATGTATTTCTTTCCCATCCTTGAGGCCGTACCCAGTGCAGCATTATGTATATTACTTCCTATTCCCATTTTCAAGTACTCGAAATATCTCTAATTAGGCTTTTCTGAAAGAGAACAGCAACAGGATATGTTATTATCTATGAAATGATTGACACACGGAATCATTTCTTATTAATTTTAGGTATAAGGATGAAATATGGTTTCACAAAATTCTCAAAGGAAAACGATGCCAGAAAAACAAAATTACTCACTATGCTCCATACTCACACGAGGTTCAACATCTATCAGTCTCTGCTCTAACCGCTGTATTCTTGAAAGTAATGCTGCCTCTACAACCTGAAAATTCCATGATTGCCCCAAAGGATACCATTAGTGATCCTACAAACATAGTATAAATGAAAAACATGATGAAAATGATAAATCGGTGAGGGGATATGCATTATCTTAAGGAATTAGTAATATCAAGACACAAATTCTTTAAAAGTTATATCCCCACATCTCAGCATTCTATCCTCCAACCCAACTGCTATTATTACTCCCTTGTGTAACCAATAATAAATTATTATTTTTAATTTCCCATCCTCCTTTCTTGGTTTTAGCAGAGACAAAGGATATTTATAAACTATTGCCTGCCTCCAAGTGCACATTATATTATCTCTACTCAAATTTACGATAGAGAGAGAGAACGCACCGGACAACCACACTTCATAACTCACATATGATGAGAATATAAAAGCGTTATAGTTTGTAATATTAAACATACCTCAAGTTCAAATGGCATCGATGGTCCTCCATTCATGTTTTTAGGGTTAAGTCGAGGTAGCAATGCTTCAATAAAGGCTTTCCCTCCTTTCCTAATAATATTTAAAGAGGAAACAATATTCTAATATTAGTTTCTCTGAACTGCATTCAATAAACATTGAAAACGAAACAGTAATCACTCATGTCTAGAAGTCAGAAGATAAGTTTACCGGTTGTAGTCAAATATAAGGACACGTTCTTGCATTGCTATAGCTCGTAATGAGCCCAGATTTAAAAGAATAGCATACTCCCGAACCTGTCAGTTCCAAATCATAATTATGATACGAAAATCACCAAAAATTAATAAAGCAGAAGGCTAGACTTAAAAAATCTCTCCTGGATGATACTAATAGTAAAATATTGTCAAAAGGTCAGATCCAAACAGAAAAATTATATGCAAAGCAAAGAGTCAAAGAGTACCCATGAAATATACATATTTTCTTTGTGCACTGTATGTCAACCAGGTGCTTAGATATCAGTTAATAAAAGTGCTACATATTTTCACTGTGGAATGGCAGATACAAATCCAGGCCGCTTCCAATCTATCCAAATTAAGATACGAAATACAATGGTAACAAGTAGAGTATAAATATTTATCATCTCATGCCTTGCATGCACATATATAGTTAATATTAATCTCATCCAGTATGTTTGCAAATGATTGTATGGTGGAAAAGACAAATGACACATCAGAATTCCCGAATAACCTAAAAAGGGGTAAACACCCTGCAAATAGTAACAAAGGGAATACTGCAGATACTTATAAAAATAGTACACAAGCAAAAGTCTAACTAATATAGAAACGGGGAATACCAGTAAAGATGGCATGGAGTTGGTTAAGAACAGTGATGGGTCCACGCTCCGAATATCACGCGGGCGAAGTCCTACCATTTGAAGAGGGGGGGAAAAAGGGAAAAGAAAAGGGGGTAAACGCACCATTTGTAGGAGAGAGAAATGAAGACTTACAGAAGATCAGTCATTAAAGCAATTGTAATCAACTTATTACACTTATCATACAGGAAAACCTTGAAGCAATCAAAATTAAATATGAGAATCCAAACATCTGTAATCATTCTTATAATCAATATAAAAGGAATTCTTAAAGCCAACACGAATTAAAGCCAGAACAGAAATTTGTGGTCTAAGAAATAAAAATGAGTCATATGTACTGAAAGAAATTTTCCCTTACCACTTGATTTGAGCAACTGACGTCTGTTAATTTTCCGAGTAGACACATTCCCATCTGGGATCACTTCTACCACCTGACATTGAAAATCGAAATCGAAATCAAAACCAAAACCAATAGAAAAATGAAGACTTTTCATACTAATAGAACTTGCTAACACGACTTTTTGACTATTAAGATTCTTCATAAAATAAAATAAGGTTCACTTGATATTTACATTCCCAAACATGCCAGTAACTAATTATTCAATTCCTCCTAAAACACACCTCGTATACTGGTTCACGGATACCAAGAGACGATGAATCACTAGAGAAAGACGACGTCGTAACACTAAGAGTACCACTACCATTATCACCGTTAGAGATAGCCGTCTTCGTTGTTTGGTGCTGTAGGTTTACAACAAGGTCTTCGTTATCGTCGACTCTGACATCATCACCCTCTTCTGTTAGGGTTTCCGACTCACTCAATCGGTTCTCTTCGGTGGCCGATCGGAAGCACTTAGTCCTCCGAGAAAACTTCACGGCAATAAGAGGAGCATATACCAAAGTCTCGTTCTTTTGTAAAGCGAACAACGTAGAAGAAGGCCGTGGTGGTGATGACAAATAGAGAATATGAGGAACTGACAAATTTGAAGATTGATGAAGTGGAAATTGAAGTAATCGTGACAATGAATGAATCAGTGCCATTGTTGAAGCTGAGAGCTTGGTTCATGTAGATGTGAAGTAGTTGAATAAGGTTGGTTGGTTTTGGGTGTTAAGCTGATCTCTGCTGCAGTGTGTAACGAACATGAAGGAAATGGATCGATTATTTATTGTGGATAATACTTTAAATTTAACATAAAATTAATTAAATACTCGTCGGTTTTATCATAAACTGTTTTTAATGTTTCTTAATTTTATTTTTCTTTATTTGTGGCTCAGCCTTTTCTCTATTTTTTTTATAATAGAAAAAGATGAAGTCAGCGGGCTACACGTGGTACTGCTAGTAAGTTGGACACCTGGCTTAAGATGCATGGTTTAATAAAATTTATTGCATTTATTATATATTTAATTGGATAATAGCATAACATCTTTACCATTCACAAATTTATAATTTTTAATATTAATATGTAATAAAATATGAATGATATTTATAGATATATATTAATAACATTCTTAAAAAATAAACATGATTTAATCTTATAAAAGTTATATCAAATTATTTAAATCTATGAACTGAATGATACAATGTCAAAATAGATGTTTCATTCTACTTAATTTTTTTATATACATTAGGTTATAAGTGTTTTATTATTTCTTAAAATAATTTAATTTAAACTGGATAAATCAATTTAATCTCTTAATTTATAAAAATAAAATATTTTAGTGTGAAAAATATAATTTTAAATAATTGTGGGATTAAAGTGTTTATTTATTTATATATATTAATTATGATATTAAAGTAATCATTTATGTATATATATATAAAGGTAAAATATATATTAATAACATGACTTAACGAGCCATGTTCTTCAAAGAATGGGTCATTTTTGTGTTTTCTTCCCTTCAAAACCCATAAGGTTAGATGTTAGTAATTTATTAATAGAATCTTAAGTAAGACTCTTTCGTTGTTCGAAGTTGTGAGCCTACTTAAATAACTTTCACTTAGTCTACAAAAAGAGTGTTATAATAAGCTTCCTTTTTATATATAAAATTATTATAATTTAAAAAAATTATAGTTACAAAAATAAAATTAAAAATTAAAAAAATTGTTATTTATTATTATAAAGTTACTTTTTGTAAAAATAAAAATAATTTATTATATAATTTAAATATTATTTTTAAAATAATTATAAAAATTTTAAGATGAGTTTATATTAATTGTTTTATATTAATTGTGGCGTAGTAATTATAATAACGATACGAATGATGTTATAGGTTTGAAATATGGGATTTGCAATTTGTTTTTTTTTTAAGTTGGAAAATAAAAACTATCTAACCTCACAGATGCAAGCATTAATTCTTTACAATTGGATACGCAATTCATGTTAACAAATTGGTAAGTATATTATATATATAAAAACAATTCATAAATTTAATGATTTATCATTCATATTTACTATATTTTAATTATAAGTTAAAATCATATAAAAATATTATTTGATATAATTATTTTATTTTAGGTTTCACAACTATCTTTAAATTAGGTCATTTATATTGTTTAGTTTTTTAGATTATATGTAGTATTATTTAATCCTATTAATTTTATAAAAATATCAAATTAAAGATAAATTATATTATTTTAATAATTTTTTTATTTAAAATATTATTATTTTTTATTAATTAATTAAAATATGATTAAAACATGAATATTTAATAGTAATAAAGGTAAAATTTAATATGAAATAGTTTAAGCAAAAATAAATAATAAAGAAATTTAAATAAAAATTTATTTAAATACATATTTAATTTTAAAAAATAATTAATAATTAATAAATATTAAATATTAAAAAATAAATATTTTTTAATGACTCATGTTTTAATAACATTTAATCACGTTACAAACAAATAATAATATTTTAACAAAATCTTAAAATGATATAATTTATCTTTGATTAACTATTTTTACAAAATTAATGAACTAAAAAATACATTTTTTTATCCAAGTAACTAATTGTACCAGTAACTTATATAATAAACTTTTGTGATATTTTTATTTTTATTTTAATTAATATATAATTTATTGGATTAAATTTGTATATATCATATAAATACATATAATTCATATTAATATTTATTTAATAATAATATTATTTTTTAAATTATATAATTTTTATACGTATGATGTATGCTTAAATAAATGTGATATTAAATAGTAAATTTTAATTTTAATTTATGTGCTATCGGATTATGATTGTAGTAGAAGATTTATGGTGAGTAATGATTTTAAAAAATTGAATTTTTTAGGTGGTAAATTAAAAAATATTTAAAATATATAATTCAATTCAATCATTATTTAACATTGACTTGATTAATTTAGTTATGTTTTTAATATAAATTTGAACAAATTCATAATATATAAACTCTTATTATTAAATTATAAATTATTATATATCACAAATTTACCACCGTTATAAGGGAGATATTAAAATTTTATCGACTAAAACCAAAACTTTATCTTCAGTTAATTCAAAGGTAAATTGTATCGTGTTATTTTATGGAAGATAATTTGTAATAATCTAACACTATTCATGTACGGATTTCTTCCAAAATTAATTAAGATTCGTGTGATAAAATACATATTTTTTAAAAAAATGCTAATAACATATAAAATTATAGATTTAAATATCTTATAAAAAAATTATTCATTCAGTTTTCAAAATAATAACAACATATTACACTGTATAGAAATAATAACAACATATTACACTATATAAATACTATAATTTTAATTTAAGTAATTAACATTTTTTCCTTTTATAACTATTAAGATTAGTTAGTGACCAACATTTTTTTTATCTATACCAATAAGTTGATGTATTTATCTATATATTATACTTCATATAAAAACTTAAATTGCAATTTATAACTTATTGGATGAAACGATCTACATTTTTTTTCACCAATGATGATTATTTTTCTTAATTATTATACATCAATTAAATAATAAATTATTAATAGTAAAAATATTAACATTTATTGATACTAAAATTGTTTATTTTTTTATGATCCCAACTAATATAAAATATTATCATTTTTTTGTGTAATTATTTTATCAATTAAATAATATGAATTGAGTTTAAAATATTAAAAATTATCTAAAGTATAATTATTTAATTAATTTTATATAATTTTAATTAACATAAATAATTATCATTTTTTAATTAGTTACCTTAAGTCATATTTTTATCGATTAAATAGTAAAAATTAATTAACAAATTATTAGTAGTTAAAATATTGATAATTTTTTAGATTACAATTAATTATCTTTTTTATACAATTTTATTTATCTTAAATAACATAAAAATTATATTTTTTGAGTTAATTATCTTAAGATTTATTTTTATCAATTAAATAATAAATTATTAGTATTTAAATATTAATAATTATTTATATTAAAATTATTTATCTTAAATAATATGAAAAATTATTATTTCTCTCGTTAATTATATTAAATCTTATTTTTTATTATCCGTTGAGTAATAAATTATAAGAATATTAGTTATCTTTTTTTACAAGATTATTATCTAAGTAATATAAAAAATTGTTTTTTGGTTAATTATTATAATTCTTATTTTTTAACAATTAAATAATATAAATTACATAGTAAATTATCAATTGTCTAACATAAATAATATTAATTTTTTTAATTAATTATCTTAATATTTATTTTTTATAAATTAAATAATAAATTATTAATAATTAAAATATTAATAATATATTCATTTATTATCTTAAAATATCTTATATTTATTAATAATTCTAAAAGAAGGAAAACACTTTTTTTCCTTAAACTAGTACTATTTATCCCAAAATAAAATAAGGTACTTTGAATTTATGTTTTATCAAATTTTAATTTAATATTATAATAAAAAATATATAAATTAGTTAAACATTAACTATATTTGAAAATTTTATGAAAGTGAAAAAAATTAATATGTGATATTTAGAAGAGTTATTTAAAATAATTTATTCTAAAAATTAATTATATATTGGTTTTACATATTTTTCAAGTGTTATTTCATATTAATTAAGTAAAAGAAAATTTTATTTTATACTTTACACATGCAAAGCACCTTCTTGTCTGCTAGTAAATATTAAAAAGAATATAATCACTTAATAAATTAATTATAATAAGATGTTTTTACTTCTGATTAACATAATTGGAGCGGCTTAATATAGAGAAAAAAATATTATCCCACAATAAATATGATTTCTATCATGCTGTCGAAGGAGAAAGAAAGTAAAAAGCCCATGGTAATAAGTTTATGGAAATCCAAGAGGTTGAGAATTAATTTTTTGTTAATTTTTAAAGGTTAACAATAATTTTTAATGTTTTTGTTTTTGAAAAAAGTAAGGACGAATGGCATTTGTTATTTTTTAATAAATTTTATCATTAAAATTAATAATAAAATATTTATTATGAATATTAAAAATTATTAACTAATTTTTTTATAAAAAATTATGTAACATATTTTATAAATTAAAATACTAAATATCACATTTTACACACTTAAAAAACTCACAACTTTTTTTTCTATTTTTTTATTGAACTTTTAGGATAGTGGTTTAAGTCTTCATTGTTTAATTTTTTTAAAAATAATATTTAATATGATTTAAAATTATAAAAAAATATATTTTTTTATCAAATTTTCGTGAGTGGTTATTATTTTAATCAAAAATATTTAAATTAAGTCATTAATTTAGAAATTTGTCTAGTTTCTAGAATTCAAGAAACGTGTTTGGAGCTAGGTGAGTAGTAACATTTAGTGAGCAATACTTGGTATGACTATTGAGTATAGCAATAAGCATAGCTGGTGGTTCCTCGAGCATAGAAGAAGAAGCTTATGGCAGTTGATGCAGAACACGCCCATTTCGAGGAGGAAGAAGAAGAATATCACAATGGACCATCTCATCATCCTTCTGCTCCATCCGATGCGGTACAAATCATCTGCACTACGTTTCACATTAATTTTTCGATGCAAACCCTAACTAGTAACTAGACCACTATTTAATACGGATTTGGGTTTCAATTTGGTTCAAGTTCAATGATCATTGCACCTGTAGTTGTTTCAAAACATAAAAATTGATGAGTAGGAGTCCAATTAAATGAGTTATGATAAGAATTGATTATATTTAATGTTCAGCTTGGCTATAACATTCTAACGAGTCTTTTTTCTCTCCACTTTATTTATTTTATTTTATTTTTGTGTGCCTTATTTGTGCTCAGCTTAATAACTAAAACAATTTTGTTCCTTTCCGTGATTTCATTTTTCTGTTTCATTTATTGTGAATCAATGGCACTTTCCCTTCCTATCAGACAAGGGATGGGGGGTACGAGTTGCATTCTTTATTAGAAAAGGTGATATTTTTCTTTTCAGGACAACAGGTTTTTGAGTTCTGTTATAGATTGTGATTGTAGCTTTCATTTATTCATACTGTCTCCCCAAGAAAAGGGGTACAGTGGATTTTGGTAGAAGTTTTTGTTTTGATGGTAAAGAAATTAATGTGTGATCAGCTACCTTCTTAATTACTTTATTTCTTCTGATTGAGTGAAGGAAAATATGCTGATGACCTGGGTGCATCGCACAAATTTTCTATTAATGTTTGATTGTGCTGAATTGTTGACATCTTATTGCAGTTATTTGACATATCGACCACGGTGGATCCTAGTTACATAATCTCCCTGATTCGAAAACTCTTGCCAGCAACTGTCAAGTCACCTAATCAAACCGAAGATGCACCTGCTCCTGAATCAAATTTTATTAGCTTTAGCGAAATTGAGACCTCAATCTCTAAGGATAATGGTTTGCATAGATTTGAAAATGCATCTGAGAGAATGGGCATTGCTGATGATATTCACAATTCTTCCTTTGGAAAAAAAGAAGGTGAGGATTCATGTAATGTAGTTGACCATCCTAATAATGATCTGGTGGGAGAAGAGGCTTGGGAAGAGTATGGTTGCATTTTATGGGATCTTGCTGCAAGTACTACTCATGCAGAGCTAATGGTACCTGCGAAGTCTCTCTCCCCCACTTTCTTCTAGTTCTTTTAATTTCTTTAGATGTTTCTTGTTGTTTATGATGGAATTGAAACATTCATGATCTAACCTTTGCTTGTGAATTTATTTCTTTCATATGTTGACGATCATTGAATTATTGTTTGAAATAAAAATCCCCATCTATAACTGTATAAGGGCCCAATGGAAATTTGCATATCATTTGGCACATCTATAATTGGGAGTTATTTTAATTTATTCTCTGTGTCTAAACTTTTAATTTTGTTCTTTAATGGTCCATATATATACAGGTTCGGAATCTCTTACTTGAAGTGCTCAAAGCAAATCTTATGGTTTCGCAATCTGTTCGTTCTACAGTAAGTCAATGTTATCTTTGTTAGAAATTTGAACCAAGTTTGTTGCACAAACACCACATTTCATCTTTCCCCAAACGACGGAAAACAGATGTGGTGCAATTTGCAATTTTAAATGCTCAAGCAATTATTCTTGTTACTCTAGGAGATTATTCTCGGCATTATTGGAAACCTTGCCTGCCATGAAACTCCTATGAAGCATATAGTATCTACAAATGGATTGATTGAATTGATCGTGGATCAATTAATTTTAGATGATGCACAATGCCTATGTGAAGTATGCAGGTATTACATGGCTATTGTTATATTTATTTTGTAGCTAAATTCTTTAAAGTTGGTTAATTATAAATGCAACTGATATACATTTTATGCCGTTGTCTCTCTTTTCAATTTACCATCTTTTGGAGTTTATATCACCTGCGCTTTCTGCCCTACCATGTCATATCGTAACCTAAATGGAGAGAAGTTTAAGCCCTCTCTTGTTTTATATATTTTTGTTTTTGTAAAAGTAATTTTAAATATTTTATCAATGTTCAAGAGTAAGATAATTAAACTGAATTTTGTTTCTACACATCCCATGTCATGATCATACATGGGGTTCTAAATGGAAGGACTGATTCTCTAGTCCATAAATTGTTGAAGGAGTTATACCCTATGTTACCTTGACTTATCACTTTGTCTCACCCTACTGGTGTCGACACAACACCGATACCGACACCAGTACAGAACATGTGTCAGGCATGTTCTTATCGAAATGGACTCTGCTGCAACAAGAAGAGTAGAAAGAAAGGAAAGAAATGATGGATGAGGAAAAAGAGTCATCGACTGGTGGAAGAAGAAACGATGGAGTAAGAAGGAGAGCCTGCCGTTTGAGGTAGTAGGAGAAGAGTCTCACAACTTATTGGTTAGAAGAAAGAAGAAGCATTAAATGATAATTAAGGCATCACTTGATATATGTGCTGGGCTTTTTTAACATTATCATAAAAGACTTGAAAACTATATCCATCGGGCTTTAAATAAGCCTATACTAACTTTTCTTTTTTTCTTTTTGCTGAATATTGCTGTATAAATAGGCTGCATTTTATCCAATCACACATTAAAAAATATTAAATGGAAAATAAAATTAATCATCCAATTATATAATTTAATAATTAATTGATACTTGTAAACATCATTTTCTAAATAATATATTTATATATGTTAAATATATTTATTATTGTAATTTTTTGCGTCCAAGTGTCTTCATTTATAAAAATCACAAATAAAAAGAGGATGCTAATTTCAATAATGTTTTTTCCTTAATATAATTTTTTATATCATATTTAATAACGAAACATTAGCTAGAACAACAAAAAATACACATAAAATATATGTAATAGTATATTTAGATACAAACATAAAAAATTCAAAAAATATATGTATGTAATAGTCGTGTTTAAATGTCCATGTCCAAAAATTAGACACTTTATACCTGTGTCCAAGTACCTTAAAATTCTGAGTTTTGTAAGTCCGTCGTTTAGACACATATCCTTATCTAACACCCATATCCGAGTTTGATTAACATAGGTTATACCTAATACGTAGTGCTAGTTCTTTTCAATCCCCGAGGGAATGATAGTGTTGTTGCTCGTTAGCAAAAAGAATATATAATAATCCTCCACTCTATTGCAGGGCTAGATCTCATTTGAGAGATAATATGGTTACTTTTGATAGTTGTCTTTTGTTTACCAACTCTATGTATGTACTAGATTTGTAATAAATTTTATTAATATTATTATTCCGTTTATTAAAAAAATAAAAAATTGTCAGGGTGTGGTATATGTGTCTAATGTCTTAAAATGTTGTGTGCTCTACTTCTCTTACAACTAATATTCTTACACAGGGTGTTAACTTTGGGCCTCCAAAGTAGTGAATGTAGCACTTGGGCTGCAGTGCTGCAGTCTGAACATATTTTATGCCATCTTTTATGGATTGCAGAAAATAGCTTAAATCTTCAACTTATAGAAAAGGTACCAAACACATTGCCTTTTATTGAGAATTTTCTTAAAGCTTAATGCTTATGATATATAACAATATTGCATAGCTTTCTGGTTTATAGAAAAGGTACACATTGTCTTTTACATATATCTTGCTGCATAATTTCTTTTTGTTGGTTGGAATCTCAAATAACCAGTTAATCAAGCTCTGCATTTGGAATCTTAAATAACCAGTTAATCAGCTCTGCATTTTAAACAGACCTTGGAATTGTTGTTAGCAATGATTGAAAGTATGCAAGAGGTTGTGCATATTCTCCTTCCACCTTTGATGAAGATGGGTCTACCAACTTTGTTGGTTAATCTCTTGACTTCTGAGATCAGCACTCTATTAAGTGAAAGAAAACCTGAGAGGTATGGCTTTACAATACTTGTATTAGAGGGCTGTCTGAATCAATCTTTGCATTTATGACAGTTCTTTTTTATCTACTTCGTCTTCTCTCATCCCATCCCTCTTTTTTATGTTTTTATTAACTTCACATTGATTTGTTACAATATTGTTTATCCAGAGACGTCAAATTCTTTGATTAATTCCTTTATTTTCAGATTGGCTGGTATAACTTCACATTGATTTGTTACAATATTGTTTATCCGGAGACGTCAAATTCTTTGATTAATTCCTATATTTTCAGATTGGGTGGTATACATACTCAATGGAATTGTTATTACTTAGGGTCAATTTAAACATGTTCCTCTGAATTCCCCTTCTCGTCATTGTTTGACCTTTTTAGGGAGATGTTTGCAAAACAATAAACAAAAGTCAAGAAATTCAATGATGTTGTAATAAAACGTAACTAATGAATGTAATTTCCTATTTTCTAAATTTGAGTGGTGGTTTTGCAACTTTTGAAAACCTCTGGGTGTTTCTATAGTAATTTTTCTATTTATTTTTAGAGATAAATGCACCCACGGTTCTTTAGTTATGTGTATTCAATTGATTACCATCTGCATTTTCTGAGCATTCAGTTTTGATAATCTTATGTCTTTATAGGGATGGCTTATCCAAAAATGACCAGTTGTAGTATTTTTCATATATTTCTTGAGTGAAGAATTAGCACGTTCCACGGTTTCTTAAACTTTGATACTAGTTCAATAAAAAACTGATCCTAAATAATTCTTTTGTTATGCAGGTTCTCTATCCTTGATTTAATTCTCCGTTCAGTTGAAGCACTATCTGCTATTGATGGCTACTCTGAAGAAATTTCCTCAAACAAAGAGCTTTTTCGACTAGTTTGCACACTGATCAAACTTCCTGATAAAATTGAGGTAGACTCTTAGTTCACTTGAAAGTTGAAACTTAAGCAAAAAATTTATGTTGTGAACTAATTGTGCAATTGTTGATAATGCTGTTTCATATCACTTTGGCCAGCTTCTTGTTTTTTTTTTTTTTGAGGGAAATTACAAAGTTTTTATACTTCCTAAGAAAATTTGAAAACTATGTGCCCTTTTTACTTCCTAAGAAAATCTGTGGATCTTCAAGCCAAATTGATTGTCTAGTTAAATATTATGAAAATTCAACTCCACAATTTAGTATGCTGACTCAATCAACTTTACCTTTTTGGGGGATTAAACAACCTGTTTCAAACAGTTTTACACTGTTTGGAGTAGGTGAAAAATTACAAAGGATGTATTTAAGCTAGGAATGTCAATTGTATCATGTTGTCGGTGTTCATGCTTGTTTTTTCATGTCCAAATTCACTTCTTTTAATATCATCAAAATTTTAAATTATTTGTAGTCAAGCTGTGTATTAATGATAGTAAGAAAAACTAATATGTTTACCAGGGAAAACTAATATGTTTACCAGGGGAAAAAAATAGCTAAAAATTAGGTGTTCGTGTTGTTGTTGTGGCCCAAATTGACACCCGTTAAGCATAGGAAAAATAAAGTTTTTGCTAGAAAATAAATGTGGCTCTCATTATCTTATTTTGGCACAAAAAATAGATTCTACTATATCAACTAATGATGGTAAAGTAAAATTGACTACAAAGTCATCATTTAGTATTTCCTCACAAAATATTTACTCCTTGTAGAAGACATTGGAGTTTACAATCCTAATTGGGTTGAGCAAACAATTTTAAATGAAGAAAAAAAGAGGTATTATCTTGTTTCGTGTAATCATATAAGATTAATACCATGCATTGTTACTTCACCAGGTGCAAAGTTTTATATGAAATTAAATGTCCGTTATGTAGCTATTGACATTTATTTTATCAAAATGCTCCCTCTGTAGGTTGGAAACTCTTCTGTTACTTCTGCAGTTCTCATAGCAAATATTCTGTCTGATTATCCTGATTTAGCTTCGGAGATAGGAAATGGTAATTTGCTTTTCTTATATTGCTTTACATTCTCACGAACACACACAAATTGTCACATATATCATTACACTATCATCAACTAATGACATTTTCAATCCGTCCAGATTTTACTTTCCTACGAGGTCTGCTTGATATATTTCCCTTTGCTTCGGATGATTTAGAAGCACGAAGTGCACTCTGGAACATAATGGAAAGGTTATTACTTCAAGTCCAGGAATGTGAGATGCCTCCATCAGTATTACATGGTTGTGTTTCCGTTTTAGCAGAGAAATCTGATCTAATTGAAGATGATCTCCTTGACCACAAATTAGAAGGCTTAAAAGCAACATCTAGACATAGAGCTGTATCCTTCCTTGTCAGCTTGCATTACTTGATAACATTAATGCTTGTTACCTTTTTTACAGGTACTTATTATTAGATCAAGATCTATGTTTTTGTTTCCCTTTACCTTTGCAACAGCTCAAAAGAATAATCAGTATTTTACATCAGTGGATTGCCTTAAAGGATTTTCCCGATAAGAATGACATGACCGACAGTGATAAGATGAATGATGTAGATACTAGTAAATTGTTGGATTGCTGCAAGAGGCATATGGAGTAAGTTTATACTTCCACGTAGTCCATTATTGATCTTTGTACACATAGAGTTTAAACATTTCTAATGTCTTTCTCAAGTTTGTATTTGCTCCTTCCTTTTGTCCTTCCAAAAGGAGGGAAGGTCATCAGGGTTGAATAAATAAATAAAAACACAAGATTGCTTGCCTGCTAAAGGTGAGATGAAACAGAGCTACAGTTACGATGATCATAGTGGATTATACACTCACTATATGGCGTAAAGGTAATAGTTAAAAGATTTTTACTTTAAATATGATATGTATTTTAGCATTTTTATCTTGTTGGAGTTTTCTTATTTGGTTTTTTAGCAGGATTTCTATTTCTAAGATACCTTACAAATAGATTATGTTCATTGTATGAAGGACATTTGGCTATTTTAATATCATAAATATTATTGGATTCTTTGCCCTCTCTTTTTCTTTTTTTATTCTTTCTTTCTTTCACACTTAATCCTCTTCCTTAAACTTGTTGTAATGTGTTAACAGAACTTCAATTGACAACATGATGGCAATAGAGAAGATGTACCATGTTTCTTTAGGGTTTTGCTTGTCAAACCTCAATTTTGTTAAGGAAACTGCTTTAATACGACGTTTATTCTATGCCATTTTTTTTATTTTTTATTTCATTCTATAAATTATCGCCTGATTTCTCTCTTGATTTTAATAGGTTAGATTGAGTTGTGTTAGACTTTAAAGTCATGCTCTCTAGTATTACTCGTTTGTTAAAGGTTGTGTTGTATCATTTAGTTTGATTAGCATAGTATCATGATCTTAAATTTCAAATAGTGATCGTGCGATACTTAGTACGGTCCGTTGCACTAAGTTTGTCTTCATATTCGAACAAAACACTCCAGAGAGATTAGAAAAAGACTTAGAGATTGAGAGGATTCAAGAGCAAAGTAAGAACTAGAGAAAAAGTTTGTAAAGAATGTCTTGTATTGTTCTAAAGAGAGTATCTTATAATTTTTTAAGATGATTACAAATGAAGACCAATAAGTATATTTATATTGTCATAAAAAGCTTAAGATTATGGTACAAGTTTCTAAATCCTTCTATGTCTAGAATATACAAGAATATCTTACATTGTTCTACTTTTATGTATAATGTGTCACAAGGTTTTAAGACATTCTAGTCAAATCTAGCCAATTTTAGAGTCTTCTAAGAATGTCTAGTTCTTTCATACAAGTTCTAGGATATTCTGAAAGCTTCTAGAGACTTTTACATCTTTCATGAACCATCGAGTACGTTCTATAATATTTTAACTTCTAGCACATGCTAGTATACTCTGGAACATTCTAGAGTCTTCGAGACTTGATTTAAGTTCTATAATATTAATTCTTTTTTGTTCTAAAAGAAAGAAATTTATTAAAATCCTGAAACGCCAAAGTAATAACACACTTGAATTAACAGAAACAAACCAGTTCCAACATAAGCTACCATGAAAGCAGCCCAAGAACCTTGACAAAAATATGCTAGTAATCTCAGAGTAATTATAATTGATAGAGCATAAATCTAACTTTACCCGTGTTATCCTGCTAAGTGAAAACAGAAAAATTAACACTTCAACAGATTAAGCAAACACACAAATTAACACCAAACAAACAAACAGTAGAGAGTTTAAGGAATACACTTAAGTCAAGCCAAATTTAACAGCTAAAAATTGACGTAAACCCCAGAACACTTGCGTAACCAGAAGCCAAAGAGCACGTAAGCAAAATCCATATTTGACCAGCAACAGCAAACAACAAACTATATTGCAAGTTCAGCTATAGTTTGCCGAAGATCAACCTGGGAATTATCAACATCAGCAAGAACCTCCATAGCATTGAGGTCAACATCCATCTGAATGTTGCTCGAGAAAGTTATTGGATATCCTTCTCCTAGGCCTTTTCCCAATCTTAACACCATGAGCCACACCAACCTTACCAGCCTCCTTACCCTTTAGTACCAACAGCAGAATTTTCCCTACCTTTCTTTTTAGCTTCTGGCCTTTCTCCTTTCATGAACACTACCATCACCAAAAGTAAAACAACATTTTTTGTTTAATTTACTATTCTTAATATGTTGAGGAACACACATATTCATATCATAGGCAGCCATTCACCAAATAGTGCATATTTTTCTCCAAAACCAATGCAAGAGTCGTTACCATTCTCACAAAACTTAGTCAAATAAGTGATTTTTCCACAATAATAATAAGATCTAGGTAGATGCTTATATTTAAATTAGAGGAATTAGATGGAATCCAAGCACCAAAAATTAGTTACCTAGATAAATCAAAACTCACACAAACCATAATTGAAAGCATAGTACCACTAATAATGGAGAAATTGTCAATCTCTGCAATGGAACCAATAAAAGTTACAATATGACTCACAATAATCTCCTTCCTCTAATTCATTGGTAAATCATGAATCTAAATCCACATCAGAGTAGTCTCAAAAGACAAATTAGATGGTGACATATTTGAAGCACCCTATTTATTTAAACTAGCTCCTCAAAATAGAAGATAAAAGTTTATATCCACCACCTTTAAAACCAAACCTTTATTCTTCATCAAAGTCTTCCTATGAACTCGAAGCAACACATGCATATTAATTTATCTCTGAGATAAATGTCATCCATCGATTGTAAACTTATACATCCCTTTCCTTTTTCAATCAAATCACCAAAATCTATTGTAAGATCCAAATCATCCTCACAATTTCTCAAAACATACTTCGTTGAATCATAATAATGAAATAATTGAAGACTCTCAGATTAATCAAAACCCTAAGATGAGAAAGATGAGTCAACACTAGAGGTTGGAAATAGAGCAAAAATCTCTCTGGAAAAAATTTCTTTCAATATGATGTAATAATACCTTGATTAATTTTCTTGTTGACACTGAATGGTTCCTTAGTAACTTGATGTTTATTACCATCTATTCCATTCCATATAACATTAATGAACATGTGAACATAAAAACTATAGTTAACACACATTTGGATATGTTTTTGAGACAATGTTAAACCTTTGGTAAATGTTGACTCTACTGACAAACTATTTGTTACAATTCTGAAGAGTAAAACTGTGTCGCATGAATTTTCAAAAGTGTTTACATTTGAACCAGCACAATTATATTAAAATTTTATGAACTCAAGAAGTCATGCTTAACTTCAAAAGTCTCAGACTTTCACTCGGTTCACTTATAGTCTCTGTAAATGATTTCGATTTGAAATTTGAGTAATTTTGGTTGTAAAATAGCATGATACTTGTAATTTATAATTAATGATATCAAATGAGTAGTTTAATTTAACTCAACTCATTTAAAATTGATCCAAATTAAAAAAAAATCACTTAATTTGTGAACTTAAATGAACTAACTTACCTAACTTTATGAGTATCTCGCCAACTCATTCAATAAATTATATTTTTATTAATAATATTTTTTTTATAATTACAAATGTATAAAATGTTATTATGGAGTATCATACTTAAAAAAAATAAAAAAATAAAAACCAATTTTACTTTTTTTATTTTACAAAAGTATAATATTTATATTAATATTTTTGTTTATAAATAAAATTATAAATTTTTTAATTTTATATTTTAGAATAGTAAATGATCTCACTTATATAACCTAATCATCTCAACTCATTTAATAATAAATTTAACTAAACTTGATTCATATATATATATATATATGCGTTAAGCCAACAAAACTCATTTTACACCTCTGTTGTGATTTAATAGCTAGAATAGCATCATCACTGTTCCATGGCAAATTTTCTATTGAGCACAACTAAATCAGTCCACAATTGAGAATATTGATGTTTTCCTATTTGCAGATGGGCTAATTTGTAGAAAATTGTGGGCCAATTTAGTATCACTCTTTTCCATAATCCTGTGTACTCGCCTATTAAATTTCCAAACCATGAAGTAAACAAGCAATAGAGATCCAAAGTCGAAGCCGAATGAAAAATATTTAGCAAAAGGATTTAGGTTAAGTTTTTTTGTTTTTTGAAAAAATCTATGATAAATTAATCCAATGAATCAGTTAAAATTGTAATGCTTAACAACAATGCAATTGTAAAATTATAAAATTATACATTTAAGCAACTATTGTATTTTTATTTAAAACAATAATGACATGTTTGTTACACAATATTAAAAAATTTAAAAATATAATTTTTATACAATTAGATATTTAATCGTGAAATCCAATTATTTCATATAGTATAATTACGTAGAAATTTAATATAATCAAGTGTGTGGTTCTAAACTTTACTAGTAATTATTGTATAGCAAATAAAATGTCATAAAAAATGAAAAATAAAATTGAGAATAATATAATTTTTATTTTTAAAAAAAATATATATATATATATATATATATAAAAAAATCTTATACATGTGGTCTATCTTATATATATAAAATAATTTTTGACACTAAATAAACATTAAAGTATCTATATTATATATACATATTTTATATTTTTGTTAATTTTTTACATCAATAAATATATTTTTTATGAATAGTTAGTTTGTATAATACAATCATTTTTATTAAATTAAAGATGATAATTATATAATTAATATTTATTTAATCAATTCTACATTTTTATATATAAAAAACCATAGTATTTGATGGAAAATTCAGTTTTATTTGTTTTACACAAATAGATACCAATATGTTTATATAGTAAATGCATATTTTATATTTTTTTGTTATTTTTTTATGCCACAAATATCAAAATATCTATGTAATAAATACATTTTTTATATAATGTAATTATTTTTATTACATTAAGAGTAGTAATTCATACAATTAATGATTATCTATTTAATGAATAATCATTAAATGAGTAATCATATGTGTTGTCCTATTATATTTGAGATATGAGTAATTACATGTTAGATTTGTATATATCATCCAATTATATTTGATTTATTTGTTAAATAAATTATAAATCGTATTTATCTTGTGTGTCATTGTTACAAAATATCATATATATTGCTCATAAAATAATAATAATAATTTACATATATTTTTACTAAAGTGATAAATTAATTATTTTTTTATTAACAAAATAATTATTGTTATATATTTACTCTTTATTAAAATAACAAATTAATTAACTATTTATTTAAGAGTATTTTTCAAAACTTTATATAAAATTTCAACATTAATTTTTCATCTTGTTATAATTCATTTTTATTTTTTAACATAAAGAATTTTGAAGCCATAATAATTATTATTGGTCAATTAATACTATTATATATTTATCAAATTTAAATTATTGATCAATATAAATCCAAATCTTGTATATAAAAAAGCGACAGTTTTGGTCAACAAATAAATCGTGCTTCTTTTTAATATTTTTTATTATTATTTACACCAATATATATATATAATAATTATATTTTATTTTATTTTAGTGTTTTTACACTAATAAATATTAAAATATTCATATAATAAATATTTTTTTATGAATAATTATTTTTTATGATAATTTATACCGTTAATTATTACTTATTTAATGAATATTCAATTAATTAATTTATAAATATATAATATTTTTCTTAAATGTAAGTACAAAAAACAAATTTTTATAAATAGTTATTTTATATAATATAATTATTTTTATTAGATTAAGACTAATTACCTGTTTAATGAGTGTTCCATCATTTCACTTATAACCGTATCACATTTTTGTCAAAGTTTTATATAATAAACACAAAATAGTTATTTTATATAATTTAATTGTTTTTATTACATTAAGAGTAACAATTAATACAATTTAATGATTATTCATTTAATGAGTGTTCGATTAGTTCACTTATGACCAGATTATTATTTTTATTGAACTAAATATTAATGTCAAGATTATATCATATCTCATATTAATTTTAAAAAGAAACAATGAGGTACTATAAATTATTTTTAAGTAAAAATGATTATTAAATTCAATAAAATAATATCTATCATTGATGTAGTTTAGATTAATTTATTAAATAGTAAAAATATTAATTAAATAATTTTATATATTGTTAAGTTATATTTGATTTATTTAGTAAATAAAGTTATACATTTATTATACATATCGTGATAAATTATTTATATTTATATTATATATTGATTATATTACTAATTAATATTATAAATTAATTTATTATTTTTATTATAGTGTTTTTACAAATTATTATATAAAACATTTTAACATCATTTTTTCAATTATAATAAAATTAACTTAAAAATTTATATTCAAAAACTTATTTTTTTATTTTATTTTATAAAAAAAAATTGAAATAATATCAATTATTATTCAAAAATTAATATTATTATATATTTATGAAAAATTAATTAAGAAAAAAAATGATTTGATAAATCAATTTAATTATTTTAAATACTTATAAATGTCCATCTCATTCACATGCCAATATTAAATAAATAGGAGCAGTGGGAGCTGGTGAAGAATTGAAAGCCGAAGAAAGTTAACATACTATTCATTTTTTTAAACGTCTCAATCTTGTAGTTATAATTAGTTTCATTTTAAAAGTTTTTTTCTTTCTTTTATAAACATCATAAATTGAAGTTATTGAACAGTTGTTAGCTAAAGATAGGACTCTATTCCGGATAAGACTATTTATTACACTGTTTTAAATTACCAATGTTTAAAACATCACCATAATATTTACCAATTATATTTATAAAGCCAAATTAACTAATATTCATTTTGAATATTTAACTTCATCTAAAATTTAAACGAAGTGATATTCATCTTAATGAAAATATAAATAAAAACTTCATTTTGATGACAATGGTATCTTGATAAAATTAAAATAGATAATCTCATTTAATATAGTATACTTTATCCAAAAAAATTATGTTATTTTTATATATAGTATACTTTGTTAATTTTTGTATTTTTTTAAGCTATATATGTTTTTTTAGATTTTAAAATTCATATATTTTAAATTATAATTATGATTTTAGGTTAAAAAATGTTATTATGGTAACTCATAATTTAAGATTTACATCTACAAAAGATATATATATATATATAAATAAAATAAAATAATATTAATTATTATTTATTTTTAATAAAAAAATGATATATGTATATTATGTTATTAAAAATATTTTTAAATTATTGAATTTTTTGAGTATTAAAAATTTTAAATTTTAAATTAAATTAAGTTATAATTTTATTTTAATTATGTAATTTATTATAGTTTTATAAATATCACAAGTATAAATTTATTTTACTAAAATTAATAAAAAAATTTAACCAAAAATACATCTCCTTGCACACATTACAAACTTTTTTTTTAATTTAAATAATAATTACATAACACACTTGTTTATATCTAAAGAAACAAGCTTGTGTCTTTTTAACTTGCATAAATGTCATTGGAAAAAATTTTGTGATATTAATTTTTCTTAAAATTTAAAAAAATTAATTAAATTAAAATGAACAGTATTACTCTTTTTTTTATTACTTAATTTTTTGTTCCTATAATATCAACTGTAGACATTTATTCCCACGCGTCTGGACTGAGAGAATGATTGCAGGCAAGGTGTTTGAGGAAAAGCGTGAGACAAATTACATCGTTTCCGTTTATTGTAACCCACCTATCATACTTTTGTCTCTCCGTTCTCATTCCTTGGCCGGCCAAAGCCCCGACCTTCTCTTACACCTTTTTTTTCAATGCTTATGACTACTCTTTGTTTCCCACTTCTTTGGCTTCTTCTGTTTGTTTGCTTTTTCAGTTCTGCATTATCATTATATATATATATATATTATTTTAACGTGATTTATGTACCTTCTTTCCTTTGTGGCAAAACAATTCGAAGTATATCTGTATTCCATGTTGATTTTGATTTGGGTGTCGATAGGGGGATCATTGAAATTATGAAAAAGCATTAAGCAATTATTTTGGGAAGTTATAGCTGTAAAGGTCCAAAACACGACCCTCATTTGACTGTTTGTGACTAGGATTCTTCTTACGTCCTGTGGCATCTTTTACTAACTTTTGTATTTCCTTTTCCTTTATTTTTAAACAAAAGGGATCATTTTGACTTGTCCAATTCCAACCTCCACAGAATGAATTTGTTATGGTAGAGAGAGAGAGAGAGGAAAAGGGGGAATAAGATCTTTCCTTGCTAATTCAACCATGGCTCCAGCTGGGAAGGTTTCTGGTTTTCACCGAGAAGGGAATGACTGGTACTCTCTCACCCTTGTAAACACTTTATGAACAGATACCTAAAAACCCATTTCTTAATTTTGTTGTTTGGGATTGCTTTGGGGACTAATTTGAATGATTTCTAAAATTTAGCTTCTTTTCAGCACACGCAGGCTAGTAATTTCAAATTCTAAGCACTGTTAAATTAAATATTCTTTTTAAAGTTGTTTTATAGAATTTTTGTTTAATTGAATGGGTTCCTTGTTTCTCGCTAATTGTGGATGAAGAAGAAAGGAATGATTTTTAACTATGACAATTAGATAAAAGAGTTGGAAGAATTTATAACTTGTGTCAATTTTTATTTCTCTGTAAGGTTCTGCAAAGCGGGATTGCCCAGTGATATTACAGTTACAGTGGAAAGCGTCAACTTCCATTTTCACAAGGTACACAACTGATTAGGTGTTATTTTCCTTTGTCTTCTAAATTACTTCTTGATGTTTCTTTTAATCCTGTCTGCTGTGGTAGACTTGAACGTTCAGCTGCTGTTTATTTTAAAGATATCTTCATATTGTGTCCTATACAACTGAGCTGTTGGGAAATCCAAAACACAGGGTGTTGCATGTTAGAGGCATCAGTTGAGTCTTCATCATCTAAATCTAGGACTGGATTAAATATGATATTTTTATTAGAACTATATCAGTTTTTTGCCCCTTTTGACTTCCATGACTTTGGTCTTTTGCTTAGTATTCTCTTTAAGCCTAGAAAACTTATGCAATTATTTCATTATGTATGTGAATTTCCTTATCTCTTGGAGCCCACTATTGAATAATTATTGTAGTTGCTTACTATCTAGACCACTATTAGACTACTAGCATACAAAAATTCTTATCCTCTTATTCCTTGTGGGATTTTCTCATCTTTTGATTTAGCATTTAATTCTCTTAATTTTGTGACTTTTATTGACTTGATTGTGACAAGTTTCACTATCTTAATAGCTTTAATTTTTTTAATTGATAGAAGTTAATTTCCCTATCTTGGTTTTGTAGGTTTGTTGTGCATATTATTAGTATGCCCTTGTATCATATATTTTCAGCATCTTATCTCTGGTTTATGATCTTTTTAATATATGCTCAAGCTTTAAATGTTGTAGTCTGTCTCTCATCTCACCATGGTATTCCTATTCTCTTACATCTATTTTTAGATGAGATCCCTTTGTTTTTATCATATTGGCGAAATAAATTACATTTAGTTATAGTGTATGAAAAGTACTAATCAAAACTCAAAAGGCTATGGAAATTTTAAAAATTATATCAGTGCTTCTCTTGTCATCTATATTAATTTCTTAAATTTCATCTGTGCCATTTTTCATATGCAATTAGTCTGGCATCATGGTTCTTAAAACTCTGCTGTTAACCAATTATATATTACAAGTCAGAAGAAAGCAAAGATTGCGGCCTTATCATTTGCATATAGTCAAGCGTTTAGTTTTTATTATCATTTTCACTCCTTTTCTTTCAGTAATATTTCTTCCTCTGTTTTAAGAGCAAGATGTTCGACTATGAAAGTTAGTTCACAGAGTTTTGCATTGAGTTTTGAACATGCTCATTCTATAAAATTTTCAGTTTCCTCTTGTATCAAAATGTGGGAAGATGGCCAGAATGTTTGAAGAATCCACGCATAAGAAGATGTTCACCGCTGTTCTGGAAGAATTTCCTGGTGGCCCTGACACTTTTTTGATTGCAGCAAAGTTCTGCTATGGTTACCGGATAGAGCTGACTCCAAGAAACATTGTAATGGTTTATTGTGCAGCAGCCTACCTTGAAATGACAGAGGAATATGGAGAAGGCAACTTACTCTCCAAGTCGGAGAGTTTCTTCTATAAGAATATACTTCACAACTGGAAAGACTGTATCTTAGCCCTCCAAAGTTCTGAGTTGGTCATGCATCAAACAGAGAAGCTCCAAATAGTGAACAGATGTTTAGATGCCCTATCTATTATGGTCTGTACAGATCCCAGTTTGTTTGGATGGCCAATGATGATGTATGGCAGTCTGCAGAGCCCTGGTGGAAGCATTCTATGGAATGGAATAAACACTGGTGCAAGAATACAGAGCGTGCAATCTGATTGGTGGTTTGAAGATATCTCGTATCTTAGTGTTGGGTTGTTTGAAAAACTGGTCAAGACAATGGAAGGTAGGGGCACGCGACATGAGAAACTGGTGGCTGCTATAATGTACTATGCCAGGAGGTATCTACCTGGTTTAGATCGATGGCAAGGTGGGCAAAGTGGCCTAGCAAGAACAGTTACAAGTTTTTGTTTGACTCCTGTTGCTTTTGACCAGCGAGTGGTATTAGAAAGAATTGAAAAGATTCTTCCTCAAGAAAAGGGGAAATCATTTTGCCGTTTTCTATTAGGATTGCTTCGTGTTTCCTTGATATTGGGTGTCAACCAAGAATGTCAGGCGTCACTAGAGAGGAGAATAGGGATGCAACTGGAATTGGCAACCCTGGATGGTCTTCTTATTCCTAACTATTCAGATGCTGACACATTATACAATGTTGATTGTGTCCAACAAATTATTGATCATTTTATTTTATGGGAACAGAGAAATACTACATCTTCTCCATCATTGTGTGACATGGAAAACTCTCCATCCTCCAGGCCAATACAAGAAGTTGCTAAGCTGGTAGATAGCTACATTGCAGAGATTGCTTCTGATGTAAATTTAAAAGCCAGAAAAATCCGCACTTTGGCAGAGGCTATTCCTGGATCTGCAAGATCTTTGCATGATGGTTTGTATAGAGCACTTGATATATACTTGAAGGTTTGATTGTTCACTGACTAGTAAAGTGAGACCCTTTATATTAAAAACATTGAATTATTTTGAGGGTTACATTTGTTTGTAATTGCTAATGTCATTTTTGTAGGCACATCCTTGGCTTTCAGAAAAAGAGAAGGAAGAACTCTGCAATATTATTGATTTTCAAAAACTCTCAATTGATGCCTGTACCCATGCATCACAAAACGAAAGATTGCCCCTTAGAGTTGTTCTTCAAGTACTTTTCTTTGAACAGATGCATTTGCGAACAGCTCTTGCTGGTTGCCTTCATGTTTTGGATGCTGAAAGATCCCCTGCAGGTACTGCAGTTGCCCCAGGTAATATGGCAAGCGAGATTGTGCAAAGGGATGGCTGGGTGACGGTGGTTCGTGAGAACCAAGTTTTAAAGGTTGATATGGAAAGGATGAGATCTAGAGTTAGAGAACTTGAAGCAGAATTCAATAAAATAAAGCAAGAAATGAGAAGGGTAAGCAAATCACATAGCTCCCTTAGTTCTCCTTGTGTCGTTGCCAAGCGAATCGGATGCAAGCTTCTTCCAAGATCCTCTGATGCTCAACCTGATACTACAGAAATTGCTGAGCTCATGAATTCGCGAGCATCAATTGATAAGCCACACCCTTCCCGTCATTCCAGACATCGAAAGAGTTTCTCATTGTTTTGACAGCCTACCAGAAAATTGAGCTCTTACATAGTTCCTAAATGCTCTCTGTATGGTTCTCAGAAAGTTTGAGATAAAGGAAATGATTTTCTGTAATTAGCTTTCTTTGATACGTCAGAACATTTCGTACAGTTCTCCATTTCATTTTTTTCCTTTGGCATTTTCTGTGAACCAAACAGAGAGGAATACAGTAATACATAACACTTTTCAAATAGTTAAAATCAGCTGCAAAATTGTTTTGGAAATCCTTTGAATTGTAAATAGCAGCTTCCTCGGCTATTATTTAGAGGAATTATTTGTTCCAAGTTAATTTCTACGTAAGTGTTATTTCACTGAATTGGAGAACCAAAAGAATTGGTTTTTTTCCTGATCGTCTTGTAAAATATTGAAAAACTAGTCTAAAATGAACTCCAACAATGGACAAAGTTTAAAAAAGAACCCTTGATCGTCTTGTTACCCCTTACCACAGGTTCTTGTTTTAAGGAAAAATAATAGTAATATAGCTATGAAAAACTTTTCAAATAACAAATGATAATTGCAGATAAATTTGCACTTATTTTTGTATACATACCTTTTATATCATGTCATGTATCATAATTTTTTTGAAAATTGGAAGTTTATGGAGGTTTTTTGTTTTCTAATACTTTGAATTTGTGATTTTTACTTATAAGTTAAGTATATAAATGTGATGGAAATAAGTAGATAACTATAGTGGATTCTTGTGGATTGAATAGATATTTTTAAAAATCAATTAAACACACCCAATCATTCGAATAGATAATAGATAATTTTTTAAATGATCCATCAAGCAAATATAGACTGCAAATATAGACTCTAAATAAAGTAAAAATGAAAGAATAATATTTATTTAACATTGGTGAAATTTTTATACTTATGGGTTTAGTAAACATTTTTGAAAGTCCATTGATTTGAGTTAAAAAAAACCCAATTAACTAGATATTTTTTGAATTTTTCATAAAATGAAGATAAACTTTAAATAAGGAATAAATGAAAGAAGAATATTCATTTAATATTTGTTAAAATATTAAAGTTATTTGAAATTATCTTTAACAGATAAATGGTTAGAAAGCAAAAAGGATTCAGGCATATGAATCCACCAGTTACGACAAAGTTGACTTGTTAGAACCTCGAGCAACGACATTGGGATAGGACTGGGTTCCCCACTCTCTGAAGCCTAATTTGGAGCGGGCAAGTTCAATGGGACGGGCACTTCCGCACTAGGAGATCTCCGTCTTATATCGTCGGCCTCCCAGAATGGACGAAGCAGATTCTATATCTATGGGATATACTTTGGATAACGCTGGCATTTATGGTGTTGTCCGAGTCGCGCAAGAGTATTACCAAAGGGACGCAAACATTTATAGGGGCGCTTGTGAGTAGTGGAGTTGGGTGACGAATACCCTACATTTGAAGAAAAAAACCTTGTGGGACTTGAAAAAAATCGTCGGCCTTCCTATTTACGGCCTGACGAAGGGGATGAGCGAAACAGGGAGTCTACTGGACGGGGTTCAACTAGCGGAGACTCTTGGAACAGCTGGAGTAAGAGGTCCCCAAGTGAGCGTATTATGGGGGACCGTCAAGCACATCCGACAAGGATCGAGGGAGATCTCGTTGTTGCATAGCTCAGGTCGGAGCAACGCACCATCGGACGTTCAACAGGCAGTCTCACGATCGGGCATGAATGTCCGGAAGTTGTCATTGTATACTCCCGCGGGTCGGAAGGAGGAGAAAATTTGAACCGATAACCTTAATCTAATATCATGTTAGAGAAGAATTCGTAATTAAATATGCTAAAAGTTTAAGTTATTAAGAAATATTCTCATATATATATTTTGTTATTAACAACTAATGTATAACACCCTAAACATCTAACCATAAAAATAACTCTTATATTTTATGTTACTCTGATTCGAATACAGATATATGTTTAAGCGTCGAACTTATTAAACTTAGAATTAAGACATTTAAACGTGAATATAAAGTGTTTAATTTTTAAACATTGACACCTGAATACGACTATTAAATATATATTTTTGAGTTTTTATGCATCTAAATATATTATTATATATATATTGATATCATATATATCATGCATTAAAATAGTTAAAACATGAAATACAAAATAAAAATAATTAAAATCTAGATTATTATTTAGTATTAAGTTAAATTATTTTTATATGTCATATTTTGTTTTAATTAAACATAAAAATACTAATTATTAAAGTTATTAAAGATTAAAATGTTTCTTAAAGAAATTCTCTTAGTTTTTCATTCCACTTTGCCCAAATTAAAATTATAGAGCATAACCTGCTGTTAAAAAAGAAGGGAGAATTGAATATCGAAGAGCAACGAGGGCATTAGGATTTGCACCATCATCTCCTTTCTTCTTCGATGTCATCTTTTTCTTCCTCTTCGTTTCAGTATCATCCAAATATGTTGTATCAATGGGCATGTCGAACACATATCTCCTACTAGTATCAATATTATGATACATTAATAATGATACGATAAGATAAACAGATAAATTAAAATAACATAAATTATGATCATTTATATCTATTTAATATTAAATTTTATTAAATTTAATCATATAATTTTATTATAATATTATTTTTATTGTCATAAATTTTATATAATTTTTATACTATTCTTAATAAACATATGCTATAAGCACATCATAGTTTCTATAATTACAAATTTAGATGTATTTATTATTTTCAACCTAAATCTTTATCGTGTGGAAGGTAGACGGTAATCATTTTTAAATACAATAAGAAATTAGTAACTATATGATAAAAACACGTCGCTTTGGCCGAGTGGTTAAGGCGTGTGCCTGCTAAGTACATGGGGTTTCCCCGCGAGAGTTCGAATCTCTCAGGCGACGGTTGTCCTTTTTGCTGCCTTTTTTATTTCCACAAATTGCTATGAAATAAGGGATGTGTAGAAAGATAAATAGCACATTTTATAACCGTTGAATTAATTTGATATAATCTCATGTCTTGAGTAATTGTAGATAAAATGTATGTCACAATGAAAGTATAACATATAATTTTTCATAAAATTTGATTAACTAATCTGACAATAACACTGATTCTTTTACGTTTTAAATCACATTAACTATAATTTGAATAAAAAAAATTGTTAGTACTATGTATAAGAAAAGATCGACATTTTAAATATAAATAATTAAAAATGTAGACATTTAAAAATCCAATTATTTTTCGTAAAAATAAAATAACCGAGATAAAAATAACTAAACCATGTTTAATCGAAACAACCTTCACTTAAAAAATGTAATAAATAATTAAAAATATTAATATTAATATTTTAAATAATATAATAATAAAAAATAAATTAAATTTTAATTTTTAAAAAACTAAATATATATTTGAATAAACATCCAAAAATAAAAATCATAATTAAAACGTCAATTCATAACTAATATTTATTATTAAAATTACCCAAAATTAATAAGAAATTATTATAAAGTATCAATATAACCATCCCTCCCATCCCCGCACCCATTTCTGCGTACAAGTTAATGTCAAAGTAAAGGGAAAAAAATGATACCTTTGTTAACTGAAATGAATAAATTGTAAACAAAAAAAAACGTCCTAATATGCATCTCAAGCATAAATATCATCAATTCAATAATTTTTTTTTAAAGTAACTACTTACTACTTTTCTAAAACAACAAATAAAATTAATAAAGAGAACCACACCACTTACTTCCGGATTAATGTATTGTATCATTCCTCAGTTTCAAATTTTAAGTGAGAAACAACAAAGTGTTTTTTTCTTAAATACAAAACAATATGACCAACTAGACCTCAGGTATTGGCTCCCTCATCTACGACATTAGATGCTTAAGCCCCAAGTGAAGTTCCAAAATGAAGTATCTCAACAAGCAACAACAATCAATTATAAATGTATAACTTAAACTGGATTGAAAGCGATTGACTGTCATACAGAGACAGCATCCAAAACGCCTAACAATTGTGAATTAAATGTCTAGATATTAGTCCATCTGAAAATCTAAAACCACAACAAGACTTTTAGTGTAGCTTGAACTAAAAGATCAAAGGAAAACGACACCCCATCACGTAGAACTTAGTCAAAGAGACCAAAACCCATATCCTGCACAAGATAATCATAGCAAGTATTAGCCCAATGCCACAAAATGGCAATAAGACTGAGAATAGCCCATACAAAAAAATATGCAATGGAAAACTTACATCATCAGATTCTTCTTTCTCTTCCACTTTCTCCTCTTTCTTTGTCTCTGCAGCTGCAGGGGCGGCACCACCCCCACCGGCGGCAGGTGCAGCAACTGCAATTGCCCCGCCACCTGATGGTACTGAAGCCAACTTCTCCCTACCCGCTGCAATCAATTCTGTGATGTCCTTACCCTTGACTTCGGACAAGAGTAAATCAATCCTATTGTCATCAGCTTCTGCTCCAACTGAAAACCAAACCGTGTCAACAACTTTGAACTATTTTCATCCTTTTATTCATTCTATGCATCAGAAACATTGCAAAATATATTAAATAAGAATGTCAGTGACTCTCTGATTAAAATCGATACAACCATCCAACGTGGTAAGAAACGTACACATGATCAGCAATCACAACATACTTCTATAACTTCTTTTCTTGTTCTCTTTTTCTGCCCTGGAAAATGTCGCCTAATTCATAATAGGCTCTATTCTATACAACAAGAAGCCTAAATGAGCTAAAACTTAAGACTTAACATTTCAAGCAGTAATTAAGTTGGGTTAAGGAATGTACGAGTACCTGGTAATTCATCAAAATGTACGCTTTAGCCTTGTAATTTTAGGTTGCATACAGGTTCACTAACTCCTTACCAAAAATTCCAAATTTGCAAATTTCATTTTTTTTTCTAAAGAGATGATTATTAATTGGAATTTTAAGAGAAAAAAAATCAAGGAAAAATACAGCACAACCACCTCTTTGCACTACACCTTCCCCACTCCAGAATATGTTCGTATACGAAGTGATTACTTCTGATTATGTAATATATTGATGCTTACAATTTTATTTAATTTAAAAATAAGAAACATATCGATGCTAATACTTATTCACATATACACACGATTTCAGTATATCTTCCCAATCAGAAGAAAAGTCAAGTCTGATTGAAAACTTACCCTTAATAGTCCCGTCAGTTTTCATCAAACTTATAATTCGGAACCCAATGTAGCTTACCAATCCACCACCAATCCCAAATTGGTTAAATAAAATATAATTACCATTTTTTTAAGGGAGAGTGACCGTACAGGTGCTTATGTATTGCAAAAGTGACCTTTTTTGTTAAAGTTTAGTGTGATTGCAAGTGGTGATTTTAATTACCTGATGAGAGAATATCCTTCAAATCCTCGGCTGAAGGGCTGGTATTACCTCCCAACACGGCCAACAAGTAAGCAGCAATCACCTTCATCTCTTCCTAAACATAAAGCCAATACGTTGAATCAGGAGAACCCACAAAAATAATGAGCCTAATGGATCTAACATATAAAAATAGTCCCACAATTTTTTTGCCCCCGATTTGGTTCTTTTTTTCTGAAGCGTTTCTGCAAACTAATTAAGTGATTTATTCTAAGCATTCATTCCTCGATACCAAAGCTCAAAAATTTGAGCACATTAACAAGTAATTTAACAGATCTATTATATACTAAGCTGACCAAAAATCATAATTGAAAGGGATAAAAGTGCAAGAGATATAGACGAAAATAGAAAAAAAAAAAGATAGTATAGATGAAGAGATGAATTCAAAAGAACCATCAGAGAGAGATGTGATACCTGAATCTGTCGACTGACCAGAGGAATGGAAAAGGTATGAAGGGGAAATTGGAGGCTGAGAAGGCGAGAAGCAAGTATGTAGACTAGGGTTTTGTTTATGTTTATGGTCACAGGATTTTGTAAAATAAATTAGTTTTTCGAGAATATTTAAATTTTATAAATATATAATGATATTAACTATTATTATTTTAATTTTTTTTATTAATTAAAAAAATTGTTTAAATATAAATTTTTAAGTTATTTTTATTATAAATAAAAAATTAATGATAGAATATTTTATAAAGTAATTTGTGTAAAATAAATAGTTAATTAATCTATTATTTTATAAACAATAAAATCTAAATATAATATAAATATTAGTGATATATCATACAAAAATTACATAAATTTATTTAATAAATTAATTAATTATATTAAAAAATATATGAAATTAATGAATTAATATTTTTATTATCTAAAAAATTAATCTTACATGAATAATAAACATGAAATCGTTGAATTTAATAAATATTTTTATTTAAATATAATTTATATTAGTTAACTATTATTTATTAATGTGATTTCAATATAAAAATTATTAATTCAATGTAATCTATTTACAAGTAAATTGATAGAACATTTATTAAATAAACAATCATTAAATATATGAATTGTTATATTTTATATAATAAAAATAATTATATTATATAAAATAATTATTAATAAAAATTTATTTATTATATGAATATTTTAGTATTTATTATGTAAAAAATTAATAAAATATTATAGAATATGTATTAATAGGTAGAATAACACATTGATAATTTTACTATACAAAATATGTTATTTAGTCTATGACTTTATAAATGTGAGATTTAATCCATTTATTTATAAAAATGGTGATAAAAAAATATTAAATAATTTAAACTTTATTTTAAAAAATAAAAATTATTAGAAATATTCTAGTTATATAGTGGAATAAAAGACAATATCCCATTATAAGTTATGTTTGTAATTTTTTTGGTTTTGATAAGATGAAATACCTCACTAAAATATCTTCATCAATATATACTTAAACTTTTTTATCAATAAAAGTATTTTTTATCTATTTTTTATAACTAAAATGATTAATAAGTATTTTTTTTATAAGTAAAATAATTAATAAACACGTTTTTTATAAATAAAAAGATAACAATTAATTTTATAAAGTTAGAAGATTAAAAATTATTTTTATTCAAAGAAAGAATACATTTATAATATTTTTCCCTTTATTATATATACATTTTCATATTTATTAATGTAGAAACTAACATAAACAAAGAAAAAAACAAGATTCTAGGCCAAATATTATTCAATTTTTATATATAAATATATTACAAGTGAATTAATTATTTACTTATTAAATGTATGAATTTTTACTTTTAATGTAATAAAAATAATTACATTATTATATAAAATTATATTTATAAATATGTATTTATTATTATAAACATTCTGGTATTTAATAATATAAAAATTAACAAAAATATATAAAAGACGTATTTATTATATATATATATATATACTGATGTTTTTAATATAAAAGAATGAACAAAAATATTTAAAAAAATACACACTTGTATTTATTAGTGTAAGAAATAACAACAAAAAAAAAAAGCATGATCGTAGATCAAATATTATGGCTTTATATATATAAATTTATCATAAATAAATTGATCGAATACTCATTAAATGTATAAATTATCACCATTAATGTAGTAAAAATAATTGTATTTATATAAAATAATTATTCATAAAATATTTATTATATGAACATTTTGTTATTTAATAATGTAAAAAATAACAAAATAGTATAAAATATATATTGATATCTATTAGCATAAAAAACTAACAAATATAAAAAAATGCATGTTGATATTTATCGATGTAAAAAATAATAAAAAAATAATAATTGTAACAATAATTGTCACTAGTAGTAAAAAAATTATTAATCAAAAATAATTGTAACAATAATAAGGTAATCTTCACAAAGATTTTATTTTTTTAATCAAGATTGTCATGTAAATCAATTTTTGATGTTTTAGGTACTATTTAGTATACTTATTTAGAAAATGTAGTTTAAATTTTTTTATTTCTTAAAATAATGCAAGACAATAATAAAGTTAGTTTTTCATTTATTTTTTTTGGTATATATAATTGAATATAACGTATTATGCATGTATGTTTATAATTTTAATAGACATAAATATAATAATGCATTTTTAATTAATAAATTATCTAAAGTAAACTTTTATGATTACCTTAGTTATGTAAGTCACTTGAATTCTAATATTTCCTTTATTTATCACCATCATCTTTGAATTATTTCTAAGCCTCACTTACTACCTGAACATCTCATCGAGATCTTAGAAAAAATCCTTGGTACCACATGTGTGGTTGTTGCATCGTTTAGGAACCATACATGTTCCTTTGTTGATTTGTTCATCTTAAAGTATGACATTAATAACATTTTTTCATCTCTGTCCATCTCAACATAATTTGCATCGTTCTTCAAACCGGGACATTCATATTGAAAGTGACTTAATTTATGGCAATTGAAGCATTCCACAATAACTTTATTGAAAGCTTTTGGGGTTGTTTTGGTAGCTATAAAATTTTCTTAAAAATTCCTTCCCATGCCTATATCTACTCCTCTAAAGTTTCCACAAGCTATTTATCTCCCTTCAACCTTGTATTCATCTCTTCTTTTATCCTTCTTTGTATTAGTGATGTGTAAAACATGTTATTCCTTTTTCTGTCCACGCATTCTCTGCTCGTGGACTAACAAATTGCTCTGCAACTCATCAATGGTCGTAGTAGAGAGATCATTAGACTTTTCAATGAAGCACATAACATAATTGAACTTGAGAGTCATTGACCTCGAGATTTTCTCAATAATCACACTCTGCTTCATTTTTTCTCCACGTACTTTCGTCTTATTTGCAATGGTCAGTGTTTTGGCAAAGTATTCATTCACCTTTTCACCCTCATTTATACCAAGAATCTTAAACTCCCTTCTCAAAGCTTGTAGTTGAGCTCGTTTTACCTTCATAAATCCTTGATATTTTTGCCTTATCTAATCCAAAACTTCCTCTATTGTTACATGTATCTTTTTCTCTATCAGGTCCCAATACTACTTCAATGTAAGGAAATCCTCCATGAGTATAACCCAATAGTCGTAATGACCATCGAATTATGGAATCGTCAGTTGAATAAAATTATTGTTCTCCATTGCCATGAATCCCTAATTCTTCTCTCCTCCTATGATTTTTGGTTTTTTACTCCTACTTTTTCCTTCAGTTGTTGAGAGAAAGAAAGCGTAATTAAGCCCTTGTAATGGTGGCTTTGATACCACTTGTAGAATCACTCACATTGTTGAGTGATGGTGACTTTGATACCACTTGTAGAATCACTCATATTATTTAGTGATGAATCAAGAAAGAATGCAATGAAACTAAGCTTCTACGACATTTGAAATGCAAAATTTCAAGAGGTAATACATTTTTTTATTTGATAAATTATGGGCTATTTATAAGCCCTTTTACAAAGCAAAGAGAAAACAAAATCCACGTTCAATATTCCTATACATGTGATAATAGGTTAGACAAATTCTAATTATAATCCTTAAAAATTATGAGATAGAAACGATAACATATAGAAATAACTATTTTAACAAAGCATAATCCAACATGTAAAACACAACATAACACGTTAATGTCTACAAGCCAAGAATGTAGACACGATATGGCTCATATACGGACGAAGAGAAAACACAAATCGTTAATTAATGGACCATGGACCGATATAACATAATAATTAAAAGATTAGGGTGTGTTAGGCTAACTTAATTTACCTATTAGCATTCTCATTTTTACCATGGTTTTGCATTTTAAAAACCATGTTTTAAATAAAATAAAATAAAGTTGTTTATTCATAGTTGAGTTGGACTATGATATCAAATTAGTATGGGACACAACACGACTTGTTAAGCATTTAGTTATATGAGTCAACATAGTATAACTACTTAATATCTATCATGACACGCGAGTAAAAAATAACAATATAACACAATTCGTGGCTCGTAACTCTTAACAACTCAACATGATTTCTCTTAAAATTTAATTTAGATAAAATATATAATAAATATATACTTAGGTTCATTAATATCATATAGTGGTTATAGTCCCACGAGGCATTCATATATTAAAACGTATGAAAAGTTGAACTAATTAAAGTAACAATTTTTAGATTAAATGACTATAGGTTGTGTTGGTCGCTCAAATGTGATCCAACGAGTCGAGCATGACAGAGTCCATAAGTTAAGAATTCAAGCACAACACAACCACTGTAAGAGCCATAGACATCGTATTCAACAAATTATAGGCCTATATGACACATTAATTTACACACTTGATTAGCCCATTATTTTGACACCTTTAACAAAAATTAGATAAGGCTTCAACAATACAGGTAAGGTAAATCTATTCAGATCCATAGTGTATAGTTAGATTATTTGGATATTGTATAAAACATATTTCAATAATTTATCTCACTTTTTTAAGATAAAGTTTTGGAGTAATCAATATATATATATACAATCAGAATGAAAATAATAAAGTTAGACAATAAATCATTAATTTTATTATCATGTTTGGTGTCTCCGATCAAATAGAATAACTATAATCGTATAGATATAAATCTTATTAAATTATACAAGGTCGATGATATAATTTGTTTTAATAAAACACTTTTTTTATTAAAAATAATATTAATTGTTTAATGTAACTTTCTTACAATATAAAAATAAAAGTTATTAAAATTATTAACTAATCTATTTTAAATAAAATATTTATATTTTTAATTTAAAATAAAATAAAAGGCATTATACAGTTTTAAAATTAAAAATTCATATATATTAAATTGAGTTTTAAATATGATTTAATTTGTTTATAAATCATTATAATTTTATTATGTAAAATGTAAACATAATTTATAATTAATCATAATATTGTACATAGATTATAAAAAATAACCTATAATTAGTGTGAAACATCAACAATACTTTTAGGATTTACATTTTTTTCGTAATTATCTCGATTTCTTAATAATATAGAAATCAACTTTGGACTTCAATCAAAATTAAAGATAATAGTATTTAAAATTGGAGGTGTTTATTTTAATGTCTCTTATATTGGTAATAAATATTCAGTAATAATAACTAATAAAACAAAAAATGTTAAATTTTCATTTTTTTTCTAATAAGATATATATCATATTACATATAAAAGTTTAAATTAAGCATAATTTTTTTTTTACAAAATTGTACTTATATATTTTAAAGCAATGACATTATTATCCTTTTATATATTTTTAATTTTATCTTAATAAATAACACTTATCATATTAAATTTTTATATGCTTGTATGATTTTGGTAAAAAAAAAAAGAACTCTTATAGTAAAAGATCCTTATTTGAATAAAAAATTCATAATTATTTATTTATTTATTATTTATTTGTTTTTTATCATATAATTTAAAATATATTGTAAAAATAAAAAATAATAATAAGTAACAATTTATGTGAAATATTGTGTCTTTAACTATACTCTTTATATTTTATTTTAAATTCTGAAAAAATTAAACAAATTAACTAAAAAAATATCAAAGAGATAAATTTTCTAATAATATTTTATCCTTGTTTAAAAAAACGTATGCTTAAAAAAAATTCAAAATTCAATAATCAATGCTTATTATATAGCTTTTTGTTAATAAGTTTTTAAAATAATGAATATTTAATTGGTTAAAATTTTTATGATTAATTATTATTATTTATTTAATGTTATTATAACGAAAAAATTCAAATAGTTTGCAGAATTTAACAAAAATAAAAATTATAAAATATAATAATTCATATTTAAATCACATATTTTTAAGTTATAAAGCATAAAATTATATAAATATATATTTATCACATAAACTTAAATATATACATACATACAATTTCTTACCAATTGTGAAAATAAAATTAAAATAAATGAATTTTTTTATTTATCACAAATCACATGTAGTAAAGTGTCTACTTTTAATTTTTTCTTAAAGCTGCTTAGGATCAAATTTCAATTAAATTAAATGATATATAATCCAATATATAATGATAAAAATAATAAAATATTTATAATTTAAAATTTATAATAAAATTATAATCAAATCAATAAATTGAATCTGTTAATGCATATGTATCCATTAACTTTAATTAAATTATAATTATCTTTTTGTTTAATAATTATCCATCATTTTCAAAGAATGTATGTAATTTTTTTAATTTATCAAGTATATTTATTTTTTATAGGACATTTTAATTAAAATAATATTTTTTATTAATTTAACTAATCAGTTAATCAATTTTTTCAACCATAAATATCAATAATTAAAGAACAATTTGAATAATATAGAAAAAAATAAAAATATTTTTGATAAATTATCCACTATACAAGAAAGAGTACGAGTGATGAAAGAAATAATTAATATTAGATTATTTTTTTATGATTATTTTTAATTTTAATTTGTTTTTATATTTTCATATAAACAAGTAATTATGTAAATATTTTTATTTTTTTAATTATAATAAATAAGATTTTTTCCCGTAATTCAATAATTTAACAATAAATATTAAAATAAGAATGAACGGTTTTATTAATATCTTGGTTTTATTGATATCTTGGTTGACAGAAATGTTCACAAACAAAAAAATGTTTACATTTTTGCCATCAATCTATTATATTTTAATATATAAGTCTTAAATTAAACATTTATAGAATAAAGTTTGAAAAATTCTTAAATTTGTTAATTTTTGAGCCTTAACTATAATAAATAATAATGATTTAGAAAATTAAGCGTAATAA
The DNA here is from genome assembly GCA_037013495.1 of Hippophae tibetana. NCBI lineage: Eukaryota > Viridiplantae > Streptophyta > Magnoliopsida > Rosales > Elaeagnaceae > Hippophae > Hippophae tibetana. The sequence continues at coordinate 10,658,802 of CM072809.1, read as the reverse complement.
AAATTTAATAATTTTGGGCTGAAAGTATTAATTTTTTAAAAAATGGTTCATTTTAATCAAGCAAGTTATAGCTTGAAAATTTACGAATTCCTTAGCCCTTAAAATAATATATTAGAGATACATTAGTGGGCCATATTAATGAAGTTATCTTTGATAGTATACCTAACATAAATCATTATTGATATTTTTTAAACTTTTAGAGCATGTATGCAAAAAGTGGAAACCTTAAAGGTACTGATAATAATGTTAGCATATTTTTTATTAACATTTTAATGTTAAAAATTAATTAATTATTTAATTTTTCATAAATTATAGCATCTATATAAGATTTAAATTTTTAAGATATACAAGATAATCCTCCTTTATGGATAAACCCAACACATCGAATAAAAAATCAAAACAGTAAATCAATTTTTTTTTAATATATTAAAAAAATTATACATAAAAATAATAAATTATATATATGTATTTATATAACAAAGAAAAAAGTTAAATTAAAAACATTTGACTTTGAGATTAATATAAGTATTATTTATAGTCAATAATAAAATAGAAAAAATATATAATCATTAATTAAAAGTAATATTTTAAATAAAAAATAAATTAACTTATCAACAATACATTTTTATTAGTCGTTATAACATAAACTTTAATAGCTAAAATGGTTATTTTAATTTTTAAATATATTTATATATATATGTTTTTATTTTTTTAACTATACATTTTAATTACTAAATATATAATTATATCTAGATATTCGATATCTTTTATTCAAAATAAATATTTAATATTGATGTTAACCAATTGGACATCATTTAAATTGAAGTATAACACATTAGGTTAGTAGAGTATTGAACACAATTAGTTAAAATTTGTTCAAAATTATTAAAATATTGATTTTATTGTTATAAATTTTAATAATATTATTTTAAATTATGTTAAATGTTATTGGAATGAGATGAGGTTGGTATGTAACATGATGATTATATTAATAAATTTCAATTATTTTAATAGTTTTTTTAATATTTTCAGTTGAAAGTGGATAATAAAGTTTTTATAGTTTAATTATATTTTTTATTTAATATTTATTTTAAAATATATTTAATTTAAAAAATTAAAATTTTAATGTAATATTTATTTTAATAAATTATTTAAAATATTGATAATATTTTTATTCTTTAACTATTTATCATATATTTTATATAAAAAAAAATAAAAAAATAAATATATATATATATATAAAGAAGAAAATAATTTAAAGTAGCATGTATTGAATATTAAAAATATATTTTAGGTAATCATATATAATAATAATAATATCATATATTATATTTTAATTAATTATAATATTAAAATAATTATTATTGAGTTATTTTTGATAAAAATAATCTAATTTTATAGATAATAATTATTTTAATTATCTCTGCCGTTAATAATTTAACTATTGATTTTATTATTTTAAGTTTTGATAGGAATATTTCATATAATTTTCTTTAAAAAAATTAATATTCACGATAATCTTACTCATTAGTCAAAACATAAAGGTAAGAATATTTTTTAATATTTGGCTAACAAGCAAGAGAAAAGTATTTTGTGATTTTTATTTTAAAAAATAATAAAAATATATTTTTTAAATATATAATTATAAAAATATATATTTTAAAGATTTTATATATTTTTATTATTTAAAAATATTTAATCTATCATTCTATATTTTATATTATATTATATAAATTAAATTAGAATTATTTAAAATCGTTTAATATTAAAATATATTTAATTAAATTTTGTTAAATATTATTATATGTTATTTTTATTATTAAAAGTAATAAAAATTATATAATTTTTAGATTTTTGTTTTTTTAAAAAAGATAATATATATTATAGTTATATTATTTTTCTAAAATTTTATTTTTATTATATGTAATATCATTAATAAATATAAATATATTTAATAAAAAATATTATATTAATTATAACTATAATATATATATATATATTTTTTCCAAACAAAGAAAAAAGTATTTTTTGGAAAACGAAATGATGCAAATAGGCCACAGCCTACAGGGAAAATAAAAGTCGTCACTTGCCAGCGTATGACGGCTTTATTTCAATTTCTTCAGTCCACCCCTCTTTCTTTCTAGATCAAAGTCACTGTCTCTCTTTCATTATATCAGCATATTCATATTGGGGGAAGATTTAAAGGTAATATTCAGAGTGAATTTTCCTCATTTTGCAGTGTCTCAGATCGCATATCGGAGGCTGAGGATCTAAGGATCTGGGAGCTGAATAGGGTCTCTGTTTCTATATTTAAGCTTTGGATCTGTGTGACCATGGCATTGTCAGGCATGCGAGGCCTCTCAGTCTTCATCAGCGACATTCGTAATTGCCAAAACAAAGAACAAGAAAGGTCACGCGTTGACAAGGAACTCGGTAACATCCGTACCCGCTTCAAGAACGAAAAGGTAGTGCTTTTGAATCTCGGCTAGGTTTTTCTTATCTATGTGTATTATTTTGTTAATGGTTGCTCCTTTTTTTTTGGTAATCTGGATGGACGGGTTTGCTTTCTTTTGTGTGGATGTGATGTCTTAATCTGATGAATAATGGAGTTCCATTAATGCCTTAAATTTCACTTTGAGTTTATTTTGGCGTTATTAACTGCAGTATTTGGGCAACAAATAAAATTTGAATTTGCTACGCTGTGTTTGGGCAATTAGAACTCAGTAATTTATGGATTTCATAATAATTCAGCATCTCGGGTTTAAGTTACAAAAGGATGTTTATTTAGGGTTGAGATTGAAGTTTGGTAATGTGGCTTGGTTAAGACATTTGGTTTATGCTTTTGATGAGTTAGAGGCACGGCTACTGAATAATTATAGTTCTAGGCTTCAAATCTATTTATGTGTACGTTTTTCTGATGTTCCCGGCGTCGTTCAAGATTTATTGAATTATTGTTAAGAAAACAAGTGAGTTTGTTTTTCAGTTTTGGTTTTTGTTGCCTTATTGCATACACTTGACACTAGACTTTAACCGAGCAAAGTCTTTGATTATGGCTATCCTTAAAACAAGTCAGTGTTCTCGTTTCAAGTTGGACCGCATCAGAATCTTATCTGTTTTCAGTTAAATCATTCTGTAGTCTTATTGGCTGTATGGTTACTAATTGGTCTTGCTATATTTACTTTTGAAAGCTGATTATGGATATGGGACATTGCCTTGTTGCATCTAAATACTGTCTATTGTACTCTTTTATCAGCTTTTTGGTGATCTCACAATATGGGCATGATCCGAGTTTCCATTTTTCTTCATCTAAGCTTTGTTAATGTAAATTAACCCAGAGCAACTTTATCAAAATGGAAGACACTTGATATTAAGTTGACCCGAAATCCTTTAAGTGTTAGATTCTGCAAATTAGAGTCTCATGCTGTCAAGACACTGATCAAAGGAATTTTATGTCAAACAAGGGCTCCTATTTACGAGGAACTACATGGGGCTGATACTGTGATGCTATAATTGATACATGCATTTCTATTTTTTAGTTTTTACACCTCTAAGAGCCATGAATATGGTTTTTAGAGGGCACCATGTAAACTACAAGTGGAACAAAATATATATTTGTAGTTACTAGTACAAAATTTATAAAGAAATTGAGCAATATAAATTCAAATCTATATTTTTTTTTGGAAAGCATAGAATTTGTGAACAAGTATAGAAATAAAAATACGGGCCATGGTGGTAGTGCATAAGGCCTATCATTATGAGATAAAATCATAGTCCCTCTACCCAATGGCCAAATCAATGTCTCTGGGACAGGTTGACCTTGTGGGTTTCCCATAACTCCCAAAATATGTTACAAAGGTAAAATTTATGATGAAGATACCATGAACTGTCATAGGTAGAGCCCTTCTGACCTTAATCTGATCCATAAATGACAGAAACAGATAATAAATTTCTCTTATTTATTTGGGTAAATATCAGTAACACCATCTGAGATTTGACAAATCACTGGTCTACTTCCCACGTTAAAAAATTACATGATTAGGTTGCTATAGTTAGATGTCCAACGACTGAGAATGTTTAAAATACCTAAAAATGCCATTATGAAACCTTTAAATATAATTTATATATTTTTGAATTATCTAAATGCAAAAATTATATAAAATTGAGAAAATGAAATTAAAAAAAAGGAGGGAGAAGAAGACTGGATGATATAATTTTTTCCTCTTCTATTTGAAGTTATTTTAAGAAAATATAAATTTATAAATCTGTAAATTAAAAAATAATGGTATTACCAATTTTCCCTTTAGTCAACGGTCAAAATTTGACAGCATTAAATCATGTATTTTTGAAATGTGTGGGACTAGACAGTTAATTTGTGAAGCCTTAGGAGTGTCGCTGATATTTACCCTATTTATCTTCTGCTATATGACTTATTGTATATTCTGCATTTCATCTCCCTAAAAATTGAAGTTTGTTAATGAACAACAGGTGTTTCGTAAATTTTTCATTTGCTGTTTTATCATTATATCTAATTTTAATGCATTAGGTCTGTAACCCTTGCTTTGATTTCATACATATTTTTGCCTTCTTGGAGCTTTTCTCATTGTTCGTGTTTCATAGTCAAGAATCAATTATTTTGTTTCATTTATAGTATCTTTTGAAGAATATGTATTACTTCCCATCATATAAGTTAGATATACCATCCTTCTTTGTGCCCTGAGCTTCTCATTATAATTTTAGTTGGTTGACTTTAATGCATAATTTGAAGCCGAAAATATTTTCTCATTTGCTTATGCGTAAAATTTCCTTTTATTGTTTAATTATGCATATATATATTACATATTCATGGCTCAGTCTCATGCTCATTTGCATTATTTTTGTTTGCTATTAGTATATTGGTCTATATTATGTTATGGAATGAATTAAGTGATGTGATTTTCGAGTATTGCTTGAACTAATTAAGAAAGATAATTTGGTATTAAAGCTTATTATTTCTTTCAACAGGGTTTGTCTCCTTATGAGAAGAAAAAATATGTGTGGAAAATGCTTTACATTTACATGCTGGGTTATGATGTGGATTTTGGTCATATGGAGGCTGTTTCTCTTATATCTGCACCGAAGTATCCAGAAAAACAGGTATATCTTCTCACATATTTTCTTAAATAGTCAATTAGATTAGCTAATATGAGTTCTTTTAAATTTTAGACTCAGAAATCTGCCTGGCATCTAATTGACTAAGTTTGGGTATTGCACTGCTTATAGAATTTGAAGCAGTCCTTATTGTTGCTGATGATGTTATATTTGGCATTTTTTCTTGGAAGCATTTGGTTGCATTGACTGTAGCACAGCTTGATCGAATTGATAAATTCAGCACATCATTCTTTTTATATACACCAAACCAATATGTTGTAATTTATGGTACTATATATATATATTTTTTTTTGGCTAAGAGTTTATGGTACATTTTCCATCTAATACATAGTTTTCTCATTCTCATTGGTTATTGCATTGCTTTGTTCTTCTCTCCATTGAACTCATCTTAATTATATAGCCTTAATATTCAATGCATTTCATCTCCTTTATGACCAAACTATAATTTTCTGCCATCTAACTGATTTCAATCATAATAAAATGGATGCAGGTTGGGTACATTGTGACATCATGTTTGCTTAACGAGAACCATGATTTTTTGAGATTAGCCATAAATACAGTGCGCACAGATATTATTGGCCGCAATGAAACTTTCCAATGTCTGGCGCTGACTCTGGTATGGCATTTGGATTTTGGAAAGTTTCTACTTTCGAATTACCTGTTAATTTCTATGGTTTTGTTTGTGACTGTGATGGATTCTCATGGAACTGTTACCCAGTAGTTAAGCACATTCTTTTCTGCATATTTTCATCCTGTGCTTGTAAATGGTTTAATATAGTCTTCACTGTCAGATTTTGGTTTGCTACATCTAGTTCTTTCTATTTTCCTTCTAAAGGTTCATTTACTAAACATTTGCTATTTTAAGATGCAACACATAAAATCCCCATTAAGCATCAACTTATTTCACATAATAACCCCTCTATTGTTGTTGTAAATAACCTACCAAGCTATTAACAATTAGCTGGATAAGGAAAGAATATGATTTACCAATAATTATTATTTAAGTTCAAAGATATGTACATAAAAATGAAATATTTCACAAATAATAAAAAACTGCATATTCTAAATTTATGGATAGCTGCATAGTGCATAGCCATAATATAAATCAACATTATTTCAAGTTAGTTTGTGTAGGAGATTATCCTTCTATTTGAATACTTGCTTGTTGCTTCATCTTATCAAACATCTCCTTCTATTTGAATACTTGCTTATTGCTCCAGTAGTCATAGCATTTTCTCTGTTCTAATGGGCCATATTCTTTGTAGGTTGGGAATATTGGTGGGAGAGAATTTGCAGAGTCATTAGCACCTGATGTTCAAAAGTTACTTGTAAGGGACATGACACTTCAGTTTTTGGATAACATTAGCAGCAAATAATTGATACTAACTAGATTTTTTTTATTTTGTTTTATTATTAATTTTAGATATCTAGCAGCTGCAGACCACTTGTTAGGAAAAAAGCTGCACTTTGTCTGCTTCGCTTGTATAGGAAAAATCCTGATGTTGTCAACGTTGATGGATGGTATTTCTAATGTTAGTTTCGGGCAAATTTGCAGTGACAATTGATGTTGTGCTTTTTCTAGTTACCTTTTCCTTGTATTTTAGGGCGGATCGGATGGCACAGCTCTTAGATGAACGAGATTTTGGTGTCTTGACGTCCTCAATGAGTCTACTTGTTGCCCTTGTGTCTAATAATCATGAAGCATACTGGAGTTGTCTTCCAAAATGTGTCAAGGTATTGGAGAGGCTTGCCAGGAACCAGGATATTCCAACAGAGTACACCTATTATGGCATCCCATCTCCCTGGCTTCAGGTTTGTGATATCATAATTTTTTTGGTTTGTTATTCTTTGCATGCTGTAATAGCAAGCTATATCAGAGATTCAATTGTCTTTCTTATTTAGGTTTCTGTAACTTGTGGAAATATGTCTATAAATATTTGACTTGTTGAGTTCCAAGACGATTGGGTGTGTCGGTCACATGATCTGATTATTTAGTTTACAACAGGCTTGATACTTTATAACATATTAGAAATAGGAAATCTCTAAGAAAGTTTAGAAATCAATCTAACTTGTTGACATCGTAAGGTTTTCTGAAGAAATTATAAGTCGATTTTTTGCAAATAGATTGTCATTGACAAGGCAATCAAAGTGTCAAAACCAGAACTTTTGTAAAAATTGTTGTGAAAATGAACTTTTGCTCAATTAAAACTACCAACAAAGTGGGTTATAACCCATTTAATTTAGAACTATAAGTGCGGGCACTGGTCAGGGAATACTAAAAGAGTTCAATCAAGGAAGCAGGGGAGTTGGCCTTTTTCAAAATGTCAGTGTACTGGTCTTGGCACCTCCACAAAGGAGCAAATATGTTGCCTTCACAGTATCTTATGATAAATTTGGATAAATTGTTCTTGGCTTGTTTGGATGTGTTTTTCTTCTTATGCAGTTTATTTTCTTGAGTTCTTAAACTCTGTAAAAAGAGGACTCCAGAAGAAACTTCTTTAGTTGATCTTGTGCAGCATTCACTGTTCAAGTTCTACTGGATAAGATCTTGGTTGCTTATATGTATAGAAATGGTGATACTCTTGAGTTCTTGACATATATATATTTTTGCAAAGACAGAATCAGTTGTACCTTGTCGTCGTCCACTATGTGCTCGCTTTAGAGCTCAGAAATGCATCTTGTACGTGATAGGTTTGGGGACCCTTGAAGATCCCTAAATGAAAGTTTGGAATGTCTGTCTTTGAATTAGATTTGACCCATTAAGTAGATATATTTTTCGAATACTCTAGACTCTGAATTTTCTAATTTTAGTGATTGATGTAGAGGCAATTTGTCCAAGAAGAGTGGAATGCACTGGTGGAAAAGGAGATAATTCATTATAGTAGCTGGAGCCTCTTTGTTGTTGATTATTCCCAAATTGGTTGCACATAAATCTTGATGATATCTTTATAGATACTTGTTTGAATAGCATTTGAGTTTCTATTATTAATATACAACGTACCATTGCACCTATGGTTTTAAATTGCTATTTTGAGGCTCGCAATGAGGCTTGCCTTAGTAAGCTTCATCTATCGGACGAGTTAAGTCTTAGCCTCAAATGGTTTATTTGAGACTTACATCTTTTCAGTTGAGATTTATGCCCTTTTCAATTGAGGTTTACGCAATTAGATGTTATGCAATAAGGCTATTGAGTCTATAAGTCTCAACATTTCTCTTTTTATGGTATTATATTTTCATGGGTGGGTCACAAATCCACGGTGGCAATACCAACTTATGTTAGGTTAAGAGTTAGTTTTCAGGAGGCAAAACAACCAACAAAAATAAGTAAGCATTTCTCCTTGCTAATATTCCAAAAATTACATTTTGATTTGTTTTCATAACTATTTCAATGTTGAAGTATGACCATGTTCTTATATATATATTTTTTATTTTATGAATTTTATCTTATTAGTGTTTACTTATTCATTGTTAGTAATAATTAAGTTAGGTTTATAACTTGCATAGTACTTGAAAATTGTCTCAACACTCTTAAAATGAGGCTTATGTCTTATACCGTCTTGAGGCTTACGTCTCGTTTCATGCAATAAAAACACATCAAGGCGTAAACCGCCTTTTAAAACCTTATTTGCACCAAATGGATTTCCACTCTTACCATTATTGTGTACATTGTTACTGCTTTAAGATCATAGGAAAATAAATATGACGAAGAATACTGCTCATGGAGAAATCATCTAAGCGCCGGAACAATATCTTATGTTTTATTTCTCAAGTAACTTTGTTACGAACTTATGATTGCAAGGATTTTATTCTCTTAAATTAGTTCCGTTTTAAATCCTCCAAGAAATTTCGTTTCTCATTTTCGACTATTGTTGCTTTGGCCTTTTGACTTTGGTTGTATTAGTAAATACTGTCCTTTTTGTAATTCATCTTAACTAACACCTATTTGCATTTGCTAGTACAGGTTAAGACAATGCGAGCTCTTCAGTATTTTCCGACCATTGAAGATCCAAGTACAAGAAGATCATTATTTGAGGTCTGTCTTTAGAATCTGCTTTATTTTTATTGCGTTTTCCACTGTATTGAGCCTTGAATTGATGGTTTCAGGTCTTACAAAGGATATTAATGGGGACCGATGTTGTGAAAAATGTTAACAAGAATAATGCTTCACATGCTGTTCTCTTTGAAGCCCTTGCTCTTGTGAGTTCTGAAACGTGTCTTTTAATACTTCTATATTTGTTGCTGTTAATTTATCTTTTTCTTAATGTAAATTCAGATGTGTGTATGTTTATATGGCTTGCAGCATTCAGGCTGAGGTTGAATATTTTGTAGCAAATTTGATCTCTCTCCCCGTGGCTTTTAATTAAACAAATGAAATTTTAGTCTTTAACATTGGCTATGCATCCAAGTCCAACTGTAAATAAACATACTAGATATAAATTCTCAAACATAACACTTGTTCATAGATATAATCTCCTCTAGATCCCTCATCTTGTGCTTTAGTTCTCTCTTCTAGTGTGTACACAATAGCTATATTATATTAATATTGAGTTGCATAATTACAATTAGTGGAGAAGTAATCCACTGAATAGAATACATCAAACTATACCATAGAATCACTATCCTTTACAAAACATCTATCCGTTTAGGTGGGATAATACAAAATCTCCAATTTAAACTTATAAAAAAGAATAATCTTACTCTTTAGAAACTAATGCCTATAATGAAGCCAAGAGCAATTTTTCTCGCACAAATAATTTCTATAATTCTCATTATCCTTGAAAATACTACTATTTTTCCTTTCCATCTACAAAACGGAAAGATTTATTCTGATCCCACACCCACACTTACACAACATTGATCCTGGTATTGCCCATTATACCTCTTATTCTTTTATAAATTGAAAGCAATGTCATAAATGATAGATGTCTTCAGAACTAATCTTTCAAAGCACATATCAATTAGATGATATGCATAAGTTTTGCAATCCTACCATTTTGTTCACCTTACCAACAAATATTAGCCACTTCAACACCTTCTGAAGATTGGATGGAAATTGTATATTTTTGATATATAAAACGTATTTACACCCTATGTATTTATAATACAAGCTGATAACAATAAAAGATAATCAAAGTTTAATATTCCTAAAGTCCTACATATTTGTGTCTCTACAATTCTACCATGCATCCAACTAATATTCCTCTCAAAACAAAATTTTATCTCCATTCAACGAGTTAAAGTCTTATACAATTTCCATCAAAGGGCTACAACTAACACGTTGCAAACCATAACCCGTATCGTATCCATTCTCGTTCAACCTCAATGCCAAAGAGTGTTTTCCTCAAGCAGGATCTTGAAATCCACTTTCCTAGCAGTACCTTTTTTCTTTCAATGATTACATGCATGTGTCAAAAGAAAGATACTGAAGCCTTCTGGTGATAGACTTCCTTCTTAAGGTTACTAAAGCTCTATAAATTTAAGCTTGTTAGAGCATCTGAGATTACCAGAAATCCAGCTAACTTATTTCAGGATGAATCAACATGCAACTCATCTTTCTCCTTTTCCCATCTATGCATCTATTGGCTCCATAGCAAAACTTCCAAGCTCTTCACTTATGAAACATGCTTGCACACATGGACTTTTTCATCTGTTCTCTTAATCTATTCCTGTGAAAGATTAACTATACCTAGGATCTCTTTACTACATTTGTGTGATCAAGCTTTCTTATTGCAGGTCATGCATCTTGATGCTGAAAAAGAGATGATGTCCCAGTGTGTTGCACTTCTGGGAAAGTTTATAGCAGTACGAGAACCAAATATTCGTTATCTTGGGTTGGTAAGTTGAAGCAACAGTCCTCTTTTGTCATTGTTTGAAAATTCTTCGTATTGGGGCAACTATCTCACAGAAGAATCCTAGAAAGGATCTGGAATATCTGGAGTTAACATACAGATGTTTGTTTTTGTGTAGGAGAATATGACTCGTATGTTGATGGTAATAGATGTACAAGATATTATCAAAAGACATCAGGCTCAGATTATCAGCTCATTGAAGGATCCAGATATCAGGTCAACTTTTCTGCTTCCAAATGTCTTATCCTTTCGAAACATATAAACATCTTGATATTTTTGCCAGTCTTGCACGATAAATGATAAAGTCATTTTCTCTCTGTAAAATTCTTATTTGGAAATTTCTATTCTCAATTCTCATTAGTACTATGTTGAACAACAGTTAATGTTCCCTTAAGCTTAAAGGTTTATGCATCACTATATGTTAAAAACTGTTAGTGGAACTGCTGCTGTACACTTTCTATGTATGCTGTAGCTTCTTTATTTTGTTAGTCAACATTGCAGAAATTGATGTTCTCTGCTGTCCATTTGGCAGAAAGAAGTGGCTTTAGTTATTTGCTGCATATTATCCGAGAAGAAAACTCTCTCTTCTCTTGTCTTCCTAACCCATGATTATATCAATTAAGACAAGTGTAAATACACAAAACTAATTGATCAAATGTTATTCTAACTGATATCAATCATATTTCAGTATACGTAGGCGTGCTCTGGATTTACTTTATGGTATGTGCGATGTTTCAAATGCAAAAGACATAGTTGAAGAATTATTGCAAGTAAGTCTTTGTTAAACACAAGCTATTTATTAGTTATTACAAACGATTTTGTTTTACCATCTAATACCGGTTTATTAGAGTGGTGTATTCATTTGAGACTTTTAACGAATTTAATGGAGTTTTAAAATCCATGGGTAATTATGATTTTTAAAGAGTTGATAAAAGTTTAGGTGTATTCAATTATTATCTTGTAGAAGTCTTTAAAAATTCAAGTGTATTCAGATTTTAAAAGACTTTAAAAACTTGCAGATTTTTAGATTTTGTTGGATTTTTAGTTAAAAGTATAAGTAGAAAAACCTTCACTCATTATTCTCTCAATCCCAAAGATTTATGAGGATTTATAAGGACTTTTATTTTTATTACTTTTCACTCCAATATTAGATATCATTGGTTACACTATTGTCAATATAAATGCATAAAAATCCATTGTAATACTCGTGTTTAAAAGTTCATAAAATCCTTAAAATCCTAATCGAATATACCCCAGTTAATTATTTTTATTCAATTATTACAACTGTTGAATTCCATCTGATTCATTAATAGAACTGACTTTGACTTGATTCTCTTTTTTTAGTATCTTAGTACTGCAGAGTTTGCAATGCGTGAGGAATTGTCTCTTAAAGCAGCAATTCTTGCTGAGAAGTTTGCCCCTGATCTTTCTTGGTAAGTAGTAAAAAGGGGTAGGGATAGCAGAATCACGTGTTAATGAAAGTATGCTTGCTAGTTGCTAGATTACTTGTATTTATGCTGCTCTAAATATAACAACAGGCACTTTGTTGTCTGTCTCATGACATGTCGCATGCTTGCTAGTCGCTAGATTACTTGCATTTATGCTGCACTAAATATAAAAACAGGCACTTCGTTGTCTGTTTCATGACATGACGAAACTATCTTACCCTATAATTTATTGTTACTTATAATTATCCTTATAGACTTCCAACTATCCAGATCTGCTCATTGCTTTCAACATGAACCAATTTTTTTTTTAACTTCATATGTTAGTAACCAAACTGAGATATTTACTATTCATTTAGTAACCAGACTGGTCTAATGCCAATCCTGTAAGTTTTAAATATCAAAATCAGAACATCATGATGGTTTAAGAGGTAATATTTGTTTTTTATTTTATGGAAGTGGTTGGGTACTGTTTGAGAACTGGTATGAGATAGCTTGAAAATGTTTCTGGCCTTGGATGCAGTTGAGGGGGAAGGGATTGGTGAAAAATTGGATGGATAATTTCATATGCACGATAGTTGTGTCTGAAAACAATTTTCTAGTTTAGTACTAAGAAATCCCTAGAGCAAAAAGTTTGTAATTCATGAAAAAAAATGTTAATAATTGGGAACAATAGGTGAATATAAAAGCTTTGATTTCCTTATTTATCATTTTCATGTAACCATCAAGTAATGTCAAATGAGATACTCAGCTCATTTAAGGCTAATACAATAAGTTGATCGGTTGAAAAAACCCAACTCATCTAGTTCATGAGCTAAAATGAACTAACTTACCTAATTTATAAGCAACTCTTAAGCTCATTTAACATAATGTTTGTCAAAAAAGTGATTACCATAATGCCTTTATGGAAAAGGCACAAAATATGAGATTTTTATTTATTTTTCTTCTTTTACAAAAATATAATCAAAATCTTAATATTTATATTAACAATTTTGTCCTTAAACAAAATTATATATATATTAATTTTTCAAAAATGTAAATGGGATAGCTGCTCAGTACATATAAAATTTAGATGAGCTGAATGTAAACAAGTTGGGCCACACATTTGATAGCTCTACACTCATTTCATTAGCCAAAAGAAAAAATCGATTATATTATACACCCATTTATCATATTATGGATGTGGTCTGCTTTATAGATGTGGTTCTAGATAAATCAATAGGAAAGTATGGAGGTAAATTTTTGTAATAATTACATGATAATAAAATATTAGCCCTGAAGATTGAATTAGACTCTGCGTGGTACTGGAGGTTAGAGTTGAGATAGATGAATATGGTTGAGCTTTTTCAATTTGTGATATTTCAGCAATAAAGGTTCGAAGCGTTTATGATATACTAGCTGGCATTTTAGTTCATAGTTATTTTGGGGCTTTGAACATTCCTCTAAATCTGTAGTTGTCAAAACAAAAGCTCAGATGTTGTGTAGATTTGTGCTTAATATCAGTTTATTTCAACAATAAACAGGTACGTCGATGTTATTCTTCAATTGATTGACAAGGCTGGGGATTTTGTTAGCGATGATATCTGGTTTCGGGTTGTGCAGTTTGTTACCAACAATGAAGACCTACAGGTGATTCATGCTCCATGCTCTTCATAATATATGTTTCGTTTTATGTGTTCGACTAACATTTATATATCTTAATCAGTCGTATGCAGCAGTAAAAGCCAAAGAGTATCTTGATAAGCCAGCTATTCATGAAACAATGGTTAAGGTGTGTATATGCTTACAATTTCTTAGCCACATGCATTAGTTCAGATTAGATTTTTGCATTGGAGTAGTCATATTTGACTGTGTTTGGTTTTCTTGCTTGTAACAAATTTATTAGAAGAGATATATATATTATTGATTTTAGTATATCCAGTTTGGCTTCCCTTTCATCCGCACCTTGTCAACCTCTTAATTATGTGCGATGAAAGCAGAAGACTAGCTGAGAACATGTGTTTCTATTTTACTATATTGGAGGTTTCCATTCAACTAAGAGTTAGCGGACTTGATAAAAATATGACAGGTCAGTGCTTATATCCTGGGAGAATTTGGGCACCTCTTGGCCAGACGACCGGGATGTAGTCCTAGAGAGTTATTCTACATCATACACGAGAAGCTTCCAACTGTTTCGTAAGGGGCAATCAATTTTCCCTTGTTGTCTAATACAAGTAATTTTTTTTTCACTATGTTTTAGAGCATATATTTCATTCGCAGGATATCTACTATACCCATTCTTCTTTCAACTTATGCTAAGATCTTGATGCATACTCAACCACCAGATCCAGAACTGCAGAAACAGATTTGGGCAGTATTCTGCAAGTGGGCTTCACCTTTATACTATTTTGCTTATAGTTCAGTTCTTATAAATAGGTGTTTCCCCATTTTTCTGACGCACTGGTGCTTTCTTTTAGATATGAGAGTTGCATTGATGTTGAAATACAACAACGAGCAGCTGAGTATTTTGCTTTAAGTAGGAAAGGTGCAGCTCTGATGGATATTTTGGCTGAGATGCCTAAATTCCCTGAGCGGCAGGTACGTTCTTTTTACAATTTTTGTTCAGAAATTGTACTTGTGGCTTGTTGTTATGATATTAAGTTCAGTTGACTTACTGATTGAAATCTCTCGGTGATTATTTATAACGTCGATATGAATAATATTTCCATATTTTAGTCTTCACTGATCAAGAAAGCCGAAGATGTGGAAATAGATACTGCAGAACAAAGTGCTATTAAATTGCGGGCCCAGCAACAAATGTCAAATGCTTTAGTAGTAGCGGACCAATGTGCTGTTAATGGTACACAACCTGTCAGCCAGCTCAGTCTCGTAAAGATGCCCAGTATGAGCAGTAATGCGGTTAGTTCCCTCTTGCCCATCCTCCCCCAACCATTTCTTTTCTTTCAACCCCCCTCTATTTTCAAATACTGTTCATGCTATCCCCAATTTTGTAAACTCTAGTTTTTAATCTAAAGAATTATCTATTTCCAGAGTTGGTAATGTAATGTATTTTTGAGTTCATTATAGGATACTAATTCAGCCAATGAAGGTTCATCCCAGGCAAATGGGGCTTTGACTAGTGTTGATCCACAACCTCCATCACCTGATCTTCTTGGTGACCTTTTGGGTCCATTGGCTATTGAAGGCCCTTCTAGTAACACTGCTCAGTCTGAGCAGAATATTGTCTCTGGACTAGAAGGTAATCCGAGTGTGGAAGCTTCAGCCATTGTTCCTGTTGGTGAGCAGCATAATACTGTCCAGGTACTTTGTATGGTTCTTGCAGCAACTATTAGTAGGATCTTTTACTGCTTTCAATAATTAAAATTTAACCACGTTGTAATTATATATATGCCTAGGAAAGAAATGTCTGCAGCCCATCTAAACCATGTCTGTTTAATATATTTGAACATGCTTAATTATTGGGCACTTGGGATTGTTCTTCTTGATTGGTTTATCAGACACATGGTTTTATTCTTTTTTCGATAATTTTGTGGATTTCTTTTTGAACTTTCAACTTGTTGAAGTCCACATGCTGAACTGTCGCATTTTTTTTTTTGAATCCTTTTTCAAAGGTTTCAAAATCCTAAATTCATGATAGATTCTTGTATATATGCTTAAAATTGTATTTTCCTTTATATCTCACTCCACTTATAGAAAACCATCTGAGGTCTGTCTCAACTTCCCGATTTACTTAAAACAGTTTTGTTTCTTAATCATTAAACACTTGGTTTATTCTTTTTAATCATTAGACACTTGGTTTTATACCTTTTTCAATAATTTTGGGGATTCTGTTTGAATTCAACTTAACTTGAAGTCGCATACTGAACTATTGCATTAATTTTATCCTTTCCCAAATGTTCCAATATCCTAACTTCATGATAGATGCTTAAATATACTCTTGGAATTCATTTTTCTTTTATATCTCACTGTACCACTAATAGAAACCCATCTGTGAGGTCTGCCTCAACTGCCCTTTTTACTTATGAATTTTTTTTTTGCTCCAATTTTTCATTATCGATTTTTTTAGCCTATTGGAGACATTGCTGAAAGATTCCAGGCTTTGTGCTTGAAGGATAGCGGTGTTCTTTATGAGGATCCTAATATTCAGGTCTTTCTTTGCTAATTTTTTTATATTAATCAGTACCATTTACTCAATATTGTTTTTTGTTACTTCTACAAGATTCAATCTCCCTTTCTCATAATAATGTTTCTAGTTAGCCTTACAATGTTCTGTGAAGTCCAATCTCTGACAATACATGTCTAAATTTTCTTCAATGTTATTCCAGATTGGGATAAAAGCAGAGTGGCGATTGTATCAAGGACGGCTTGTTCTTTTCTTGGGGAATAAGAATACATATCCACTTCTTTCTGTTCAAGCTATATTACTGCCTCCTTCACATTTAAAGATGGAGATCTCACTAGTACCAGAAACCATTCCTCCTCGGGCACAGGCAAGGACTATTTTCATCCAATCATTTGGTTATTTATTGCTTTGCACATTCTTTTTTCCTTCCATCTTAATTAATCGTTATTCTTGATGACCCTAAGATCTTCTTTGTCTATGTATTTTAATTCGGATGTGTAGGTACAATGCCCGCTTGAAGTGGTGAATCTCCGGCCAAGCAGAGACGTGGCAGTTCTTGACTTCTCCTACAAGTTTACTGACAATGTGGTATTTACCTTTGAAATTCTGCATCTCTAGTTTCTTATCTTTAGAAGCTGGTTCATTCATGCTGAATGATTCTTCTGACTACAGGTCAACGTCAAGCTTCGGCTCCCAGCTGTGTTTAATAAATTTCTTCAGCCTATATTAATGTCTGCAGAGGAGTTTTTTCCTCAATGGAGATCACTTTCAGGGCCACCTTTGAAGCTTCAAGAAGTGGTATGTATACCATATCTTCTGTGCCTTTATCTTCTAATATTGGAATCCATAACTAGGTTTTCTGTAATCTAAGTTGAACTTTGTTGGTAAGACTCATGATATTAGAGCCTTATTATAAGGTCCTTTAGTTATGAAATTGGTAGATATTAACTATTGTTAATATTGTCGCTATCAAATTTCCCATTTATGCAGCTTAGAGGAATAAAGCCACTATCTCTCGTGGAAATGGCAAATTTATTTAAGACTTTCCGGCTAATGGTTTCTCCTGGGCTTGTAAGTTGCCATCTTTCGTGAGTTTTTTAATTAATGTTGAAGCTGTCCATTATTTATGGTACTTAGCACTTGCTGCTTTTGTATTTTCTGTATTAGGATCCAAATCCAAATAATCTTGTTGCAAGCACCACATTTTGCTCTGAAAGTACACAGGCCATGCTTTGCTTGGTAAGGATTTTTTTTCCTCTTTGCAACATGTATGGATGAGTCTTATGTTGAATGTTACAGAGTTTTCAGATTTTTGTGAACTCAAAAGCAATGTTTTCCCTAAACATTGCTTTCTAGTTAACTGCATATTCTTGGTATGTAAAGACACAATTACAGAAAAGAATATCGATGTTGGATGTCCAATGATTCTCTGGTGAAGATTACAAGTTGAAATGATGTGTGAGCAAAACAAAGCTATGATAAGTAGGCAGGAGAAGGGGATAAAGTTGCACCATTTTTTTGTTTTCCTTTTGTCATCTATCATCTTTGTTCCTGTTTATGCTCAAGTTTTAGTTGATTGTAGACTAAACATGGAATGGGTGGAAAAGAGTTCATGCTTTTGCAAATTATCATGTTCAATCAGCCTTAAAGAACCCTAGCTATGTCACATATATGTTTAGGTGCCATTTGTGTTGGCTTCTTTCGGTGTCCCATCCACCTATGTGACAATTTAAATGATTCGGTACCTTACAGTCACAAAATTATTTGAATGATTATATTTTAACAGCCCTTAATGTTGTGCTTTTCAGGTTAGAATTGAAACAGATCCAGCTGACCGGACACAATTGCGTATGACAGTTGCCTCGGGGGAACCTTCGTTAACATATGAGTATGTAAATTACTTTTGTGGCTGGCCATTCATTGTTTATGTTTACACTTGAGATATAAATTTAAATGACACGACCTGCAGATTGAAGGAATTCATTAAGGAGCAATTAGTTATCATACCTACAGCTTCTCACACTCCTGCACCAGCCTCACCAGCTCCTCCAGTAGCTCAACCAATGAGCGTAGCAACAACATTAACAGATCCCGGTGCTATGTTAGCTGGTTTACTGTGATAGAAAGGATAGTGATTGGTGTGAGGATTTGTTCATTATACTCTTTTACAACTGACCAACCGAGGTATGCCTCAAAAGGTGTGTATAAAGAAAATCCTGATGCAAGAGCGGGTGGATTAAAATGAGCTGATTTGTGTCGACATTGGTCTGAAGATGTTGAAAGGTTGGTTGGGTTTTTGAGATTCTTTGTGCTTAATGCAGTTGTGCCTAAAGGAGAAATCTTTTTTTTTCCTTCGGGTGAGGGATTTATTATTATTATTATTGTTTGCCTTATCAGTTTCTGTGGATTGATTTTTATAATTTTATTCAAGAGAATGTAAGATATTTCATGAAGTAGACTGGTTGTAAAAGTTTGTTAATATACAGCTTTTAAATAAGAGAAATCTTTTGGGGAAATAAAAAAAATATCAAGGTTCTCTTCGTAGTTTCTGCGCTATAGGAGTAGGCAAAAAATCTTAATGGAAGGATCGAAAAAATATCAATGCTTGTAAATTTGGATCGTAATGTAGATGGGGCTGCCAACAAATGTGCTTCAATTTGATCCGCATCGAAGACACTCCTGTTTTACATGTATCGTTATTTCATCGGTTGAGTAAATATGTTGCCAAATCAAGTAGACTTCAAGTTTTATATTTGTATTCTTACTCTTTATTTTGACAAATACAAAATGTGATAACTGCAAAGTTGCCTCATATACATAAAGTCATGTTCCTTTTTTATGTCTAATTTTTTTAAATCTAAATTCTTTTTTCTATATTTCTTTTCTTTGGAACAAAATCATAAAAAAAAAAGAGAACATGATCAATCTACCACAAAAGTATTAAATGGTTTCTTGGAGACAACAAACGAGTTAATCTACCACAAAAGGTCTTAATGGGACAATGATCAATATTAAATCGTTTAAATAGTAAAAAAGAACATTTTATTAAATTTTGCTAAATTAACCTCGGGATCAATGGATATGTTTATTTAATCGTAAGGATTCTTTAAAAATATAATATTTTTCATTGATCAAGGAATTATCCATTTATTTTTCAATATTTGTGTTAGGTCCTGATTATTTTGAAGTAAATGTAGGCTACTTGATTTTTATTACTACATGAAAATATGATATTACGAGTTACCATTTTATAGGAATTTTTATATTTGAAACCACCATTGAAATTAAAATTGGCGACGTCAAAAGTCAAAACCTCAACCTTTATTGATTTCAAACCTGTGAGTGAAGTTTGATTTATACGAACAATTTAGTAACACTTTAACATAAACGAAGGGACGAAGTCCAGTTAAGCTTCCAAAAAATAACCTACCTTCTAAATACAAGAAAACACGTGAAGAAATGCTCCACTATCAGTAAAGTTGGTTAAATTTGTACTCAAATACCTTTCACAATCAAACAAACACCAATTTACGCTAGGAACGTTGCTCTTTCCATATTCCTAATATTATAAAAAAAAATTAAAAAAAATGAATGCAACAGCAATGGACCAGTAGTTATCTTTTTGTATCAACCCCAAAAAATTCCTAATAAAAAAGTCTCAACTAAACATCGAAGAAGAATCATCTTGCCATATCTGATGTATCATCTCGGATCTAGCCATGAATGGTGTTAACAGGAATGCCCAAAGTCCGAACTTCTCATGAATAATAAAGTCAGCTTTTATTCAATTCAATTGGTAAAAACCTCCGCCCACTTCCTCCGGAAATTTACACATGGAAAACTCACCAAGGATAATGCCATCTATTACCGCCATTCTTGGCAATGAATGCACCTCCAAGTGCTATCCCAAGACGGAAGCTCCATGGCAGACAAACAATGATTGTGTATCCACCGCCCACAATTCTCGCAAGATAGATCAGGGGCTGGTTCCTTGTGTGAACACACATAACATTGCATCATGTTAGCACTGGAATTTACAGCCATGGGCTTTGTTTGATCTTTGAAAGTATTCATTTCATATTCTTGAGGAACTGCACCCTCTGAAGTTGGACGAAATATTTTTTCCTCATTTCCTGGCACATCCTCAAATGATTCACCATCCAGTAATTCTGAGAAGGTGAATATGGTTTGGGGTTCAAATTCCATGCTTTCACTCCTATGTTCATCTGAAACATCTTGTTCCATGTCATAGGACAAGACATCGTATGTAGGTAACTCTGCGTAACAAAAATCATTTCCTGAAATATCATCACCATCAGATTCGAGCTTCATATGCCTTGATGCAGTCCCTAATGGATTCATTGGATTTCTCATTTCAATGTCTGAAGATAGTTTAGCATTAGAAGTGCTACCTGAAGAGATATCTACATCCTCTTTCTGCTTCCCATGCCTTCTTACAGGTAATTTCTGTGGCAGAGGACCAACATCATTCCACTCGGCATCTACCTCAGAATTATGCTCTGTAATTAGCTCAACACTAGCAAGGTCAAAGAGAAGAGGATCGGACATGTCATCCATGGGAAACATTGGAGTAGAAGGTTCAAAAGCTTTAGAATCATAAATGGCTCCATAATCAGAGTCCGCTCTGGAATGTTCTTGCTTCAAAGGCATGTTTTTCCTGTCTTGCATACTGTCTCCAAGATCTCGAGAATTGGTATGAAGAAAAGGATGAGGATCAGACACATTGCCTGGTGGAGCAGCAGGTTCACACTTCTTATCACGAAAAATGTCTCCAGAATCAGAGTCCACTACAGAATGTTCTCGCTTTGAAAGCCTAGTACATGCCCTTTTCCCCTCTTGCATCTTGTCTCTACGATCAAAGTAAGGACACACTGGTGATTTTATTCTCCGACACTTGCAACATTTGAATCCTACCACCTCAAAAATTTGTGACTCCTTAAGTTCAAGAGCATCAGCATGGTACCAATCTGACAAAGAACACACAAAAATATGGTCCACGTTAGATACAAATAAGTAGGAAATATAAAGTTTCACCAACTCCGTATTTCCAATATAAATGGGATGGAAGAAAAGAAACTTACTTTTGCAATTTTCACAGAGTAGATACATCAAATCTGATCTATATGGCTTCTGGCACAGGATGCAAACAGGTTTCAACCAATGTACATCTGAACCACCACTTAAAAGAACATTATTAAGCCTGAAATCATGGCTTACATCATTATTCTTCTTCTTCCATATTATACCCCACGAACAATACCTACGCTTTGTTTTTGATGCACTAGAATCAGAAGTAGCTGGTTGTGTCTCAGGAGTAATTGGTCTTGTCTCAGGATGGGCATCCAGGGTTTTAACCTTAAATCTAACACGCTTGTTGCACGTCATCAGGTTCTGATAATCTTGCATCTGCAAGAGCAATGGGCTGGTGGGAGAATCATTGTGAATTTCATTCACAGCAATAGCTTTAAAATTGCAGCATGTCTTGCACATAAATGAGAACTCATTGGAAGAAATTCTGGAGCTTATGATACAGTCTACATGACCATAACCTGACAGCAGATAAGCAAAAAGTAATAACTAGTGGTGAGTACAATGGTGAGAATGGAAAACCACGCAGTGGACTTATAAAAAAAATAAAAAACAAGGAACAATAACTTCTAGACAGACTTGACATCTACAGCAAACCATCATTTACAGGCAGAATGTGATGTGGACTAAAGAAATTCAGGAAAAAGCAGTAAGGTGCTTCCCTACAAAGCACTTCAATTGCTTCCTACATGTTCCCAAATATAAACAATGGCAACTTTGAGTGACTTTCGTTCCATGGTAGCATACCGGCTTTGGCAGTGCCAGAGACACCACCAGGCATGCCCCAAGACTGCAAAAAGTGGTAGTATACCTTCCCAAGTTCCCATACACCAATAGATATGAAAAGTGGTTAACATGAAATACCCGCATTCACAAAAATCCATCTAATGGTTAACATGCCCAAGGAATTCAAAATGAGCCCATTTGTACCAATAAAGCAAGCTATGTATTTCAAATATATTGGTAACAAAATAAGAACCCAAAAAACAGTAGCAAGCTAATTTGAACTCTGGCCTATAGGTTAAAAACTCTGCAGCACCAATAAATACAAAATTCAATTTTTTTAACAATATGAAAATCCTTAGGATATGATAGTTGTCTTGAAAGCATAATATTTTATCTCAAAGTATAGATACCCAACATAGAAAACTCAAACAACAGAGGTTAAATTGGAAACTAATTAACACATCAATATGTTTAGTTCAGTGATTCATAATAAAATACTCTAGAAGACACCAGGATAAATGTCAACATAATAATACGTACCTTGGCAGGACCAACACTTGATTGCATACCTAGAAATTACATCAAACAAGTTATTAATGGGTAAGTTAGTACAGATAACTTCCCCCAAACCACAACAACAAACCAAAAAAAAAAAAATTAGCATAGACATTACCGTAATGAAACCTCCACTTGACATGAACAACAGGCTCTTATGTGCTTATTATCTATCTTATATTCAAGATAGAGCATTATATCGGTTAAATCCAACTGCCTTCTCCGCTTGGGCAATAAGTTAAGGGGCTCCTCAATTAATGGCAGAAGATCTTTACTCACAACTCCCTCATATTCTCTGATCAAATGTAACGGGACATGTGTTTCAGGAAACCAGAACTTGTCATTTCCATCTTGACTTTTCTCTATTTCAATGATATTCTTCATGACACGGGAAGGAAGATGCTTTTGACTTCCAAAAGTAATCCCATACATAATCATGTTCTCTGCAACTTTTTTGTCACGAATAGTTGCATTTCTAAAAACAGAAGCTTCTGTCTCAATGCTTTTGCCTTCTGGGAGGTTCTGCTCAGGACGTACAAGGTCACTCCATCTCAAATGAAAGTCCAGGTATCTGACCTGATATAAATTCCAATCAAATTTCTTATTAAAAAAAATACAATTTTCACCAGATAATCCAAAATGCTACAAAACCAAGAGAGTTTACAAAGTAAAGGAAGCAGAATAACAACAACCTGAAGTGCTAACTGTGAAGCATTCTTACTCCTTTCAACTGCAGCCTTCCATACTAGCTGTCGAGTCCTTCTAGGAATCTCAAAACCATCAGTGTAACATATGCCTGGAATCTTCCTCGAGCCTCCTAAAGGACCAGAGAATCATTAGTGCATTTTTTACCCATCTTTCTACATGATTATGTATCATAAATTAACAAATAGAACTTGTTTTCTAATCATGAATTTGTTTTGTCAGCCTGTTTATCATGCCAGGAAAGGAAAGGCTAAGAAGAAAACTACCTTGTCGAGCTGCTTTTCTGACCATTGCTAGGGGCAAAATTGCCTTTTGGAAGACATGCTTTGATTTCCTTCCTCCTCGCCACCACAAGGAGTTTCTTTCATGTCCAACACCATCTATGACTTCACAAATAGCAGACTGCTTCCGGCCTCGCCGCCCACCAAGACCACGTTTTTGAGTTGTTCCAACAGACCAAGTAACGCTTTGAATTGCAGAAGATTCAAAAAGGCAATCATCAACAAGCTTGATCCAGTCCCCAGAAAATGCAATTATTCGAATATTTTTCTCAAGCTGGCAAATGAAAACAGAGTTATTCACAAATGCATCATAGCACATGCATAAATGTCAATTTGTAGCAAAAATGATAAAATAATTATAAACAGATTTTGTTTTTTGGTTCAAATAAAATAATTAGACACAGATTTGTCTCTGGAATATTTCAGGTTCAGAGCTAATATATTCAAATATCAAATGACAAAATAAGAGATCAGCCATCTAGACATCTTAAGAATTCTTCAGCAAGAAAGTTCTTAGTATATTTATGAATTGAATAACAAACCCTTTGGTAAGGATAAAACTTACTTCAAGGAGGAGGGCTCTTATATCATTGTAGATTGAGGCCTGATCTACTCTTTTGCGCCATTCATGCCTATAACTTGCTTTCAAGAAGGGCCCAAAAGTTAGACCTCGGAAACTTTCCTCAATGTATAAAATGTATGTTGCAATGCTTGCAAGACTCCCCTCTCCACTCTTATTAGAACGAAGGCCAGCAAGATTCTTCATAGCACCTTTTGTAGCACTTAAAATAACATGATTTAGCATGCATCCTTTCCTGCTCGAAACAGAAGCCTTACAAGAATGACACCAACCACACCTCTCTCTTGGAACCTCTACAAGCTTTTTCTCATAACTTGGCCAGAAGAAGCGTGAGGCTATTGCTGAAAATGCTTTTGACTGCAAGTTGTTTTCAGAAATAACTTTCCTAGGATTGTCTAAAGCATGGGCCTCTGAAATCCGAGCTTCTTCTGAAGAAAGCAAGGCCAATCTGGCAGCAGCAGATGCAGCAAAATCCCCATGGGTATAGTGGTTTAGGTAAGCATAAGGTTTAAAAAAAGAACCCATGTAAACAAAACCATTAGCTGATCGAAAGCCAGCCTTCCCTAAAGTTACACTACTTTTTTTGTTTTGAGAAGATAAAGGCATTGCAGAAAGCAAGTCATTGACGGGATCACCATAAATGTCATTGCAATTGACTGAGGGGCACATAGTAAGGTCTCTTGCCATTGATCTCTCAACCAAATTTAGTTGGTTTAAGTCAGAGGGTTTGGCTTGCTGGGATACTGAACCAGACGAGATATTTGCCTGAGGCAAGTTCTTATTCAAAAGAAGGCACTGCTCTGAACTTCTGTCATCATTGCTCTTTGAACTATGAAGATCAACTTGGTTCTGAACAAAAGACATGTCTGGGGATATTGCTAAATTACCAGTGGTTCTCTCATTTGAGCTAGTCATATTAGCCTTAATCACAACAGTAGTTCTGCAGCTTTCACTTGAGTGTGAAGGAATCAAAAGGGAAGGAAGATTTGCATCTTCCTTTATCTTTTCCAACTTTAAATATGATTCAGTTCTTTCTGGAAGAGGTAAAATACTCGCTGGAATATCCCAGTATTGCAAAATTGCTAGGCAAATGTCAGAGTATAAACCTCTATGATGAGCTGACGAGTAAAGTAAGTGCAGGACTTTTGGGATATCATTCTGATTGTAATATCTAACACCTGGTTTTGCATTCATGGTAGCATTGAGCCTGCAACATTCATATCAAGAGATTATGCATTTTCCAAAAAAAGGTTGAGGAATGAATGGAATACAACTTGAGTTATTATAAAAACAGCAGCAAACTAAGGTGCCAATGCAGGCTAGATGTCTAAAAGCCTAGAGTCAATGAGAATATGATCACCATTTATTAAATGAAATTGACCCAGATCCCAAAATCAAAGCCTTTTGAGAATTCAATGACCTGCTTATTTTTTAAATAGAATTTTCTCATGTGCTGGATCTGAATTCAAATAGAATTTTCTCTCCATCCTCATAAATTTCCATGTGCTGTTCCAGATAATGTACAGCCCACACATAAAGGGGTTTGAGAAGAATATATGAACATAATATCATGGACCAAGTGCTTGAGAAGAAAATTGACGATACATATGAAAGTGTCAAACCAGCATATATAAAACAAATGCACACAAACTCACGTGTAGAAGAACAATATAACTAAAGCAAAAATAGGTTAAAGGGCTAGTCACAACATACACCAATAAGTGATTGCAAGTGCCCAAAAAGATCTGCTCATATGTGTCAATGCCAAATAACTCCGCTCCTTTAAGTGATGTTCCAATGGTGATAGTTGGCCCTATCTTATTGAATATGCACTCCGGACAATACCAAGACCCTTCTGGCACACTTGATTTCATCACACCTATACACCTTGTGTGGTATGCCGATGGGCACCCATCACAGCAGATCAAGGTCCCATCCATTCCACAAAGTCGACATTCATCACTATTTCGATCCACTTCACAATTGACAGTATCCACATCCCCTTTATTACCCCTACCACTGAAACTATTACCACAAGACTGCGTTTTAGGGATCTCATTAGTAAACTTCATATCTTCTTTGTCCTTGTAAGCAGAGGTTTTTGAGTATCTAGGATGAACCCTTCTCGGTCTATTTTCAAGAGGATTGCTTTCTTCAGAATCATAAGAAATTCCAACTTCAGCTTCCTCACGCAAATCAATTTCAGCCCTTAACTCTGCAGACTCTAAAACATCATCGCAAAGGATTTGCAAAATAAGTAACTTTCTACCTACTGGTAAAGTGAAATATTCCTCCTTCAAAAGTTCATCATAAAATCCTTTCCACTGAGGTCCACTTATGTATCCCATAACTGTTAGATACTGGACAATGTAAACAGGCCAAGTCAATGTATCGAGCAAGCTCCAATCACTGAACCTGCAGGTAAATTGTGAAATATCCATAAAGTATAATGATTATAAGTATAATGAAATATCCAAGGCAATTACACTCCATGTCATAAAATAAGATATTATCCATATGGATTACAATAGATAATCCATCTAAATCAGAAACACATCTCGGACACTGAACTATAGTTAATAAGTTAGCATTCACATTAAACACTAAACATATATATTGAACATTTCGACCAACAAACCAAAAATATAATAACAATAGATATATCTTGTGGTCCTGGTGGCCTTTTCCTACTGAAACACATACATGGCCGGTAAAAAGAGAGAAACACCCACTCCCAACAAAGTAAGTGTTCTGGTTTTCCGTAGCCATAATTGTTATCAATAGCATCCTATACAGTAATTTATTCATAAAATATGGCAACTTGACTACAGTAACAAAATAAAATATCTAGGATAGGATACTTAACATACTCCGTGGATTGTAAAATTAACAAAGCAGCAGCTTCCATGCCCGCTTGGATGCATGACTATTGAGACACTTATATTCGAACTTCAAACTTAGAAACAAATTCTATATGATTTTGTAAATAAAAATTGTTGAGAAGTAACAAACTCTTCTCACTGATTTTAAGTGAAGAAAAGAGAAAAACAAAAAATAACCTATACCAAGATCACTAGACAAGTAGAAGCTGCATTAGCTTTCCTGGTATTGGTTATGAAACATTATCAACATTAATTTTAGCTTAAAATTGCAAGGGCAATAGTAACACACAAGACCTGTAGGACTTATTCAATGCACTTATTACAGAACTTTACCAATCTAAATCATAATCTCAATACCTCAAACATTTTGAAGCAAGCTCCAAACCATCTGAAGATAGCACTTCAAGATGACGCCTCAAGGCACGCAACAATGCGACATGAATAGCATCCAACAGTGTGTTTGGAAGGCAGCAGTTAAGTGAGCCCACAAAATCATCCAACGTAAAAGGACTCAAGAAGAGGCAGATGCTAAATGATCGTAAAAATCCATAAACAGAGAAAAGATGTGAAATGTACTGCTCTGGCACACCTACTGTTCCAGAAGACGGAGGCAATTGAGGAGATGGAACAGATGGTGCCTCGTCATCAAGACCTAAGTTCCTATCCCTGGCATCCTTGCCTGAATCTCTCGAAGAATCAGAATCAGCATCAACACAACCCTCACTGTTATCACTTGGTACTCCTCCACTCATGTCACTTAATGTGGATACTTCAGCCTTATATTCCTCTTTTCTTCCTTCCACATCATTCTTATCTGATCCACCTGTGTTTTTGACACCAATTTTCAGTACCAACTCATCTAATTTATTCTTCCTGGTGTTTAAATAATGGTCAAAACCATCCTCCACCAAAAGAATTCCACGAATTTCACCGCTCTCCAAGTCCTCAAAATCCCCATCTTCATAATTGATTCTATATAACCCTTCAGTATAGCATACAACTTTTCCAAGAAACGTTCCAATGCCCTCAAACTCTTTCAACACATATCGACCCAATAACGCCACTGGCTTGGTTCCCCAAACCAACTTCTTAGCTTCAGAACCCATTTTATGATCATCAGTAGCATCTTCACTATCATCTCTCCTCCTTTTCCTTGGTCGGCCTCTCTTTCTAACTACGGGTTGCTCCATTCAGCAAAATCCAATCAGATCCTTATACCAAACTCACTTGGAAATGATACCTAGGGTTTCGAAAATAAAAGTCCAACTCTACAATCTCAATTGAAAGCAATCGATTGGTTCACTGAGATTTGTTGCGAGATCTAGAATTTAAACAATCAATCCTGTAAATCAACTACAAAATCTAGAAAGAGATAATCAAGCAAATATGAAGATTTTATCTATATAAAAATTTAGGGACGTACGCCATTTAATCCGAATACGTAGGTTGAATTCCGCGGACGAAGCAAGGAAAGCACACCTTGTTAGGGCTAGAAACCCCCAATTGCTGAGGTTCTTCGATGACTGAGAGCACAGGGGGAGAGAGAGAAGAAAAAGCCCTAATTAAAGAGAAATGGCTTCTCTACTCTCTTCCACGGCCCAGCGAGTTAAATTCTCACGTCTTACGTGCTTTATCTGACTCGGACTGTGTT
The DNA here is from genome assembly GCA_037013495.1 of Hippophae tibetana. NCBI lineage: Eukaryota > Viridiplantae > Streptophyta > Magnoliopsida > Rosales > Elaeagnaceae > Hippophae > Hippophae tibetana. Next base: position 10,629,748 of record CM072809.1, on the reverse strand, counting down.
TCCGTTTCCAACTCGACCGAGTTGAAATTACGTATTACCCTTAGTTATTTTAAGATAGACTTTTTTTTTCCTTTCTTTCTTTCTTTCGTTATTGTTAGATGTAGACATTAGAATTAGGACATCAACTATAGAAAGGAAGTTGGATAATTGGCGGGAATTTTTTTCCCTTTAACCAGGCAATTACCCGCCTAATTACATAAGCTTTAAAAATAAAATGAGATTATTAGGTGCAAATTATTAAATCTATTTGGAGGCAATGGTTTTTTATAACGTCTAAACACCTTTGCATGATTTCCTCTTTTTTTAATTTGTAACTATAATCAATTAGTATAGAAATTTTAATCCAGATAGGATAGGAACAAACATGAATTAAAAATGAAAGAAAATAATTTAAAACTTATTCTCTGATTACTAATAAATATTGGGAATCATAATAAAAATAATAATTTACTTAAATATCTTTTTTAAAAATAAAAATATATATATTAAATAACAAAATATCAAAATAAAAAGATATTTTTACACTTATATGTTACTCCCTTTTTATCATGCTTTTATAAAGTAAACATGAAAGTGATTATTTTTTCTCACATATGCTCATAAATTATTATAATTTATAATTGTTTCCAAAGAATTATAATTACTAAAAAGTTCAAGAATGAATTAAGAGACTAAGATGATTCCTTTAATAGGTCACATGGGTTCATATATTGACACCGTTTTTTTTAAGCGTTAATATTTCATTAAAACAATTACATTTAACATATATTGACACAAAAACAAATCCACTCTATCAAGATAAAGTCATGCCCACGTATCTCTATAATACACGTCTTCTTGTCCATTGATCAAATCAAATACCCTACCCTTTAAGACCTTGGGTATTGTACCTTATGCACCTCGATAAACCATCATGTAGCTTATCTCGCGTACCTTGTGTAGTTCATGCACCTTGTATTCACTCTTAAAACTCCTAAGATAATCATTTTGAACTACTTCGTGTGGATACACCTTGTGAACTTGAGGTACATTGGTCAGTAACACTTAAAACATTAAATCCTCCATTCTTTTATCTTAAGACAAGGTGAAATAATCACTCTTATCGAGGTACGTCATTTTAGTAAGTAGTTACGATTTTTTTGTGCAATCTTTTCAATTGCAGATACAAACCTTTCAATATTTGTTAGGGTATAAACCTTTTAAATTCTCTTAGCAAAACTAGGTTCCTCACTTACTATATCAAAATACCTAACCTCTTCTTAATACATTATGTGTGAAGAATTTCAAGCCATGCTCGAGGAATTTTAGGCTATGTAAGAAGAAAATTAGTCCGATGTTTTCAAGTGCTTTACTTTACTCTATTTTTTATTTTTATTTTACTTTTATCTATAACCGAGAAACCTAATTCCCAATTCACTAGAATCCCACCTAGGTTTACCCACCCTTAGTCACGAGAAGATACAACAAACAGGGTAAAGACATAAGGGTGAGAGAACCTATAACACGAAACAGATAGTAGCACTTTCCATTTTCATCCTCAATCCAAATGACGAGGTTCGTGTGGAAGGAACCAACGATTTCGGATTAAGCACTCTGGAACATCCATAGGGGTAGGTCAAATATCACACGAGACTATGCCAAGCCATATCGGTGGAGCTCAAACTCCTGAATGTACTATCACTCTCATTGGAGGCCAAGTTCCTACTTCTACCAACGCCTTGTTTTAATATTTGGAAGAACTATGCATAACCTAAACCACATTGTTAACCAATCAATAAACCTTGAAAAACCCGAGGATGGAAATTCAAAAATTATCGAGGCTAACCATGGAAGACATGTACCAGCTGCATAAGACATACTCAAATTTCACCCCGTGCGGGTCTATTGCTAGTCTCTCAACATCTTCTCAAGACATATGACCCAACCAAAGGATGGTACGTGCTACACTAAAAGGCTCTAAGGGTTGGTTTGAGGTTTCTTATACCTAGGAATAGGCACAAAGATAGGCAAGGCCAGTTTTTCATATAACTGTCCCCTAATCGAAATGTAAAATCCATACCGAAATTGTCCAACAATAGTTACAATCTAAGGATGATTTTTATTCACGAATAACAGGGCGAGTGGGTAATAAATAATATCAAAAATCAAAACTATTTTAGTAAATAAATATAATATATATCAAGAATAGACCGAAACGAATATCAATATAAATGTACTTGCTTCAAAACAGCTACTTGTGATTGGGTAATACCTGAAATCGTTACTGTTCTTAATATTAACAGGAAAAAACCTGAACAAATGGTGCAAATAATCAAAAATATATGAACTCGTAATTAAAATGCTCATTCTTACATATACCTTAGGTTGTTGCTTGGTTCTTATCCCCCTACGACCTATGCTTCGCTCAAATCAATCCTAAATAGGTGAAGAACTCTTTTAAGTCTAACTATAGTCAGTGAGGAGCTTGGCTACGAGCTAGAAGAAGGCGAGATACGTGCTATATCTTGTTGTAAAAGAAATAAGGTCTATGAAAGCAAGGCATATATCTCAGCCATTATCCTTCGAGGTTTCAATTTGAACCTACCTAATAGTCAACTAAATGGAAAGACAAGTATTTCTATGTGGGTGGAGATATATGGAATGGAGAGCCAATGGCCTTTTTACGAGCTATCTGGAACCATAATTTTGATACAATGATGTCGTAAGGTTAGGAAATACTACTTTGTTTTAGGTATGACGGTAGGGAGAAAATACCTCACTTGGAATTGTAAAACTCTTAACACACAACATATCAAGACATTATGGATATGAATCTTGTTTCAAAGCCTCATGGGTGTGAAAGAACTACCTTAATAGACCTAAAGGTTTATACACGATGTACTTCTATTTTTATGCTTTGATTTATTTAAACTCGTTACTCATCTTTGCTAATTTATCACGTAGGTATGAATTTTACAAGTGTGAGAATTTATAACCTGATAACTAATCTCGGGGTTGACAAGCTAATTGAAATTGACTTTCTAAACAACATGAAAAGGCTATTCCTTGAGATGAGAACCTAAAGTGTTCAATAAGGTACCTTATCTAAGATGGTCTCGTTCAAAGAGAAAGAAATTGAGGTACTAAAACCTGTTGTAGAACATTTGTCTCCAAGAAAATAAGTATTAATTCTCTTCCTCGTGAAGTAGAAAATACCCAAATTCTCGTGATGTAACCAGACACACCTCTTTTAGATGGCGTATATTTAAAAAAATATTCAAATGAAGATTACTCTAGTAACTATCTTTGAAAATTAGGTATTCGAGAAACTCAAGGTACTTATAGACATACATCATCACCTTAAGGGTGAGGTAGATAGGGCTTGTATCTAAGCAGTCATAAGGGAGTACGAGCTATCACATAAGGAGATAGCCATGAGTCACATAATGGGGGTATAATTGCTCACTTGTATTTTATTTTTGTAAACTTTGTACAACTATGACCCTATTTTGATTACAAGCCATGTCCCTAATAAGAAATGGGGAAATTTCCAACAGTGCATATCATACTTGTGTACATGAGGTTGGAGCCCCGATTACCCAATTTCATAAAGCTTTAGAGGGAAATGATAAGATGTTAGAAGAAAAGGAGACAAAGTCTCAAGGTATTAGAAACAAAAATCATTGATATGGGTAACAACTTAGTGGATCATATCCAAAAATTGAAGGCAACCTCAACTTTTATCTTGAAAAGAGACAACTTGACCAAAAAGGCCAAAGAATGTGCTAGCTTATCGAGGAATGGACAAGGTTAGCTGAAGAATGAACTCAATAGATGGAGGATGCCACATGATTCTTGACAATACAAGTGGCCTCATTAAACGATCTAGTGGCCAGGCTTAAAGAGGATTATACCTATGCTTCTTATAAATTTGATCTAATTATTTTATTAGTTTAAATATTATTTACATATCCCTATATTAAATAAAACATGACCCTATAATATTTATAAGGAAAAAAATTATAACTTTATTTTAAAAATACACAAACTTTACATTCTAATAAGTTGCTTAGAAGGATTACAATTGTGTCAATTTTTCTCAGTAACAAGTTTTAGTTTGTGAATATTTATATGTTTATTTTGTATTATAATTATTAATTTTTAAATAATTATATTATTTATATTATATATATATATGTCTCGTTTTTAAAAACTATATTTTAGTTTAACAAGTTTTGAATTAGATACTATTAATTATATTGTCATAAAAAATTAATATATTTAGTCTAATAATTATTAAAAATGAATATTTAATGTCTTATAATTATTAAAAAAGTACACTTCTCATGTCTTTCATGTGAATCAATATTTAAACTAAAGTAACTTATATAAATAGGTCATTTATTTAACATGATTTTACTTTTAAACCTTTAATAAAAGAATATATGTTTATTTTTATATAACGTTAAAAAACATATACTTATTTACGTTATTAGAAAAATAAATATATGTTTTTTCATGAAGAGATTAAAAATGAAACTATATTTACAAATAAATATTTAAGCTAAAGTACCTTATATAAATAAGTTAGTTATTTAACGTGATTTTACTTTTAACCTTTTAGTAAAAAAATATATGTTTATTTTTATATAATGTTAACATATGTTTATTTACGTTATTAGAAAAATAAATATATATTTTTCATGACGAGATTAAAAATGAAACTACATTTACAAAGATGTTAATGTCATGTAATTAAACCATTAAAAAATATCAAATTTCATAATAACAAGATTAATAATACTTATAAAAAAATTACAGGATTAAAATGCATATAATAAAAATATTTTTAAATCCTTGTTGTAATTTTATATTGAGGTGTGAATTCTATCACATTGTTTTTGTTAAGGATGATAACTTATATTATAACTTTATTGATCGAATCGAACCCGAGATAACTCAAATCAAGCATGAATAGAATTAAATTTGTGCTATTTTAAATAGTTTGAAAAAATCAAGTCAGGTTTATACCAGTTTATTAGTTCGAAATCAAATTATAAATGTTACAATTTTATGATACATATTTAAAATATTATAAATAATATTATGTTTGAAATTATTGAAGTTTAGAATGTGGTATAAATTTTTTTAATCTTAATGTTTAAATAATGATATAACATAATGCTATTAACACGCGTCTTTTATGATTAACTAATTATTATAAAATTATTTCTTAATTTTTATTGTTTTATGTAATTATGTTTGTATTAATGAACTTTAATATTATTAACAAAAATTTATTTTATAAAAAATTTAATTAACAATTTATATTAATTTAAATGATTTTATTCGTATTTGATTTAATTTCTAACTTATTTTTAATTAATCGATTTAAATTCAATTTAAGCTAGGAAGTGACAATCTTAAAATGAACTAATTCGAATTAATACCATAGTTTTTCATCGTAATTGATGCGCTCGAGAGTCTTGACGTATAAATACATAGAGATGGCGGGAAACAGATAATGTGAACCTATATATTTTTCCGGCAATTTCTTAAATTGACCGCGCCACATTCAAACCACAGCGTTAGGGTTTTGTTGCAGAACACCAACTCCCACCAATTCATTTACATCGATCATCACTCGTTGAATTGTTGATTAGGGTTAGGCTTTGGCCTTTTATTTTCAATTTCTCATAGATGGGCAATAAAATAACTGATGAACTTGTATCCACCGTCCTATCAATAGTCGGATCCGAGTACTCTGAAATGGACGCTATCAGAGCCCTACACATGGCCAAAAACGACGCTACTGCGGCCATTAACATAATCTTTGATACCCCCAACTTCAAATCAAAAGGGAATTTAGGGTTACCGAAGAAGAATGAAGGTTCTCGTTCCAATTTGAGCTCAGAGACTCAATCCGTTACCTTGAATTCGAAACGAAATGATGATATGAGAAACAATTTTGATTCAAGGATTGAGCTTAATGGTGGTGATTGCCCGGCTAACTCGGGGGATAGATCAGTAGAAGATGTGCGTCGGTGTGAGAGTTCAGTTGGGAGTGAAGATTGGTGGCTTGTTGGTCGTGGCGAGCTAGCAGGATTATCTACGTCCAAAGGGAGGAGGGTCAAGGCAGGTGATGAAGTTGTTTTCACATTTCCGTCGCAGAATGCGTCTAATTCGCTGTCATCGGGAAAGCTTTTTGGGAGGGGACGGCATGTGGGAACTTGTTCGGAGATCGTCAGATTTTCTACAAGAGATTCAAGAGAGGTAATTTGTAACAATAAAAAACAACGTAAACTGAGGATGTTTGGCACTGGAGTCTTATTTTTTGGTGTTTGAATACATCGGTTGTTTGTGACAGATTGGTCGAATACCTAATGAATGGGCTCGGTGTCTATTGCCACTTGTGAGGGATAAGAAGGTTATGATTGAGGGGCACTGCAAAGCTGCTCCCGACGTATTAAGCATTATGGACACTATTCATTTGTCGATAAGGTATGCTCAAATTAAATCCGTTTCTTCAATTCTTAACATTAATTTACGAGTACAAAGAATTCAATTACTTTCGTGTTACTTGTTTGATTCCAATTGGACAAACGTGTTTCAAAATTTTGAAATAAGGACAAAACAGACATATATCCGTAACATAAATTTACAGCAGTTTTTTTCACTCATCTCACTGTTGAGACTTGAGACAATATATGTGGTTATTGATGGATTTGAAACTTATCATCAATTCAGTGTATACATCAATAGTTCTATGTTCCGCAAGCAACACCAAACATCACTTAAGGTAGCCAGTAATTCTGCAGATGAATCTGTGGTTCAACCTCTCCCAACCTTGTTTCACTTACTAGGCATGATTCCTTTCAAGAAGGTGATCAATCTTTTTCATCATTATTTAAAATCTCAAAGTTGATTGCTTTTAGGTCTAAGAATAAATTTATTGTGAAAAATAGGACTTGGAGGTCTTGGAATTTGAGTTAGACCTATTTAACGATGAAGATTAAAAAAAATTAAAAATTGCACACCCATGTGACCACGTTACACACATACGTAACGTGGTTACATGGGTGTGTAAATGATTTGGGAAATCCATTGCGAAATAGGTCTAATTCAAACTACATTGTGAATTTTGTAAAACTTGTTCGAGTCCTTAATATTATGGGCTCTTTATTTCTATTTAAAAATGGTAACAAAATTTCATCTTAATAGGCAGAATTCACTCCTCGTGACTTGCATACAAAGAAACGTCCTTTAGACTTGAAGGTAAGTTAAAGCCAATATATTGGAGTAGATTTGCAATAGACCTTCGTTTGTACACCATATCACAATTGGTTTGTAATATTACCTGAACAGGGCAGTTCTGGTCTTCATGCTGCAACTTTACTCGTGAAAAAATCAAAGATTCCTTCTAATAATGGCAATGAAGTTGAAAGCGAGGTGTCCATCTCAGATTCTGATCTTGATAATATCGTTGGTTTTGGAGAAAGCTCTGAACTAGAGGTATTTTTTATTTGTGTGAGTACATTTTCTTGAGCACAATTAGTCCCTATTTAGTACTCATTCTCATGAACTGTTGGCTTTTAGGAAATGGACCCACCTGGTACACTTCAGTGTGAACTTCGTCCTTACCAGAAACAGGCTCTTCATTGGATGACCCAACTAGAAAAGGGACTAGGTATGGATGAAGGGGGAAGAACCCTTCACCCATGTTGGGAAGCATATCGTCTTACAGATAAGTATGTTAGCTTTTCAAGCAACTCTACTTTTGCTTGCTCTCAGACTTCATATTTACCAGGGTGTTTGTGAATATAGGAAGGGTCATATTGTCTACCTGAACTCATTTTCTGGTGATGCCACAACAGAATTTCCAAGCACTCTTCAGATGGCAAGAGGAGGAGTATGTTATATATGGCTCAACCTAAAATGATTTAATAGTTTGCGCTTATGTTATCTATTATTAGGTCTTCAGCCAATATGCTGATGGTTTTATCATGCATGTGAAGATTCTAGCAGATGCTATGGGCCTAGGGAAGACTATCATGACCATAGCTCTGCTCCTTGTGCATTCAGAAAGAAGCGGATCATCTGGGAATCAACGTACTAGCCAGTTCTCTAGCAAAGGCATTGAAGTGAACTCTATTGAAGACAACTCATCAAATCTCCAACTAAAGGTTAAAACATTTCCAGGTTTTGATAAAATGATGAAGCAAAAGAATGTGCTTGTAGATGGTGGCAGTTTGATAGTATGTCCTATGACTCTTCTTGGGCAGTGGAAGGTATTCTTGTCATTTTCATTTTTATTGTTCTAGTTATGCATATGTTTTGCACTACTTACATTTGCATCATACTATCACTGAAATAGTATTTTTTGTGTGTGTATGTGTTATTTTTATTTGTGAGTAACTCTGAACGCTCAAGTATTGTTGTCAGGCAGAGATTGAGACTCATGCACAACCTGGGTCTTTATCTCTATATGTTCATTATGGACAAAGTAGACCAAAGGATGCAAATGTTTTAGCTCAAACTGATGTTGTTATTACTACATATGGAGTTTTAGCCTCAGAGTTCTCTTCAGAGGTATGCAAAACAACTCTTGTTTAGATATTGTTAGGACATTCTAAGAGCATTTTGCTATGTTTCTCCTTGGAAGATTAAATGGTGCATTCTTCTTAATGTAGAATGCAGAGAACAATGGTGGAATATATTCAGTTCGGTGGTTTAGAGTGGTTCTTGATGAGGCGCATACTATAAAATCCTCTAAAAGTCAAATTTCTATGGCTGCTGCTGCTTTAGTTGCTGATCGCAGATGGTGTCTGACTGGGACACCAATCCAGGTAAAGTTTTTGCTGGAATATGATGTAAAGATTCATGTTGCTTTGGATATTTATTCTGAATTGGTACATATTTGGATTTCCTGGGAATTCAGCATCCACTCCCATATAAAACAATGTGTGCTGGGGTTGAATATCTTGAGGCTTGTGTATATGTGGTGAAGCATGTCCTTCACTTCGGATGCATGAATGTTGTTTGGATGAGGTGTATAACAAAGTCTTTTTTCATCTAGAAATTCTCTGATCCTTGGTGGTAATATTTTCTGACACTTTTCCTGCAGAATAACCTGGAAGACATATACAGTCTATTTCGGTTTTTGAGGGTGGAACCTTGGGGCAATTGGGCATGGTGAGTTCTGCAAACCCTCTATTATGGAACTTACACACAGTGATACAGTATGTTCTTAGTTTACGGGCGTTTTCTTTGTGGTTTTTCATGAACTTCACAGTTGCTTCAGAATCAAGTGCTCAGATTAATTTTAATTGAAAATATTGCCGATGATAATTTTTTTTACCTGCAATGAAGGACTTGGGACTGGAATCCTTTTGTAAAGTTACTAATATGTTGTCAAGAATCCCCCTGAATCGGTAGGAAAAATAATTGGTTTTTGGTTAGGAGAGAGGGAAAAAAAGTGACTTCCTTTTCTATGTAGAATAATGGGATCATTGATAAAACCATTTTGACAACTTGCAGTTTCTTCCTCTGATTTTGCAAAGTGCGATTTCAATAATATCTTTGCTGCTGTAGTTGCAGCTGTTGGTAGAGGCTTATAACTTTACAATTTAATTGTTCAGAGATCAATATGTTGCAGGGTTTGTATATTGAGATAGCTCCATTAATTCATGTATGTGCCAACTTATGTGATATGAGCTTGCAATTTTTTTTTATTTTTTTCTGTCATGCGGTGCCATGTTTTTCAAAGTTCTATAAAGAATAATGTGTAAACAGTTCACGGCCTATTATATTTACTTTGGTGAATTGCTTGGTGTAGCTACTACGTTGTTTATTTATGTGCTTATACTAGGTGGAACAAACTCATTCAAAAGCCTTTTGAAGAGGGTGATGAGAGGGGGTTAAAATTGGTCCAGTCCATCTTAAAATCAATCATGTTAAGGAGAACAAAGTCTAGCACAGATCATGAAGGCAGGCAAGTTTCCAGATGGAAACATGCATTTTCAATTTAATCCCTGTTTCCCTATTATCTCCTGAAATTTGGCATTTGGCAGGCCAATTCTAGATCTTCCTCCAGCTGATATCCAGGTGATATATTGTGAACTCACAGAAGCTGAAAAGGACTTGTATGAGGCACTTTTCAGAAGATCCAAGGTGTGCTCTAGTTTACATGAACATGTTGCTTCTAAATTTCCCTTTTCCATGGTATTTTTTTTGTGCTGTACAAATTACATGTTTACTGGAATTTATTCAGGTGAAATTTGATCAGTTTGTTGAGCAAGGACGCGTTCTTCATAATTATGCTTCCATATTGGAGTTACTCTTACGTCTCCGACAATGTTGTGATCATCCATTTCTTGTGTTGAGGTGTGTTTTCAACAGTAATGCACTTGATTGATATGTATACATAGATGATAGATGTGAAAAAAAAGCTTCAGCTTATCTGTGTGAGAAACTGTCAGTTAGCCTCGTATTTCTTTTACTTAAATTTAACGAATTGCATGATGGATAAAGATGTGGAGGACATGCATACACCAGAAACTTAGAGACTAAAGTCTCTTGAATGTTTCCTTTTCCTTTTACTTGTAGTGCAGTAGTATACAAGTCTTCTTAAATTCTTATGTGTCTCTTTTTCCTTCAAGGTCATAGCTTAGTGACAACTTTTTTTTCCTATAGTCTGAATAATATGATCCTCTGTTATTTTCTAGTCATCATCTGCCTGTGAGTTGGGAATAGATTTTCTGTCAATTCCAAGAGTTACATGAATAATTACTAATAGATATAATATAGTAGGCTTTATATCTTCACATACATGATCTATTATAGCTTTGATTGGTAATGGGATGCTTTGATTTCAGTCGCGGTGATACACAAGATTTTTCTGATCTGAATAAGCTAGCCAGACGTTTTCTTAAAGGTGGCCCGAATGGTGCTCAAGGGGACGAAAAAGATGTACCTTCAAAGGCTTATGTTCAGGAGGTTGTGGAAGAGCTGCGTAAAGGGGAACAGGGAGAGTGTCCAATTTGTCTTGAAGCATTTGAAGATGCAGTATTGACGCCTTGTGCTCACCGCTTATGCCGTGAGTGTCTCTTGGCAAGCTGGCGAAACGCAAATTCTGGTCTATGTCCTGTTTGTAGGTATCTTAAAGCTTTGTGTCTGAGTTATTTTGATTTTAAATTAAATGTTTTTCAGGAGTAGGATACTCTTTAATTGATTTCACTTTTTCCTCGATTTTTCATGTCCGTGATTCTGTAGCATTTTTCTCTTCTTGCAGGAAGATCGTCAGTAGACAAGAACTTATTACAGCACCAACTGAGAGTCGGTTTCAGGTTGATGTTGATAAAAATTGGGTGGAATCATCCAAAGTTTCTGTGCTGCTGCGTGAACTTGAAATTCTTCATTCATCAGGCTCAAAGAGCATTGTCTTCAGCCAGTGGACTGCTTTTCTGGATCTGCTGCAGATTCCTCTATCTCGGTGAGAGGGTTTGAATGTTTAATAAATCAATATCATAGTGGTGATATTTAGCATCATAAGACACTGAAAAATATTGTTTTCTTCTAATTTTCGGGCTTCTTGAGTCTCTTTTCTACCTTAGACTAATATGTTAAAAATAGATGCTGGTTAAATTGTCATAGCCTGTATTAGCATTGAAGATAATTAATGAGATCATTATGCCTGTGTTGTTCCTTCTTTTCAGATACTTTTGATCTTTGTGACAGTTTGACTTCAGAGTCATTAAGTGATCTTTAGGGATTTTTCACAGATTTATCTGAGTGAGGTTTATAAATACCTTTAAAATAATTTTCTTACCAAATGGAACTTATTTTGAAAATACTCTGCTTACGGTTGCTAATTGTGATGCCCAGTCCATGAGTTTGTATAAACATGTTTCATTATTTATCTAGGAGCGGCATTCCATTTGTGCGTCTTGATGGTACTCTGAATCAACAGCGGCGTGAAAAAGTATTAAAGCAGTTCTCTGAAGATGATAACATCCTGGTTTGTGATTTTTGGATAGTTTCCATTTCTCCGTTTGGTAGTGTTTTGGATTGACTATGGGCAGGTTTTGGTAATCAGATCTTGGATGTTGTTGAACCAGGTGTTGCTTATGTCACTGAAGGCTGGAGGAGTTGGAATAAATCTAACAGCAGCTTCGAGTGCCTTTGTGTTGGTATGCTCATTGATGAACTTTTAATAACCACTCCCATAATGATTCCTTATTTCAGAAGCAGTCACTTAGCCAGTTGTCCTTGGCTAGTTATTAAGTCATGCAAGTTTGTGGTAAATATTAGATGAGATTACTGTGGGTGATATATTCTTTTATTATTTGTTATTTTAATTATTGTAAGGTCTATTAGTAAAGGGGTACTAGCATATTAAAAGCTTAGTATAGGTTTTTTATTTCATGTTTTAATCAGAATGTTGAATATTATTTATTATGAATGAAGTTTTGAAAGCAATTTATTTTCTAGTTTATCCTCCAAATCCGTATTCTTCTTTCTTTCTTGTTCAATTCTTTGCTTTCATTTTCAAATCTCTCCACATCAAATCAATATTAGAGCCAAATTTGGTTTTCTTTCTCAAGAAAATCAGTCCTGGTCTTGTATCATTTCTATCTCTTCATCTTCTCTTTGAATTCTATTCCAACCCAATTTCTATTCCATATTTTCTACCTAATTTCTTTACTGATTAGTTTGAGTTCTTATTAAAAAACAATCCCTTGACAAACCCTTACCAAGTTTTTTCCATCTTTGTCTGATATTATTTTCTTACTTATCAATCCCCTTTTTTTCTTATCTAAATTCCCTCTAATTTTCTCTTCTTCTTTTTAATCCAGTTATTAAAGGGGAAAATAATAATCTAAAACCCATTTCATGTATCCATTCCATCACTATTTGTTTTCTTCTTCTTCACCCAATACCCACTTTAATTTCCACTTCACTGACATGGCCACTTATCAGCTACCCACCCACCATCACTATTTACTTCAGATGAACCTTTATCGTCAACCATTATTGTCGGTCTTGAAAATGTAATCGTCCCAACCACACCAATGGTGATGTTAGGGAGGTCTCTAGCATCAGTCGTCGATTAGCATCATCACTATCTTCCCAAGCTTCGACGTGTGACTTACAACTCACCATCTCAACTGCCATATGATGCGCCATCTTGTGGGTCATACAAAGCTGATATAGTATTTCCCCTTGCTGCAATATTCTTAGGTTATACACATTGGCTTTTGTATTTGTTAAGAATGCATGGACTTGATCTTTGAGAAGTTATATCTCGGTTCAACTTATTTGTAGAACTTTAGATTTGAGCACTAATTGTCGAAGAATTCTTGCTGCATTATTTGGGTTACTAATAGAATATTTGGGCTCGTTCATTTAACATTTGACTGGAATCTTTTGGATACTCAATTGGAGTTGAATTGCAAGAGTTGTATTCAGTACTAACTTGATCTAAATTTCAAATTGTTATATTGGCCACAAATTTCATTTTGGATTGTATTATTGGCGTTGTTTGCATGTCTATATGCAAATTTAGAGGCTTAGTACGATCAATTGTTGTAGAAATTAGAAAGAAAAAAAATACTTCATATTGGGATTCCTTTTCTTTTTGCTTTTGACTTGGAAGCCCAAATTGTCAAAGTTGTAGCTAATTTGGAGGGTTAATTCAATTTTGGTTTGGTATATCTCTAAACCTTTTCTCTTGTTTTGTTTTGCATTTTTATAGTGTGTAGTTAATTTAGTTAACTTGCAATAGACAAAATTCATTTCAAAATGCCCTACCAAATTCATTTTACCCCCTTTAGAAAATCTTGTGCATTTTTTTGTGATGAAACAATGGGTTCTGAAACTTTATCGAATTGGATTGATAAGATTGAAAATACATTTATGTATTATGATTTCTATGGTTATGATTCTGTAGCTTATGTCTAAAGTTTATAAAGTGGTTATGTTTTGAGATATTGGAAACATGTTCATGATAATTATTTCTCTTGTATTGGTGAGCGATATAATACTTGACTTGAGATAAAATACCAATTATATCAAAGGTTTTTTCCTCAATATGCAAACCATTTTGAACCTACAACATGGTTGATAGAAAATAGTGATCACACCACCTTTATGACCTCACATGCATCTATTAGAGATACTAAACCTATTGTGAGAATGGACAAACATCAAGCCCCTCATATGGTCTCATATTTACGTTCATATGATTCTAAATTTGCCAATTGTGAGTATTGTAGTGTGCCAAAAGGTCATCCCATGTCTAATGAACCACTTGATGAGAGTCTGTAAATCAAATCCTATCCCTATTTTCACTTCAAGAACTCAATTGTTCAAGAAAGTCAATACTCAATATCAAAATCAGTCACAGATGCTTGATCACCATTAGTAATAAGGTTTGTGATGTGATTATTAATGTTGAAAAATGACAATCTTGTTTCTAAATGTGTTGTGAAAGCATTGGATTTACAAATTTAAAAGGACCACAATGATAGCAAATTTTGTATGCTTTCGTTTTTAATTGGGAAGTCTTATCAAGATGTAGTCAAATGTGAAGTGATAGACATATATGTCTCATATGCTTGCCTTGTTGTTCTTGGAAAACAATGGAGAGATCATGTACGAGTAGCTCATAGGGTGAAATTTATATTCTCTTGGAATGTAAGAAAATAAGGCTAGTTCCTTTAAAAAAAGATCCAAGTACTATTTTCTCAAGAAGTGAACTAAATCTAATCCACCTTAAATTACTAAAATTCCTTCACCTGCAAAGAGTAATTTTGGATCCACCACAAAAAATGGTACAACCCAAAGTTGAGAAGAGTATTCTTGAAATGCCTCCAAAATTAATAATCTTACTTCCTAAACCAATTTCAAGTATTTTAGGTCCTCATCCAAGAACTTTAAAAATTTCTCTATCACCCATTCCACTTAAACAAGCTTTTATGCTCCTTTAGAACCAAAATCATGTGATAAGAGATATGTTGTAATTACACTTGAGAGTCTAACTATGGTATTTTCCAATGTTATCCATAGTGTTTTGGTTGAGATCATTGAGCAATGTTTGACTCTTCTATTAGCATTTGTCATTCAATTTTAAAATATAAGGCTTGGCTTGATCAAACCTTTGCTATCCCATTTGATTGTTCTAATGCATGCTTATTAGGATGTTCTACTCGTATGATTATGCATTTACATTCTAAGTGGGATGGATCATTACTTAACCAAGGTTTAAAGTCTTGTTTAGTCTCATTTATTGTGTTGCAAGTTTGCATTATTCATGCTCACTCTTTGTTACTTCTCATGCAAATTCCAAGGAAGTTGAAGAAATATCTCTTATTCCGGTTGTTACTTTATGGTTCTACAAACTAATTGCAATCCAGTTTTTTTCAATTGGGAGAGAAGAATGTAGGAATGAGGGTGATATAGTCCTTTATTATTTGTTGTTCTTTTAATTATTGTAAGGTCCATTAGTAAAAGCCTACAGCGCACTAGTATATTAAAAGCCCATTAGTATATGCATATATATGTTTCTTATTTTATGTTTTAATCAAAATGTTAAATATTGGATATTATGAATAAAGTTTTGAGATCAAGTTGTTCTCTAGTTTATCCTCCAAACTCCTGTTCTTTTTTCTTTCTTGTTCTTCTCTATTCTTTGCTTTCATTTTCAAATCTCTCTAAATCAGTATGGTACACAGTTTCATCCAGTCATTTGTATATGACGTAGAAAATTTCGTATAAAGGGTTTTGGACTTTTGGTCATCTTTTGCCATTTGTGAATAAAATAATTATGCCCTCTGGCTCTAATTTATTGTCAATTGATGAGCATCTTCTTATTGCTCACTTTAGTTTGTTATCTGCATTCTTGAGGTCCTTGATCACTCTTTTTTCGGTTTGTTATGTTTTATAAATGTTTCTCCTCTCATATCTTTCAAGAAGAAAGGAGAGTGGAAAAAAGGAGAAAGATCTTCCACTTGATGTTTTGGTTGGTTTAATTTCGTAGTTGTTAAAAGTTGTGGTTTCTGTTTGTCATTGTAGGATCCTTGGTGGAATCCAGCTGTGGAGGAGCAGGCTGTAATGCGCATCCATCGCATTGGTCAAACAAAACGGGTGATGATCAAACGGTTTATTATGAAGGTAGACTTTATTCTCCCTTCAGTTAGGAGTTTAGTGGCTTTTATGATTTTTTCCCCTTCTTTCTTTCTTGGAACCTTCATTCTTGAGATGACAGAAGTTGGGATACGTTCTAATTCCTGAATAGAAAAACTAAGAAAGTATTGTTAAGTTATTTGATATGTCCCTTGTTGTATACATAAAAAAATGGATTACTTTTAATTTGTGAATCAATTCAGTCCATTGAAACCAGTTATAAAAGGAACCAGCAAAATTCAGTACCGAGCTGAATTTTCTGACAAAAATTGAAACCTCTGTTTATTTCAGAATTAGGGTCTTTGGTTATGCTTCTAGTACCTTGTAAAAGCCTTTTAGGATCAAACATGAAAAAGTTTGTGAGAAGTGTTTTCAGGGCTCAGAAAGCGCATTTAGTGCTTGCTGACAGAAGCACATTGAATGTGTCTTTCTAAAACCGCTTTTGTCTGAAACCACTTTTAATAGAAGTAAACCAACCCATTGCATAGTTAGAGAATATGTGCTTTGGAATTCTTTCTAAGATGCTCATAACTGTGATAGAGAATCATATAAATTTGTGTGAATAAATTATTAGGTTCTAACATGTGTATACTTGTTTCATTGTTCTTTGATTGCAGGGTACGGTTGAGGAAAGAATGGAAGCAGTGCAGGCTCGTAAACAGAGAATGATTTCTGGTGCATTGACTGATCAAGAAGTTAGAAGCGCTCGCATAGAGGAATTAAAAATGCTTTTTAGTTAGATATTTAACAGTTATAAAAGCTTTGTGCTTATCTTGGGACAGGTATTTAACATGACAACTGATGTCAAATGGGTTATTAGAGAGCACATTGGTCGAGGCTCTTGGGCAAATGGTTCAAACATTGCATGGGACATCACTTTTGGTAATTTGATGGAACTGGTGAAATCAAATTTCACTTGGGGTTTCTTTTCAAGTGAGTGCTGTGCACGTTTATTTAATGGAATATCTAAATATGTTGTATACATGTTGCTTAGAGAGCAGAGTATGTTGTATATGCATTTCATAGATAAGTTTACATTAGTTTACATTTTTTTTTTAATTTTGGAGAATACATTGTACATTTCTTTTTTTTTTTGCTTTTGATGATTTGAAATTAATAAACATGTATGTACTGAACTATGTATTCTGAGAATGTGCTTTCTTTTAATATTGTTTATAATCTAATGCATATTACCCCATTATAAAAGAGATTATTTTTTGGCACAAATTTAACAATTTCTGCTTTTTTAGCTTTACCAAATATAAGTTTAACTATTTAAAAATGTAAAATTAATTTGATTTTTAATTAATTGTAATAACTAGTAATAGTGCAATTCCATCCCTCATTATTTTTAATTTGACTTAATTTGCCATTCAAACTTCAAATGTGACAATAATATGTAAATATTTTATTTTTTTATAAAATCAATTACATTTTGCCATTGATTGATGATGTTATTAAAAAGTTAATACTTTAAAGTTACCCTTTCAACTAAAAGGTATTGGAATTATATTTTAAAATAGTATAATAATAGTCTCTTAATTTATTTTAAGGTACGTAAGTAATTTAATTTTATATTTTAAATTAATTTTTTTAGCATATATTTGTCATATATTATATAAGTAAAAGATAATTATGTTATTAAAAGGGTTTTTTACATTAATAGTTTTTGTATTTAATAAAATATATGCATGTAAATCAATATTTTTATAGTAGTACAATAGTAGTTTATACATTTAATTTTAAATAAATTAATAACCTAAAATTAATATTTAATTAAAATTTTAAGTGTATTATATACATAAACAAAAAAATTAAAGATAAATTTGTTTTTAAAATAATTAAAGAATAAAAGGGTAGTGATATTGGTACAAGCAAAATTATTATTGTCATAAAAATAATTGAGTAGTGATAACTTTATCAAATAATAATGACATAAATATGTAATTAATAATATGAATAAAATAAAATTTTAATATTTTTTTATTGTCACATTATAATATCATTACCCATAAAAAAAGTTAATTGAAACATTATTTAGCTTAAAAAAATAGTTTACCTTAAAACTAAACAAAATCACTAAAAATTAGAAGAGATTTTTAAAAAATCCTAAAATATCAAACGATATTGAAATGACAGTTTTGGAAGAAAAATTAAAAAGGATAGCAAAGGCTTTGTGATGAAAAAATTAAAACTTTTTATTTTATAATAACAAATTTAAATAAAAGAGAAGACTAGTTTCAAAACAAAAACAAGACACATGTTTAGAAACAGTGAACAACCTATTTATTATAAAAAGAAAAGTTGCTTTAAAATTATTTATTTACGTTTAATAATTTATATTTTTATGAGAAAAAATAAATTCGACTAGAAATAGAAAAAAATGAAAAAAACTAATAACAATAAAAATGATAAAAATTGAATATCAATATATCAAATTTTTAACATAAATAATATGAAAGAGGACACTTAAAAAAATTAAATAGATATGTTTATAATAAAATAAGGATAATAATATTTATATAACTACTTTTATTATTATTATAATAAAATTGTATAAATTATCTATTATATTTATATAATTAATTAATTTTTGTGTCATTATTATTGAATAAAGTTGATATTAATAAATTTTTAATAGTCATTTTAAAATAAAAAAATAAAATTATATATATCAATATTAAATAAGATATTAATTATAAATATTAAATATTATAAAAAAATCCGTTAATATACTTTCATATGAATATTTATATATAAAAAGAAATCAGCACGAAGCATCGAACCCGATAACAAGGCCAATAACCAATTGATTCTCACCCTAATCGTTCTCTCACTAACTCACACCAAAGTTATCTAAGCTCCGTAGCCGCCGTTCACCAAACCTATAGTTTCAACATTCCACTATTCAATTCCCTTGCCTTTAGCCGCTTTCCTTCAGTCAATCTACCTCTTCCGTACATGTAAGATACCTCTCTCAGACTTTGGTTGTGATTTTCATATTTTGATTATTAACTAGTTCTTTGAAATGATTTCTTCTACGTGCTATGGAGTTATGTTTCATGATTCTTACGAATCTAAGCAGATATCTATCGTTTAATTTAGATTAGGGTTACATTTGGGTCATCGGCTTGAATCGTTTATGATATTCTGCTTGGTTGGCTTTTAGTAACTATAGATAATAACAATTATGAATCCAATAAGCATGGAAATAGCAGTAAAACAATCAATGTTAAACATCCACAATATGGGGTGTAGCTCTAAGGGTAGAGCACTCACTATGCACCATATAGGTGATTGATTCATGCCGTAAATCTCCAGTTACGTCCAAGTTGTTTAGAATAAAAGTCAAATCATAATATCTTACTCGTATCAACTAGTAAATTAAATGAATTATGGCACCAAGCAAGGTCTAGTTATTTTCCATGTATGCACCTAAGTTTCTGTACGGTACTCCTGAAGCCAGCAAAACATTTTCGGTTCAAATTACAACAAGTTTCAAAGACCTAACAAACTTAAAGTTGGAAAAAAAAGAACCAAGTTGTTCAAGGCATAGAAAGCTTAAGCCTCTCAAATATTTCATCAGATAATAGTCTTGGTACTCTTTTTTTGGTTCCTAGCCTTGATGCGAGCTTGGAAATAGCCTTTCACAACTTTCGATGCCATAGTTGTCATTTATCCAAAAGTAGGGGTATTATAATATTTTCATCATCATAGTAGGATTGGTACTGTATATAGTATTTATCCATCAGAATAAGTTATATGCTTATCATTTATAAAATCTAATGTTAATTAAAATTTAATGATATTTAATACTAAATAATCAAGGGACTCTTTTTTATTTATTTTTTTGGCCTACTTACTCTTAGCTGCTTCACAAGTTGTTTGTGGAGATGCGTAAACGATTAAGTGTTTGATGTGGTTTTAGTATAATATATATTTCCTTTTCAATTTCTTATGTTGATATCGGTAACTGTTATGTTTTGTAGATATCATTGTTTTTGAATTTCTTAGCTAATTAGTTGAGTTCAAGAGTTATTCACATCAGAAAAATAGATTGGTTTCCGAGAATCTTATGATTTTCAACCTGAAAGATGGTGTGACCTACTGCTGTGAAAGGGATGCTATAGTATTAATTATCTCAGTTCTAAAGTAGATTTTTTACTGAAACTGCAAGTGCTTCTGATACTCGCATTTGTTCTATGTGCCCCCAATTTTTTTTTTGTTTTTTTAAGATAGAACCATTCGACCATGTAGTACTATTTAATTTTTGTTCATTTTTTCTATTTGATTTTCTGAAATTTTACACTATTTACTGGTTAGTTCCATAAGTTTAGTGTTGATTTTCATGAATTCGTGGCCAACTTCCTTCGACAAAAGGAAGTCCACATTGATGATTCAACTTGTTAGGAAGCAAAATTAAGTGCACTGTCTAACTGTGTAAGTATCATGCATTTTGTTATTGAATATGTGAAGATAGCATGATGAACAATACAATCAACCTGAAATAAAAATGTGTGTAGGCCTCAGTCATCTGGCAGCTTAAGATCTCGTTCATATAATGAAAATAATGCTATATTCTTAAAAGAAAAGCTAATTTTAGTTATTCCTATGAAATCAAGAATATTTTTGTTAGTAGGAAACTGTGATATTCAATGCTATTCATGTTATAATCTTCTTCACTTGATGTGAAACAGTGTGATATTGCCAGAATGAGACCTTTAGATGAAACTGAAACCACAGCAGTGTTTGAAAAGCTCTTCAAATTCGTGGGAAACAATCTCAAGAACATTGTTGAAAATCCCTCTCATGAAGGCCCTGATTCTAACCCTGGTCGCTACTGCTTTCGCCTCAACAAGAATAAGGTCTACTATGTGAGTGACTCGCTTGTCAAGAGGGCCACTAACGTAGCTCGCAAGAACCTTGTCTCTCTTGGAACCTGTATTGGCAGGTTTACTCATGGTGGCAGTTTTCACCTTACAGTCCAGTGTTTGAGTCTCATGGCTGCCAATGCCAAACACAAGATCTGGCTAAAACCCACATCTGAGATGTCATATTTGTATGGGAACCATGTTTTAAAAGGTGGGTTGGGGAGGATAACTGAGAATATTTTGCCGGGTGATGGAGTCGTCGTGTTTTCAATGTCTGATGTGCCACTGGGATTCGGCATTGCAGCAAAGTCTACTCAGGATTGCAGGAAGTTGGACCCCAATGGCATTGTTGTACTGCACCAAGCAGACATTGGGGAGTATTTGAGGATGGAAGATGAGCTTTAAATTTTTGGTAATTGAAATTTGTTTATGTTTTTATAGTTTTTCAGGAGAACTATAGTAAATGTGTCGGGTGTCTGGGAGTAATGTGAGGATTGGGATTAACTCGGTGATAAAAGCTTGATGTATTTGCGGTTCAAATTACTCTTCATCAAAATGATTGACCATGCATCCCTAGTGCTTATGAAGTGACCATCAAATATGGATCAAATTGTTTTTACTAGCAATGGAATTTTGATGAATATGTTTATTGATTTGTTTTTTTAATACAACATTCTTGAAAGAAATGTCAATGTTTTTACTAAATGTATTAAAATTTAGTAGAAGATTGCTGACAAAATCTCCAATTTTCAAATAGAACTGAAAACAGAGTCCGATGAACCACGACCTCAACTTACATACACTGACTCTGGACAAAAGTTACATTGCGAAATACAGCAAATTTGGAACTGGGATTAATTTCAAACCTGTGATTAACGATGGCATGCAAGGTATAACATAGTCTGCAAGTTAGTGATGTTTTTTTGGGCATGGTTTCCAAACCCCAAAAAGTTGACCTTGTTAAGAGGTGAGTAGTTAATGGTAATTATATCTCAAATTTGAGGTGAGTAGTTAATGGTAATTATATCTCAAATTTATTTTTTATATTTTTTTAAGATAGAGCTTGTTCACACATTTATCAATCTCATTATCCTCTTAAACTTGAATCAAGGCCTATATCAAAGATAAGTTATTTAGTAGTATCTTCCTTAATCGGTCATTTAAATTCTATCAAGTGTACTAACATGATAAGAAAGGATGGGTCAAAGAACTTATGTTAATTTAATCATATCTCGATAGTAATGATTTTAGAATATAGCAAAGTTTTCGTTGCGATCCAACAGGAGGTCACTATTTGTTCTGACTTGGACCATATGCACAGCATACATGAGTCTACTTTTACATTGAGATCCACCTTTGCGTCCATGTGATGCAAATTAGTCTTTGTTCTAATACTATTTGTTAAACCTGGTGTTACAACTTAAAAGGTATGTTAATAGGAGAAATACCATCCTAATTATATCCAATTTTATCTTTATATTTTTTCAATGTAAGACCCGCTAGAACACCCAACTTCCTTTGTAATGAATATGGATGGAATTGGACTCTTATAGGTAGCTTATGTGATGCTACCTACAAATGGTATGGTGAGCAAACTTGGAAGTCCAAATAAATAAACTAATTTAGACTCATAATAAAACAGATTTATTCTCCGTAAGCTCAGCATAGAGGTCTATAGTTATGGACCAAATTGATATTGGCCAACCAAGACTCTGGACACTGATTTGGGCATCTAAATTTCATGAACTCCATAAAGTGTTTTTTTGTGAAAATTGGGGTCAAATTCTTTGGCTGTACGTTATAACCTCAACAAGTTTAATCAACATATATTGGACTGATGCCCACTGGGTAATTTAGAAAGTGAGACAGTGAAACATCTTTTTATTAGATATAAACTCTTTCAGGCTTTATGGATGCATTTGTATGGTTGGTGGTATAAAACTGGACAATTATAAGAATGTAGATATTCAATCATTCTATGGAATTGTCTTCAACCTCGTGATTCACTAATTCCTCAAGGTATGAACAAAAATGATTTACTCATGCTATTACTTCAACTTGGATTGCCATATGGAGATTGAGGAATGAGAAGGTATTCAAAGAGGTGAACTCGAATTTTAGTAATTGTATTGAGTATCTGAGAACTGCCTTTGAGGAGTTTAGAAGAGAAAATTCACCAGCTATACACTCTTATTCAAATGCTAATTCTCAAGTCATAAATGTGAAAAATATTAGTAGTACAAGCCACCTGAAGGTGTAATGAAGTTCAACTTTGATGCTAGTTTTGAAAGAAGGAAGGTGGCAACTGTAGTTGCTGCAAGAGATCACTATGGCAATGTCTTTACGTATCTGGTGCATACATTTGCAGATTCCCAATGCCGAAATATTGTCCAAAATTTATAAACAGAATTGATGTTTCATTTTTGATCGAGACTTCTTTAACCTTACTCCTCACATCTCACATAGACAAGGGCTATGTCTTAAATACTGATAGAATGATAAGTTTCAGGAATTACAATCAAATTATTAATCTGCATTGATTAGTATTATATAATGAATAGACCAAATAATTGATCAGTAAAATCCAAACACTAATTTTTAGTTGGTTTATATCTTTTAGTGTAATAGACACTCCTTGTTTAGTTAGTGTTATGTATATATTAGAAACTAATAGCTATAGTTAATAAATTATAAGGAATATTAACAATTTTTTTTGTTCGAAGACCGTGGGAGTAACAAAACACTAATTTTGGAACTTTGGTACTTAAATGTTTTAAAAAGAGATCAAAATGTAATAAAATTGAGAAAAATATAACATGAGTTCTTTAGATTAAGTTATTTGTGTTGTTTAATGACTTAAATTAAAAACTATGTTATTTATTCACTTAATAACAAAAAAAAAGATTAATTTTGATAAGTTATATTATTTTAATGATTTTTTTTATCTATCAAATATTTAAATATGATTAAAATATGAATATTTAACGATAATAAAATTTTAATTAATATGAAAATAAAATTTGGTTCTATTTTAATATTTTATTAATTTTTTAATCTTTATTAAAAATTAAAATATATATTTAAATAACTTTATGTTTAAATGTTGTTATTGTTGTTATTTTTTAAACAATTTCATATTAAGTTTCATTTTATTTTTACTAAATATTTGCATTTTAATTATTTTATAAATAATAATAGTATTTTAATAAAAAAAATTATTAAATTAATATAATTGTTCATAATTAACTCAAATTTTAAAACTAATTGATTAAACAATAAAAATAATCTAAAAGATTTGTATGTTATCTGAACGAAATCTTAATTGAAATACAAACCCAACCCCGTCAAATGTTTGAATAAGGAGAACTTATATATTAATTTTATATCATTAATAATACGTTGTTTAAAGTAAGGAAATAAAAAATAATTACAATAATTTTATTAAAAAATAAAATAGTTTATTAATTTTATAAAATAATACGCGTGTGTGTACGGTCGTTACTTACTTTTCAGTATTTTAGAATTATTTTAAAAAAAAAAAATCAGCAACACGAAGCATCGAACCCAATAACAAGGTCATTAGCCAATTGATTCTCACCCTAATCGTTCTCTCACTAACTCACACCAAAGTTATCTAAGCTCCGTAGCCGCCGTTCACCAAACCTATAGTTTCAACATTCCACTATTCAATTCCCTTGCCTTTAGCCGCTTTCCTTCAGTCAATCTACCTCTTCCGTACATGTAAGATACCTCTCTCAGACTTTGGTTGTGATTTTCATATTTTGATTATTAACTAGTTCTTTGAAATGATTTCTTCTACGTGCTATGGAGTTATGTTTCATGATTCTTACGAATCTAAGCAGATATCTATCGTTTAATTTAGATTAGGGTTACATTTGGGTCATCGGCTTGAATCGTTTATGATATTCTGCTTGGTTGGCTTTTAGTAACTATAGATAATAACAATTATGAATCCAATAAGCATGGAAATAGCAGTAAAACAATCAATGTTAAACATCCACAATATGGGGTGTAGCTCTAAGGGTAGAGCACTCACTATGCACCATATAGGTGATTGATTCATGCCGTAAATCTCCAGTTACGTCCAAGTTGTTTAGAATAAAAGTCAAATCATAATATCTTACTCGTATCAACTAGTAAATTAAATGAATTATGGCACCAAGCAAGGTCTAGTTATTTTCCATGTATGCACCTAAGTTTCTGTACGGTACTCCTGAAGCCAGCAAAACATTTTCGGTTCAAATTACAACAAGTTTCAAAGACCTAACAAACTTAAAGTTGGAAAAAAAAGAACCAAGTTGTTCAAGGCATAGAAAGCTTAAGCCTCTCAAATATTTCATCAGATAATAGTCTTGGTACTCTTTTTTTGGTTCCTAGCCTTGATGCGAGCTTGGAAATAGCCTTTCACAACTTTCGATGCCATAGTTGTCATTTATCCAAAAGTAGGGGTATTATAATATTTTCATCATCATAGTAGGATTGGTACTGTATATAGTATTTATCCATCAGAATAAGTTATATGCTTATCATTTATAAAATCTAATGTTAATTAAAATTTAATGATATTTAATACTAAATAATCAAGGGACTCTTTTTTTATTTATTTTTTTGGCCTACTTACTCTTAGCTTCTTCACAAGTTGTTTGTGGAGACGCGTAAACGATTAAGTGTTTGATGTGGTTTTAGTATAATATATATTTCCTTTTCAATTTCTTATGTTGATATCTGTAACTGTTATGTTTTGTAGATATCATTCTTTTTGAATTTCTTAGCTAATTAGTTGAGTTCAAGACTTGTTCACATCAGAAAAATAGATTGGTTTCCGAGAATCTTACGACTTTACAACCTGAAAGATAGTCACCTATTGCTGTAAAAGGAATGCTATAGTATTAATTATCTCTGTACTAAAGTAGATTTATAACTGAAACTGCAAGTGCTTCTGATACTATCATTTGTTCTGTGCCCCCGATTTTTTTTATTTTTTTGCTTTTTTGAAGATAGAGCCATTCGACCATGTAGTACTATTTAATTTATGTTCAATTTTGCCATTTGATTTTCTGAAGTTTACACTTTGTACCATGGTTAGTTCCATAAATTTAATGTTGATTTTTAATGAATTGGTGGTCACCAGACCAACTTCCTTTGACAAAAGGAAGTCCACATTGATGATTCAACTTGTTAGGATGCAAAATTAAGTGCACTATCTAACTGTGTAAGCATCATGCATTTTGTTATTGAATATGTGAAGATACCGGGATGAACAATCAACCTAAAATAAAAAGATATGTGTAGGTTTCAGTCATCTGGCTGCTTTAGATCTCCTTTATATGAAAATAATGCTATATTCTTAAAAGAAAAGCTAATTTTAGTTATTCATATGAGATCAAGAATATTTTTGTTCGTGGGAAACTTTGAAAATAACAAAACAATAATTTTGGGACCTTGATACTTAAAATTCAACCAAAAGGATCAAAATGTAATTATTAAATTTAGAAAAATGTCACATAAGTTTATTAGATCAGGTCGTTTTTGTTGTTTAGTCACTTAGATTATAAATGATATCATTTAGGCTTTTAATTACGGAAAATAGGTCAATTAAAGACATTATATTATGTTAATGATTTTTTTAAATTTTCCTGTTATCTGTCAAGTGTTTTAATACGAATAAAATGTGAATATTTAATAATGAAATATCAATTAATATGAAAACAAAATTCGCAAAAAAATCATTTTAACATTTGGTAGCTATTTTATTTTAATGTTTTATTAATTTGCTAACTTTTATTACAAATTAAAATATATTTAAATAACTTACTGTTTGAATGTTATTATTTTTGATATTTTTCGTAAACAATTTCATATTAAATCTCACTTGTATTTTTGTTAAAGACTCGTATTTTAATTAAGTTAAGTTTTAACTTTACAAAAAATAATAATATTTTAATAACAAAAATCATTAAAATAATATAATTATCCTTAATTAACTCAATTTTTATAGCTAACAAATAAAACGACACTATTTTTAATACAAGGGACTAAATAATACAAATAACATAATCTAAAAAATATGTGTGTCATCTGACCCTATTAAATAAGCAGTCTTAATTTTAAAGAAAAACCCTAGCTCGTCAAATGCTTGAATCATGAGAAGTTATATATTAATTGTAGATCAGTAATATTGTGGCGTTTTAGATTAATGAAATAGAAGATAATTGTAATAATTTTATTGAAAAACACAATAGTTTATTAATTTTATAAAATAACTATTAATAAAATTAATATAAAATACCATATCACTTAATCATGGAATAATGTATAATTTTTCCTTGAATCATTTTTATATAGCCCCTCAAATTAAGTATGATTAAATTCTTATTCTTAGCATCTTTCTAATCTCAAAACCACGTCATGTTACAGAAGTCTCATATTTTGATCCAAGAAAGACGAGTCGAGGTCTGATGGCCTCAGAAAAGGATGGGGATTCGGTTTTGGGTGAAAAACCGCGACTTTCCTGCTCTACCTGCTTTGATGCTCTCTGGTTTTGCTATTGTATGCTTTTCGCACGCACCTCTTCTGCTTTTTTTCTTGCATTTAATAATTAATTATTTGATTGTTCATTTGCGTGTTTTTCTAAACTTATGTAATGGATGAACCCATTATAGTTCATATAGGGTATTCTTGAAACTCTTCATGTCGAGTTGTTCTAAGTTGATGTAAGGATACAATTGAGTCTCAAATTATTCAAGTATGGATGAGTTGTGTGTTAATAACCACTTGGGGACCCTTTCTTTACAAGTCAGTCTGTTTTGTAGGGTGAATTCTACCCAAGATGGTTGTTACAATTGGTATTAGAGCATGTATTCTTCGGGATAGTTCTCATCGCAAACAGAGAGACACTAAGGAGAGTTGTTACCAACGGATCTGCAAAGTCACTCAAAGTGTAGGGAGGGCTGCTACAGCCACCTAGCCCATATGGGCCGCCATAGATGTAGGTTTTGAAAAAGCAGTGGAATGTAATGACACTATTGTCTCACATTACTTAAGTATGGATAAGTGTGTGTTAATAATCATTTGAACACCATCTCCTTACAAGCCGGTTTTGTAAAATAAGTTATATCCAAAGTGGTTGTTGCATTTGATGATTTTATGTTGTAGATCAATGTAAAGTTTCTTGCAAGTTTCTTGAGATCAACCCAGCAGCCTAATTTCAAGATTAATTATTTATGAATATTTTATCTTTTTTTGATAGGTTATTATGCTTTTCAGATATAAATTCATTTATATTTCTAGTTATTACATGTTTCTCCCGATATTTTGTTTAGCTATGTATGATCAAATCTCATGGAAAGTTATGTTCTTACAGCTCCAGTCCATCAAATGCAGCAATATTATAGGATTGGGGTGCTTGATAACTGTTCTGAGAAATGGAGTTTGCTTTATGATTGTTTAAGTTTGAAAACAAAACGGCCTTCTGAAATGCAGGTTTGTTACCAAATTGATCTCCTTTAGAACTGGTTTCTTTTTCTGGCAATTTTTTTTTAACTTCATCTTTATGGTAGTTTAGTTGTCCTAGGGTGGGCAGAAACTCATATGCAACATCGTGAACTATGTTATACAAGGTTATTTTAAATACTGAGGTGTAAGCTTCGAGGCGGTCCAAGACGTGAGCCTCAAATTATTTCTTTAAAAACTTAAAAAAAATGAATAAAAGTAATTATTGATCTAATGAATAAATAAGCATGAAAATAATTATAAAAAACACAGTAATTATTATATGTAGCTCTATCACTCAAATGTTAATAGAGCTATCAGAGGCATCAACTATTATCAACTATAGTTAAAGTAGAGCACAAAATTGAAGAATAAAATTGTTTGGGCAACATGTGCAAAGAGGATGGAGTTACAAACTCAAGAAAAAGAAGAAATATAAATTATCAAATAGGGGGAAATGTTGGTTGCAAGGCTGCAACTTAGTAATTGATGAAATTTGGTGGTATTAAAAGCAATTGAAAGGGAAGGGTGAGTGGTGGAGAAAGGTCGAAGTATGTAAAGGAAACAATCTTGATCATGTTTGTTTTTATAAATTATGATGTTTTTTTTTCGTATGACCCTACTTTTTTTAATTTTAAAGAAATTGGATTAGGATTTTATAGACAAGCCTAAAATAAATCGTATGAAGCTATAGCTTCAATCACTTTGAGGCATAGAAGTGTTTAGGCGTGTGCCTTAGACCAAAAGGACATAAGCTTTGATTTACCACATGAGGCTATAGCCTCAGAACTTTTTCTTTTATGCCTCATCTCCAAGTAAGCCTTAAAATAGTCTTTTATAACAATGATCCTTAATAACTCTTGATTTCTTCGATACAAGGGGCTATTCAAGACTTGTAGGAAGCCAAATCATGTCCTCTTAACTAACTTCAGCAAATGCCCTTTTCACATTATCATGTGTCATGTGCATCTTTTCTCTCAGATTAATTTTTGTTATGAACTTCATGTTTATTCTCAATGGTGTGCACGCCAAAAGTTTCATTTTAAACAGAAGATCCATTCCTCAACCTTGGAACCAAATGTATAGACATTTTGGGAAGCATGCCATTGGTATTCTCCGTTGTTTCAAATTCTTAAACATCAATGTCCATGTCCTTTGTGGCTTTTCCAGCAATAGCATGAATTTTGTCTTTCTTTGTTCACTCAGTCACTTCAGGATGATGTGGGACAAGTTGATGGAATTTCAACTATGCACCATCAGATTTCCTAATTGTTTCTGGATTCTACATATTTAGAATCCATTTGTCAAAACTCTGATTCTTGTCCAATTTATAATCTGATAGTTGCATCCTATTTATGTTTGTTTCTAAAAGGAATTAACAAGGTGTAATCTTTGAATGCAGGAAATTCTGGAGACTCGGGAGAAAACCAAACCTCACATCTGGACATTTCGGACAAAAGGGGAAGCATCAGCCCACTGGAAAGAACTATATGGACATCTAGAAGAAGAGGAGTGACAGAATTCACATCATTTTGGCTCTTCATTATAGTGACAGAATCCACATCATTTTGTCTCTTCATTAAAATTTTGCCATGCAAAGTTAATTTTTTTAAGTTTGACTTAGTCTAGTTAGATGTAAGTTGAACTTTAACTAATTAGATCCGTTTAATGTTTAATTTTTATGTATTGAATCTTGTTGTAACTTTGTTTTAAGGGTGTTATTTGATGTAATTTTTTAATTTTTTTTTTGGATGAAATAATAATTGTATGATTTGAACCTTACTTGAAGTAAAGGAGTGAATAATCTTACAGTAAAACTAATATATTAATCACAACTTTGACATTCAAAGTTATTGATGATTCCATAAGTAGTTTTGTGTTTATTGGAAGAAGGTTGTAATTAAAACCGTTACGTGACAAAGGGTAGCCAAAGCTTGTTAAAATATCATCTAAATCTAATGTGATAAGGGTAAAATTTATATTTTATACAAAATTTATTTTATTTTAACAAAAATAACATAAATAAATATTTTAACATTTTTTTATAAAAAATTGAATAATTCATAGTTTGAAATAATAACTAAATATTAAAAAGATCTTATTATGATAAACTATAAAAAGAATTTTTTAAATATATGTTTTTGTTGTTTTTGATAAAATAAAATAAAATTTATAAAATATTAATTTTACTCTTAAAAATTTGATATAAATCTTTGTAATAAATTTTACTAATCATTTTAATAAAATAATAAATTTATATTATCTCTAATTCATTAATTTTAATAAAGTAACTTTTACTGCCATTTATAATCAACTCTCCGAAAGAGTAAACATGATTGATTAAACATACTCAATTGGTTGTGTATAAACATTCTCCATCATAAACATAGTTCAGCCGCTGAGTTGAATTAGAGAGTCATTAATTATAAGATAAATTTATCATTCTATGATCTTAGGCAAAAATATATCAATTTACACCAAAGCTGCCACTACTAACTAATGATATGTTTGTTGAATAGTAGTAAAGATTTTAAGTTTATAATTTTTGTATATTTATGTTTATAATCGTAAAATAAGACTATATCATATAATATAAAAATAATATAGTTACTTGGAAATTTAATGCTATTAAGAAGAGTGAATTTAAACAGTATTGGATAATTAACTTAGTTTGTTTGAATTTTTAATTATAAAATTATGTATTATTATTTTTTTTTTGATTTTAAATTAAAAATAATATTTTATTTATTTTAAAATATAATAAAATGTAAAAATAAATGAAATATTGATTTAAATAAATTTTATAATAAAAATTATTTAAAATATAAATTATTTTATTAAAATATTTATAATCAATTTTGTATGATTATATTACACAAACTTGTCATTAAATATTGTATAAATTAAATCTAATATAATTATATTTAATTTATTTAATATATAGTACAAAAATGTGATTTAAGTGTATTTTTTCTTTTTTATATTAATTATGTTATGATAAGTGGAAGTGGAAAATTAGAGCATATACTTCAAATATTTTAAAGGGAAAAAAATCTATTGGTTTCAAATTTAGGATTAGTTAATAATTTATATATTTAATATTAATTAGATGAAAAATTGATTTAATAATATTATGTAATTAAAATATGAAACTAAAATTGAAATGAGAAAAAAAGGGGAAAATGTATTGTAAAGAAATGCAATTTAAAACATACATTGGAAAATGTGCATGTTAATTGGCAACCTACCCTACTTTAAAAAAAATATCGAAAAATGTGAGTCTGCCAATACAAAGAAACAAATAAAGCAGTTACCATGTATTATGGTGAAAAACTTTACTTACTCACTATAAATCAAAAATAAAAAAACAATTTATAAATATTGATAGATACCACCTAGTTTAATATTAAAATTATTATTTAAAATTTAATAAAAGATTAACTTATAAATAAGG
The DNA here is from genome assembly GCA_037013495.1 of Hippophae tibetana. Classification (NCBI taxonomy): domain Eukaryota; kingdom Viridiplantae; phylum Streptophyta; class Magnoliopsida; order Rosales; family Elaeagnaceae; genus Hippophae; species Hippophae tibetana. The sequence goes on along the minus strand of CM072809.1, from coordinate 10,597,750 downwards.
TTGTCTTTTTAAGATAACATGCCTTAGCAAAAAGAAAATAACATGAATGCAAAAGAAAATTAAATAAAATAATATTCTATAAGTTAATATTTTATACTTTTTTTTAGTCACACGTAAAAGAATTTTTTTAAATTAAATATATTTTTAATATAGTTTAAATTTATGATTTTAATTTTAAAGATATTTGTCTTATTATTATATTATTCATCAATTTTAATTTATATTAATAATTAGGGACGTGAATCGGATCAAAATCGTTAATTTTATACTTATTTAATTTTTTTAATACTTATTTATATTATTTATTTTTTAAAATGCGAAAGATTTTAATTTTCTTTGTAACTTTAATATGAAGTATTTAAATTTATCTTTTATAAAAAAATATTTTTTTAACTTTAGTTATATTTTTTAATATATATTTTATTAAAAGATCAAAAAGTACATTGAATAAAAAATTAATTTTTATTTAAAAAGAATAAAATGATATTAATATTTAAATTAAAATATTAAATTTTTTTTTAATATATATAAAATATGAATATATTAATGAGGGTCCCTGTAACATTCCCCTTTCCTCACATCAAAAAGTAAAAAAAGAGTATCATGCAGAAGGATAAAAATGAAAAGGAATATCTTATAATTAGTTCATCTAATATTATCGCAATTAATTTAATTTAATAATTGTAGCTGTCAATCGCAATAACTAATTTATATTTTTATTCTTTGAAAAAAAAAGTGAAATTACTTATTTTTCAAAATTAAATTGTATTAATAGTTCAAACATAACAATTAAAACTAAAGATGACAAAATTGAAAATTAATAAATATTTTTTTTATGAATCACATATTAATTTAAATATTTATATTTTTAATATCTATATCTTTAAATAATTATATTCCAATATTATTGTAATTTATTAATGATTTTTTATGATGTAGCAAGTTTTAAATTAATTAAATAAAGATCTATTAAATCCTTAATCGAATGATAGATTATAAGTAAATAATTATATATAGTAGATTATTAATGTTTAAATAATTTGGGTTTTAATATATCTAATAAAATGTATGCATAATATTGAATTAAGATTAATGTCTATTTTTAATAATAGGTTTATATATATATATTAATTATTAACTATACAGAGTGTTTATGATCTACAAAATCACACATATTACATATTATTTTTGTATTTATACGATATCGTATTGTGGGAGAGGTGAGAGAGAATAGATAGAAAACTATATGGTTCTTAAGAAAACATATATATCTTAAAGACCAATGACTTAGCTGCATAATTAATTAAGATTATGGATTCAGTTATATTTTTACATATTTATTTTTTATTTTTGATGATATAATGTAAATGTTTTTATTTTATTTTTAATTAATAATTTTCACTAAAGGTTATTTGTTATAATAAGTAATATAAGAGCATCTTCATGTTAAATAATTGAGAATAGAATTTATTGTTCAATTTAAATAATTTTAATGTTTTCAAATCTTATTATTTTAGTTTTAGTGTTAACAGTTTGAGAATAATTATTGTTGTCTTCTAAAGTAATGATTTCAAATATAAGAATAATTTATAATTGTTAGTATTTGATATATAAAATGTTCTGCTATTAAAGAGATCTTAAAAAAAAATTATATTCGATACTATTTATGTATAAAATCAGATTCAAAAAATTTGTAATTAAGTTTTTTAACTATTTATTATTAGAAAAACATTAACTATACGGAAAAGGATGAAAAATGTTAAAATGATGAAAAACTTAACCTGATCAATTATTTATTAATCGAGTTGTATCGTTTCTGTCAAATTATATTAAAAAAATTATTTATATTAATTAAACGTAAAATTATATTTATAATATTTTGTTATTGTTTATTAAAAATAATTTAAAGAACATATTATAATAAAAAAAATAAGAACGATAATAATATTTAGTGTTATTTATATCTTTTAATTAGATAATATAAATGGTTGGATTGGGTTTAATAATTACCAACTTCATAATTTGGAACCGACCACATAGATTGTATGCTAAAATAATTTATAAATCTATAAAACCTAACTTAAACCAATTAAATTGGGTTTGTCTTAAACCAACTAGTTTGAATTATTCCCAACCCAAATCATTTGGGTTTCAACTTTCAAACAGCCGAAAAAAGCCACGAGGATTTCAATAGAAAGACTTAAAAAAAAATTAACTATAAACATCTTATTTATTATTTTAATATGTAAAAGTAACGTGATATCATAAATAAGAGATTATTTTTTAATATAAAACTATTTCTTTTTCTCTTAAAAGTAAAAAAATCTTTGTTATTTTTATTAATGTTAAATTTACCTTTTATATATCTAAATAATAGCTAACTTAAAATAATTAGTGTAAATAAACTTATATGTAGTTTAGAAACAAATAAAATTCTTATAATACAGCTTTCAAAAATTATGAATTAATGTACAAATTTTTAAAAAGCGTGAAGTGCACTTATGATTCATTTTGTTTAGAACAAAGGTATTGTTTAGTAAGTTAGGGTTAAAAATATATTTTTAAGTTTTTCTATTTATAAAAAATATTATTTAAGTTCATTTATTTGTGAAAAATATGTTGGGTAAAGATAAAGTTAATTTTTATTAAATTTTTCGTTAAATATCAGAATAAAAATGTTTTATATGTATGTTTATATTTTTCAATAAATACATACATAAAAAATTAATATTTAATTAAAAATATTATTCATTTTTTTAAATTCTTTCAAATTTTAACAAAACTTAAACGAGATGTTTTTATTGTCTAATATATCAAGTAAGACATTAGAAGATGATATTTTTATTTAAGTTTAATCAAAATAATTACTTCATTTTATATATGTATATTTACTGGAAAATATAAATATAAATGTATTATATATGTTATTTATTTGTATTTAACATAAAATGTAAATTTGACTTTATATTTTCATTACATATTTTTCAAGAATAAAATGATTAAAAAAACATTTGATGGTTAAACAAAAAAACTTATACAATATTTTTCTTTATTTTTAAAAATTAAGAGATGGTTTATTTAACCACTTAACTTGAAAACATTTTTAAAAATTGTTTTGAAATCATTATTAAAAATCAATTTTCTATAAATTTTAAAAAAAGAGTTGTTGGACATTATTTTTAAAAACTATTATAAAGAACAAAATACATAAAAATATATTTTCGGTCATGTTTGAAAAAATTATTATTAGAAATTATTGTTAGTGTGAAATATTCATATTTAAAATTATGAATTTTAAATGATATAAATTAATAAATGATAATATATATATATATATACTTTTTTCTATTTTTATATATAACATAAATATATGTTTTTAAAAATTATATATATGGATAATTGGTTATGAATTTTAGATTATTAAGTTAGTAATATTTAGTCATTTTTGTTGCAAGTAAAATTTATTTAACCACTTTGTTAAATATGTAGAATATGATAAATAAAATGGTTAAATTAATATTTTAATAAAAGTACTGGACATCACTAATTATATATATATATAAGTTTGTATAATTATTAAAAATAATAAAATAATAAAAACTATGACAATATTGAAGATTTTTAAAATGAGGTCAAATTAAAATAAATAATAATGTTATCACAACTTTGTTATTGCTAGTTGCTACAATAAAATTTATAAAATATCTATTATATTTTTAATATTAATTATATTCTTAATTTCATTAATATTTACCTAAACTAAAGCAACATAAATTACAAATTGTCAAAATAGAAAGCAACATATCTTAGCTTTCGCATTTTCGAAAAACAAGTTTTCCGTGTTTTCAAAAGAGAATGGAAATATGTATCAGATGTTTTTCATTTTCGTTTTTAAAGTTTATTTACTTTTTAAAAATTATAATCAAATATATTAATTATTTTTAAATATGTAAAACAGTTTTTAAATTATTGACTAAAAAAACTTTTAAAAAGTTAATCTTCGTTTTATTATTTTAATAGTTCAAGAAAACACATATACAAAAAAAAATTATAATTATTGTATTTTATTTTAAATTTACTCTCAAACTTAAAATCTTAAATCAAATTTTATTTTTTATATTTTAATATATTTCTTTTAGTTTTACTTTATAGATGAGGTTAATATTTATTAAATTATTATATTTTTATTTTTATTATAAATTATAATGTGTTAAATTTATGTTTCTCTTCTAACCTAACATAAAATTTGTTTTTAATTAAGAAAAATCTATTATAATTTTTAATCTTTTACCAAATCAATATAATGGTATATTTTTTATTCTTAAATATTTAAATATAATTTTTTTATTTTATATAATAAAATTATTCTTTTAACACTCTCAAAATATTTTTACGATTCTGTCCCGTTCGTTGGCATAATTAACATTAGAGGAATGGCTACCGGGAGTTCAACAACGGAGATTCTGTATAAACCGGCTTAGCAGGTTTCAAATTTTGGTTTATTTTTTATAAAGATTACTAAAATTTAAGAGCATATTTTATTATGCCATAAATTATAATATAATTCCAGAATCATTCCAAGTTCAGACTGGATTTGACATTGCAGTCATTTTTTATAATCTGGGAACTAACCAAAGCGGCATTGTTTGTCCCTTGCCGACCTTTGGGATTTATATTTGCTTAGCTATGTCAGTCATGCTCTAATGCTCTTTATGTACTAGTGATCAATACGATTTCAGTACATTTTACAGAAAATAAAAATACTGATTTATTAATAATTTTTTATTCATTGATTGTTATAACATAATTATAGATACAAAATATTAAATTTTAAAGGATTAGATTTAAAGTTATTTTAATATATATATATATATATATATATATATATATGTTTAAAAATATTTATTTTAATTATTAAATATATTATTTTTATAATTTTTATTATTAAATATAAATTCTTATTTATTATTTCTTTTATTACATGTTGAATGGGTGAGTAAAACAACTTGATTAATTCAGCCACGTAACGTTTTTTTTTTCCAATGAATTTGAAGGATGAGTTAGGTAAATATAATCATGCACATAATGAATGACATAAGTGAAGTGGTGTATTCAAACAACCAAATGTTATGGAGCACCATAATTAGGTGTCACTCCAAAGCAAAGCTCATTCAGTAGGGTGGGATTCCTTCATGATTGTTGAGAGGCGGATTTATACGGTAATTACGGGTATATATTTAAAATTAATTTTAAATATATACATATATAAAAATTTATAATTTTTATAAAAATTAAATTACATTTAACACTTCTTTTAATATTATTTTTTGGTTTATCTAAACATATGTTATTTTGTTATAAATTATTTTATATTAATTTTTTTTTAAATTTAGGTTATTTAAAAAATGATAAATATTATTTTTATAAATTTATCACTCATTCAGTATTGACACTATACAACATATAAAATTTACAATTTTAATACTATGTTTAAGAATATTAATAGGGTGATATAGAGTTGGAGGATGTTTTATCAAAAATTGAAATAAAAATATTATATTATATTAGTAATCAAAATCATCACTTTAAGATATTAGTAATTCTTTTTAAATTCAAAAATTTAATTTTAATATCTTTTTAGTTTAAAATTATTCAAAAACATGAAGTTTTAATAAAAAATATTTACATATTAAAAATAATAATATATTATGTGTACTTAATATATTTAATTTTATTTTTATTTATAAATACTTTTATCTATACATATATGAAAAATATTTTAAATAAAATAATAATTGAATCCAAAAATTTACCAATTAAAATTGAACTAGTTCGTTGTTACTCATGGTTATCCAAGCCTGCTAGATATTTAAACATTCTTAATTATAACTAAATTTTTTCAAAAATTTATACTATTCAACAAAGGCTAAATATGACTCTTGTATATTTATCATTTATAATAAGTATTTACTATGAAAGAGTGGTTTCTTGGTCCTTGAATGTAAATAGTTGGTTTGCCATGAAGTGTTTCGATTAAAAGACAAAAAAAAATAAAAAAAATTCTTTAGGTTATAGACTTTAGAGTTATTGGAATCTTATAGTTTTTAAAAATTTGTATTTTGTCCCTCAATTTATAAAAATACGTATTATAAAATTTTTGTTTATTTTTTAGGTATTAATAAATTTATTTTAGGTTAATTTTTTCAACTTAAATTTTTGTTAATAATATAATATCATAAATAAGATAAAAATTTATCAACATAAAAATATTTTTCTTTCAAAAACCAACAAATCTTCGTTACTTTTATAAACGATAAACTTAACATTTATATATGATGATATATATGAATTTTATGTATAAATAATAACTAAATTAAAATAATTAATATAAAATAAATGCGTCTTAAAAATAAATTAAAAAAACTTATAGTGCATTTTAGAAAAATTAAAAGTTATCGTACATTTTAAAAAAAAAGACATTTAAGTAGCTATTTTTCGTTTAATCATTTTATATCATGAAAGAAAGTTCAATAAAATTAAAAAAATTGGGTTTCTTAAAATAAATGCAAAAAATCTTTATAAAAAAATAATAATACAAAATCCAATTAGACCAAAACTGATTATAAAAGCCTATTGTAATTCTAAATTTATCCCTATGATATGCTTTCTCATTCTAACTCTCAGACTTCTCTCTCACTTCCTCGGTAGTAAGTACTACTCAGTCTCTACTTCATTTTGGAAGCAAAAAGAAGAATATTCGTTGGCACAACTAATGAGTATTAGATTATCGAAAGTTTTATAAACTTTCCATCTCTGTGAAGTGGGAAGATATGAATTTTCTCAGAAATCAAGGTTCCGGGACTTTTTGACTTCCAGTTTCTTTCCATTATAGATAATTTATTCGACTTTCAAATACAACCCACTTTCAATTTTTCCTCATTCTGTATAATTCAAAAGAAAGTGAGAGTAGAGATCTGGTCGTATTGTATTTGAGAAAAAAATCTCAATTGGTTTTCTCATTCCCTTGTTTTTCCTGTTTTGTAAAGAGAAAGAGGAATGACTACTGAGAGTTCAACAACGAAGATTCTAATTCCAGAATCGTTCCAAGTTCAAACTGGGTTTGACATTGCGGGTCAGATTTTTGTGATTTGGGAACTTATCAAAGCGCCATTGATTGTCCCTTTGCTGACCCTTGGGGTTTATATTTGCTTAGCTATGTCACTCATGCTCTTTATGGAGAGGGTTTATATGGGTATTGTCATCATTCTTATTAAACTTTTCTGGAAAAAACCAGAAAAACGATACAACTATGAGCCCATTGAAGAAGATGTTGAAATGGGCGGTTCTAATTTCCCTGTTGTTCTGGTTCAAATCCCAATGTTCAATGAAAAAGAGGCAAGGCTTTTGGTTTCAGCTACTTTCCCTGTTTTTTTTTCCTTTTTAGATTATTTCTTTTCTGGGTTTTGGAGAAAGCCTAAATGAATGAGTTTCTTGGTTGTTTGGGTCAGGTTTATAAGATCTCAATTGGGGCTGCTTGTGGACTTTCATGGCCGTCGGATCGTCTAGTGATTCAAGTCCTTGATGATTCAACTGACCCTTCAATCAAGGTGTGTGTGTGTGTGTGTATTATACTCACAAACTAAAACTACCAATCTAATTATATTTCATTATATTTCTGATTTGAAGCTATGTTGAATATAATCGCCAAAATTTAGAAGATGGGTTTTGTTTTGTTGTAGCAAATGGTGGAAATGGAGTGTGAGAGATGGGCAAACAAAGGCATCGATATAAGATATCAAATCAGAGAAAACAGAAAAGGTTATAAAGCTGGTGCTCTTAAAGAAGGTCTTAAGCGAATTTATGTGAAGCATTGTGAGTATGTAGCCATTTTCGATGCTGATTTCAGACCAGAACCTGACTTTCTCAAACGAGCCATTCCTTTCTTGGTCCACAATTCAGATATTGCTTTGGTTCAAGCTCGCTGGAAATTTGGTAATTTAATTAATTTCAAAGTTATGCTAACACATTCATTATAAAGTCTTTTCTTGTCTTGGATTATAATTTATAATTCCTTTATTAGCTTGATTTTCTCGTTCTTATCTCTTAGTGAGCAAGTGTCGGTGGTTTTTTACTCTGTTAATCACTTAAACACTTAAACTTACACTAGTTTTATTACTTTTTTATTTAATTATTCGATATATTTAAGCGTTAAAATTTTAATTTTTTTTTATACAACTCTGTACTTTAAGTCAATTAATCACATAACTAATTAAATAATATTTTCATAATAATTGTTTTTTTTAAATATCATATTTTTGTTAAATAGATATGTATATGTCACATTTATATATATATATATATATATATATATATAACATGTACATTCATTTAAAGAATTTTTTTTTATATATTTTTAAGAATATTACTTTTCAAAAACCAAAATTTAAAATTATTAGATTAGATTAAATTAAATTACAATACTAAAATATTAATTTTATAAACTTAGACCACTTAAAACTACCTAAAACTTAAAAGACTTGTAGAGAAGAGATTAAGTGCATCATCATTCTTCATTCATTAATAAAGTTCTCCATTTTGGTTTCTATATAAATAGTGCATGCATTTAGATATTTATTTAGTTTTTATAATATCAAAATATCTTTATTAATCCAAATTATAATTTTCCATTTTAATTTAGCATGAGCAAATTCTTCTTGCTCTGCATTAGTACATACGGCCACTTTACTATGTTCACATGAGCAAAGCCTAACTTGAATTAGCACAGCGTATTCTTCTCGCTCTAGATTAGTCTATACGACAACTTATTTGAAAATGACGTAAGTGTCCTAAAAATAGATGACATCTGGTGTATTTTTAATTTTTACGGATTTGCTGCCTTAATCAATGCTAAATTTGCGGGGTAGATTTGTCATTCCTGAATAAAACTACAAGAACATCAGTTTAGGTTGCTGCCATCACTTACTAATATAATAATAAAAATAATGCATTGAGACTCACTTGAATTACAATTTGTAATTTGAAAGTGATTTTAATAATCTTATCCTTAGGATGTAACTTTGATTAAGAAACACAAAGAGCTCAGATTGTACGGATCAAATCATCAACTGTATTTCCTACAAATTAGGAACACCATTATACGTAACAAAAAATCATAAATATAATTAATCTGGTACAAATTTAATTGATGTAGTTTTATAGGCTTAGCTGTATTATTAAATCAAATTATGTTATGTCATTTGAGTTACACAAATTTATAATAAAAAATTATACATTAATCTAGAAGTAAATAATGTGTTATTTTTTACTAATTTTATTTATTGTTGTTTTAAAAACATAGTGAGGAATTTGCGTTTTTTTTAAATTATTATATTTATTTTTTTATTTTATCATTACCAGATTCCTAATTATCCTCAACTAATGTCATTTATGATATTTATAGTTTTATGCAAATTTGTTATACTTGCTGACTTGTACACCTTCACGCAAAATGCCTTTTTCAAGCCTTGGTTGCTCTTTAGAAAAGGGGGAAAAGTTTGGGTAAAGGATTATACAGCGAGTCTTTTGATGCTCACCAATAGTTACATGAATGGCTTCTATTTACTGTCACGTGAGTGGTCAAAAAAGTCTTGACAGTTTTTCTTTTATGAATACGATTGTCAATCAAGTGCTGCCAACTCAAAGTCACAGGATTGTCATGTCGAGTCTGGCCCAACCAAGAAATTTTATTCAGTTATTTACCATCTATTTAATTATTTTACTTTTTGTTTGAATGTTAATGATTTTAAATCATATTTAAAGACATTTATAATTGAGATAATAAAATTATTAAAAAAATTGAGATAATAAAAAGATAACAATTATGATAAGGTAACATTCTTGTTTGAGAAAAATATTCAATATAAAGAGGTATTATTATTTTTAGATAAACAACCATACTCACACATCCACAATTTAAGTTTGATGAAATTTGAACCCATATCATATAAGCATTTAATTATAACACATATCATTATGTTAAAAAATAATTACCTAAATATGTGTATTAGAATTTTCCCATAATACTATTCTAAGAAAATTATTGTTTTTAAGGAAATATTATTTGTCATGATCCCTTAACCAGAACAGACCTATGGTTTATGAGTAGGAATGACTAAAAAAATTACGATTTTGATAATTTGTATCGTCGGTTTAGTTTTTATCCGATAAATTTTGAAGACAGATACGATTTCGGTTAAAAATCGAACATGAACCAATGTGAATGGTTCGAATATGGTTATAATGATAACCATATTCGTCCGTACTCAAAATTAATTATATTTATTTAATTAATAATTAGTATTTATTAATAATTTTTTTAAAAAGTTTGAAAAATGGTTTTTTTTTTAGTATTTTTTAATAACTATTCCGAACAATTACTTGTGGATAAAAAATCGTCATCGAATCGTAACAGTTTTCGGGTACAGATTTTATACTTCAGTTCAGAGACAATTATATCAATAATTGTTCCCATTCGTACCGTGTCTATTGTTATTTATGAGTATTGTTATTTATGAGTGAGCATTTAATTATAACATATATTATTGTATTAAAAAATAATTACTGAAACATGTGTATTAAAATTTTCCCATAACACTATTCTAAGAAAATTATTGTTTTTAAGATAATATTATTTGTTTGTATTCTTTAACCAAAATGGACCTATAGTTTGTAAGTGAATGCTACCATGTAAATCAACGATGGATTAAATGCTACTTCGTATTATTTATGCACCAGGTTTGCTCTTTGTTTGTTCGTAAATATCATTGGAGTAATTAGCTTCGTTGAGTTTGTTTCAGTTAATTCAGATGAGTGCTTGTTGACAAGGATGCAAGAGATGTCATTGGACTACCATTTCACAGTTGAGCAAGAAGTTGGCTCGGCAACACACGCTTTCTTTGGATTTAATGGTAATTTTTAATTATGATTTTTGAAAACCTAGTCAATGATTTTATATAGGTTTTCCTACTTGATCAAGTAATGAACTTAAAGTAAGCTATACTACATTTTAATAAGCATCATCCTTATTTCATTTTCTACTTAATTAATTGGCTAATATCTGCTAAGCTTGGTTCATAAGCTATCAATTTATTTAGACTTAATAAATAATGGGAAAAACTGGTGATAATGATCGGAGCTAGTTAGTCCATGACTCCATGAGCAATTTAGGTAAAATAAGTTGATTCATTCTTCAACTTTCATACTTATATTACAATGGGGTACTATATATGTAGTAAATTACATGCAGGGACGGATCTATTCGTGGGCTGGGTTGGCCTGAAGTCCAGTCCAACATTTGAACAATTTTTATTTTTTTTACAATATGCATATAAACCTACTATTTTTAAGCTAACTAAAAATTAAACATGTCAGTATAATCACTAATTTTTTTTAAAAATATTAAAACAAAATACTAAAATCAATTTAAAAAAATAAATAAATAAAAAATTTGTTTCTAAATGAACAACAAATATCAAACAAAGTCTCAATGCATCTTTTTCCATCATATTTTCTCTTTTAGTTTTCTTCTTTATGTTTTAATTTTCTTTTAGTTTTTAGTCTATTTAAGCCAAATAAAAGAGAAAAATATCTCACACGCCTTCCCTGATTTGTTATTATTTTTTCTCCCCTCTGATGAGCTGTTTTGTCATTATTTTTTCTCCACTCTTATGAGTACTTACTAGTAGGTGGATCATCTTAATGATTGGTTATTATAATTCTTGAATTACTAGTGAATTTGTGATCATGTATTACTTAACTTTTGTTTTAATTTTTGGAGTATTAACTAATTTCAAATTTTAAATCGTAATAACTTACCATTGATTTAAATTATTCTATAACTAAAACAATTTATTAAATTTATTGATTACAAATTTGTTTTTTGTAATATGTCAGACTCTTTCAAAATAGAATTTAATGATTTGAAACATAAGTAATGATATATAAGTTCAGATAAATTGTCATTTAAATTTATACTCATATTAATTATCGTGTGATACATGGCCAAATAACTTTGAAAATAAAAAAAATTATTCATTTTTTAAGAAAAATTCTATATGTGTCACTTTATGATTAATATGAGATTAAAGTTAGAGAACCCTAGCATTCATCTTTGAAACATTATATGAATCAATTTGATGGAGTTTTATTGTACTTGTATTATCAATTTGTTGAATTATTTTGCATATAATTTTTAGTTTTATTACTAATTAAAAAATTGTAAAACATTTAGAACATTTTTATAAAATGATACGTCACCCCAACCATAGATAACAATCTGGCTCCCCACTGATGACATGCCATTATGTGTCGATCGTTATTGCTACGATTTTATACATACAAGTTAATTACTCTAAAGAAGCAAATTTGGTTACAAGACTCAACATAACATGTTTTTGTAATTTTTTTTTGTATAATCCCAAAAAATATGAATTTCAATGATCATTGATTGAATGGAGTACTTCGTTAACTGTCTTGCTCATAAGTCACAGTTAGTCACAGCAATCATTCGCTATGTAACTTTCCTAAAGAGAAACAAGAAACACTTTTTTTATCTTAAAAGCAGTTTCTTTTATTGCATTAATCTTTCTAATTTGTGAAAAAACATAACATCAACTTTTTTACGCCTTACATCAAAATTTCATGATTACCTTCAAATGTAAGTAAAACTTTTGTGTGAATGTGTTGTAGGAACTGCTGGAGTATGAAGAATTGCTGCTATTAATGAGGCAGGTGGCTGGAATGACCGAACCACTGTCGAGGACATGGATCTTGCCGTTCGAGCTAGTCTTAGGGGCTGGAAATTTGTTTACCTTGGTGATCTTCAGGTACTTCGACTTAATAATATTTCACTAGTAAGGGTGACAATCATATTATGTTGGTCATGTTCTTGTTATGTGAACAAATTTGCTTGAATCAATTTCTTTCCAATTATGTATACTATAGGTGAAAAGTGAACTTCCTAGTACTTTCAATGCTCTCCGTTTTCAGCAACATCGATGGTCATGTGGTCCTGCAAATTTGTTTAGGAAAATGGTTATGGAAACCGTAAGAAATAAGGTTAGTTTTTTGAAAAAAATTATGCATTATTTAAAAATTCATTTTTTTTTCACATATATGTCACATCTTCTAAAAGTATTTTTTTTATGCATTGATTCTGTAGAAAGTGACATTGTGGAAGAAATTCTATGTCATATACAGTTTCTTCTTTGTTCGGAAGATCGTTGCTCACATGGTCACCTTTTCCTTTTACTGTGTTGTGCTTCCCTTAACCGTATTGGTTCCTGAAGTTTATGTTCCAATTTGGGGAGCTGTTTATATTCCATCCATTATCACCATTCTCAATTCCGTTGGAACTCCTAGGTTTGTTTCTTCTCCAAATGTGTCAAATTACAATTGGCAATAAAACGATAGTTTCGAATAAGTCACAGATTCTAATAACATCGAGTATCTAAAAATATATTCTTTCTCAAATTTTGCTGCAGGTCAATTCACCTTTTGTTTTACTGGATCCTTTTTGAGAATGTGATGTCTTTGCATCGAACAAAGGCAACTTTGATTGGTCTGCTAGAAGTTGGAAGAGTTAATGAATGGGTTGTTACTGAAAAATTAGGAGATGTACTTAAGAACAAGGCAGCAGAGGCAGCCAAAAACAAAACAGTCACCACAAAATTGTTCAAAAAGCCTGGCTTCAAGTTTGGAAATAGGTATAAGCTCATTTATATTCTTCATTCTTTCTTTCTACTTTTGATATGTTAACATTTGAATTTTTTTTGTCACTTCAGTCCCTTTTTTGTGTGACATTAGTCATTCGATACCAAACTCTTCAATTTATTCAATTTGGTCCAAAATTCTCAAATTGATAACCATCAAACTGCTTGTTTATAATTCTACAAAAAAATTGGTCAATTTGAACTTATATGAGTAGTTTGATAGTTCAAATTCAATAACAAACGCTATATATCAATTTACTAATTTTGGACCATCTTGATTAAATTGAAAGTTAAGGGGAACATATTAAACTTTTTACTCTTTGTAAAGACATTCCAAGCTGTTAGGTTACTAATTTTTTTTTATGACTTTGTCATGTGAAGTATTTTATAAGGGAAAACAATTTATACCACCACTATACAACTTAATACTAACTACATGTCACAAATATAATGATTATTGAAATTTTAATAAATATAATCAATCATAATGAACCTATACACCTTATTGATTTTTGTGCCCTAATATTATCCTATACAATTATCTTTTATAAGTAATATCAATCATCACTAAAATACATAAAATTACTATCTATTTTCGCACAATCTTCTAAAAATCCTATCACATGCATTACATTTAAAAACATTTAAAAATATTCAGAGATATTTGCTAAATTAACCGACAATTATTTCTTAAAAAATAATTAATATTTTTTCTCTTAATTTATTATTAAATTGACAATAAATAAGTTAGATGTAGAAGTGTTAGACACAAATTTTCTCAAAATGTTAAAACTTGTATGAGATATGCATAATAATCATTTCATATTTTTTAACATTCTTACAAGTATGAGATACTTTGTCTTTGTAAAAATTTATCATTTTTTAAAAGTATATTTTCTTGTCTTTTTGCAAGGTCTATTAAACTTAAGAATTTTAATAAATTTTGGAAGTTGTGAAAGAACGTGTTGCTTTGATACCATATAGAAGTGTCATATATCAATTATCTTAAAAATTTCAATTTGAAAGAGATAGAACTAAGAATTATTTATACTCTTTAATACTAGAATTTCTCTTACACTTCGAATTTTTCTTATAAAAGAGTCAAAAGTCATCCATAGACGAGTTGAGAACTTTATTTTTTGTATTGGTTTTGACCCAGGATTAAATACACTTTTAAATATATCAAATTATATTTTAAGAAAATATGAAAGATTTGTTGATATTGATGGAACAAAATAATAAAAATATATAGACCAATATTTTAATCTCGATATCCTTCTATAGGGGAATATATTGATTTTTTTTCTTCAATATTTGGATCTGTATATGGTTTTGACATAGACACAGAATAACATTATAGTTAACTTAGAATATATATATGTAATATTTTATATTATCTAAAGTTTATTGAAATTAACGTGGGATATGAATGATTTGATTTGTGGTTGGGTAGACTTCATCTGTTGGAGCTAAGCTTTGGAGCATTCCTCTTCTTTTGTGGATGTTATGATTTTGTGCATGGGAAGAACAACTACTTCATTTATCTCTTCCTTCAGACGATTAGCTTCTCAATCTGCGGTTTCGGCTACGTTGGCACCATAATTCCTAGTTAATAGTTTCAAAATTACAAGTTGACAAAATATTTATCACAAGGTTTTGTTACATATGTAGTTCATTAGAATTTATAATGTGGGGAATTAGAAAATTGGGATTATTTAATTTGCTTTTCTAGTCTCAGCATGTTAAATCTCTTTGATATAGCTCAAGTAGTCTTGGAATTGTAAAAGGAAAAAAAAAAACAATAAAATGATGTTGCTTGGAATTTTATGTAGTCGCATGAGATGATATGGGAATACTAAATTAGATGTGAAGTCAAATATGTAGGGATACTATAGTAATTGTGAAACTTATTGTGTTTATTTTATTATATGGGAATTGATACATATTTAATTTGAGATAAATCATTTTTCCCTTAAAATTAATTTATATAATATATAACAATGAAATGTTAAATTTAATTAATTGAGGATTTTATTTTTTATGTTTGAAGTCATTCCAATCAAAAGTAACTTTTTTTTCTTTTTATCTCAATATCTCATTCTGTCAAAAACTTTTACTTTGTAATTGCATGTAGATTAGATATAATAATATGATATTAAAGAGCTAAAAGTTGCCGATCTAAAAAATTATTTATTTTTTATCAAAACTTTATCTCATATATATATATATATATATATATAGTATTATTGTCGATGGAAATGGTTTAGTTAAATATATTTATTAAATGCTCTCAGCTTCTTAATAAAAATAATCTAATTATATATATATATATTTATAATTATAATTAAATGTTTTCATTAATTTAAGTTTCTATACTTATTATCATTTATACCTTTAAATAATTTTATCTATTATAAATAATTTTATCTAAAATCAACTATGATGTAGGGAGTTGATAATGTCAACAAAAAAAATTTATCTCATAATTTAATATTTTAGGGTTTTTATAAATAAAAATATTGATATGATATTAATAAAATTTGTTATGATGACAAGGTTATCAATGATTTATCAATATTATTAGTCTTAATCATATATAGGTTAAATGATAAGAGAATGACACTAATTATTATAAAAATATATAAAAATCCATTAAATTTTAGGTGTAATATTATAAGTTTATTAATTATAAAAAAATATATGAGAAATCTAAAAATAAAAATTATAAGAAATGAAGTACATAAAAACATATATATGCATTTTTTGAGTTGTTATATGTTTATTAAATTAATTTTAATTAAGAAAATTTGAAGTTAGATATGTTAGAACATATATATCAGTTAATTTAAATACATATAATAATTTAAAAAATATACACATGATATATTTTTAAAATTTTGAAATATTTTTTTATAATTAATAGATTTATAATATTTTACTTAAAAATTAATAAATTTTTATATAATTTTTTAATTGTTAATGTCATTCTATTATATATATATATGAAACAAGTACTAAAATAAATAAACAATTTAAACCTAAGTTTATTAACGAAAAAAAAGCTAAAAAAAACTAAAATGTAGAAATAATTTGAATAGATTTGAACACATAACAATTGATTTAAAAATATATAACAACTTAAAAAATACATATATATATTTTCACATGTTTTATTTTTGAATTTTTAAACTTTTGATATATTTTTTTATAATGAATTGATTTGTATTGATTAATAGAATATAATGAATTGATTTGTATTGAAACCTACGCTTATTAGTGGGGAAAAAAAAATACTAAAACAAGAACCAAAATGAAGAGGTAATGATCAAACCTATGCTTAAATAGCAGGAATAAAAAAAATGCTACTTGCAGTAGCTAGGTTATCTCTACTGACGATAGAACGAGAAGAGAAGGTCTATATTAATCTAATATAAAACCCAACAACTTGAAAGCTGACGTGTTCGAATAAGCAAATATTATATGCTGGCTGTGGGAGTTGATAATGTCAACAAAAAAAATTTATCTCATAATTTAATATTTTAGGGTTTTTATAAATAAAAATATTGATATGATATTAATAAAATTTGTTATGATGACAAGGTTATCAATGATTTATCAATATTATTAGTCTTAATCATATATAGGTTAAATGATAAGAGAATGACACTAATTATTATAAAAATATATAAAAATCCATTAAATTTTAGGTGTAATATTATAAGTTTATTAATTATAAAAAAATATATGAGAAATCTAAAAATAAAAATTATAAGAAATGAAGTACATAAAAACATATATATGCATTTTTTGAGTTGTTATATGTTTATTAAATTAATTTTAATTAAGAAAATTTGAAGTTAGATATGTTAGAACATATATATCAGTTAATTTAAATACATATAATAATTTAAAAAATATACACATGATATATTTTTAAAATTTTGAAATATTTTTTTATAATTAATAGATTTATAATATTTTACTTAAAAATTAATAAATTTTTATATAATTTTTTAATTGTTAATGTCATTCTATTATATATATATATGAAACAAGTACTAAAATAAATAAACAATTTAAACCTAAGTTTATTAACGAAAAAAAAGCTAAAAAAAACTAAAATGTAGAAATAATTTGAATAGATTTGAACACATAACAATTGATTTAAAAATATATAACAACTTAAAAAATACATATATATATTTTCACATGTTTTATTTTTGAATTTTTAAACTTTTGATATATTTTTTTATAATGAATTGATTTGTATTGATTAATAGAATATAATGAATTGATTTGTATTGAAACCTACGCTTATTAGTGGGGAAAAAAAAATACTAAAACAAGAACCAAAATGAAGAGGTAATGATCAAACCTATGCTTAAATAGCAGGAATAAAAAAAATGCTACTTGCAGTAGCTAGGTTATCTCTACTGACGATAGAACGAGAAGAGAAGGTCTATATTAATCTAATATAAAACCCAACAACTTGAAAGCTGACGTGTTCGAATAAGCAAATATTATATGCTGGCTGTGGGGTTCGAACCCACGCGCACTTATGTGCAGTAGATCTTAAGTCTACCCCCTTAACCTCTCGGGCAAACCAGCCGATGCGATATGGAAATCTAAATAAAGAATTATAACATAATATTTAGAAACCATAAAGGATCTTGCAATCTACTAGGTCATTGATCCTGCTTTCTTTTTATTTTCTGGTATTCTTTCATTAGTTATCATTGTTATGAACAATCATCATTGCATAGATTTACTTGGCTTTGTGGGTATTTTATGTTGTAAGGAAAACAATGTGAAAATCCGATTTAATATAAAAGAACCATTAATAAAGAAATAAACAACTTATCCATTCAATAATAATAATAAAACTAATATAAAATAAACAATTTAATAATAACGTAAATAGTATCCCTGATCTCTTACATCTTTTTTAGAAAAAGATTTGTTCTCTAATGTTGATGTGATAAAGAGCAATATTAGCTAAAAGATGACACTTAAAAAAATGAGCCACTTTTAGATGGACGAAATAATGAAATCTTCTGATAGCTAATCAATAACACCATCCGTATTTCAATCTAGCATTGGGAAAATCTGTAAAAAAAGGAAGTAAATTCCAAAGGGTAGGTATTCTCATTGACCAAATGAAGTAATCTTGTACGTCCAAAGAATTCATAGTAGCTCTCTACAAGTAAAAAAAAATTAGCCTCCTTCTCATGCTTAACAGTATGAACCGTGCTTTTAGCATTATAACAACACATAACACCTCTTTAGCACCTCCGTTCACCAACTCAGTTCCCTCGTTTGTACTCATATAGATCAACCGTTGAAAGATGAAATTAATCAGAACTCCTTCTGGGCTTCACAACAAGTAAGCATTAACAACGCAATATTAAACAAACCACTCCTTTTGTCATCTCGAGAAACGTTTGATGGTGAAAAAGATCATAATCATGCAATTCGACCTTTGCGAGGTATTGGGATATTAAGGCAATTGAATGAGATGACATTCAAACGATATGAAAAGATGAAAAAAAACCCATTAAAGTAAGGAAACGAAAGAGGTCAACTAATGAAATTGGTGAAAATAAAAAAGAGTTTGAACCGACTTATCATGGTCGTCACATCAATATTTATAATGATTTAATTTCTTCATTCGTATGTCTGAAGTTTAGACTGCTTTTTTGATAGATGTTTTACGTGCTAATGTATGTAGGGGAATATGAATTGTTATATAGATAAACTGTTTTTTTGTCATAATACTTCTGAAGGCCAATCAAGATTCTAAATCAACCAAGCTTACTCGATCGTATAATTACACTTTGACGAAATTATTTTATTTGTAATTTAAGTTAACTATATGTATTATATATACATTATTTGTTTTTGTAATAAATTTAATTATCAAGTAATTAAATATATTTAAATTTTTACTTATTTGTATTATTATTTATATTTTAGTTTTTTTATGCTATATATATATTGAATAATACGAAAAATAAAAATAAAAATAAAAATAAATCATAAAATGTACAAGTAAAATCAGTTCACACTATGAACCGACTTTAATGCCTATTTCTATAGTAGTGAACTTCAAGAACAAACTCCGATGTCTTCCATTGCTCATTTAAAACCTTATTAGGAACCATTATATCTTTGTGATATATAAACTCAACTAAAAGAGGGTATTTCATGCAATGTAGGTTTATCAGAAAGATGGTAGAAGTGAAGATCCATTTACAGACACCATATCTATAAAGAGTATCGTAGTCGTAGCAGGAGATATGAGGATAGGGATCACTACTATCAAAGCAGGAGCAGACTGTTATGATTGATTAAAAATAATATTAGGTTTGTTAGTCAAAATAGGAGGTGCCTAATTTAGAAGAAAATTCATGGAAGGTGGCTTACCATATTGTCAAAGATGGAGGTGCCTAACCTTGTTTGAATAAAGAATAGGAAAATTAGGTAGCCTAATTTTGTTGAATGAAGAAATGTTTGGCATATGAAATGAGAACTTGAAGACTATAAATATGGCTTCATTTCTTCATTGTTAATCATCCCAAAAATAGAGAAAAACTTGTATGAGAAGTTCTTGAGTGAGAATTTTGTGGGAAAATT
The DNA here is from genome assembly GCA_037013495.1 of Hippophae tibetana. NCBI lineage: Eukaryota > Viridiplantae > Streptophyta > Magnoliopsida > Rosales > Elaeagnaceae > Hippophae > Hippophae tibetana. Next base: position 10,577,348 of record CM072809.1, on the reverse strand, counting down.
CTATTGGGCTTGTAGTTGCTCTTGTCTTTTGGGTGTGTGAGAAAATTACTGAGAGTGTGATTGTAACAATTTTCCACATAGTGAATTTTTCTCTGGTTGTCTTTTGACAACGAAAGTGGTTTTTCTCTAATTTGGAGTTTCCACTATAATTCTTGTGTTGTGTATTATCTATTTCTTTGTTATTTGATATTTTGTTAAGGAAGATCTTAGGAGGGGGAATTTGTGATTATACCATTTTATCCAAATTTCCTAACAACTGGTATCAGAGCCAATTTCAAAGAAAGAAGGAGAAATGTCAGGAGTCAAGATTGACATTGAGAAATTTGATGGGAGAATCAATTTTGGCTTGTGGCAAATACAAGTCAAAGATTTGTTGATCCAATATGGGTTACACAAGGCGTTAAAGGGGAAACCAACCCTTGTTACTGGTATTGAGTCCAGTAAAAGCAATATAAGTGATGAAGATTGGGAAGATCTTGATCTAAGAGCTGCAAGTGCAATTCGGCGTTGTTTGGCCAAAAATATTCTTACAAATGTGCATGGAATATCTATGACCAAAGAACTCTCGGAAAAGCTTGAAGAATTGTATCAAGCAAAAGGCGTTTCAAATCGGGTGTATTTGAAAGAGCAGTTTCATACTTTGCGTATGAATGAAGGAACTATTATGTCTGAGCATCTCAGTGTTCTCAATGGTATTGCCTCTGAACTGGAAACCATTGGAGTTAAACTTGATGATGAAGATATAGTTTTAAGGCTCATCTGGTCTCTTTCATCTTTTTATGATCACATGAAACCTATCTTGATTCATGCAAAGGAGAAAATAATTTTTTCAGAAGTTACTAGCAAGTTGTTTTCTGAAGAAAAAAGGCTGAGTGGTGGAAGAAATGTTTCGCCTGAAAACTCAACATTGGTAGCTGACAACCGAAAGAAAAACAATTTCATGAAAACGAAGATAGTGTGCTGGGGGTGTGGACAATCTGGGCACCTCAAAAGAAATTGTCCAAAGGGTGGAGCTGATTCGGCAAGAAGCTCAAATACCGACGGTGACGCTAATAGTATGTCTGTTTTCAAAGACTATAGTGATGCTATTTGAAAAGAGCGTGTACATCCTCATGGCATGCTGCTAGTCTCTAAATATTTCCATGAAAGAGGGTGTGTTACTGGTAGCGGGTCCACAAGTTTGCATACGGGCATTGACTTGGTATAGATGCAAGATGTGTGGTGGAAAGGATGTCGATGGCTGATGAACTCTCGGGAAAACCAAGTGTCAGAGTTGCACCATAAATTTCAGCAAGTTTTTTTTTCGACATGAGCCGATGTGAAATTCTTAGAATTAGTGATTAATTCTAAGTGAGTGTACTCTTTATGGTGGAGTATGATAATTCTCGGTGTAGAGAATTATGACTGTTGGAATAGACAGTGTTGTAGTGGTAACCATGTTTATTTTTAATCAAGGTGGAGATTGTTATGATTGATTAAAAATAATATTAGGTTTGTTAGTCAAAATAAGAGGTGTCTAATTTAGAAGAAAATTCATGGAAGGTGGCTTACCATATTGTCAAAGATGGAAGTGCCTAACCTTGTTTGAATAAAGAATAGGAAAATTAGGTAGCCTAATTTTGTTGAATGAAGAAATGTTTGGCATATGAAATGAGAACTTGAAGGCTATAAATATGACTTCATTTCTTCATTGTTAATCATCCCAAAAATAGAGAAAAACTTATATGAAAAGTTTTTGAGTGAGAGAATTTTGTGGGGAAATTCTCTTGGGCTTGTAGTTGCTTTTGTCTTTTGGGTGTGTGAGAAAATTACTGAGAGTATGGTTGTAACAATTTTCCACATAGTGAATTTTTTTCTGGTTGTCTTTTGACAACGAAAGTGATTTTTCTCTAATTTGGAGTTTTAATTATAATTCTTGTGTTGTGTATTATTTATTTATCTGTTATTTGATATTCTGTTAAGGAAGATCTTAGGAAGGGGAATTTGTGATTATACCATTTTATTCAAATTTCTTAACACATACGACATAAGATTAACAATCCTGGCTATAGAAGAGGATGAAATAGAAGCAGAAGTCGGAGTGGAAGTAGGAACCCGAGTCTAGTTAGAGAGAGCAGTGAGGAGAGACGAGCCAAGATTGAACAATGGAATTGAGAGAGGAGGGAGAGAGAAAATGTTACGAAAGTCAATGCTGAAAGGAACTTGCAAAATGGGATAGGCACTGTGAATAGCAGCAGCAGCAGCAAGACAATGGACATTTACATACATAACAGTTCATCGCGGTTTGTTCTCTATCTTTATTGCATTATCTTATGGTTGCTGTATTCTGCTTGGGTAGGGAAAAGTCCAGCCACTCAATAAGTCAACCTCATTTTTCACTATGCAGGTGTACAGGTTATCATTTCTGTGGAATGGAATATGAAATCTTTTTGTTTCTCTTTATATTTTTAAGGGAGCAGTACTGCATGCATGCATGACTACGTGTTTGTTTGCATGGTGATTTTTTATCACTGTTACGCTGTTTTGGTCCCCTTTTCTGTTTTCTGCAAGGAGCTTACAGGTATTTGGTGGCCCTTACAAATCAGTGCTTGTCAACGGTCAAATTCTTCCTTGGGGATTTGTTCACCGAGAACCTCATTTTATTTTATGTTGTTGCTTCTTTATTAGTCTTTTAAAATTGATCAAAGTCATATATATTTTTTCTTACAAGTTTTGTAGGTTCGGTTATGTTGGTGTGTGCTATAACAGTGGCAGACACAAATGCTCAATGGAGTAAAACATTGAGCAGACAATAATATTAGTGGAGCCATAAAACCTGGATGTGCAGGTTTTATGGTTATTGTTTAATTTTCGTTTTCCTTATATACATATATTGTAAACTCTTGTAAACATAATACAGAACAGAAAGAATATGAAAATACATGATAATTATCAGAGAATATTTTGACATGGTATCAGAGCAGGTTATTGGTGACTAATGAAACTACCTGCTGATTTCTGATGGAACTACCATTTTGATTTCTGAATCTGATTTGCTGATTTGTTGATTTGCTGATTTGTTGATTTCTGATTTCTGAATTCTGATTCCTGAATTCTGATTCCTGATTCCTGAATTCTGATTTCTGGGTGGCTGCTGATTGTAGCACCTGTTTTCGTTTTTTTTGCTGAGTTCTGATCTCTGGTTTGTATTTGTCCCGAAGCTGTTTCTGGTTTCTGATTTCTTATTTTTGAAACCGATCAGTTGCAATACTGGAAAAAAAAATATCAAGTAAAACAACAACATCAGTACAAAGAACATTGTGTAAGGCGTAACAACAAAACCTGAGGGGATAGGTAGACAGTGCAGTCTCACCAGTGCTGCGACCATCTAGTATTCAGAGTCACCATTTCTTCTCAACGTCAGTTCCGCCGTTGCAACCTCAATAGAACACTTCAGGGAGCCATACTGATCTAGCTGCTCATTCGAACCACTCGTGAAGCTGTCGCAGTTGGCCAACGTCTCTTACTAGTAGTCATCGTGGAGAAACTTGGAACGAAGAAGAAGAAGAGCGCCACTTCACAGAGATGGAGGACCAAGTAGAGGGCTGACTCCGGCTGGATGCTTGTAGTCGGCTAGGGCTCTTCCATCAGAAGAAGAGAGGCGCTGCAGAGGGCAGCGTGAAGGTTGTGCAAGGGCTGCGCGAGGGCTGGGCGAGAGAGAAAAAAAAAGGGGATTTAGGGTTACGAAGGGCTGCGAAAATGATTTAGGTTTAGAAATTTTTCTTTATATAGTGTTGTACGGAAGAAATTTTTTTTTAGATTTCATGGCGGAATCTAGAGATTTAACTACCAATTTCATATTGGAAGATTTAACGGCGAAAATGACGGAAGTTTTAACTAGAGCTCAGATTAGCTCACAACCTCCATCAACTGAAGCGTCGACTGCTCCCATTAGTATCAAGTTGGGAGGATCCAACTATGCCTTATGGTCCCAGGTGGTGGAGATGTATATCTCTGGCAAAGACAAACTGGGATATATTAATGGGGACTTTCCTCAACCTGTTGAAACCGACCTCTTATTTAGGAGATGGCGTACTGAAAACGCCATTGTCAAAGGATGGTTGATCAATTCGATGGACCCCTCCTTAATTGCAAATTTTATCCGATTCCCAACTGCAAAACAGGTTTGGGATTCGGTGGCTACCACTTACTATGATGGGACAGACACGTCTCAAGTATATGATCTTCGCCGTCAAGTTACTCGTACGAAACAAGCGGGTGGATCCATTGAAAAATACTACAATGACCTTCAAGGGTTGTGGCGTGAAATTGATTTCCGTCGTCCTAACCCAATGGAGTGTGCGATTGATATAAAAAAATACAACTCCATCGTACAGGAAGATCGAGTGTATACCTTCCTCGATGGACTTGATGATAGATTGGATAAAACTCGAAGTGATGTGCTTCAGATCAAACCATTCCCTACGGTGGAACAAGCCTATGGATTCGTCCGTAGGGAAGAGGTCAGGCAGACCGTGATGATCACAGGTGTAGATACGACACCCGGAGCTGTTATGGCTTTTAAAGGGGTCAAGGGACATCATAACCTAATGCCACCAAAAACAGGAACTTCCTTGGGTAGCAAGAAATCCACAGGAAATCCACCATCTCTTGACATGAAATGTGGCCATTGTGGAAACTCCAAACACACCTGTGAAAACTGCTTCAAACTACATGGGTATCCAGAATGGTGGAATGATCTTCAAACACGGAAGAAACGGGACACTACTGGGCGAGCAACTGTGGCTACCAATAATGCCTCACTATCCCTTACTTCTCAGGCCGAATCTTCCCAAGATCCAGGTATTTCAAGTAAAGCATTTCACATCTCTACTCGTAATGAGAAAGATGAGTGGATTCTAGACTCTGGAGCTACAGATCACATGACATTTGACCCAAACGATCTCTCCAATACAACCCAGCCAAGACGGAGCCGTGTTGCCAATGCAAATGGGGTCACTTATCCAGTTACAGGAGCTGGAACAGTGACCTTATCTCCTTCATTATCATTATCTAATACTTTGCTTGTACCCTCTCTGTCAAACCGACTAATGTCTGTAAGTCAGGTCACTTCAGATCTTAACTGTGTAGTACTGATGTATTCTACTTTTTGCCTTCTACAGGATATTCTCACCAAGGAGATCATTGGGCGTGGTACTAGGAGAGGAGGGCTATATTATGTGGATGACCTCAGTTCAGGAAGAGCCAATCACATGCAACATACTGTTGGTAACAAGGAACGACAGATTTGGCTATGTCATCGTAGATTTGGGCATCCATCATTCGGGTATTTAAAGCACCTACTCCCTAGTTTATTTTCAAATATCACACATTCAGATTTCAAATGTGATACTTGTATCCTAGCAAAAAGTCATAGGGCGTCTTATCCTATGAGCATGAATAAAAGTGTGGCTCCTTTTGCTTTGGTACATTCTGATGTTTGGGGACCTTCCCCGGTCATTACGTCATCGGGTCATCGTTGGTTTGTTATTTTTGTTGATGATTGTACACGAATGACATGGCTTTACCTTCTCAAACATAAAGATGAAGTATTTGCTACATTTCACATGTTTCACACCATGGTTCAAACACAATTTTCTGAAAAAATTAAGATACTTAGGTCTGATAATGGAGGGGAGTATGTTAATCAACAATTCCGGACATACTTTGACAACCATGGTATTCTCCATGAAACCTCATGTTCACAAACCCCACAACAGAATGGGACGGCGGAGAGAAAAAATCGGCATATTTTAGAAACGGCTCGGGCCTTACTAATCGGTGCATATATGCCTCATAAATACTGGAGTGATGCTGTTACTACAGCGGTGTATCTACTGAATCGAATGCCCACAAAGACCTTACAATTTCAGACTCCATTAAAGGTGTTATCTGATCATCTTCCTCTGCCTACTATTTTGATGCTTCCGCCCCGAATTTTTGGATGTGTTGCTTTTGTCCACCTCCATAAAAATCAACGAACTAAGTTGGATCCATGTGCTGTCCGATGTGTATTCTTGGGGTATGGTGTACAAAAAAAGGGGTACCGATGTTATGATCCAATTGCTAAAAGAAACTATACTACCATGGATGTCACCTTCCTCGAATCAGAATGTTTTTTCCCATCACCAGTATCCAATTACACTCTTCAGGAGGAGAGTTATGGTGAAGAACGAAATTGGCTTGATGTTGAAATATTAGACACGAGTCCAACATACTCGGAACGTGCCAATAATATGGAGGAGCCCGTATTTAGACCCGAGCTTGAACTTCCACGAACTGAAGCTGAAGTAGTAATTGAATCTCCAGAAGATGAAGTGGCTGATGTACCCCTCCATTCTCTAGTACCCAATGATCCTCCTGCTGAGAACACTCCTGAGGTAAGCTATCCTATCACACCTTTACAGACTAATGCTATAGATACATCTGTTGGTTATGTTTTACCTTTCAGACACAATCGAGGTAAACCTCCAAATCGATACTCCCCAGAAAGAGAAGAACGACAACCCAAGTATCCAATAGCAAATTATGTATCTACTCAAAGGTTATCAGAACCTATCAGGGCATTTGCACAAACACTCTCCTTGTGTCAAATTCCGAGTAGCATTGAAGAAGCCTTATCTGATCCAAAATGGGCTCAAGCTATAAAAGAGGAATTTGAGGCACTGTAGAAGAATAACACATGGGTGTTAAGCGAGTTGCCTCAAGGGAGGAAGATGGTAGGATGCAAGTGGATTTTCTCCATTAAGTATAAAGCAGATGGGTTAGTTGATCGTTACAAGGCGAGACTTGTAGCAAAAGGATATACACAGAAACATGGGATAGATTATCAAGAAACCTTCTCACCTGTGGCTAAACTAAAAACTGTGAGAGTTTTGTTATCTCTTGCAGCAAATTTAGATTGGCCATTGCACCAACTTGACGTGAAGAATGCCTTCCTTCATGGTGACCTTGAAGAAGAGATTTACATGGATATCCCACCAGGATATACTGTTACATCAGGAAAAGAAACTGCATGTAGATTACAACGAGCATTGTATGGACTAAAACAATCACCTCGAGCGTGGTTTGGTAGGTTGAGTTCAGCAATGAAGAAATATGGGTTCCAACAAAGCAACTCTGATCATACTCTTTTCCTAAAACATCGATTAGGGAAGATAACAGCCCTTATAGTCTATGTAGACGACATGATCATTACAGGGGATGATAAAGAAGAAATCTTTAAGCTTCAAGAACAACTGTCAAATGAGTTTGAAATGAAGAACTTAGGAGGGCTCAAATACTTCTTAGGTATTGAGGTAACAAGATCAAAACAAGGCATATGTCTTTCCCAAAGGAAATATACTCTGGACCTACTAGCAGAGGCATGACTACTAGATTGTAAACCTGTCGATATTCCAATGGTTCAAAATCATAAACTCGGAGAATATGTGGACCAAGTAACAGCAGATAAACAGAGATATCAACGGTTAGTAGGTAAACTCATATATTTATCTCATACTCGACCCGATATTGCTTATGCTGTGAGTGTCGTGAGTCAGTTCATGCACTGCCCAAGTGAAGACCATATGGATGCGGTCATGCGAATACTTCGTTACTTAAAATCCTCCCCTGGGAAAGGACTTATGTTTTCAAAGAATGGTCAATTGAAAGTCCTTGGATATACAGATTCAGACTGGGCAGGGAATATGAAGGATAGGAAATCTACTGCTGGGTACTTTACTTTCGTGGGGGGCAACCTTGTCACATGGAGAAGCAAGAAGCAAAATGTAGTTGCCTTATCCAGTGCTGAAGCTGAATTTCGAGGAATGGTCAAGGGAATATGTGAGCTCCTTTGGTTGAAAAAACTTCTAACTGAGATTGGTGTTGCTCCTAACTCTGAAATGAACTTATTTTGTGATAACAAAGCAGCCATTGCCATATCTCACAATCCAGTTCAACATGATCGCACGAAGCACATTGAAGTGGATCGGAACTTCATCAAACAGAATCTTGAAGAAAAGATTATTAAGCTTCCATTTGTTAAATCAGAAGATCAATTGGCTGATATACTCACAAAATCTGTGTCTGCAAGGAACTTCTACAACTTACTTGACAAGTTGGGCATAAGAGACATATATGCACCAACTTGAGGAGGAGTGTTGGTGTGTGCTATAACAGTGGCAGACACAAATGCTCAATGGAGTAAAACATTGAGCAGACAATAATATTAGTGGAGCCATAAAACCTGGATGTGCAGGTTTTATGGTTATTGTTTAATTTTCGTTTTCCTTATATACATATATTGTAAACTCTTGTAAACATAATACAGAACAGAAAGAATATGAAAATACATGATAATTATCAGAGAATATTTTTACAGGTTATACCTGCTTTCAGATCCAAGTCTTTTTTTTTATGTAAGTTGCTTTACCATGGAATATTTTTACAGGCTCTTGAAGAGTGAAGGCATGATCATTCCCAAAACTGAATTTGCACATGGTGGTTTCAAATTATGTGTAATATTAATTTTTTAATTTTGTAACGATCATCTTGCAGGTTAGGAGTAACAAGCCTCTTTTTTACGTGATTGAATGAATATATATGGTGTAAATTTTAGGTTTTTTTCCTGATTAATAACGGAATAAACCTACTTAATAATAACGATCTACATGTTCACCTTTTAATAATAAAAAAACCCATTTTTTCTTTAATAATGAAATTCTCTCTCTCTTGTACACTGTGCACACATACCCTTCTATCATTTTTTAATAATAAAAAAAACCCATTTTTTTTAATAATGAAATTCTCTCTCTCTTATACACTTGTACACACATACCCTCCTATAATTTTTTACAGTGGACATGATGTGGGCATCAATGGGTTTAACTTTTTAAAATACAATAAAAAGATAAAAAGACTTTCATTTCATAGCTAAAACAAAATGAGATAGAAATTATTATAATTTTGTTTACCATTATCAACTATCTTTCAAGAATTTTGATGATCATAATTTAAGTTATCAAATGTAAAACTTTACAAGAAAAAACATAAAAAAATATATATAATACCTTATATTCAATTATTAAAACTTAAATAGAATCATAGGCTTTATATTCAATAAGTTTATTGGAACTCAAATATATTCATTGGATATAGTTCATTAAGATTATCAATGATAATATAAATTTTGATGTCATCTAATTTTATTATTATTTTATTGAATTTATAGTAAAAATGTCTTTATTGGTATATAATATTGTAAGTTTTGGGAAGATATCTCTATAAGTTTAATGCTTTGAGTCAAACTTTGTTAGTAGAATTGTCCATACCAGGAATGCTATAATGATACAAATTTTCATTTTTTTTATACCCATGTTATTATGTGAATGTAAAAGTGTAATTTTATAATCTCTTATCCAGCATGAACAGCTAGCTCGTATTTGGAGCCCAAGCCCACACCCGTGACCCGACGTTCTTTTGAATTTAGGTTTTTTTCGTTTTTTTTCCCTCGGAATATTTTGAATTTAGCTTATACAACATTCACATTACTGTTTCGAAAAACCTATTGTAAGAGCCAAGGAGTACTACGTGGCGGCATTTTCCTTATAAACCCCTTCAAACTCATTCTTCTGTCTGCCTCTTCTTTCTTTAGCGAAGTAGCGCCTCATATAGCCAGCCATCTCATCTCTTTTTTGAAAACCCTCCCAAAACTCTAAGGCTCTGTCTCTCTATCTACCGACCTATTGCTTTCGATGGAGTTTTGGGGTAATCTCTCTAATTTTTTGTGCATTAGGATTTTTTCCTTTTAGATTTCCGAAATTTATAATTTATGCTATGTTTTTATGGGTATTTTTAGTTTGATGTGATCTTCGGTTATTCATATCTCATATTTGAGTTATCCTAACATCTATGGTCGTGTGTCTCATGTATTTAATCATTTGATGCTTTTTTTTTGGTTAATGTTTCTGATTATTCCCATTTTTTTTAAGTTTTATGTTAGCTATGTGTATGCAAAATGTACTTCAATAACATCTTCTTATTGCATCAAAACATATAAATGTTGACTAATCTTATTAACATTGAACTCGGTAAAATGAAATGGTTGAATAATTGAAAAATGAGATTATTAATAAATACACATTGAATCTTAAGATTATGCAATAAAAAATTGATACTTTATTCATTGTAAAAGTCCTTCCCGTGCCGAGCACTAATATATTTTTAACATATAATTAGATTGGATAATCATTCAAAAATTAAGATAAAAACAGTGGAAACATTTTGTTACGGTGGAGAATGGGGAGTGAAAACACCAATGCACCAGAGGGCGACCACATGAATTGGAATCCACTTATATTAAGTAAGATAGATGATCGAGAAAGAATGAACTATCCACCTTCATTACCTAAAATGAAGAATAATCACCTATGTTACGAGTCTGCGGTCAAGCACAATTTGAGATCCCTCTTCGATAGACATGAACCAGATGCGTTAGTTTGATCACTTATACTACCCTAAACATCTAATTGTATATTCCAATTAAAATGGATATTATTATCTAAATAGCATTATATATCCAGAATAGCCCTAAGAAGACATGATCCCAAGTGGATATTTGAGACGGTGGGGTGGATCCCCCGTTGTGGGTAAACGGGAAACCCGAGGGAAGGCTGCACAGCAGTAGTAGTGGCGTTAAGATCAGAAATTTTTGTAGTGTTGGCAGGAATGCAAGTGAATGAATCCCATCCCCTATGAGTGAAGTGCTTATGTCCCTTTCTAGTGTATCGGGGGTTAACCTGTTTAAGCGAACCAATCTGACCAACCGTTATCATTAAACTATATCAAATGACACGGCAATTTTTGGAGCTTTTTTTGTACTTTGATGTGCAACCATGTTTTACTTGTATGTGTTTCCTTTCATCTATGGTCAAGAACAATGGAAGCTTATATGTTGTGCACTTTGATTATACTATTGTAAGGATTGCTTAAGAATTATGTAATCATATGTAAGGAACCTAAGGGTCTATTTGGAATCACTTATACTTTTGGTTGAATGTGTTTTCAAAGCTTTATGCACTTTCAAGGGTGTTTGGATATCTCTATGAGAAGTGCTCTCAAAAGTTTAATAAGCGCTACTTGTTTTCTTTTAGAACAAGTAGTTTTAAATGCAAGTTCTCGTCCTAAAATAATTATTAAAGTTTCACTCACAATTACTTTTAAAACTTTCATCCCAACACTTAAATACTTTTCTTAAAACACTCTTAACCAAACCACTTCTCTTAAAACTGCTTCGAAGAGAAGCATATCCAAAGGGAACCTAAGTCTTACAAATGTAACTTGTACTCTCTTGAGTTTTCTTTTGTTTTGTGGTTGATAGGATTGTTAATGTGATTGTGGGCATCTTTTTTTTTGTGTTATGGTTTTATTTTATTTTATTGTGCATGGGTGTTTTTTGATTTTTGGATTCATAAGCATTATTGTAATCGACATTTTAGAAATGGTAGTCACATGCAGAATGTTTACATCGATGTTTAATTGGGTTTCTACTTTTTGAAGTTTGTTCCCTTTCTGCTTCTTTTTCAGCCTGTGGTGTGTTCCATCCAGTGCTTGTATTCTAGTCGTCACTCTTTTATGGCATTGGCTTTATTTTTAGAATCTTCACCAATGAAAGCTTTTGGATCATTTAAGAGTGTTTTTACATTAATTTTTTTTTTTTGCAAATGTCACATTGATATTCATGACATGAGCATGGTTGTTTTCTGGTTCCTTCATAATTTTTGTGCTATTTTGTATGGAAGTTTGATAGCTCGAGTTGATTAATACCATTAAAGTTTGTCATTCTGTATATATAGCCACATAGTCTGGTTCACTGCTCAATAGGTAGTGCTTCTGAAAAATAAAGTTTTTTCCTCTCTCTCTCTGTCTCTCCCTCCCCCCCCCTCCCATCCTCAGGAGTTGAAGTGAAGGTTGGAGAGCCTCTGAAAGTCACACCTGAAATTAACAAGGTTATTCACCTTTCTCAGGTAAGAATTTTCTGCAACGTGTTTCATCATCATTGATGGCATATACACATCTTAAAAATATCTGAGATGCTCTTATATTCCCTGTTTCTTTAGGCTGTCCTGGGTGTGACAAAAAAAGACAAAAGTGAAGAATCTATCATTATCCATGTGAAGGTTGGCAATCAAAAGCATGTTATGGGACACATTTCTCTGAATGATCTCAAGCAATTGCAATTTGATTTGGTTTTCGAGAAAGATTTCGAGCTATCTCACAACTGGAAAAATGGGAGTGTATACTTTTCTGGATATCAATCAATATATGGAGCTGAATATCCTTTTCAATTTTCTTTTTTGAGTATTATATTCATGCCTATTACTTTATTGATCAAAGGTTTTAAATAATTAATTATGTAATTTTCTGTTCAGGAAGAAGATTTTGTTCTTTCCTTTTATCTGTCATCTGAATTTTCAAGTTCAGGCCCCAAATAAATAGCATGTAAATTGAGTGTATAATTGAATTGGTTTCAAATTAGTATGTAAATTATATATATCACATATGTACACGCACTACATAATTTATAGTGTAGATATACTAAATATGTAAACTGTATTTACAGTGTAACATGTTATTTTGAAATCAATTCAATCATGTATAAGCTAACATGTTATCATGGGACTCCAAATCTGAATTTTCAAAAGAAAAAAAAGAAAAAAAAAAAAGAAAAAAAGAAAAAAAAAGAAAAAAAGAAATTTGACCATATATCTTATTATTTTATTATCTTACAGTAGCAGACTTGATGGTGTTCTCTTGCTGACCGCAGTGCTTTGACATTAATGCTTTTTGAATTATTTATATCTTCCCTATTCTTTCATTGATTTCCTTGACCAGTCTCCTTCTTGTTGCCACGGATGATTTTGACGACTCTGGTGAGCTGTAAACACATGCTACTTTAACTTCCTTTGTGCTTTTTTGCTCTTTGAAATGATTCAGTGTTATTCTTAATAATTTGTAGACCTTGGTGATTCTTCAGAGGAAGAGGAAGAGGATATCCCAGCAAATGCTCTACATAATGGTGGATACAGAACTTGCCTCTGTTGCTCTTCCCTTTGAGTACATGGTTCTATTTCTAACTATTCATTATTGTTGAATGGTGGTAATTCTCTCCCAGGGAAACCGCCTCAAAATGATGAACAAGCTAAGCCATCTATCTCAAAAGGTAATGCTGCCAAACCTGCATTGTCAGAGAAACCAAAAGTTAAGGTTGTTGGGCCCAGTCAGGATGAGGATTGTGAAGAAGATGACTCTGATGACGATGATTCTGATGATGACGAAGAGGGTTCTGAAGATGAATCTGATGAGGTATTCTGCTTGTTTCGCTTCACATTGAACTATAAAATTTCACTGCTATGATTTATATGCTATCTTGTTGCAATTGCATGACTGATCAAATCATAAAATTGGTGTTTTGACTTGTTGTAGATGCATCATATGTAGTGTAATCTATATTTCTTCTTTTAGTTCTATTAAGCTTTTTATTATGCAATGTATTCCTTTCATTACATGTATATTAGTATAATTATGCCGAGTGCATTTGAGTTTTTATTTTTATTTTTATAAGAAACAACACAACAGTTGTAAAAATATAAAACGTGGACAAACAATCCACTTAAGAGAAAAATCCAACTATGATTTCACCTTTACTTTACAAAACTCGATCCTCTATAATTAGGCTATACAAGCTCCCAAGCTAAGAATAATCTTCAAATTCTTTTAAGACCAGGCCATGGTGAAGCCAAAAACAAAAAAATTCTCTAACAAAAGATGTGTTAATCCTTGTAAATGTTTCTTATAGGACATGCTTGAGGCTGACAGTGAAGATGAAGATGATGCTGATGAAGAGACTCCAAAGAAGGTATTTAATTTTATCAGCCATTCTATGCAAGTAATTTATTACTGTACTTTGAAATCTTTAGTGTTGATAATTGTTCATTTTTAAATTTTCTTTTTAGGCCCAAGCTCAACCAGGTAACAAAAGACCTATTGAATCTGCAACAAAAACTCCTGTTTCTGCCAAAAAGGCAAAAACAGCAGCAGCTACACCACAAAAGACTGGTAAATCTACCTTTACTTTTAAATCTTTTGAGGATTTCTGTTTCTTTTATTCTCATATATCCTCCTGTTGTATTAGGTTTATCCTGTAAAAATGTAGCAACTGTCATGTGTATTTCAATATTTTTATTTGTCTGATATTGTCTCACAATACATAATTTTAACAACTTTAATGTATGTAGTTCATCGACATTTTTAAATGATCTTGCTGGTAACACTGAAGCCCTAGCTGAACACAATTTTTAAATCTATAGTATTTATCAATTTTTGGTCTTATTAAATTTATTTTTTAGTTCCTTATGCTGAATTTGTTTGCAACTCTAATTACGTTATATTTGAAGAAGTTTTCTTTGAATTGTTTTTGTCAGGCTGTACAAGTTTGTGTTATCTACATATTAGACTTCTGGGTTTACCGATGTTGTGCTTTACATTTTTTAACTATGTACTTGGTTTTTTGACAGATTAAATTTTTAAAATCTCTGATATCAGTTTATTTATTTTGTTTTTTATAGCCAATTTATTTATCTTTAAACTATTTGAAACGATCGTTTTCTTTCCTACAGGTGGTAAGGAGGAGGCCCATGTTGCAACTCCACGCCCTGCTAAGAATGTTGCAAAGACTCCTGCCATATCTGATATATTTAAAGCAAAGACACCAAAATCTGGTGCCCAATTCTCATGCAAATCTTGCACTAAGTATAATATTTATGATACTATAGACTGTTGGCTAAACTCCTTGTAAGATCATCAAACTTACAACTTAGTTCACTTTGATCCAAAACTTGCAAAACCTTTTTAACTGTTACACTCAGGTCCTATTTTAGTTAATAGGTTACTAATCACTTCCATGTAGGATAAGTTAACCACTTGAATTGCACGTATTATTGAATTTAGCACATCCTATTTGTGTTATCCTACATGGACGAAGGCTCGTTTCCTAATTATGTTCTTTTACCAAAAAAGGATCCAAATGTAATATTTATTTAAAGTTTGGGCCTAAGTGACTTAGTTCTAAGTTTGGTGTCCTTACACAAAGAGTTTAGCCAGACACTGTTCTATATTTAAAGAGAACATCTGCAAAAATCTTGCTAATTTTCTGTTGAATGTGTATAAGGTCGTTCGGGTCAGAAACTGCTCTAAATGCACATTCGAAGGCAAAGCACAATTGAAACTGAGATGCAAATGATGGATCACGCACATACGGGAGTTTTGGATTTTACTTTTGAATTGAGATATAGAAACGATGGTGTTTAGGTTTTTGTTAGCATAGTGAGAGCTCTGGTTGTGGTAGGACTAATTTTTGGGATTTTTGTCTATGTTCTACTTCTACCCGTTATTCTAAACGGTATTGTCCTAGATATTGCAGCAGCCAGTAATTAATGAGTTTGTTTAGTCTATTGTATTGAAAATCTGAAATTAAATTTTTGGATTAGATCACTTTTGGTGTGACATTACGCACCGATGTGCGCACATACTTTTAAACAAGCTTTGACTGCTGGAATGAAAAAACTCGTTGCAACTAACTCCTCAAATCCGTCGAGTGCTAGATAGGGTAGCAACCATTGGTTATGAACTGTTAGAGGCGAGTAAGCTGATAATGAGGTCAATGATCATTGGATGCAAATGCTTCTTCCTGCATGTGTCCAGCCTCTAACTATGATTCATTTGTACATCAGTCATCGATTTCTTTGTTTAGAGGCATGAAGATATAAGCCACTTATCTAGAATGACTCAAAGAACTATTAGTGGTAAAGTCACTTGGTTTAATGTTATATTTTGCTAATAGACGAAGTAGGAAACATGAAAGAAATTTAATTAAGAATGTTATTAGAGCACTACTTTTTTGTACATTTAATGTAGATCACTAATTTCTTGTCCATTCAAAATAGAGATGAACATGAAGTCTTAGCTATCACAAGTTTTTCAAGGATGTTGCGCATAAATAGTTTGTTTCATTTGTACAAAATATAAGAACAAATGAATTAGAGAGCATCCATAAGAAAGATAGTAAAAGTCTTTATGAGAGTTATCTTGTGAGTTACTACTTAGAAAAGAATTTTTCTTTCTTTCTTTGTAAGTAATATTTTTTTCTATTTTGTGAGAGAGTTATTTCTCCTATTACAATTGATTAGTTCTCAAAAAGTATTAAAATTACCATGATTTTATTCATTTTAATTGATTAAAAATATATATATTTATATGATTTTATCATATTTATATATAAATTTTTCTTTTAGGAATCACAAGTATTTTTATTATTTTTCAGGTATTTTTGCTTAAAAAGTAACTTAAAGACTCAAAGAAAAATACTGAAAGCCATCACAAATATATTCATAAATTAAATGAGTAAAAGTAAAAAAAAATGAAAAAATTAAACAAAATGGGTCAAAAAGGAGGAAATCGTGCATGCACGTGCCCAGCCACGTTGAGCAGTCGAGCGCATCACCCATTCCGTGCGCATCCGGTCCCGCGTGCATCCCTGCTCCAATCCGCGCACGCCACTAGCCATCTGTACCCAATCCGCGCGTGCCGCTGCGTCCAACGCCAACATGACGTTAGCAATGATGTCATCATTTACTACTCCACTTTTCCACCAGTTTTAATCATTTTTTCACCCACTTTTTCTTCCACTCCTCACCTATAAATACTCTCATTCTCTTCATAACTAAACACACCTCAAAACACATCTTCTCTTCTCTTTCTTTCTCTCCATTTCTTAGTTTTTAACTTTTCTTAGTTTTAGAGTTCTTTTTTTTTTTGAGAAGAACTGATTATGTTTTTGTAATTTATTTGTTTTTTGATTTAATAAATGGAAGTGCAAATTTCATTTGGAGGTTTTCCAGCAACATAAATAACATCAAAGTACTGTAAGAATTTTATTTTTTTTATAGTTATTTTTTATATTTTATTCTTATATGTTATATTTAATTTGTATGTGATTAAATTTAACATTGCTGGCTATTTGTAAACATGATATAATAATAACGTTGTTATGCTTGCGAAATATTAAATAAATAAAAATCTCTAAAATAAATTGATTTTGTTTTTATTAAAGATTTTATATTAAGAATGTTAGAGAGAAATATATTATTTTTCATTACAAACGTAAATCTGAAAATTAGATTTTAAGGTTTAGTTATTCGGTTTAATTTTGAGTAGTGCTATTTTATTTGTTGGTACAATTGCTTGGTAGTTAGAGTAAAGTTTTATTTCAAAAGTTTTTATAAGAATTATTATGTGAAAATGTATTGACAACATGTTTTCAGTAGTAGTTTTAAAACTTGAAAGTTAGTACTCGGATAATTAAATTCTTAGGTTTAATTTGAACACCTTGAATAAAGTTTAAACTGTCTAACCCCACCAAATGTGTCATTTAAATAGTTCATTTTCAATTTCTTAGAAAAAAGAATTAATTTAATTAATCAAATTAGTTATCAACCTCACCAATAGGTGTTAATTGATTTTTTTAGTTAACAAAGAATATCTAACCCCACCAAATGTGGTATTCATATAAAAAAGAAAAAATCAATAAATATCAATTTATATCTTTAATAACCTAAATAATATGAGTAAGAATAATTAACCTAGTTATTATATTCATAAATACTCTACTATTATAAATGATAAAATTTGCATAAATATTTATTGAATCTGTATCTATGTTTATTTTTACGTTATTAGATTAAAAACACAAAACCCCAAAATATCGTGACATGATGTTTATGATTTAATTTCGTTTTTAAAAATTTGAATAATAAATTAAAAACTACATACATTCCTTCCTTAGATTGACCTTGGGAGTATACTTATCATTTTTTATGAAATGATTCGTGCACTTGTGAGAGGTTTATAAATATAAAAATAAAGTATTGACAGGATCGGCGATGCCAGTTTTGCTCATCAACAATAGAGATTAGAATTATTATCTCATTGTAACTAGAGAGAAGGTATTGTAATCTCTGTCTGAAAATAGTGAAATCCTCCTACACTTGCACGTGGTTTTTTTTCTCCAATTTGTTCGGAGGTTTTTCCACATAAAATATTTGTGTTTATTTTATTTTCATTATTCTCAATTTCACTTTAATTGTATATTAGCTTCGATCCTGTAATTTTTTCTAAGACTGAATTCAGAAAAGGTCATAAGATTCTAGATTTCTAGGGTGAGAATTGAGGATGAATATCAATTTTTATGCTTAATCAAGGTGGTGTTAGAATTTCGATACAAGCTGAACCTACATCAGACAAATTTTAAACGTAAGTTTGAACGAAGATAAAAATGATATAAGAATAATGAATATTAATATTTATCATTTAATTTATGATTATTTTGTGAACAAATGTCAAATAATTCACCATATCGAAAAATATTGTAATTTTGTTCTAAATTTAAAGAGAGGACAAGACGTCTTCTTTATAAGTTATAATAAAAGAATACAATTAATCCCTAAATTTACTTGTGAGATTAAGGGTTTGAAATGTTTTGGGATAGATTGCATTGAATGGTTCGCTTCTTATAAATAGAAATTTCAGAGCCCAACTGAATACGAAAAAAATCTTCTCTTCATATACTTGATTTCAATGGACAGTATTCACCAAAAATAAACCGACTTGAGCTTTGGGTTTTGGTTGTTAACTCTTTCTTAGGCGGCACCAACCAAGTTCCTATATTTGACATTAATCATGTAAAAGTGGCTTCATGTCTCTTCTTTCACGTGACAGTTTCATATTTACTCTAATAAAAGACACTCCTTGAAATATAGTCATCAAGCATTCTATCGGTTCTAGTGTTTTACTATCATGTATGCTCACTTTTTTTTTTGGCACCAAAAACGATGGAAGAATGATTTAAGCGATAATGAACTTACGAAAGTTTTACTTGGATTTGCTTGTCTGCTTTAAAATTGCAGAATGGCCAAGTTACAACCTTAATTAATTGAAGTCCTTAAACTACGTCCTTATAATTATAATTACTGATTAAAGTTGGTTTAACATTATTGATAAAACAAATATTGGCTTGGATTTGATTTAATACACCAAAATAGTATACGCGTGTTTTTCATAAAACAACATTAATTTGTATAAATTGTACAAATTAACATAACGTAAGTGTTAAAGCATGACATTTTGGAATAATTCAGTTATTTACATAATATACAGTCCCATACATTAGTTTTTAGTAGAAATGTAAAATAATCCGTATTATCTTATCTTATGTTTTATTTAATTTTTCTGTTCATGATATAATATTATTTATATTGTAACCTTAATGAGTCTAACTTTAAACATATATTGTATCATTTTTTATTAAATTTACATTATAAATTATAAATTATTATTTATTATATTATTTATTATTTTTATATTCTTACTTATCTTATTTAGGTTTATTAGAGACAAATAATATATTTAAATTAATATCATTTCACTATCAACTTATCTTATTAGAAATTAATTGAGATAAGATAAGATAAATTTTAAAAATTTATAAATTTTCTCATGAATCTCATTTCAATTTACGCATTTAATTTTTAGTCACATTCCTAATTACTAAGTTGAAATATATATATTTGTGAATTTATCAATCATAAGGGCATAAATGATAAGATTTATGCATTTTTATAATTATAGTAAAATTTGAGAGAGTTTTGAGGGTAAAAACGTAATGAAAAAGTTATATTTTATGCTAGATTTATTTCTTAAATGGACCATGTAAAGCAGTGGGCTTTTCTAAATGAATTAAGGTTTTTACTAAGTTAACCCCAACCAAAATTACCCATATATAAAACGTTATTTTGACTAGGGTTCTCATTAGTCTCTCTTACTTTCCACTTAGCCTCCCATCTCTCTTGTTTTCTATGTTTTCTCTCTTTCATGACTCTCTCGTTTCACTTGGCCATTAATGCTTAGGGTTTACTTATATTTCTAGTTTTTTGAGATATCAACTTTAAAGAATGTTAGACATTGTTTTTGTTCTGAGTTTTTGATTTATGTTTTGTAATCTAGTCCTTGAACATTATTTGTAACTTTAAAGTTGTTCATAGTGGATTATTCTTTGAAACTTTTTGTAAATGTAGGAAACCAATCACATAAAAACTCTTGTGTCATTTTTTATGTTTATGTCTTTATTTATTGTTTTTGAGTAGTAGAAATTGTTTCTTTATTTAATCAACATATTTGTTACCATTTTTTTTCTACTAATCTTCATTTGAAACACAAAAATGTTAGGATAAAATACTGTTTATTATGCATAGGGGTGAAATTACTCTCAATAATATCTTCATTCAATTCAGTTTCATTGTTTGTAAATATTATAATTACATTTCCATTTCGCAATACCAAGCATAACCTCTATTTACTGCCGTGAATAATTTAAATTATTTGTTATTATACTTATTTATAATTAAAATATTATATTTAATAAAATAATAATTGATGTATTCAAAATAAATTATAAAAAGGATGAATATATAGTGGATCAAATACATAAAGTTTAGTTAATTTATAATCTAATTCAATTAATATAGTTTATGAATTTTATAATCTATAATTCAATTTAATACATTATATATGTATATTAGTTTGGATCAATTCCATATGTTAAATAATATTTTTTATGATTATAATTTTTTAAAAATAAAAATTTATGAAAATTATAAATCTACTATTATAAATCCTTATGTATGTTTGATCAATATATCTGTTTTTTGAATTTGAGAAATTGATATGTATTATATAGTAAATAAAAATAAACAGTCAAAATATGAAAAGATGTTAATTAAGAGATTAAATTATGGATACTTAAAAGTTAAATAAGAATAAATGCTGCCAAAGAAGTCAAAAGACTCATATAAATTAATTATTTTATTGTCGATTATTATGTAATAATTAATTATAAAATTATTTAATTGAAAATCTCATAAAAATTATAGGGAAAAATATATATTTTAATATATGTTGATCGAATTGAATTTAATTCGATTTAAAAATATCAATTCATAATTTGATCTATATATTCTGGATTTTGAAATTTTGTATCCAATTCAATTCGACCTATCGAATTGAAACCGTTAATAATCTTACAAATGTAGATGAATTTTATGGATTGATGGAATCAACAAATTTTTTTGTACACTCTTAATGAAAAGGTTGATTCTTTGAGCAATGATTCTGTTATAAAATATTGTCATATAAAGTATATATAAAATATAAGGTAATGATATTGTAACAATTTTTTTTGTTATTATCACAATATAAATATATAAAATATTCATTATATTTTTACAATTAATTACACTTATTATTGTTATTGTTAGTAAAGTCATTGGTGAATTATTGATAAGAGAATATATGCATTTATATTGTCATTTTTGAGCACACGATTTTGTTCTCTAGGTAGCTTGAACGCCCCTACCTAGAATCATGAAAAGGGAACCAATCTTCTTTAAATTTAACATCATACATTATGGAGCGGTAATGTGGATATGATAAAATAAACCATCCTCATTAATTAGTATCTAAATACAATTTTCTTTTGCTAAAGTATCTAATTACATATAGGTTGTTAATTAAATGTAAATTAAATAATGGTACGTACTTTTTTGATCATTTTTTTTCTATTGCACCTATATAACTATGTATATTAGGCTTACATTTACACAATTCTATTAAAAAGAAGAAGATTACATTTACACATAAATATATGAGCATAAAATGATCTTAAATTAAAAAAAAGGGAGGAAAAGACATGGCCATTGATTACGATGACACAAAGATTACTATTAAGAAACTAAGCTATTTGGTGTCTTATGGAGGTAGTACGAAGATGTGGAAAAATCTCTACTTCTTTTTTTCTTTTTTAAGAGGCATTTAATTTTTTTTATTAAATAAAGAAAATATCATACATTTAAAATTCAAATTTAAGTATATTCACTTGTTTAGCTATCATTGTGAAATATTATGGGAAAGAGATACAATTATCTTTTTAAATCACATTTCCTTTTATCTATAAACGGGTATTTTTTTTTTTTGTTCCAGTTTTTTACAGAGGATTATGTACTCCTCATATAAAGAAGATAAGAACAAAAAAAAAAAAACATGGGTAGGAGTGAGACAGAAGTTGGTGTGATAATTCAGAAGAGTTAGTTTTTAATATATTTCTAACGTAGTATTAGAAGTGAAGTCCTTGTGTTTAGCTCTCACTGACCCCAACTATTAAAGCTTAAGTGTTTGTTCTATTTGTTATATAAAATCAAAATATTTATAACCAAGGAGTGAAAAGTATATAAGTAGAGCCATCAATTTTTGACATGACACAAGAACCCTACATAAATCCTAAGTTCTTAGACGGATTTGGATTTATTGTTATTGAATTTGTGTCAATACAGATCTACCTATTTATATCTATTTAATAAATTTTTTTTTGAGGTAGGTTAACCCATAACTCGTTTAATGATTCATTCAATAAAAAAATATAATTTTGATTTTTCTTGATTAAATATATACTAGATAGTATGCATGCTATACTTTGATCATCTTTATATGTTATAATATAACATAATTTATATAAATTAAGATTAAGAATAAATATTTTTTTACATTAATAGAATATATAAAAATATTTACATATTAATATTTGGGTTGATTTGATTTGACCCAATTATCTAATCTGCTTATTAACCGGATTAAATGAATCGTGTGAGATTAATCGAATAATATATAGATGGTATATAAGTTTTAATAACTGATGTTTTAATTTTATTATGTTGGGTGAATTCAATCAATGTGAACACAACCCATTTAACCCGTTTGTCAATCTTATGTATAAGTGTATTATTAACCATTCTTTTAATTCTTCAAATTTTTGATAGAATTAGTTTTTTAATTATAAGACTACTATGTTGAGTATATCTCTACTTAAAAAACCTACTTATTAGTATGGAGTTTTTTAAAAAATCCTTTAAGGGGATGAAGAGAAATATCTTATTTAGTAACTAACTAGCCGTTTATTAATTTGATTTGTTTTAAGTTTTTGATAAATAAGATAAAAATAAATAAAATTATTCCATATCAATTTTGAACCAATAACTGAAGTAAGAAATGCGCAATTGTAACATTTTAGTAAACTATGTGCTAACATACAATCCTTCAATCATTATTCATACGTAGATACTTAAATAATCTCATAACCGAAAATAAAACCACTTTAGTTCTTTTTGTTAAAAAAAAAACACTTAAAGTCCTTTTTTCTGACTTTTTTCTCATGCTTCTTTTGGTATTGTGGTATATATACATTCTGATATAACTTATATTATGTGTCCTAAGTATATATATAAAGAAAAATAATAATAATAAAACACGTTTTTGTGAAAGCTATAGTATTCTTAGGATATTAATTTATATATTAAAAATACCTCTATATACTGACAAATATTACATTTTTTTGTTAATTATTAAATATATTTCATATCTTTATGTTCTGTTTCTGTACAAGATTTTAGCTATACGTATATAAGGAAAACAAAAACTAAAAAACAATAACCCTAGCTGGTGCACATCAATGTTTTATGGTTCCACTAATATTATTGTCTACTCTATGTTTTGTTCCACTAAATATTGGTGTATGTCACTGTTGCAGCATGCACCACAACACACACCAACACTCCTCCTCAAGTTGGTGCATATATGTCTCTTATGTCCAACTTGTCAAGTGAGTTGTAGCAGTTCTTTGCAGACAGATTTTATGAGTATATCAGCCAATTGATCTTCTTATTTAACAAATGGAAGCCGAATAATCTTTTTTTCAAGATTCTATTTGATGAAGTTCCGATCCACTTCAATGTGCTTCGTGCGATCATGTTGAACTGGATTGTGAGAGATGGAAATGGATGTTTTTTTATCACAAAATAAGTTCATTTCAGAGTTAGGAGCAACACCAATCTCAATTAGAAGTTTTTTCAACCAAAGAAGCTCACATATTCCCTTGACCATTCCTCGAAATTCAGCTTTAACACTAGATAAGACAACTACATTTTGCTTCTTGCTCCTCCATGTAACAAGATTGCCCCTCACAAAAGTAAAGTACCCAACAATAGATTTCCTATCCTTCATATTCCCTGCTCAGTCTGAATTTGTATATCCAACGACTTCCAATTGACAATTTTTTGAAAACATAAGTCCTTTCCCAAGGGAGGATTTTAAATAACGGAGTATTCGCATGACGACATACATATGGTCTTCACTTGGGCAGTGCATAAATTGACTCACGACACTCACACCATAAGCAATATCAGGTCGAGTATAAGATAAGTATATGAGTTTACCTACTAATCGTTGATATCTCTTTTTATCTGCTGGTACTTGGTCCACATATTCTCCAAGTTTATGATTTTGGACCATCAGAATATCGATAGGTTTACAATCTAGTAATCCTGCCTCTGCCAGTAGGTCTAGAGTATATTTCCTTTGAGAAATACATATACCTTGTTTTGATCTTGTTACCTTAATGCCTAAGAAGTATTTGAGCCCTCCCAAGTCCTTCATTTCAAACTCATTTGACAGTTGTTTTTGAAGCCTAGAGATTTCTTCTTTATCATCCCCTATAATGATCATGTCGTCTACATAGACTATAAGGGTTGTTATTTTTCCCAATCGATGTTTTAGGAAAAAAGTGGTGAGATTTTCTTTGTTGAAACCCATTTTTTATCATTGCTGAACTCAATCTGCCAAACGATGCTTGAGGTGATTGTTTTAGTCCATACAATGCTCGTTGTAATCTACATGCAGTTTCTTTTCCTGATGTAACAATATATCCTGGTGGGAAATCCATGTAAATCTCTTCTTTAAGGTCACCATGAAGGAAGACATTCTTCACATCAAGTTGGTGCAATGACCAATCTAAATTTGCTACAAGAGATAACAAAACTCTCACAGTTTTAGTTTAGCCACATGTGAGAAGGTTTCTTGATAATCTATACCATGCTTCTGTGTATACCCTTTTGCTACTAGCCTCGCCTTGTATCGATCAACTGACTCATCTGTTTTATACTTAATGGAGAAAACCCACTTGCATCCTACCATCTTCCTCCCTTGAGGCAACTTGCTTAACACCCATGTGTTGTTCTTCTACAGTGCCTCAATTTGGATCAGATAAGGCTTCTTCAACGCTGCTTGGAATTTGAAATGAGGAGAGTGTTTGTGCAAAAGCCCTAATAGGTTCTAATAACCCTTGAGTAGATACATAATTGGCTATTGGATACTTGGATTGTCGTTCCTCTTTGTCTGGAGAGTATCGATTCAGAGGTTTGACTCGATTGTGTCTGAAAGGTAGAACATAACCAACAAATGTATCTATAGCATTAGTTTGTAAAGGTATGATAGGAGAACTTACCTCAGGAGTATTCTCAACAAGAGGATCATTGGGTACTAGAGAGTGGAGGGGTGCATCAACCACTGCATCTTCTGGAGATTCAGTCATTAGTTCAGATTCAGTTCTTAGAAGTTCAAGTTTGGGTCTAGGTACCGGCTCATCCATATTGTTGGCATTATCTGAGTTTGTCGGATTGTTACTAATGTCTAATACTTCAACATCAAGCCAATTCCATTTTTCACCATAACTCTCCCCCTGAAGAGGGTAATTGGATACTGATGATGGAAAAAACCATTCTGATTCTAGGAAAGTGACATCCATAGTAATGTAGGTTCTTTTAGTAATAGGATCATAGAATCGGTATCCCTTTTTTGTACGCCATACCCCAAGAAAACACATCGGACAACACATGGATCCAACTTATTTTGTTGATTTTTATGGAGGTGGACAAAAGCAACACATCCAAAAATTTGGGGCGGAAGCATCAAAATAGTAGGCAAGGGAACATGATCAGATAACACCTTTAATGAAGTCTAAAATTGTAAGGTTTTGTGGGCATATGGTTTAGTAGATACATAGTTGTAGTAACATCATCACTCTAGTATCTACAAGGCATATATGCACCAATTAGTAAGGCCCGAATATTTTCTAAAATATGTCTATTCTTCCTCTCCGCAGTCCCATTATGTTGTGGGGTTTGTGAACATGAGGTTTCATGGAGAATACTATGGTTGTCCAAGTATGTCCGAAATTTTTGATTAACATACTCCCCTCTATTATCAGACCTAAGAATCTTAATTTTTTCAGAAAATTGTGTTTGAACCATGGTGTTAAACAAGTGAAACATAGAAAATACTTCATCTTTATGTTTGAGAAGGTAAAGCCATGTCATTCGCGTACAATCATCAGCAAAAATTACAAACCAACGATGACGTAGTGACCGGGGAAGGTCCCCAAACATCAGAATGTACTAAAGCAAAATGAGTCATACTTTTATTCATGCTTATAGGATAAGACGCCCTATGAATTTTTGCTAAGATACAAGTATCACATTTGAAATTTGAGTGTGTAATATTTAAAAATAAACTAGGGAGTATGTGCTTTACATACCCAAACGATGGATGCCCAAATCGACGATGACATAACCAAATCTCGTGTTCCTTGTTACCAACAGTATGTTGCATATGATTGGCTCTTCCTGAACTGAGGTCATCCACATAATATAACTCCCCTCTCTTAGTACCACACACAATGATATCCTTGGTGAGAATATCCTGTAGAAGACAAAAGGTAGAATACATCAATACTACATAGTTAAGATCTGAAGTGACCTGACTTATAGACATTAGTCTGTTTGAAAGAGAGGGTACAAGTAATGTATTAGATAATGATAATAAAGGAGATAAAGTCATTGTTCCAGCCATTGTAACTAGATAAGTGACCTCATTGGCATTGGCAACACGGCTCCATCTCGGTTGGGTTGTATTGGAGAGATCTTTTGGGTCACTATGAGTAGATATGTGAATGGTTTACTTGAAATACCTGGATCTTGGGAAGATTCAACCTACAGAATAAGGGATAGTGAGGCATTATTGGTAGCCACAACGGCTCGCCTAGTGGTTTCCCGTTTCTTCCATGCTTGAAGATCATTCCACCATTCTGGATACCCATGTAGTTTGAAGCAGTTTTCATGGGTGTGTTTGGAGTTTCCACAATGGCCACATTTCATGTCAAGAGATGGTGGGTTTCTCGTGGATTTCTTACTACCCAAAGAAGTTCATGTTTTTGGTGGCATTGGATTATGGTGTCCCTTGACCCCTTTAAAATCCATAACTGCTTCGGATGTCGTATCTATACCTGTGATTATTACGGTATGCCAGAACTCTTTCCTACGTATAAATCCATAGACTTGTTCCACCGTAGGGAATGGTTTGATTTGAAGCACATCACTTCAAGTTTTGTCTAGTCTATTATCAAGTCCATTGAGGAAGGTATACACTCGATCTTCCTGTACGATGGAGTTGTATTTTTGTATATCAGTCGCACACTCTATTGGATTAGGACGACGAAAATCAATTTCTCACCACAACCCTTGAAGGTCATTATAGTATTTTTCAATGGATCCACCCGCCTGCTTCATACGAGTAACTCGACGACGAAGATCATACACTTGAGATGTGTCTGTCCCATCATAGTAGGTGGTAGTAGCAGAATCCCAAACCTATTTCGTAGTTGGGAATCGAATAAAATTTGCAATCAAGGAGGGGTTCATTGAATTGATCAACCATCCTTTGACAATGGCATTTTCAGTGCGCTATCTCCTGAATGAGGCTCAATTTCAGCAGGTTGAGAATAATCCACATTAATATATCCCAGTTTTTCTTTGCGAGAGATATACATCTCCACCACTTGGGACCACAAGGCATAGTTGGATCCTCACAACTTGATACTAATGGGGGTAGTCGATGTTTCAGTTAATGAAGGTTGTGAAGTGGTCTGAGCTCTAGTTAAAACATCCATCATTTTTGTAGTCAACTCATTCAATATGGGACCATTATATAAATAAATAAAAATCAAAATGTAACCCTAATTTCCTATTCGCACAGCGGCGCCCTTCTTCTTTTGATCTTCCTGCGCGAATGCTCAAACCCTTTTCTCTTCTATCAGATCCACCGAAATGGTGTAGCCGGAGGTTCAGACGGTTTCAATCCTCCACCTGGTCCTCCGTCTCCGTCTCTATGAAATGGTGCTCTTCTTCGCTACGTTCCACGTTTCTCTGAGATAGAAGAATGGTACGGCTGCCCACGATGGTGGCTAGACGGGTACGACTCTAGTCAACCAACCGTAATAACCAATCTGTGAGAGTTCGTACATCAACTAATGGACACAACTACAAACTGTGACTTCAGCGTCGTTTATCGCTGCGAGCTCTAGCCTGAAAGTTTGAGTTGCGTTATGTTTCTTTTCGAAATGATAGCTTTCTCTAGAAAACAAGTATTTCTGGTGGATTATGAGGTCGTCCCACATCAGTATCTAGAATGGAACATAGAGGTTGTGATGGCTCTAACGAGCAGCTTGAATGGCTACCCCAACTCTCGGCCAAATAACCAGCCAAATGCCTACAGATTAACACAATCTGTTGAGCATAGCACACCAGATCAACCAAACTAAATTAGCCAAACAAGTTCAAAGGAGAACAGAAATCAGCGTAGCACACCAGATCAGCCAACCAAATCATCCAAACCAATTAAAAAGGAGAACATAAATCAGCATAACAAGTAGCTTATTCTTTCATTAGGACAACCAATAACTCTGCTTTGATACCATGAAAAATATTACATTTCTATGTTAATTATCAAATATAGTTCATATCTTTCTGTTCTGTTTCTGTACAAGAGTTTAGGTATATGTATACAAGGAAAACGAAAACTAAAAAATAATAACCCTAGCTACTGCACATCAATGTTTTATGGGTACACTAATATTATTGTCTACTCCATGTTTTGCTCCACTAAACATTAATGTCTGCCACTGTTACAGCATGTACCACAACACACACCAACATATACATGTTTAGAATTTTATGAATTAGAGTCTATTAGAATCTTGAATGCTAGTTACTAGTGTACACAATATAAGTTATACATGTATATTAAAAAAAGTGAATTTTGCGGTGATCAGATTCCATGGTAGATATATAGCAGTTTTATTCTCAAATCTTGTTTAAATAAATAAAGCAAAGACAAAGAATTTCACAAGATACTCTAAGATATTCTGCAGCTGGTAAAGAGCTCCCATATGGTTTTTGCATGAATGGTAATTAATTAAAGTAAATGAAGAAATTCTTTGATCATGAAATTGATGCTGTTGGGACCTTCCAAGTCTAACCATTTGCTGATTAAGAGTTACTAAATTTAGAGATCCTTTTAAAAGAAGAGTAATTTATGGGTATAAAGCAAACCCACTATCACTATGAATACGCTTAAATAACAAGAGCAGTACAACAACTAGTATTGAAAGGTCATTCAAGTAAATAGATTCCATTAATTTCAGTGATTTTATATTTTGATTTGGAATTTGGAGACAGTGATTGCTCTAAAGGGAAGTCTTTTCCATTCTTTCCTTCCATATTTGTATTCTCTGTGTTTAGCTAAATGTTATAGGTATTGATGCTTTTTTTTTTACTTTGTATATTTTCCTAATCATTTTTCTTTTAATATTTATTTTTATTTTTCTTTCAAGCATTTCATAAGTTAATTTGCTTTTTGTTTGATAGGGATTTTTTCTACGTAAATGTATATTTATTAATAAGTTTGTTTTGTTTATATTTTTTTATTTTTATTAATAATTTTAAATAAAAATACATATTTGTGTTCTTTTTTTAATATATATCTAACTATATGACGATTTTTTCTCATCTAAATAGTTATCTATGATAATCTATATCATGTTTATGTATGTGAAATTTGTGTTTTATTGTTAATCTAGATCTATACTGTTAAAGATCATGAAGATTACAATATGATATTAAGATTTCATTTTTTCTAAAAAATAATCAATATATCAGTTAGAGTATCCAAACAATCAATTAGAGAACCTTAAAATAGAGTGAAAGATAAAGTTCAAAGTTTTATCTAGGTATTTAAGAAGATTTTTAGTTTTGATTTAACAATTTTGATTATTGATATTGTTTGGACATATGGATCGACCTTGTGCCTAGTCCACTCAACTATTCAAGCCTAGTCAGCAGCTCGAACCGTAAGATAAGGCATCCCAAATGACCCTTGTGCTTACAACTCACCAGCAAAAAAGGGACCGGTCCGAGGAAACCACGTTGCCTATAGGATTGAGCATCAACTCTAGATAGGGTCGACTACCAACTCGAGGTAAGGTCGACCTCAAACTATAAAATGTGGTACTTTTCATCGTTTGTATCCCTTTGGCACCCATGTATGTATACACACTATGTAATTGACACTTATACGTATAATGTTTTATAAATAGATAGACTTCTTGAGGAATCCATACATTCAATTAATTGTTCTGACTACTCTCTAAATTCTCTCTCTAGAAATCAGATCATCCCAAACAAATATATTTAAGAAAATTATACCATTTAATCTTTAATAAATTCTATTTTCTCAATATTTAAAATTCAAATTTGTTGGATTTAAATAAAAAAATGTCTCCTATAATATTATGCTAGGATTGTGTTGGTTACTAACCATGTCAAAAACTTGGACAATTGATAGTTGACTAATATTACATTTAACTAAATAACCAAATGACATAATTTACAATCTAAGGAGTCAAATGTCTTATAGTCTTTTGTATTAGTGACTCATGACTGTGTGAATAAAATCATGCTAATGAGTAGTGAGTACTCGAGATGGTATCCGATGAGCAAAATTGGCATCGTTGATCCTGTCAATATTTTGGTTTTATATTTATAAAACTCTCGCAAGTGTACGAATCATTTTATAGAAAATGATAAGTATACTCCCAAGGTCGATCTAAGGAAGAAATATGTGGTTTTTAATTTATTATTCAAACTTTTCAAAATAAAATTAAATCCTAAACATCTTGTCATGATATTTGGGGTTTTGTGTTTTTAACCTAATAACATAAAAATAAACGTAGATACAGATTCAATAAACATTTATGCAAATTTTATCTTTTATAATAGTGGAATATTTATGGATATAATAACTAAGTTAATTATGCTTGCTCATATTATTTAGGTTATTAAAGATATAAATTGATATTTATTGATTCTATCTTTTTTAAATAAATATCACATTTGGTGGGATTAGATATTCTTTGTTAACTAAACAAATTAATTAACACCTATGGGTGAGGTTGATAACTAATTTGGTTAATTAAATTAATTTCTTTTTTTTCTAAGAGATTGAAAATGAACCATTTAAATGCCAACTTTGGTGGGTTTAAACAGTTTAAACTTTATTAAAGTTTTTTAAATTAAACCTAAGAATTTAATTATCAGAGTACTAACTTTCAAGTTTTAAAACCACTACTGAAAAACATGTTTTCAATATATTTTTAGATAATAATTCTTATAAAAACTTTTGAAATATAACTTTACTCTAACTACTTGGCGATTGTACCAACAAATAAAAGAACACTACTCTAAATTAGGCATGATAACTAAACTTTAAAATCTAATTTTCATATTTAAGTTTGTAATGAAAAATAATATATTTCTCTCTAACATTCTTAATATAAAATATTGAATAAAAATAAAATTAATTCATTTTAGAGATTTTTACCTATTTAATATTTCGCAAGCATAAAAACGTTATTATTATATCATGTTTACAAATAGCCAGCAAAGTTAAATTTAATCACAGACAAATTAAATATAACATATAAGAATAAAGCATAAAAAATAACTGTAAAGAAAATAAAATCTTTACAGTACTTTGATGTTATTTCTGTTGTTGGAAAACCTCCAAACGAAATTTTCATTTCCATTTATTGAATAAAAAAAAAAAAAAATTACAAAAACATAATTAGTTCTTCTCAAAAAAGAAGAACTCTAAAACTAAGAAAAACTAACTAAGAAAAGCTAAAAACTAAGAAATGGAGGGAAAAAAGAGAGAGAAAAATATGTATTTAAGGTGTGTTTTGATATGAAGAGAATATGGGTATTTATAGGTGAGGAAAGGAAGAAAAATTGAGTGGAAAATGATTAAAAATGAGGAAACATGGAGTAGTGAATGCTGACATCATGATAGTGCGTGACGTGGCGGCGCGCACGGATTGGGGAAAATGGGCTCAGTGGCACGTGCGGATTGGGGCAGATGGGCTTAGTGGCGCGCGCGGACTGGGTGCAGATAGGTGTATGGTGTGCACAGAATGGAGCAGGTGCGCGTTGGCCGGCGGGATTGTGCGGCTACGTGCACGATTTCACATTTTTTGACATTTTGACCTTTTTGATCCATTTTATTCAATTTTTCCATATTTGTTGAATTTTATCATTTATTTTATGAATATATTTGTGATGTATTGCCTCTAGTATTTTTCTTTGAGTGTTTAAGTTACTTTTTTAAGCAAAAATACCTGAAAAATAATAAATGTAACTATGATTATGAAAAGATAGATTTATATAAATATATGATAAAATCATATATATATATATATATATATATATATATTAATCAATTAATGTATATAAAATCATGATAATTTTAATATTTTTTGAGCACTCATCAATATCTACTAGTAGGAGTGAAATAACATTTTTAGACTGTGAGTGGCTAAGACTATTTTACTAGGTGGTTTAGGCAATATTATTCTTTTGGGATTGCCAAGATTTCCCAAAATAATGATAACAAGTGTTCGTGGTTTAGTGAATTTCCCATAAGTGATTGTTCTTTATTGTTCCCTTGATTCATCGCACTACGTTGAGTCGGCTATCTTTATAGGAAAGTTGGGTTCGTGTGTCAAACCAAGTCATTGCAGAGGCATCAAGCAATGACAATAATACAATTAGAAAAAGGTCATGACTGATAAAGATAATTGTGTTTTTATTTCTATCAATGTTGTATATTTTTATTACTTAATGAATTTGTTTGTTGTCAAGTAGTTACCATAAGCATACCTAAGGATGTTATCACATAGACATGAATTTTATGTTAGTTTATCTTGTTACATAATTATGCTTACATGATAAGCTATTTTGTTAGTATATTCTAAGTTTTTATCATGTATATACCAACATATTCTTATTAGAAAATTTATTTATTATATGTTTTCACATGATTTATTTCCTAATTAATTTATATTACTTTTGTTTTTTATCTGCATGTGTGTGAGTCTCTTAGTAGTAAGAATCTCCTAACCTTGATTATGCACCAAGCAGACTCTTTCTTTTGGTTTTTAGTGTTTTGTATGATTGTATGTTGTGAGAATACAATCATCATTTATTGAATATGTTTTCACATTTGAGGTCTTGAAATGATTGAAAATCTTATATAGTTTTTCTAGTATGTATGTCTGTTTCACATGTTAAGTAATATTTGTCAAGTTTATGTTTGTTGTTAGTCTAGATAGAAACCTGAATTATACCGTTACTAGTGTCTTTACCACATATTATTATTTCTTATCTACTAGTTGTTTTAATTGTGTGTTTTATTATGTTGTTTTGTATTCTCATTGTGTTGTCTACTTAATTCACGTTGTAAAAACTACTTAATATTATTGGAATAGAACTCGTAAAAAGATTCTATATGTTGACCTTTTTGCCATTCATCTAGGTCCTTTTGTCTATTTAAATTAGAAGAACAATTGACTTTTATATAATCGTTCATACTAATGAAATTCTCAATTTTTATTGTTTGCATGCATCAATATATATGTCATAATATAATTACTAAGTGATTTTACATGCCTTAACATAATTAGTAAATGATTCTATATTTATTTCAATATCCCACATTTTTAAATTAATATTGAATTTCATATATAATAATAATAATAATAACTTAATATATAAAATATTACTTTAGAAATATTTCATTCAATTAGAGAAAATCGTTGGAGGAAACTAATAATAAGAGAGCCGTAGGGTTGATACTTGTTTTTTTTTTTTTTTTTTTTTTTGTAAAAGAAAAATGAATAGGTGGGATCGTATGAGTTTAACAACGATCGGGTACGAAGGGTAATAATAAAAGTCTAGTTTGTAATATAATGATATATATTTTGGTGGATATTATAAATATAAAAAATGAAATAAAAAATTATATATGTAAATGTGTGTGAATGTATAAGGGGAATATTATTTAAAAAGTAAAAAGCATAAACTTTTAACGTATAACTTTAGCCATTTCATTTAAGGAATATTTAAAGCATTAATTTTTTATTTATTAAAGCAGTGGGCACTACATTAATGTTAAATTAGTGGCATGGATTTGTTAATTAAATGTTAAATTAAGCTCAACCTCAACTTACAAATTGTTTAATGGTTAGAACAATTTTTTAAGGGTTGATTTTTAATAAAAAATGAATATTTATTTAAGTAATTTTTGTTTTAACTTCCTTGCAGACTGATTTATACTTTTAATATATGTATAAAAATAAACTTCTTAAATACATAATTATGAGTAGTGTTTATAATCAAACACTTACTATTTTATGTGTAGCAAAATGTTTAGTTCATTCCATAACTTTTCGTCAATGAGTTATCAAAAAAATCTGAAAATATTATTTAAATACATGTTTAAAAGTAGAGATGTAAATTGAGATATGATATCTCAATGATTTTGTATACACTTTATAAATTTTATGAGTCAATCCAATATTATTATACTTATATTTTAGTAGATTAAGATGATAATAAGTTGATACATAATAACATATTTTATTTATTTCAAATGGTCTTAAATGAGAAGAGGAAAATTACAACAATAATGAAAAATGAAACATGATTTATATAATAATTATGAATCTATTAAAAATAACTTTAAATAAAATATGATGATATAAGATTTAAATGAGAAGAGATAATTTTAACACATTAAAATTTATTAGTAATATTAGATATGATATGAGATAGGATGAGAAAATTAATTTTACAATTCTATTCAAAAGTAAAAAGTTTTGAGAACATATGTACAAAATCACGAGGCATTAAAAAATGAAGCGTTCATTTAAGAAGAAATCATCCAATGTAATATTTTATATTAGTTTTTAAAATTTAACACCATATTTTAGCTAATTTAGGACAAAACCCAAATCATAACCAAGGATGTATGTTGGCAGGCAATCTTAGTTACATCTTGAGCCTCAATTGCCCTATAATTCCTTTCCTTTATTGTAGCCAAGTGACCTTTTGAATAAATCTAAACCTTAACAACATGGTTTAGATATGAGGCAAGTGGTTGGGCCATAGTAAAAAGGATGGGTAAATTTGAACTCCTAACTTTTGTAGATCCTAAAAAGCCTATAAAAGTGTGGTATGTAGGTGAGGTCACACAAGGAACATCCAATTCAACATGTCATAAACTTGTACCACTTACAACTGACATCGATGTGCGTTGACGGGACCCATCCTTCTAAGAAGTGCTCCAATAAAAGTCACTGAAAAAATGAGTGATCTTTTCCCTTTTGTACCTATGAGTTGTGAACCATTTTGGTCTTAAAGAAGCCTCCTCTATATTGGACTCCTCAAGAAACCTAAAGCCTATTATGCTCTTGTTTTTTCTAGTAGTTGGAAGATCAAAGGTCATACAAGAAAAAAATACATTGTTATTAACTAAGCGTTCAAAATAAAATACTGGAAGTAGAGAGAAAATACTAGTACTCATTATTAAGATATGAAGGATCACCATTCTTTGACTTAACTACTGTAGGTTCCAAACCCAAGTAAGAGATCTACTCTAATGAATTGCAAACAAAAAGATAACATATTAGAAACAAATAAAGCATACCAAAGTAAGGCTAAGTCTCAGAGTGTCCTACCATTCCTCTTATATTGGGTGGGCGTGGAAGGGATCCTTGTGAGATTTAAGTCAAAATCTCCTTACAACATGAAAAATGAGTCATTTAACCCCTTATTGGTGTCCGAATGACTTTCGATCAAAATGAAGTTGACATAAGGTTTGAGATAAAACCAATCATGACTTCCACCTTAAAGTCGTGAGAAGTAGCAATAACTGAACTCTTCCATAATCAACTTACATCCTTATTTGTTCTAAAGTACCTAACAAGATAACACTATCCAGTAATAGTTTGGGGAAACTGTGATGAAGTGACACCAACATATGCTAGAAACTTCCGTACTATAGGTAGAAATGGAAATCTCAATCTAAAAAAGAGATGATCTGTAAAAAAAATGACTCTACTTGGGATAGGGTTACTCCAACTCATGCCCAAAACTTAAGGTATCAACCTTATTGATTTCAGTATATTAAAGATATCCTTGATTCTATCCAAGAAAGGATTTATCATCTGAGAATGGACTTTGTTAACAAAAAAAAAGTGCAATCTTCTTCATTAAGACCCAATTGGTACTTAAGAATACCAATCAGGATAAAATTTAAGTCTTCATCACTAGAAGAGTCAGTTTACGATGAATAAGCATCCAAACGATCCTTACGAATAGAATTGTATGGTCGAGACAATCTAAAACCATCTCGCATCTTGACGTTCACTCGGCTACAAATGTGTAGACCCGATCCATCCACACTATGGCTAGACACACTTTGGATGGTCAAAATGTGTTCAGACATACCATGGTTGGTTGGACATGAATCTCCCTCTTCTTTATGGTTCTTCACTCGACAATCACTCATGTGACTTGTCTCGATTTGTGCTTACTCGTCCCTACGATGGCCTAGTCCAATCTAGTCTATCAATCATTCATTCCTTCATCACTTTCTATACATGTAAATGATTAGTATTAATGACATAAGGTGTAAGATATTTGGATATAAAGAAAATAAATTCCTATATTTTCTATAAAGTGCTAGGAAAATGAATAAATGGAAAAAAGTTAGAAAAAATAAAGATTTGTCATACCTTGATGCCAAACTCTCCCACTCTTCTCCGTCTCTATCAAAAGTGAGATTTGAAGGTTAGAATGAAAAAGTGAAAAAGTGAAAGGGAGAGCTCTCTTTATATAGAGAATAAGTAAGGATCTCATTTGTTCATTAAGGAACCTGTCCAAGGGTTCTAGGCTCCTAGGTAGGCCATAGGCGTTAAAACCTACTTATTTACATCCATATCCTCCCCAAAAATAAAAAAAGTGAAATTATTTAATGGTGGTTTTGACGTCAATATAACTTCTTAATTGAGAGTCGATTGGGACTCCGTAAAAATCACCAACAACAAGATGTTATTGTGCATGTTTTAAATTCCCATAAAAAATGAAAAAAATTCATATGTATAAGTATTAAACGCATAAAAATGGACTCGATATTGCTAATGAGATCCAGAAATTCACGAGCCTAGGTGATGACAGAATGACAAAATAGACATCTTAACCCATGTATCTAGGCCTAACTAGTGTAGGGGTTGATGTTAGGTGTAAAATAGTTCACACCATGTGGTACAATATAAGTGGTCCCAGTTAGCAAGTAACTCGCATGACAACTCAGTTAACATTAATATAAGATAAATATCTAATAGGATAAATGACCTGTATTCAATTTTTTAATTATCAAACAATGAGATAATTAAGTAGATAAATCTTTGACATTAAAAATAAA
Source organism: Hippophae tibetana (assembly GCA_037013495.1). Taxonomy (NCBI): domain Eukaryota; kingdom Viridiplantae; phylum Streptophyta; class Magnoliopsida; order Rosales; family Elaeagnaceae; genus Hippophae; species Hippophae tibetana. The sequence goes on along the minus strand of CM072809.1, from coordinate 10,539,623 downwards.
TCTATTACTATGGGTAATGATCATCGATAGATATATTTTCTCCTATAAATATTCAACATTGATCATCATTAAACATAATTTCAAATAATTTTTCATAACTACAGATACTACGATATATACTCTCTCTCTAAATATTTTTATGCATTATAAGAAAAAACTTTAATCTCCCTTTTTTTTCTCACTACTCAAATTTACTTAAATATTAGAAGACCAAAGGTCACCTCATCCCATAGTGGTCCAAGGTCTTTGGTCACTCTACGGTGATTTAAGGTCTTAATAGTGTGTTCTTTATTATTAAGTTCAAATGAATCAAGGGTGCATCAAATCATTAGTATATACAAAAATTAATATCAACACCTATTATATAAATATGTGATTTATTGGTCAAAATAGATATTACATTTATTTATATTTATATATTAAATAAGAAAATTAATCTAAAAATACATAATTTTGATATTTTTAATTATTTATTAAAAATTTATCATTTAATTAATTTATAATTTTGTGTAATTTTTTAATCTATTTGTACAATATCATCCATATTTTATTGAAATTTAATTCTTGATATTTCCATCAATATCATATTTTTAACCTTTTAATTTTTACGTGACTTAATTATATATATGATTTTTTTTAAAATATATTTATATATAATAAAAAATAAATATACATTTATTTTTGAGTATATAAATAAATTTATATTTTATATTATTAAAAAAATTGTGTACAGATTAAAAACAAAATTTTATTTATAAAATATTGTGTCACTTGATTAAATATATTTTAAACCTAATTTAAAAGAAAATTATGATCGGTAATAGTTTGGACAAAAAGGAAAATAGAAAAAGAATGTATAGAGCTACAAGTCTACAACAAATGGAGGGGTCTGGCTAAAAGAAGCCACCCAATTATCAGTTTCTTGCACAGTATGCGTCACATTTCATTGACGTACAACATCACATCATTGAAAGAACTAATTGTATTATCAGAATATCAAGTCAATTTAGAACGTGGAGTAATTGTGACTAGAGATGTACGTGGCTTTAGCATTGTGGAATAGCTTTATGCATTTTGACAGAGGCTCGTTGAAATCACCGTTGCAGCAATCATTTCTTTTAAATCACTTTTTTTTTTTAATTTTTTTTTTAAAGTTACCAAGATATTTATATATTTTCATTTTATATCATAATTTAACAATTTAAAACTTTCTCAAATTTTGTTTTTTTAATAAACACAAGCAAGTTTTAATAAATCAGACAAGAAAGACACTAAAAAGGGTAAATAAAATGTCCCAACAAACTTAATTAATTTTGTGAGAGTTTTGATCTTTATAATCACTACAAGGTGTACGAGAAAATTAGTGAGTGTTATACGTACATACAAGCATGACTTCTTGCTAGTTATAACAAACTAATGGAAAATAAATACACAGCAAACTAACATAAACCAATCCACTGTTAACAAATTCACACTGACTTTAATATATAGTTTAACATTTTTCCTTAAACCCAATATTGCCTAGTTAATATCGTGAGTTTTGTCCTAAGTACTCCTACAACCTCAACCTCTGTGTAGGAAGAGGGTTGATAAATATATTTGCAACTTAGTTTTTAGGAGCTTATTTCTCATCACCGTTTCTCTGAAAAAATAAAAATTAATTTATCCAAGTTTAGTTTTGTAGTGTAACATAAGATTATACCCAAGATGTCTTGCAATAACATTAATTATCACAATATACAATTGGTAAGTGTAACTTTGCAACGTACAATTCTGTTAGTATTTTCTATATCTAGGCTTGAAGACCTAGAAACAACCATGTGTTTATCTAAACTCTGCAAGATTAGAGAATTACCAAGGTAGGCACACAAACCACTAATGTTACGCTTATTATTGAGATCTACATCACAATACATTGTGAGCTTTACACTACCAGAGTTTTTTGCAAAACAACACTAATGTCCTAAGTTCCACGAAGATATTTTAGCAATCTCTTCACAACCACCCAATGTACCAAAGTAAGAACATGTAAAAACTGACACAGTTTGTTGAGAGTATAAGAAAATCTAGCCTTATAAGTGGACAATATTATAAATCTCCCACAATTGATCTATAAAAGGTAGCATTATTTAAGAACTCTTCATTAATTTTAGACACAATTTTCCTAACTTTCATAGGTGTATGAGCAGACTTACACTCTTGCAACTACACTTTCTCAAGGAGCTGAATGATATATTTAGATTGACACAAGTGGCAACCATTCATTATTTTTGTAACCTTAATTCCAAGAAAATAACTGAGAATACCTACGTCTTTTAAAGTAAACAAAGAGTTAAGCTTGTCAATCATGGTTTGAATCATACTATTGTTATTTCTTATGACCAGTATGTCATCTACATAGATGAAAAAAAATAAAGAGATCAATACTCTTGGCATATATCATCATAGAGCTGTCAGAATTAGAGTTATTGAAACCCCAACTAAGCAAACTTCCACTAAGCTTTATGGACCAAGCTTTGGGAGGTTTTTTAAGCCTTTATAATGTTTTCTTCGATTTACAGGCATGACATTGATAAGAAATACTAACACACCCATCTACTTGTGTCATATTAACCTCATCCTCCATATAACCATTCTAAAATTAACTTCCAATTGTCTTATTGGCTATCCATAAGTAAGAGCAAAGGTGATAACAATTATGATAGTAGTAGACTTTACAATAGGACTAAAGATTTTTGTGTAATCAATATCTTTACCTTATATTTCTCAAGAGTTCTATTAGGCTTTAGTTTAACTCTAAACAACCACCTATTTTCAAGGACTTTACCATATGAAGAAGGTGAAACAAGCTCCATAAGAGTAGTATACTCATGCTTCATAACCTCCTTACAATTCTTATGTTGAACAACATTTTTTGAATGTCCAAACACAAAAGAACGTAAATATACGTATCATAACAAGTAATATAATAATAAGAAAAGATCTTTACCACAGAGATTATGTTATTAGAAACTAATTTTAAAACTAAAAAGTAAAAATCAAAATTTTATGTTCTTATATTTTAAGAAAGCAAAATTAAAATAACTAAAAATAAATAGTAGCAATTAATTAACTCAGAATTGGCAGTTAATAAGATATATAAAAAATATCTAGAAATACTTAATCTCTTAATTTTCTAAACACGTAAATCACTAAAATTCTCCCAATATAATTATTAATCAATTACAAAATCGATCTAATCTTACATATATTTCTCTATCAAGTAAACTATACACAATATAATAATTAACTTAATTAAATCTAATGTTAATTAAATTATATAATACTCATTAAGTTCATCAATTATGAATCAAGTACATAAGAATCATATATCTCTGCCTAGAAACTATGTATGTTATTTAATCAAGACAAACAATTAAATAATTCTTTCAAATCTATTTAATTACTTCTATAAATCAATTGTTAACCAAACAATTAATAGCATAAATATCATATTAAATAATATAAATAGATTGAAATCATAATTAGGGTAAAATATTAGATCATCACATGTAGAAAATTAGGTTCATAAAACCCTTAAATTAATAAATTAGTTAAATATGATTTTGTTCATAAAACTCATATTTTTCATAAAGAAAGACATAAACATTGATAAAAAAAATAAAAAGAAGACTAAATAAAATCAATCTCTTGGATAGTAGCATCAATTTACTATTAAATTTCTATCAAAATTGTATCTCATTTTGAATTTTTTCTGTATTTTTATATCTTCTTGGAACCAAAAATTGATTAAGAAAAATATGTTAATTTTGACTAATTAGGGTTTTTGCTACAATTAGGAGATTAAATTAGGCTTAAGTAAAATCTGAATTGTTAGATAAACTTCAGATTAAGGATTAAGATTTAAAAAAAGAAATTAAATAACATTGGTCAATAGGAATGCGACATGTGGTATAGAAGATTCATTGTGCAAATCAACGTGCAACGCATGGTAGGGTGGATTGGTTGTGATCAACACGTGGTGAGTTAGCACCACGTAGCACACTATCATTCGTAGATACAAATTGTGTGGTGTTGTAGTGGAAAGAATGGACGAATCAAATGATGACACGTGGCACCCTCGTTGGTCAGGCAATGAAACTCAGAATGAACATCGTGTCATGTGGCATCCATATGGCGCCTTCTGATGTCTCCTGCATTTAAAAATTTCAAAAATTCTCGAAAAATATATTTCCACCCATTTATACTAAAAGTTTATATTTTAATATTTTTAATAGGAAAGTATTATTTTTTAAATAAAACGAACAAATATTAAGTAAATATTTTACTGAAAGTGGAGTCATTAATGTCTTGCATTTTTCAAATGCAAAAATAGAGCATTTAGTCACTTATTTAGGAAACATTCTACCAAACTGTAGAAGGAAGATGTCTTGCATTCTTCAAATGCAAAAATAGAGCATTTAGTCACTTATTTAGGAAACACTCTACCAAACTGTAGAAGGAAGAATTTGGGCTTTAACAAACTGATTGAAAATCTGAGGGGTAAGTTGGACCTTTGGAAATTAAAATTGTTATTTCAAGCTGGAATAATGACTTTTATGAACTTAGTGCTACCTAATTCAGCAATCTACCCCACTTTCAAGATCCCATCTAGTACTTGTGATATGTCTTAATTATGAAGTTTTGGTGGACTGGCAGCATTGAAGTTAAACACTAAATATTTTTTACCACTTACCAAAGATATCATCTGTAGACCAAAATTTGAGGGATAGTTTTGGTTAGAATTTTTTTGAGAATTTCAATAAAGCAATGCTAGCAAAAGCAACTTGGGATGTAATGGCCCAGGCAAAAAGAACATGGGTTAAGATCTTTAGCTTTAAACATCTTCGTGAAGCAACTTTTTGGTAGGCACATCAAATGGCTTAAGATTTATACATATGGAAGGGCATACTTTGGGCTAGGGATGCTTTGGAAAAAAAAGGAAAAAAGAGAGGATGTTGTTGGAGAATTGGTGATAGGTCAAACATAAACCTCTGGGTTGACCCATGGATCCCAAGGATACCATATCATAAACTTCCTAAAGAAGTTATTCTAGCTGGAGCAAACAACCTAGAATCACAAGGAATACAATCAATTACAGATTTATGCATGTGCGATAATCAGTGGAGTTGAGACTTGGAGAAATTTCAGTAACTTTTTGGACATAACATTTCCCATTTTATTACTTAACTAAAACCTCCCTCCTACACTCACAATATCATATTTATTGGTATGGATCAAGAAAATAAATATTTTCTTTAAAGGATGTTTATTGGGTGTTATTACAATCTAAATACCCTAGTTAAGGTTGGAGCATATGGAGGAAAGTATGGAAGGCACATGTTAATGAATGACACCCAATAGAAGATATTGTATAGAAGAATCTATACAATAGACTGAGTACCAGGAAAAAGATTAGTTCTTTTACTCAAATGGATGATCTCTTATGCCTCTTTGTCACCAAAAAGTGGAAGATATTGAACACTTATTCATTAGGTGTTAGATACTCAAGTCTTGGTGGTTTCATAGGGAATGAAACCTTCTTTGGAGTTTCATAGGCAAGCTGGATATGTGGTCTTATATCAACTTCATTCTAGACCCACCTACTAAATGGTTACCTACAACTATATCCAAGGAAAATTTTACTTTGGTACCAGTACCTTATGATTGAACAATTATAGTGGTTATTAGGGAATGAAGTAATCTTTGACAAAGCTGAGATTAATCCATCCTTCCTAATCAAGAGACTATTTATCAGAATTGAGGAGTTCACAGGGTTAAACATGCGAATAAGAGAGGAACTGGAAAGGGAATGAGATCTGATAGGCTTACGTACATACCTTCTGTCTGGAAACCTCCCCCTAAAGGTGCCTTCAAGATCAATTTTGATGCTGCATGGTCTCAAGGAAGAGCATGTTTGGGAATTTCGGTTAATGGTCACGTTGGTATAGACATTTATTTACAGTAGCTAGAGTCATTAAAAAAGTTTCAATCTCGACAGAGACATTTGAAACTAAAGCCTTAAAGATGCGCATCAACTATGCTCTCCAATTCACTAATAAAGCCATATATGTTGAAGAGGATGCGAAATGCATAATTGATGCATTACTGTTTGGACAGTGGACAATGGCTTCTAGTGGGAGAATATTGATGAGAATTGATAAACTTTAAATTTGAAATGATTTCAATAAGATGGATCACAAGGGAGCTTAATCAAAGAGTTCATAATCTCATCCAATGTACAAGTAGATTAAACTAGGAAGAGGGAATTGACATTAATATATTACCATCATATGTAGCTGATCTCTAAAATAGAGGTCAGAAGATAGTTTATTGTATATGTTATTATTAGGAAAAAGAAGAAGAATTCAATATACTTAACAAAAAATAGATTTACGAATAACATGTATAATTAATTAAAATTAACTTATTACTTTCAAACTATAATAAATAAATAAAATGAATTTAGGAGAAAAAAAGAGCATGTTAAATTATATCAAATCGTTAAAATCTTGTCTGATTTAATCTAATTATAACTATTTAAAATATAAATAGTAAATTATATATTATAACTATTTTATATTATAACAAGTAATAGTTTATTGAATTTTACGGTATTATTAACCTTTTATACCTTAGTTTGAAACATGTTTAGCCTAATAATAATAATAGTTTTGTTTGTTTATCTAATTTCAATTAAAATAATAAAAAATTGATGGGTTACACTTAAGAATATTATGTTAAATAGTAATGAATTTAGCCATTAAATTGCATATATTATTAATTTTTAAAATATAAATTATAAATATAATAATGTAAATTTTTTGGATCGGATTGAATTATATATGTAGCAAATCGAATTGGATTGTTTGGAATAATCCATTTTTTTAGTCCAATTCGATTTACCAATTTTTATATTCAACCATTTTTTCACATGTATTGTTTATGTTTTATATAAATGAAAAATCATTATTTGAATTTATTTAGATATTTCTTAAAACAATTAAAACCAAATAGACCTAACTCAAAAATAACAAGATTAAGAATCATTTTTAAAAATAGTGGAACTAATTCAATCATTTTTATTTTATTTAATAGAAAATTTTAAGTATATTAATTTTAAAAAATATGACTAATGTATTTAATCTATCAAAATAAAATCACTAAAATGTCATGTAACCCTTAAAATAGATATAATTTTTTTTTGTAATGTTTAGAAATTAAAAAATAACTACTCTAATTTTATAATAAAATTAATTTTTAATGCACAACGATTTGACTAAATTTTATTTTATTGATTTAATTATTTTTATATTCTTCGTTTAATAAAAGATTATTTTTTAATATACACATAAATTAGACTTGAACTTTAAAACTTCAACATGTTCAAATAAACCCCATGTGATTGAGCTCCAACTCGCCTCTAATTTATGAATTTTATATGTAATATTTTGTACACTAAAACACACATGATTCAATCTCGTCTAAATTGTTTCCTAATTACGCTATTAAATGTAATATAATATTATTGATAATTATAATCTCATTAAATTATAATAGTGATCTTATTTAAATTATTTTACTTTTAATCCTTAATATATATATATATATATATATATAAAAGCATATATCCACATCATTTTTTTAAAATACATCATCAAACCTAAAACTTTCTTGATATTTCTTATGTTATCTAATATATAAAAACCTCATTAATATTTATAGGGGAGTTATTTACTCTTTTAAGAAATTGTATCCTTCAATGTATACATTATTTTTGTTAATATCCATCAATTTAAACATACTTTTTAGTGTACGATTCCAAGATGAAACATATAAGAATAATACAACACAAAAATGACATAACCGTATAACTCATTGCATGTATGAGCAAAATAGAACATATATCACACAACAACAAAAATAAAAAATTTCAACTAATATTTTATTATTACTTAATAAATTAACTCAACGTAAACACGAGATGCCTCCCTTAAAAATATGAATAAACTATATGGATGAACTACTATTTTTCTATAATTTAATTTTTGACTGGTAAATACTATGAACATTTATAACCAATTTTAATCATTAAATTTATTTAAAAAATATTTTTTTATATTAAATAGTGGATGATTTGTGGCCGGGAATCACGTTAAAACTACTTGTTTTTCATTAATTCAATCTCAATTGAATTTAAGGATTTTCAATTCAATTCAAATAAATCACAATTCAAGTACATCAATTTTTTTGGATTAAAAAAATCGGATTAACCTCGAAACATATTTATGAATTATTATTCTATAAAAACACAATATAAATAATATTTTATTTTTTGAATTAATACATATCTAGAATTTATTATATATAGTCACAATTAAGAGAACCACAATAATAAAAAATATGCTAAGAGATTTAAGTCATATATTAGTGTTTAAATAAAAATAGTAATATTTAAAAGGGATAAAAAGCATAAGATGTTATGTTGTTTTCATAAATTAACAATAATGTTATATTTTGATGGTAAATTGAGAAATTGAACCAAATTCTATTAATCATGTAATTAAATTTAAAATTATTTTTAGTCATTTACCATTACCTTAATAAACATTAAAATTATTATTTTATAAAATCTTTAACATTATCAATAAATGACATAATATGTCCAAATTTATGATGTTCTTTGCCCAATATTTAAATATGTGGTTCAATGAGAAGCTATACACTTTAAAATCTACACTTGTATAAGCTATATAAACATGAATATCTTTTATCTAATATTTAAATATAATATATTATAAAATAATATATATATTTATTTATAATTTTAATATTAATTTAATTCGAATCTGGTTATAATAGATTATAAAATTTATTAATTATAAATAAAATTATAATGAAATCCAACCAATTATAACATTTTACAATCCAATTTTATTCATAGGATCAAATTTTTTGAACTAGTCCGAATTAATTGGATTATTTATTAATCCTTAAATGATTGTAAGATACATATATTGAAAAGTAAAATTTTCCTTGAATTTGTGTGTATATGCAACTTTTCATTAAAACTCTGTTATATTTTCAGAGCATCTTTTTAACCTCGTTACTTTTAGTAATTAATTTATGGGGAGAAATTTCAATATTATTTTAATAAATCTATTAATTATGAATTGAACAAAATTAATGTTTAAATTAAACAAAGTTTAATTGAAAAGTTTTCAATCTGAAATATTTATGCTGAATATTTTTTAATAATAAAAAATATATAAGTTGAATATAAAAAATATTATTTTATAGTTATGATTTTTATTTATTTATTTTCAAAATTTTATATGATGAGTTAAATAAATACTAACTCAGGCAAATATATTATCTCTAAAAAAAATGTAACAAATCGAATTCCACCAATCTACTCTTTCTTTTCCCATAGTAATATCATTTGCCCTAAAAATTTAATGACTTATATATCCTCATTTTTTTTATTTTTAACGAGGAATGGCATATCTAATTAACTAAAATATATTGGGAAAATAGTAGTTATAGTCTGCTTTCTTCAAGTAAGAAAATTTTACTCTCAATATCTATTAAGTATAATAATGTAAATTCAAAAACGATAATAAAAATTTATTATCTTTATAAAAAATAAATAATATAAGTCTATTAGACTTCTACTATTTTTTTATAAAAAAAAAACTAATTTATATTATCTAATTTATATGATGGTGATTTATTTTTCTCATACATACATCCCCTACTTTATAGCATACTCAGTACTATAAATAAGGGGCCTCCTCTTCAAAACCAAATGAGAAAAACTTGAGTTGAAAAGTAAGAAGCAAAAAAGTTGAAAAAGTAGTACAGAGAAATAGAAATGGCAAAGTTTTCAGATCCACTAGTACTTGGAAGAGTAGTAGGAGATGTGGTTGACCCATTCACACCAAGTGTGAAATTTACAGTGACATATAATTCTAACAAGAAGGTCTACAATGGTCATGAGTTTTTTCCTTCTTCTGTTACCATCAAACCTAAAGTTGAGATTCATGGTGGTGATCTCAGGACTTTCTTTACTCTGGTATTTTATCTTTTTATTTAATTTAATTTCTTTTCATATCTACCTGATCAGTATATTTCTTATGTTTTAATTTCACTCTTTCTTCTTTTTTTCTTTTTTTTTGGCAGATCATGATAGACCCAGATGTTCCTGGACCAAGTGATCCCTTTCTCAGGGAGCATTTGCATTGGTATTAAACCTACAAGTTTAATCCCCTTAATCATTCAAAACAGGAAATTTTTAGAACTCAAAACCTAGAAATGAAAAAAAAATTAACATGAATAAAGTCATGTATATGGTGTCCCAATGCAAATAAATTACATCTTAAACTTATATAAAACGGTAATTAATATGTGTTTAAAAGTTAGTTGAATTTCTTTTTTTATTTTCAGAGTTATTACTTAATTTTAAACTTTAAATTATGTTCATATCTTCCCTATTTATTTAAATTATTCTAGCGCTTATATACAAGGGCAAGTTTTCATATCTATACTTGATAATCAGATTTTTAAGTAAATAGAGCGCATACAAGTGACTTAGAAGATGATTAACTTTAGCTAATGGATATGTGTGCAATTTTAATCAATTTACAGGATTGTGACAGATATTCCTGGCACAACTGATATCACTTTTGGTAAGTCCCTGACTTCTCAACAACTAACATGTACAATATAATAAAAGGAATTGGTTTCGTTTTATTTATTTTTTTATTTTTATTTTTTTAAAAAAATAATAATAAATATGAATTAACACAGGAAAAGAAGTGGTGAAATATGAAATGCCAAGGCCAAACATTGGGATCCACAGGTATGTATTCCTAGTGTTCAAGCAGAAGGGAAGACAAACAGTGACAATTCCAAGTTCAAGGGATTGTTTTTGTACTCGCATATTTGCTGAAGAAAATGAACTTGGCCTTCCTGTTGCTTCTGTTTACTTCAATGCCCAAAGAGAAACTGCTGCTAGAAGACGCTAATTAATTATTATTATTAATGGACTACTAATTAAGCTTCTTGTATCTACGTACAAGAATAAACCCAGGCCACCACTTACTATATATATATATTATATAATATATATATATCAAAGTCTATGACTTTCTTATTAAGTGTAAGTTTGTGTTTTTAACTAAAAGAACCAATAGTACTGTGTACTTCCATCTGTTCATATGTATATATATCTGAGTGTTTTTCTCTTTTTGGTTACTACATGCAAATCTATCTGACTCTATCTGACTCTATTAGAGCTTAAATTTCCATATGTATAAATCTCTATACAACTAGGGCGGGGTTTCTGTGATACAGGCGTTTCTGACTACAAGAATCATTATTAATCTATGTGTTGTTTAGGGACGGAACCACGCCCTTCTAGTAGGGGCCATGGTCACCCCTGTAACATATTTAAACTGGTATTTTTATTTAATGTCTGTACTGTATAAAAATAGGAAAACTTTTTTTTATTAATTATTATAAATTATATTTTATTTAAAAGTAAATTATTTATTACAATCAATAAAAGAAATAGACATATTGATCTAAATATATATGTATAAGTATTAACAACGTTACCAAACTTCAGTTTATATATAATTAATTCTGGTGGTGCTCCTAATTAGTAGTTTTATTATTGATTGTTATTTTAGTAATAATTATGGTTTTTAAAAAAAAAAAACTTATTTCAATCATCTTTCATTTAATTGACTGACTTGAATCATCACATAGTTGATGATTTAAGAAATAAAAATATTCGCATCAAAAGAATGGAAGTGATGGGCTAGTAGTATATATTAGTATTAGTACCTCATCAATACTTATCCATTAACTTTTGATGTTTTGTTCTTGCAACCATTTAATTTGAGTAGTGCGAATAGAATCCACATATATACTTCATATCATGATAGTTAAAGTTACCAAAAATATTATTGAAAACCTTATATTATATGATAGAATCATAGAATGTATAAAATAATTCTCAACATTCATTTCAATAATTTTAAGGTTTTTTTATAGAGATGACTTCCCAAATCCTTAACATACTATCAAAGCCATTAGTTGTTTGATGACATAAGAGAAATGGATATACTAGTTTTATACAACAAAAATATTAAATCTTATATCATTTATACATCATTGATCAAACTTTAAACAAAAAAATATTATTAATCACATGAATAAAAACATAAGTTTTTATATTAATTGCGTTCTATTATAATACCCTTTTTTCAGTCTTCATGAAATTAAGAAAAGATAAATGAAGTTATTAAAGTATTATTGAATTAAATCAAAGAAAATGAACAATATGATACTAAAGATGCATCTCAATCACTATTAATAGTCTCTACCCGTAACGAAATAATAATATTATTATACTTACTATACTATTACAATTAGAGGTGTAAATTAAGGTTAGTACAAATTAATATGAATTGACCAAAATATTTATTTATATATATTAACTAATATTTTTTTAATTTAAATATTATAAATTTTTTTATAATTTTTATTCTAATTAAAATAATAAAAATTTCAAACTAAATTCAATACTTAAAACTATAAGTATATTGCAAATTAACTCATATAATAATTGTTAATAAGTAAATTATCAATATATAAAAATAAAAAAATTATAAAAAAAAATACAATAAATTTTTCATTATTCAAACTAGTAAACTCCACATATAAGACATATAAAAAAATAATACTAATAATATATTACAATAATTATAATTATTTTTTATTCTTATATTATTGAGCTAGCTTTAACCCAACCCTAACTAATTCCTAATTTTTCGTGCTAATGTTTTAATTTAAACTCAAATTTAATACGATTCGTATTCTTCTTCGACAATCAAAAATCGAACTGTAGTAACTCCTAATTACAATTAACAATATCTCTAATACCCTTTTTCGAACTTATGGCCTAAGAATAACCATTAGTTTGGACCTCAAAGAAGGGGCCACCAGCAAAAACAATACCATTTCTTTAATATCTTGCTCGATCATACAAGTAGTAGAACCAAAACAGATATATAACACAGGGTTACATTATTGTTTATCTAGCCACTTCAAACCCTTACTCTCTTTATAATTACCTGAGTTATCAGATAATGATGATTGTATAAGATTCAAAAACCCAATTGTGAAATGCTTCTTACTTTTGTCTATTACTAAGAGGTCATGTACTCTACTTCTATTGCTCTGCTTGTGTTGTAGATAAACCCAGTGTCAAACCTTCTTGATGACCAAAGAAAGTGGCAGTCTCATAAGCAAAGCATTGGGTAAAAGAAGGGAGCCCAAAAATGGGCATTTCAATTTCAATTTTGGGTTTTCCGAAACATTCCCCATTAAAAGAGGAAAGACTAAAAACAGAGCTGAAATGAAAAACATGTAATTAACTTTGTGTTGGGTATAGAAGTATAATCTTGAACCACAGAAGCTATTAATAGGTCATGAATGATTATAATTATTTTGCTTTGGTTTGGGTACTGTTTACTAAAAGATCCAACATCAATATAAACATACCTTTGCTTAAAACTAATTTCCACCATTGAAGATAGATCATTTATGTTCTTACATTCCTTTTCAATGTAAACCAAGACTTTAATGGCTCTTTCTCAAACAACGGCTCGGTAATTTTGATTATTTTCATTTATACAACGAAAAAGAGCATTTATTATCAAAATTACCACAGATGTATCCATATAAAGCAATCAATGGAGAAATTCTCGATTGTGTCACAAAGAACCCAACAGGTTTTAGAGTCCGACAAACCTTGAAAGCAAAATCGAGAGATCGATCAGACTGATCAGGAATGGCATTTTTAGCAAGCTCAAAGTTGAAGAAATTATCATCAAAACGATGTCGACGATCTTCACTGGATAATACCGATGCAGCGAGTGATTGTAAGAAATTATGGCTACATTAACAGCGCCTAAATCCTTTAGGGAATGAACGTCCATGCTAGCCTGAGAAAAAATTGAAAAAGAAAAACTTGGAGGGAATAGAGAGATTATATGAGGAGTAGCTTCTTCACAAACTACATCCAAAAAAATCACACATAGCTGTAGAGACAACATTAAGAATATCACTCATAGCTGTAAGGACAACATTGAGAATATCACGTGAAATTGAATTAAGAAAAGAAGAATCCTGAGGAAAAACTTGAGGAAATTTATGACAACATCTCTGTAACTCTTACCTTTTCAAACTTTTGTCCGTCATTAAAGAGTTGTAAAGGTAGGATTTCAGATGAAGACGAACCAACTTGAACGAAGATCCTTAAATCCCTAAATTTGAGTATGAAATCTCCCTAATCTAAGATGAAAATTAAGGCATTAAACTTAAAGAAACTAAGAAAATACTAATGATGTTCTTGAAATATTATTGAATCAAATCATTGAAAATGAACAATATAATACTACTCTTTATATCCATAATCAATTTATTGAATGTTATTTAGAAAATATTACATTTTGATATAATATTGTAATATTTAAAGCATTAGACATATCATATTAACCGCAAAATATAAACTAGACAAATATAAACATAAATTATCACATATATAAGCAACTAGATGAAAAATATCACTTAATAAAATCTTAATAAAATATATAAATAAATTATTATAAAAATATTTAAAATATTTTTTTATAATTATATCCATAATTTATTATTAATAATAAAAATATACCCAATAACATATATTTTTAAAATTATAATAATATTTATTTTATTATAATTTATAAATAATTATATAATTATATTAAACATTAAATATATTTTTATTGTTGATTATATGTTGTAGAAATAATTATAATAAAATAAATATTTTTATAAATTATTTCGTATATTAATAATATAAATCATAATTAATACTGTATAAATTTTATTCAAAACAATTAAGCTTATTTTTTTATATTTTGTTTTTAATTTTTAATTTTATCTAATTTATTTAAATGTATTGCTAAAATTTTATGTTTGAAGTATGTGTATAAGTTCAACTTAACTTTGAGTATATATATATAACAAAGATAACATGGAAATGGTTTTTATAATAAAAAATTATTCATGTTTGTTAATAAATCCACGTTGCTATAAATTGATATTTTAATTATATTTTTTTAACAAAATAATAAAAATATAATTTTATTAATTTTTGAAAAAAAGAGAGAAATTAACTAAACAACCTAAAAGATATTACATGAAGTTCAAAATAAAAAAAAAAAATAAGAAAAAGCCATGTCTCTAATATATTATGGATAATATTAATCATAATTAATTGTAGCCAGATGGTACACGAGATTTAAAACAAAACAAAATATGAAAAAGTCATGCCACTCTCCTCCTCATATTTTAAATCAATATAATTTAATATAAATTTTTTAAAAATAAATATTTAATATAATATTTATTTAATATATATATATATTCTAAAATAACCGATAAACTTAACTGCAAGTGGCTCCAAGGCTCAGAATATCTCAATCAGTTGGCAGGCAGAGACTGGCCAAAAATACACCGTAAAATGTAGACTCGGGAACATAAACTTCCACTCTTACAAACAGTACAAATTAAGTAGCGTACCACAATGAAAATTATCATTCCTCACAATAATTTATTAATAATAATATTAAAATATAATTAATATTAAAAATAAAATATATATTTTTAACCATGATAATACCATTATTTATAAATCATAAATAAAATAATATATTCTTATTTCATTAAATATTTATTAATTATGTTTTTATTAACAATAATTTCTCTAAATAGATAGTTTTTGATAAATATGTAATGTGATAGGATGGGTAAAATCATAAAATGATTAAATTTTTTTTAATTATTATTAAGATATTATTTTTAATAATAGATAATAATAATTAAAAAAAATAAAATTTAATTATTATTTTTTTTATAAAAAACGAAACTATAAGAAAAATAATAAAATAATTAGTATACTTTGCTATAAAAAAAAACACCATGTTTGGTTATTCGAGATATGTAATGATCATAAATCTAAGTTTGTCACTGGTTTAGAGATTCCCTTTGTCAGATAATCGTTCGGTTCGGCTCTCCTTGATTCATACATTTATGAGCAAATCTCGTCACGTAGCACGTGAGTTGTTGTATGATCTGTAATGTTAGTAATTTATGATAAAAAAACATTATATATATATATATTTAGCGTTTTTGCTAAAAATTATATTTATTAATAAGATTATCTCCTATCATTTAAAATTTATTTTAAATTTAAAAATATATAAAACAAAAATTATTAAATATAAAATTATCACACATTAACCTACAGTATCATTATAAAATTTATAAAAATTATTAGTGATTTCATGAATCTACTGAGTTAATATTTTATAATTAAAAAATAATTTTTATTAAAAAAATATATCAAAATCTTGTAATTATTTTATTTAAATAATTAAATTTTATAATTATTACATTATATATATATATATATATATATATATATATATATTTCTTTTAAATATATATTTTTTATTATTATATTTATACGATTACTTTAGTCTTGTGTTTTAAACTAAGCATCAAAAATATGTCATAATTATTTATTAGTTATTAGATATTTCTTAATTTTTAAAAAATGTTACAATAGTATGTTATTATGTGCATAAATGCTTAATTTAATATTTTTGATAGACTATAAATACTCATTTTGATAATTATAAAATTAAAAGTAATCATTTTTCATAATAACCTAATTAAAAATATCTAACTCATAAATTAGGAGATTAAAATATTCTTTTCAATGATCATAATACTTAATGCACCTAACATAATAATTTAAACTAATACATTTATTTGATAAAAATACAAGAACTTCGACTTTTTATCATAATTCTTATTAACTTTTACATTATGTACTAACGAAAGTAAATTATTATCCCTTTTAGAATATTGGTAATATGATAATTCATAATAATAAATTACAAAATAAGTTAAAATATATTATTAGTTTCTAAATTTTAACAAAATTTAGGTTTCAAAACTTTTAAAACATGTCTTATTTTTTCAAATTTTTAAAAATTTACCCATATGTCTCTAAATTTTTAAATCTTACAATTTTGTCCCAAAACTTTCAAAATTTCACATGGTTTTAAACCTAATTACTAAAATACATATTTGTGAATCAAAAATTTTAGACATATGTGTAAATTTTTAAAAGTTTTCAAACTAAATTTTAGGATTTAATAGTTTTAAAAATTAAATAATATATTTTAAAAATTTATACATGAATTTAATTAAAATTGATGAATAAATAACATATTTTAACTAAAAAAGTATTCTTAAGGATAACAATTAATCAACCCATACATAGTGACCACTGTTATCGGTAACGTGTTCAAACTGTATAATAATTAATTATAATAATTTGTGTTGTAATTCAATTAATCAAATCAAATTTGAATGATAGAACTTGAATTAGACACAAATTAAATTAAATTTGGACTAAATTAAAGCCAGCTCAAATAACCTAAAAACATCTACCTAGGTTCGAATCATCTGATTAATCTAAAATTAAAAGGGAAAAAAGTTATAGCACGTTATAATTTACACCCTATGTTAAAACTTAGAATTGAAGAAACCCATTTTTTTTCGTATCATATTGTAATTCTTTCAAAGAATATTTTCTTTCAAAATAAAATAGAATTATGATAAAAAGTCACAAATTCTTTCAAATGATATTAATATTCTTGTGACTAAAATTGGAGTTTATTGTGCATATATTTTGAGAATATTTTCCCTTAATTTAGTCTTTGATTAAAATATGATTTTATTGTGCATATCTTTTAAGAACTATTTTTTCCTTAATTTAGTCTTTGTATTTTAGGTAAATGTATATTGGTGATGAGGAAGATTTTTAAAAGATTAACTCTCGGTAATATTTTGTAATATATATATTTTATATGAAGGTTCCTTCGCGTTTCAAGAATAAAAATCCTAACATGGTTTATAGGTTGAAAAACGTCATTGTATGGTCTAAAACAAGTTCTCAATATTGGTTTGTAAAACTGTCAAAAGTGTTGAAGAATTATGGATTTGTGCAATCCTATTCAAATTATTCGTTATTTCGATTGTGTAGGGGAAGAATTCATATCCACGTGTTAGTTTATGTTGATGAGTTGAGTATTGTAGTGAATGATAAGGTTGCATTAACACCTTTTAAAGAGTATCTTGACAAGTGCTTTCATATGAAGGATTTGTGAGTTTTGAAATATTTCTTAGGGCTAGAGGTAACCCGTAATCTAGAAGGGATTATTGAGTGCAAAGCCTGCATTATTTCTTATGGAACAAAATCACAATTTGGCCCTTGTTAAGGGCGAATTCCTTGCGGATCCGATGTCGTATAGGCAATTTGTAAGGAGATTGATTTACTTGTCTGTGACAAGACCTGATCTAGCACATTTGATTCATATTTTTTTCCAATTTATGCAACAACCTCGTCAGGATCATTGGGAGACGGTTCTCAAGGTCGTGAGATATTTGAAGAAGAGTTCGGGGTAAGAGATTTTGCTTCGTGCTGATAGTGACCTAAGTCTAGAAGGGTGGTGTGACTCAGATTGGGCTAATTGTCCACTTACGTGGCGTTCCTTGATAGGATGGTTCGTTTTACTTGGTGGTTCTCCTGTGTCATAGAAGACTAAGAAGCAACAAATAATGTCTAATCATTTGCGAAGGTTAAGTATAGATCAATGGCAGTAACAATGTGTGAGTTAAAGTGGCTTAAACAACTTTTAGGTGACTTGGGTGTGCAACAACCAAAAGATATGAAGTTGTATTGTGATAGTCAGTTAGTGTTGTACATTGCTCAAAATCCAATTTTTCATGAAAGAACAAAGCATATAGAGGCTGACTGTCATTTTGTTCAAGATGCGGTGACTGAAGGGATGATTTGTCCGTCATATGTTTCCACTAGTGTTCAATTAGCAGACATCTTTACAAAAGTGTTGGAGAAAGTGAAATTTGAGTTTTTACTTTGCAAGTTGGGCATTCGAGATCTTCACGCTCCAACTTGAGGGGGTATTACGATATTAATATTATTGTGACTAAAATTGGAGTTTATTATGCATATATTTTGAGAATATTTTTCCTTAATTTAGTCTTTGATTAAAATAGGAATTTATTATGCATATCTTTTAAGAAATATTTTTCCTTAATTTAGTCTTTGTATTTTAGGTAAATGTATATTGGTGATTAGGAGGATTTTTAGAAGATCAACTCTGGGCAATATTTTGTAATATATTTCATTATTGTGAATGAAAAGTACAAGAGAAATTAGTGGAGAATTTGTCTTCATTATCTCAAAATTCATATGGGTTCTAAATAAGTCATAACTTATTCATTTTGTTATGTTCATATTAGCAAAAATCACCACAAATAAAATTTCATAAATGAAAGAAATAATGTAAAAACAAGTCATAGATTATGGTTTAAGAGTTTCCAAAAGAGAGCTATTTGTTATGCACTTATAAAAAAAAGTGTCTTATCATAAATGATAAATCGGTATTGTGTGATCTAACTTTTAGTTAATTAATTAATTTTTTATTTTAGTTTTTAGTTATAAACTTGTAAATATATTTCAATTTCAATCTAATAAATAATATGAAGGTGGATAGAGATGATATAGCTAATGTAATTGAAAATACAGTAAAGGGAGATGAAACAACCATTGACGTTCTTTCATATTTAAATAATGAAAAATGATATCAAAAAGATCATAAATATGGGTACACTTTAAGACTCCCTTTGAGTTCTCATAATATCTTATGAGAGAAGTGCAACTATGGTGGTCAAATCTATTATTATAGTTGTGTGTAAGAAGTTATATTATCTCCGTAAATTTTATTGTATACGTGAATTTTTAATTTAATATTAATTTATCATTTTTTCAAAACTATAGTTGTTATGATATTATTTTTCATTTTTTTGTGTTTTATATGATATTGTTTGGGCTAATGAGTTTTAATGATTAAACATATTTTTTTGATTTATAAAGAAAATGTTCAATTAACTAAAAAAACATGCAA
Source organism: Hippophae tibetana (assembly GCA_037013495.1). NCBI lineage: Eukaryota > Viridiplantae > Streptophyta > Magnoliopsida > Rosales > Elaeagnaceae > Hippophae > Hippophae tibetana. The sequence goes on along the minus strand of CM072809.1, from coordinate 10,519,467 downwards.
TTAATATTTTTTTGGTTAATTTGGATCTTTTTGGACTAATTCATTTGTGTTTGGTTTGAGTTCAGGTTCATTTTTATTGGTTCAAATTATATTTGATTTAATGTAAGGTACCATTTTGGGCTGGATTAGTTCGAGCTAATTCGAATTGATCTAACTTGGACGAATTAACATCCCTAATAATAACTCATAGGACATGCATCCTAGACACACATATAATATTATAATTATTAATATATCATAATTTATATGATATATTTTTATTATATATAATTATATAGAATTTATTAATAATATTTAAGATTCTAGATACATTGAATTTTTCTATAACTAACAAATCCACTATATTTCTTTAATGAATAAATTATTAATAAAATGTTTTATAGTTATTATTGAATGAATGCTTTTCTACATGTCAATGTCTTATATACGTTGGTGAAGATATACTATTGATTGTACTCTCCAGCAAACCACAAACAATAATATGATCCATGTACAAAAGATATTTGTATATCAGTAAACGCACTGAAGCATTTACAAAAGGAACAGAGCCAACACTCTCAAAAACACAACCTAGAAATCTAAAATGAAATTTATTATTCACGATTACTCAAGATTTTTTTTATCCTTTAAATCAAAAAGCTTAAATTTGAATCAATATTTTTATTATTTAATAAAAATAAAGTTTATTGTTTTTTTTTAAAATAGAAAGTATTATGAGGTAAGGTTAAAATGGCATTTATGGCCCCTAGCTCTTCAAATTTAAAATTTCTTATATAAATTCCTCATTTATACCGTCAAAAGAAACAGTTAAAAATAGCTAAAATTAGAGACGATAAATAAATCTTTGAAAAACTAAATTGCATTTAATATGATTTTTTATTAATTTTGATTTGGTTAGGTATATAAAATTTAAAAATTATTTAAATTATAACATATCATTATAATTAATGCATATATATATATATATATATATATAATTATTTAATATAAGATATCTTATAACTTGTTAGAAAAAAGAACAAAAATATAAGAAAAAATTGTAGTTGTCAAATGTCATCCATCATGCATTTATATAAAAAAAAGAATTAATTTATAGCTACAAAGTCAATAATATATTTATTGAATAAATAAGTAATTAATTATAACCATATATTTAATAATTTAACTACAATCTACTTGAATTGTTATGATTTTATCGGTTTGGTCTAATCTAATTTAATAAATATAAATAAATTTTAATTTTTTTTTAAATTCAACTGGACAGACCATGTTCACCGGTAGCTAAAATAGACTCGATGTGAATAGATATCTACGTAGCCTTTAATAATTGATCAAATTGAGGGGGGAAATAAAGAAAGACAAATGTACATGGAATAAAAATAGTAATTTAAATTAATTTATTATAATATCGCATGCATATTTTTCCTACGCTAATACAGAAAGGTTTTGTTTCTCATATTTTTTTAACTTGCTATTTTTTTTAATATAATCTAAAAGGTAGTTTTTTTTTAATCATTAATAAATTATAAATTCATGTGCACAAAAGGCTATTTTTTATCATCTTGAATTTAAAATATTACTACGTTACCACAACTTGTGAAAAAAAAATCTCTTTTTAATAAGGTTTTTATAATTTCATTGAAATATAAAGCATATATAGGTACTTCTAATATGTCAAAACTCAAAATTAATTTATGCAGACTTTTGAAGAAGAGTGAATATAATCAATACAGATACTTTGTTTTATATATATATATATATGTATGTTTATAGCTGCATGTCATATCAAACTGTGAACAACCAATTACAAGAACGAGGGGGCCTCCCCTACATCAAGTGAAAGAACTGATCAATACTTGAATAGAGATATATAAATAGAGAAGAAAGGTTTACAAAGTACATTAATCAGCTTCGTGGCACTTGGTAGATTAACCCACAATAAGGAAAAACAAGGGACACCATTTTAAAAAATAAAAGTGATATTTTGCCTATTTCAACTTTCTTGGAAACAATTATATTCATTGTGTTAATGATGATAAGTTAAATAGAACTTACTAACTACCTAGGGTATCCATGAATGGAACAGGACATCTTTGTATAGCCTCCATGATAAGAATTTCTTTTACTATCCTTTTTTTCAAAAGCATTCATAAAAATATATATTTTGAATAATATTTTACAAATTATATAATTAAATTTAAATAATTGTATTTAATAAAAAATTGTTATCATTGTGATATATAATAAGATATAAGTAGTGATATAATTTACAACTTAAATACAATTTTAAGTAATATGTTAGTATTATTAGTTGTAACTCTGAACTCAAAAGTCAACTGTGAGGTAGAGGATTCCCAGATTTATAAGCAGTATTGTTGTCTTATTCTTGGTCAATGTGTGACTTAACATCCACATCTACATCGGCTAGAGTTCGGATTTACGGTACGAAGGTCGATGAGAGTACAAATAACCAAGAGCCTAACTCTGATACCAACTTAAAAACTCAAGCTTAACTCTGAACAAAAAAAACTAACTTGTGAGTTAGAAGATTGTCCAGATTTATAAGCAGCATTGTTGTCTTACTCTTGGTTGATCTGAGACTTAACAGTAATGTTGAGATCAATAGTTACAAAAAGAATTTGTATTACCGCTTATTTGTAGAGGACAACAAGCTTGATCCATTTTGATTGTAACATTTTTGAGAAAAATATCAGTTTTATATTTAAATATTATATATATATTACTCCTTATTATAAATGAGTTTTATATTTAAATATTATATATATATTACTCCTTATTATAAATGATTTAAATAAATGGTATTGATAAATTATATTTATCTTTAAATGAAATTATTTAATATATATATATAATTAGATTGAGTTTATTTAAAATCAAAAATATTTATTTAAACCATTTATACCCACAATAGTCACCTATAATTGTAGCCTACCTTTTTTTCTTTTCTATCTCCTTCATAGTTTGTTAAGAGAACATGTCTTGTGTTCTTCGTTCATTGTTTATTCTAGGAAACACTATTTCTGTCTAATATTTTGAATTCTGTATTAGAAGAACCGAGTCTTCGAAAAATGACATTTTTCTTTCAAATTTGGCAACAACAAAAAATACAATGGCATATATGTAATAACTAAGTAAGATGCATGCTTTGTAATAAAGTAAAGGAAATTAGAAATTTAAAGTATTAATACTCTTATTTTGGTACAATCTTTTATATTATTTAAGAAATATTATTTAAATTATTGGTATATATTTTTATTATTTTAATAAAACAAGATATTTTAAATATATTATTATTATTAAAACTAATTAAAATACGAGTTATTTAAAGGTATAAGAAGGGTGAGAAACAAATAAAGGTAGACGGACTCCATTTCAATACGATAATTATTAGATTAATTATTGCCTTAAGTAGACTAGACCTATTTTGTTATATATTTAATTATCCCATGAAGTAGTTATTATATATAAAAACTTCTAATATTTTTTCAATTGGCATCAATTAAATATACGTACAATTTATTTTTTTGGCCCAAATCTAGCTCGTCGCAAACTTCACTTTAAAAAAAACAATTTGACTTTTGTTAAGACATATATATATTTGAGATGACTAATTATTTTATTAAAATAAAAAAATGAAATAATAATTTTTTTTATAACAAAGCTAAAATACATACTTACACTACTATAAAACAATATTTAAGTCGATATGTAAAATCGTTTTTTTTTCAAAAACCGACTTATAATGAATTTAAAGTCGATTCAGTATAGAATTAATATTATCCACGTAGTACATAGAGTCGGTTAACGTGTCAAATCGACGTTACACGTAGACGTAGCGTCGATTAACGTATCGAACCGACGTTACACGTGGACGTAACATCAGTTCACCATATCAACCGACGTTATTTACGTAGCATAGCATCGATTGACACTTGGAACCGATGCTACACACGTGGATAGCGTCGGTTAACACGTAGAACCGACGCTACACACGTGGATAAATTCTTTTCTTTTCTTTCTTTTCTTCCTCAGACAAAAAATATTTCAAGTGTTGCATAACTCTCAAAAATCCAAAACCTCCTCTACTTTTTCTCATTTTTCGGCCACCTATATCAATTTTAGCACTGGTTAGTGGGTTTTCTTTCTCTCTAACTAATATTTTAGATCCCTTATTTTTTGAGTAAAATACTCAAAAAATTTATACTTATTTCTCACTTACAAAAAATAATTTTTTCTTCATTTCCTTTATTTTTGTCACTTCATTTATTCTTGTAAGTATTTCTATTAATTCTACGCACTTATTATTCATATTTTTTTGTTATTATGTGTAAAAAAATTTGTATTATATATGTAGGTTTGTATTATAACATCAGGAGAAGAATATGATGATCTTGAATAACATAGAACAACACCATCATAATTTTTATGCTATTAATTGATATTTTATTTTTTTAATTATTTATATTATTTAAACTATTTGTTAAACAAATTTTTTTTCCTGCTATTATTTAGTGATCAAATATAGGTTTTAATTTAAGTATAATAGAAAATGAGTAAATTTTGTAATAAAATTTAAAATTAGTTAATTGCGTGAACCAATTTTAAATTTTAAATTATTTTATTTAAAATCGGTTAAATATTTTATATTTAAATTTTATTATAAATATACCATTCAATAGCTAGAGTAAACAAACCAATAAAGTAGGATTTATAGATTTATCACACAATTAAAATATATTTAATTAATCTGTACTTAATAAATAGAGATTAATATATATTTTTTATAGCTTAATGAATATGTGAAGGAAAATAAAATCCACTAAAAATCAAAATACAGTTTAAAATCGAGCCCTATTTTGTTTTTATTATCAAAGGTTTGTTAAGGAGTTAATAAAAATGATTTTCTCGAGCAAGTTGGAGTCCGCTGCCGGCTAGAAACTGAACGGTCAACATGGATGCAGGGATGTTGACTATTTATTAAAGATATGTATGTTAATAAATAAAGAAATTTAAATTAATTAATAATTATTAAATCAAAAAAAATATTTAATTACAATTAAAAATATACATATTAAATAATTTGTATTTATAACGGTTAGTTAACTTAAATATTTCCCATTTTGTAATGTAGATTAAAACTGAACCGGATTAGTCATACACAATTCTTGCTAATGATGTAGCACTTATTAATTAAATAAAATTCCCTCCACTTTCTCAAAAAAAAACGTGATTTTTTTTTTCAAATGGTAGAATTTATTTGTAAAAACTATAAGACAATTTAGATTAAAGCTTTATTTTATTTTTTATTTTTATTTTTTTTATAGATGAACCAATATGGTAAGATTAAAGCTTTATTAAGTGAGACATGAATAGTGTTTTGTTTGCTAACTTGTTAAATATTTTTATACAAATAATTTGTTGGCTAATACTCTTCTTCCCAAGAAAAAAAAAACCTAACTACGATATAATATGTAAGTGATGGCTTTCGAGCTGGTAATTGTATTCCACTAATGAGTCCACAAGTAAAGAACTTATAAAATAGCAAAAAAATGTAATACATAAAGCTTGAGTATGATTTTTTTCTCTCTTTTATTATTAGATGATGGGAAAGAGAGTAAAAATAGTCTTAGACTTAAATAGAAAACGGGGTTTGATATTCAAAAGGTTAATTTTGGAATAATATGGGCTGCTTTATAAAAAATGAAGATTTTTATCCCAGGACATTGGGGTTCGTACTAAAGTAATAGTATATATAATCTTTGAAATAATTAAAAATTTATTTAATCATTATTGATAAAAAAAAAATCATCTTTAAACGAAATAAAATAAGAAAAATTGGGAAAATCTTGAAAAAAAAATAAAAATAATTATATCTTATTTAAGATGATGGTAGTATTGCGATCAAAATTTTCAATTTAAATAAATTAATCTAATTATTTAGTTTTCCTGGCTTAAAACTAGCGTCTAAGAAAGTACGCATGTAATATGTGATTGGGCGATTGAAAAATTGGGACATAACATCTGGACTCCCTGTGTAATTACCCATTCAAAATGAAAGTGTCAAATTCGCTCGAGACAATACAAGGTAGCAAATCGGGCTTGTATGCTAAACCTAACCCATTATTTATTAGCCCACTTATCTCTTATTGTTATTGTTTTTTAAATATATTAAATTTGAGATGTTATTTATTGTTTTCGAGTAAAAGTGAATAAATAATTCAATTAATTTATTTAAATTTAAAAATTTAATCCATTTCTATTATATTTTACTTGAATTAAATTGATAAATTTTATAATCAGATCAAATTTTGATTAAAAATTATACAATTCATTTTGATTTAGATTGGATTCGAATTGAAAAAAATTATAATATATTATATCTGATTCATAGCAAATTATTATTAAATTATAAATATATAAATAAATATTTTATAATATATTATATTTAAATATTATGCATACCATAATTATATTAGATTATTATTTTAGATTAAAAATAAAAATAAATATTTATAATAATTTAATAATTACACAGGCATACTTCTTATTGTTTTAATTTTTTTATTATAAATAATAATATTTGTTACAAAAATATCAATTTAAAATGTAAATTTATATATATCATGTTTTATATATGAAAATAATTCATAAATAAATATCAATGTCTATTTGACCTTATTCTATCTAATTTTTTTTTATATTTTTATATTCGGATTGGTTTGGATTGATTATATTATTGGATCATATTTAAATTAAAAATCTTTAAATCTGTTTAGATCATGTCTGATTTAAATTAACTTAAAATAGGTTGTTTCGATCTGCTATTCACCTACTCTCGAGTTTGTAAAGTGATAGTTCTCATCAATTACATTAATTATTTTTAATAAAATATTGATTGTTTTTTTGTTTTTTAAGAAAATAAATTTACTAATCTTAATTTTTATTTAGAGTAGTGATATTTTCTCATTCTAAATTATTATTACCATAAAAAATTTATTAAACTATACAAGCATTAAAATGTAATTAGTTTATGACAATGTATTTTTATATATTGTTATGGTGACTTCATTATTCATTATTTATGTGAGGGTATTTTTAATTACCCATGAGGGTGGGATAGGAGAACAAGATTGAGGCTCCCTAAGTCAGTCTTCCTAAACCGTAAGGATTTCACAAGGGTTTGTGCTCCTAGGCAGCCGGAGATTAGGCATCCCATGTTGGCATTCACAATAAAAAAAAAAGGTATATAAGGCGTATAAATAGAATGTGCATCATAATACTTTTAAGATGATATTATTTATACTTTAATAAAATAAATTTCTTGCATACAAATAAATTAAATATTAAAAGAAATGATTTTTTATGTCATGTATAAATGTAAAATTTTATCAAATATTACTTACTCCGACAAGTGATGTGTTTACTCGGGACGGATAGCATGTTTTATTTTATATATGCAATGGTTCTAATGAAAATTGTTGCTTACTTAAGCCTATTATTGGTGGGCAAAGGAGGCAATGACAGATGTCCATGGGTTTTAAGAGAGACACCCATCCTCTCTCTCTCTCACAAATAAAATTTTAAATATTACTGACACAAAATATGCGTATAAAATAAATCATTTCTCATGAATTTTAATTTTTTAAATATATTTATTCTTAAAATAGATATGTTATCATATTTTTATTGATGAAAAGTAAATGGTAATATTTTTTATTACAAAGAGCCATCATACTTGGTTCTATATTTTAAAAAGGTCTTTTTTTTTATCTCGTTGCTTTTAAGAAATTGCATGAATTATTAAATTTTTCAACATTTAGTGTAAATAATTTTCTCTTTATCTTACTTTTTTTTTAATCTCTATTTTATTTTTGATAGATAATTATATTTTAATCACGTATATTAAGTAATAATATTTAAGTATAGATTTAATTGAAATTTGAATTTTTATTCATTTATAACTTTTTTCGAATAACAAGAAGACAAAATCTTTTTTTATTATAAAAAACTAATGGTCAGTTCAACCTACAAGTCAAAATGCAACACCATGGTGAGCTAAAATCTACAGCTGGTGATAACACTCAACACAAGCATATGATAAAAGTTGCTGAACCATCCTTTGTATAAACAACTACTCATGAAAATGATTAAGAACCCTTTGCTATCAATTCCGTGCACGCCAATTGATTAACTTGGCTAATGGCTATTAGATATTATATTAGCTCAAACTCAAAGTGTGGATAAAATAAAGAACATACAATTACAAATTCAACTAGAACCACCTTTTACAAAGATTTTCATGACAAGCTATTAAGCATCACCTTAAAAGCTACCATATTAAGCACAAAGCATTCAAGTCAAACAAATTGAGAAGTGAAAACCATGTTCTGTGACATTGAACTAAACGTCTCAACTGTGATAACATTGACTAGACATTGAGGTGTTAATTAATCATACGGCAAGCAATTAACTCTATGCCAAAACTGAATGTAGAATTACCACATACGCTTCTACACGAGTGTGGAACCAAAAAAAAAAAAAGGTCTATCAATGAAAACCCATTTGTCTAAACTTCTACACATTAAATGTTAAAGTGAATCAAACAAGAGAAATTAATCTCTAGGAACATTGAATTATCAAATTCCAATTTTTACATGCATGGTGGTTATCTTACCCAACACCATCTTTGATAGTACAGGGCTAATATATGAACCAAAAAGTATTCAACAACTTTGTTCCTTTGATTGTCCCCCATTTGGAGGCCAGATTTCTATTACAACATGAACATGACAATTTAAATGTGTAAAACAAATTAAGTTGCTCCACGAAAAACAGATGACCCCAAAAGAATTAAGAGACTTCTTATGTACCACAGCACACAATTATTGACTCAAACAGTTTGACTCTTAGTTGTGGTAATACGAAAACTAGTGTTAAGTATATTTTTTCAAAACTTAAAGGTTATTTGTATAAAATAACAGGAGGAATATTGAAATTGTCGGGAATAAATGGAATTACCTGTGGACTTTCAACCAAATCATGATAGAAATCATACTCTGCCTCATAATCATGAAGATGAAGCTCGGCCTTTTGATTTGTGTGATAATGATGCTTAGCTGACTCTGATTTCCCAAACCCAAAAACACTAACTTTATCACAAATTCCCAAAGCTAGCACAATGGCTTGCATACCAGAAGAGTAATGAAACATAACACCATCATGAGAAGATCCCCACTGGTCCAAAGACTTGCCTGTTTGCTCCACAAATCGCTTAAGAGAATAATACTTGACAATTCGGGCACACAACATATCAAACCTAGCATCTGTTATGATCAAAGGGGCTTTATGCGAAGCATTACACATTGTGTAGTCTAATAAATGCATAGGTTGACATATGTACATAACTATAGGCACATTTTCACCATATGGGTGACAAAAACAACCTTCTCTTCTAGAACAAAGATGCAAAATGTTACTATTTACAAAAGAAATGCTCGTTTTAGACCCAACTTTGGATTCAAATGTCTCAGTTCTAGCATTGTTTAATCTTATCACAACCTCGTGATCATCAATTAGCTTACCATAATCAGCCTTCAGCAAAATCCCACTATTTCCCACAACTGCACAAGACTTGTAAAGCTGATTTGAACTTGAACCCACTAACCCATTATGCTTATCAATGGGATGCTTAACAAGATGTAAAAGCTCAGACATGATTTCTTGTCTAAACCTTTTGTTTCTTGCCCAATTGTGCAAGATCCTTCTAAAGTTCAGCCAAGATCTATAGAAACTTGGGGACCTTAGAGATAAAGGTAAACCATTAGAGGTTTTAGCTCTAAGGTCACGTTGACTTACTCGCTTCCAAGTTGTGAAAGTCCTATACCGTCCAAGACTATCTAATTTCCCCTCCAACAATTGCTCTATTTCTTGCTTCAACTGGGCTTCTCCTAAATCAGTGGAAGCATATTTGAGAAGAGTAGAGTTGAACACTGGCTTTGGTGGGGTTTGGAACAGAGCATTGTTGTCATAACTGCTTGAACCTGAACTTCCACGATGAACCACAGTTCTCAGACAAAGTGTGGCAGCGAAAACTAATAGCAAAAGAATGCTAAAAAATGGACGGACCGAGCGTTTCATTGGCAACAAAAAAAATCACAAAATGGGTAGTTGGGATTTCCTAGATACGGCCACAAATTGATCCAACAGATCTTACAGGAGCTATGCGTCTCAGATCCATCTTTATCGGTGACAATTTTTCGCATTCAGAAAGAGAAAAACTGAAGCACGTATATATTAGAAAAGACTATGAGAATGAATTATACAAATATCACTCTGAATGTGGATTGCTCATTGTTCGTCTGAGATTGAACAAGAACAGAACAGTTCACTAACTCGGCAGCACAAACAGTGAAATGGGTAGCTAAAGAGTGCAAGTTTACAAAAGAAATGAAGCACTAAACGCAAAGAGATAATAACTTCTACAAAGGGTTTTCCGGGGTCTATCACGGAAGAAGCAAACAAGAAAGATTGACCAGAAGGTTCACCGAACAACAATGATAAATGAGAGCATATAAGACCCAGATCTTACATTGATTTTTTAATTGCTGAAATGAGGATGAAATCTAAACGATGGGTTGGGTAAAGAAGTGGAAATTTCATAGACTTTAAAGATCAATAAATAGAAAATCTTGTCCAATGGAAGCTAGAACTAAACTGGTATTGGATTTGTGCTAGAAAGAAGCGGATAGAGAGGTCAATTGGAGGTCATAGCTGGGGAAAACCGACCATTATGATATGAGGAAACACTTGGCTGGGGTTTAGTAAAGAAACGGCACATAAATTATTATTATTATTATGTAAGATGGTATTTATCATGACTATGATTTTAAAATTACATAATCAAGAATACAAAAAAAAAAAAACAACACACGTCAAAAACAAAAGATTAATTAACCAATTTTCTTAATCACCTAATTTTTACATTTCTTATTTTGTAATTATTTTTAAAATAATTTATTTATTTAAATATTAACTATTTTTAATATATTACCTTAAACTCGAATTTATATTTTTAAATCACATGTTTAAATTATATTAATTATTATTTATTTTAAAAAAATTAAGACTCAATTCTCGTATATTCTATATGTATAAATATTCTATACGATGTTGAAGCATGAGTTAATATTGGAAATATTATAATTGATATTAATTTATTTATTTTTAAACATTAATGCATCAGTTGATAATTAAAACCCAAACTTGACAATTTTCATGATTCTTCGCAAATATTTCACTACCCTACATATACACAGTTTTATTAATAATTTATTACCCACTTGATTTTTTCTAAATTGAAATTCTGTTGCCCCCACTTAGAAGGTGTGATTTGGATTTGTTAATTGAGATGACATGTGTGCGTTTAAGTTTCTGTTTCTATATCATACTAGGGCTAGCCTAGTAATATCCTTAAAATAACATTTTTTTAATATTTTTTTTTCATTTCCAACTTTGTTTCTCATTAATTACAAAAATAAACATCTTTGTATCTCCTTAAATGATAGAGTTAAATAAACCATAATTATTCAGTGTTATTTTTGTTAATTTATCCTATTCATAATAAAAAGTTTCCATAAAGAATAAAAGTTACTTATTATATATATATATTGTTTAACACTAAAACCATAAAAAAAAATTAGATTACTCACTAATGAAATTATTAACCGCGTAACTAAAATATTATCCTTATTTAACGAGGTAATTTAAAGTGTTCATCTGAGATTAATCAAATTTAAATTTAGATGGTAATCTTTATTTCATTAAATTTTATAATTTTATTGTTTTATGTGTTTCATTATCCATCTCATAATTCTAGGTTATATCACTTTAATATAACATGTTTTTTATTTATTTTATTTATTAATTTTAAATTAAAATTACTTGTTAGATTTCAAATCTATAATTTGAAATGTTTTTTATTTATTTTATTTATTTATTTTAAATTAAAATTACTTGTTAGATTTTAAATCTATAATTTGAAAATTAAAGATGATGTTTAAATATTTTAAATTAAATTGCTTCCGTTTCTGTATTGTTATTATTGTTAATTATTTTATATAATTATAATTTATTTTTAATTTAGATATTTTTCTATTAAATTTTTTGTGTTACTAATCATAATATTCTTTACTTTATATTTATATTTTATTTTTTCTATATATATATATATATATATAATTTTATAAATAAATAAATTATTTTATGATTTTTAAAACTTGTATTGTTATTTGTGTATTTAACAGAAAATATTATGAAATCTAAAATAACCACTCTAATGTTTCGAACTAAAAACCCAATTGTAAAAATTGTTTACCCTACTGTGTGTAGTTCTATTGTGAATCAAATGATGGGGCCTTCTATGACTTATAGGGTAACCCCGATGTTATCAGTTTCTATCTCATTACCTTGAATTCAGTAAAGTTTTTAACTAAAGAAGCTCCTGATCAACCTGAGGGTGAATAGGATTTTTAACCTGATAGTGCTATTGAAGTATGCGAGCATTCTGATTATCTATGTTGGAACTATATTTTGAATAGTCTAATTGATTCATTTTATAATGAATACAACAAAGAAAAGACGAACAAAGACTTGTAGGAATCATTGGACCGGAAGTATGAAATTGAAAATGTTGGTACCAAGAAATTTTTGGTTGGTCACTTTTAATTATAAGATGGTAGACTCTAAATCATTATACAGTCAAGCACGTGAAATCCAAGATATCATAACAAAAATGTATGATGAATGTGTGATACTTAGTGAAACCTTCCAAGTTACAATTATTATTGAAAAATTCCCCCTTCATGGATAGGGTTTAAGGCCTACCTTGAGCACAAGTGGAAGGAAATGTTTTTGAAAGACTATAAGATTCAAAGTGAAAAAAGACAACAAGACTTCTTCTAAAAGATGTTATATCTCATCAACACCTAAGGCTAATGTGATAGAACATGGTCAAAGTTCCAAAAACAATAGGAATAAGGGTAAGGGCAAGATGTGCAAAGAGTCTAAATTGAGACCTAGATAAGAAAATTTTAAGAAGTCGAGCTTCAGAAAGATTTATTTTAACTGTCAGAGGACAGAGCATAAAGCCCTAGACGGTAGGTTTTCAATAAAATAGAAATTGTGAGGCAAACATGATTAATGACATCATTCATGATATCTCTAACATTGACTTGTGTGCAATCATTTCTAAGGTAAACTTGTGGGATCAAACCCAAAAGAGTGGTGGGTTGACACTAGTGCAATAAGGCATGTTTTCTTGGATAAGGGGTTATTCCTTACTTTTTGAAGCAATGAAAGATGAAAAGAATCTTTTCATGAGAAATTCTACCACATTATCCATTCAAGGACAAGGCCATGTTAAACTGAAGATGACCTCTGGAAAAGAGCTTATAATAAACAATGTACTCTATGTGCCAAACATTTGTAAGAAATTTGTTTTTGACTCATTGCTAAATAAGCATGGATTTCGAACGATGTTTGAATCTGATAAGGTTGTTGTAACAAAAAATGGGTTGTTTATGGGAAAGAGATATGTATCTGATGATCTATTTAAACTCAATGTAATGACTGTAAAAACTGTAAATATTAATAAGATTAATTCTTATGCTATTTTGTTGGAGTATTCCAACTTGTGACATGGTAGACTAAGTCATGTTAATTACGATACATTGCGTAGACTAATTAACATGGAACACATACCCACATTCCAAATAGATTTAAAGTATACGTGTGAGACTTGTGTTGAGGCAAATCTTAACTAACAAAAAGAAAAATAATTGAGAAGTCAAGCTCACGACTATAAATCAAGCGCTTCCTGGGAGGCAACCCATGTGTTTTATTTTATTTTATTTTTCACCTTTATTAGTTTTTTTTATATTTTGTTATGTTAATTTATTTTTCTCGTAGGTGCAATTTGGAAGAAATAAAGCTATTTTGAATTAACCATTCAAACAAACCAGGAAGTTTCTTTAAACCATTCTCATGTGTTCTTTAATTTTCACACATTGAGAACAATGTGTATATTAAGTTTGGGGGTGGTAGATATATTAAACTTAATTGAAATATTTTCTGGATGTTATTACTTGTGAATTTTTTTTTGTTTGGTTGATTGAAGATATTATGCGATGAATAGTGATTTAATTTTATTTCATTGTTATAAATGATGCATAGCTCCTTGAAAAAGTTGAATATTGTCTAAACGATGAATAATTTTTACGTATGTTTCATTTTTACAAATTAAAATATTTATGATCACTTGTCTTGAATTTTGAATTGCTATGGTAATTAGAAAATGTTTATGTGAGTATGGAATTTGACTAATATTTGTGGTATCACAGTGCTTAAAATTTGTTTGATTTTCTCTCGAGGCGAAATTATAGATAACATTTAACTAAGAAAATGATTTAGGCTATGTTTGGATCGTTTGAGCCTTTCTATCTACCTACACATGCTTTATCCATAGTATACCTCTTTGAGCTTCAAAGTTCTATATATATTTTTATTTCATTTGAAAAGCCTACTTAAAAAAATATATAGATATATGTGGAGATATGTCTATTTTTCTTATCGAACTAACATGTGACAAATGTTAGTAAATATTTAATGATATATCGGGAAAAAGAGGATACTGAAAAAAAAATATTCTGAAAAGAAACAGAAAAAAAAATAGAAATTAAAAAAAAGGGTTATTGTATGTGATGTTAAATCCCAAATTGGAAAGTATTTCTTGTGATGATAGAAGATCTCTTGTTTCAATCCTAAAATGTTGTTTAGGAAAAATTGAGCTAAATATATTTTTTATCCTACCTTTACCTAAGCCATACATTAAGCTTAATAAAGTCCTATTGATTTTTGGTTGTGTTTGTCTATATTAGTGGAGAGAAAAATGAAAAATAAACGTATGAGATTTGTGATTTCATTAAAATCTGTTTTATTTTATATTTGCATAAATTGATCCGGATTGTATGTGATGAAATATGAAAAGACTTCACACACACACCATAATTCATTGTGAAAATGGAATATATTTTTAAATTGATTTTGATACTTAGATAAAATTCTTTTATTTCTTTGAGTTATTTAATTTAGAATGACTAAAAAGAAATATTTTGGAAATTACTATTTTAAATGCAGTTATCTTTGTTTTATTTCTTTCTTTTTGCTCGAGGACTAGCAAAAACTTAAGTTTAGGGGTTTTGATAACTGTATTTTATATAGTTATTTTAACCTATTTTATTAATTATAATTGTTATTTTCTTAATGTTTTTAGTTAATTTTCGATGAATAAATTAGTATTTACTGTTTTTTATATTTTTTTATGAAAATTAAATAATTTGTATCGAAAATGTACTTAATTGCAAATTTGTGTCCAAAAATATAATTTCAAATAAAAGAATATTTAATTGCAATTTATAAAAGTCAAAAATATAATTTAAATTTAAATCGTGCTTAATTTTAATTATTAAAAGTTTAAAATTTTAATTTAAATTAGAAAAGGGCTAAAGTGTAATTAAAGAAAGTTAAAAATGTAATTTGAAATAAATTTGTGGGTCAAAATACAATTAAGAAAGTTTAATTTTATGCGTAGATGAGAAGAACCACGCGCCTAACGTGGACCGTCCGATCAAAAAAGGAACGGCTACGATGCGCGCGTCCAGATCACTCCCGACCAAATCGTGTGTGTGTAGATTCTTTCACGCGACTCGGTGCCCGAGTGGGGCCCACTTGCCACGCAGACCGGCGTGCAATGTGACACACGTGTCTGACGCGTTCAGCCGTTGTTCCCCACTTACGTGCGCCCCTAATCCCGTGCCCTAATCTCTGCGTGCAACCAGATTTTCAGTGAATGAGAAGCTGCTACGTGTTCGCCTGAATCCTTACCTCGAATCAGAAAATGCCATGTGTCCAACTATATTTTTAGCTAATTATGTAATGACACGTGACATGTTACAATGAGCGCGAAAGCGCAGGATCAAGCCCGTGTTTAGCCGTTGTCTCCCATGCTCTGATGTCCCCTACACCCGTTTCCCGTAGCCAATCAGAAGTTGCCACGTGTCCGCATTAATTCCTTTCAGCGAATCAGACGTTGACACATGGCATGCATAATGAATTAAAAAAATGCAGAATCGGCGCCCTGTCTCACGCGTGAATTAATTAATATTTTTGATATCGAAAATCGATACGCATGATTTTATTTTTCGATACAAAATTATTACGCGTTTTTATAAAAAAATAAAATAAAAAATGTAATTTTTTAGATGTATTATTTTTAGCTATAAATAGGAGATAAGATGATAGTTTTAAAAAGTTTTTGGAGTTTTGGAGAGTTTAGTTTTGGAGATTATTTTGTGTTGCTCGGGTTTGGACTGCAGAACACGCAGAAGTCATTTTTTGGCTTTTGTTGTGTTCTGCGTGTGCCAAATATTTTTTCTAATTGATGTTTTAATTTTCCTTCTTCTTCATCTTATTTTTCTGCATTTGTTGTAATTTTTATTTTAATTTTATGAAGTAATTTAATTTTTCTAGGGTTGCATTTGATCTAAATTTATGATGTTTTTATTTTAATTATTTTTGATAGATTTATAAGACGTTCGATTTGTTCGTTCTATTTTGTGCTTAATGCTTTTTGATTATTTACGAATCTTATCAAAATGATCTGTGACACATAAATAAACTTGGAAGAGGCATTTGTGTGTATATTGCTAGTAAATAGAATGACATGTATAATGAAGGATAGGAATATACCCTAATTGTATGTGTGGTCATTTGAAAACTTAAAACGTAATGAATCTCGGTGAATTTAATTCTCATAGGAATATAGTGAATTAATTTAACGAGTTGTGTTTGTACGGAGCTTGAAAGAGATGTATGAATAAAATTAGAAGTTTTCGGTTCACAAATTAAATGTACTAAAAAATATAAATCAAAAGAAAATAAGATGATTTTAGTTGATTAGTTTGGTGAAAAATTGCAATCCTAGATTTCTTTTATTTTGTTATTAAACTTTTTTCTTACATTTGTTCAAATCAATGATCGTTTTGAATAAAATCAGAGAGAGATAATTTTAGTACTCAACAAGCTATAGTAACAAATCTCTGTGGGAACGATAACTTACTTATCAAATTTTATTACTTGTGATCGTGTATGCTTGCACGTTTGTTGTGTGTTGTAAAACACACAACACACCGTTTGGTGAATTTTGTGCATAACACGAAGTTTTTCATGAAACCACAATGTCTTATTTACCTCAGTAAAATGTCATTATTGAACGTAAGAATTGTACCTTGAAAGAAATGGTGAATGCATTGCTATTAAGTTTTGGGTTGTCATAGAACTTATGAGAGGAAGCTATTTTGTCAGCCAACTGTCTTTTAAATAAGGTACCTCAGAAAAAGATACATAAGATAAGGTATGAATTATTTAAAGGAAGGGTACATTCCTATAAATATTTACGAGTGTGTGGGTGTCTTGCGAAAGTGGTTGTACCTATACTTACAAAGGTAAATATAGGTCCAAAAATAATAGATTGCATCTTCATTGGATATGCACATAGTAGTAGTGTTTATTGTGCACGAGTCAAAGATCCTAAACATACATAAGAATATGATAATGGAATCAAGGAATGCATCGTTCTTTGAACATGTATTTCCTGGTAAATTTCTAGGAGAATTAAGTTCGTCTAAACGAATGTGTGAGACTATGAATGAAGATTGTCAAAAGAAAGAACCTGAACAAGAGGTTGAGGTTGAACTCAAGAAATGTCTTATGGTACAAATTTTTTGACCTATTTGCTAGAAAATGAACCTCATACCTATAAAGAGACTATGAATTCTTCTGAAAGACCTCAATGGAAAGAAGCCATTAATAGTGAAATTGAGTCCATTCTCTAAAATCACACTTCGGAACTAGTTGACTTACCTCCAAGTAGTAAAACACTAGGGGCTAAGTGGATTTTTACAGGAAAACGTAAATCAGATGGATCAATTGATAAGTACAATACTAGGTTTGTTGTTAAGGGATACAAACAACGACATGACCTTGATTACTTTGATACTTATTCTCTTATGACAAGAATACCATCTATAAGGATGATAATTGTTATCGCAGCTTTATGAAATCTTGAAATACATCAAATAGATGTAAAAATATCCTTTCTAAATGTAGAGTTATATGAAGAAATCTACATGAAACAACCCAAGGGTTTTTCATGCCTAGGGAAAGAAGGAAACATCTGTAAATTGGTGAAGTTTTTATATGGCTTCAAACAAGCACCAAAATGATGGCATGAAAAGTTTGATGATGTCAAGATGACAAATGACTTTAAAATCAACAAATGTGTATATGTCAAGGACAAAGAAGATGATTATATATTTATACTGGGTGATGCAACTGTTTCATGAAAGTCTTCTAAACAGACGTGCATTGTTAGATCCACTATGGAATCTAAGTTTATCGCTTTGGATGAATGTGGTTAAGAAGCTGAATGACTACCCAATTTTGTAGAGGATATTCTTAAGTAGGTAAAGCATGTACCTACAATATGCATTCATTGTGATAGTCAATATATGTTATTGGTAGGACACAAAGAAATATGTATAATGATAAGTATTGATATATACATCGTAGACATAATACCATTAGACAACTACTCTCCAATAGAGTTATCTCTATTGATTATGTGAAGTCAAAAGATAAAATAGTTGATCCTTTAACTAAAGGGTTAAATCAAAAGTTAATTGATAAGTCATCGAGAGGAATGAGACTGAAGCTCATGAATGAATAAGGATTTGCAAAGGAAACTCAACGTATTTGATTGGATATCTCAATATCTAAGTTCAAAGTGACAACCTAATTGTAAAGACTTAATGAGATCATTGTGGTGGTTTACCTTCAATTTCATTCCTATGATAAAAACAATGATGCTCGTAAGTTAAAAGATAAGTTAAGGTTTTTAATGATTCTTATGAAAAGAATACGAAGCGGAGTATACAGGTTAGTCTTTACGAATTACTTTTAAAGATGAGAGATCACCTATGTGAGTGAGGAGTGAAGTCGCTTCAAAAAAATTGTATAAGGTTCAATTCTTTAAAGAATCTCATAAAACTAGGCATATGTTCATAGTCAAACGAACATAACAGTGATAACTGAATTGTGTCAGGAGACACTCTTGTGAGAAATATGTCATCACTTACATAAATGACAGAACAGTTGAAAGACATTGCGTTTACTGGTTCGTCAGTATGGTAAATTTACTTTCACAAATGAAGGTTCAAAGGGTAACACCTACCTATCATATAGAGGTTTCGATCTTTTGAACTATATTTCCGTATCAAAATTTGATTTAAAATCTTTTGAACTTTATTCATATAGAGGATCGTTGAAATATTTTGAATTAAATTTCTTTAAAAAAAACTTTCTTGTCTTAATTCAAAAACGAAAAATTCATTTCTGAAATATATTGTGTGTTTATGCAATTTTTCATTCTGCTCTCCGCTTTTCTACTTCCGTTTCTGAATCCATTCTTCTCTTTCCTGTTTCTGAATTAATTCTTACAACTCTATTTCCATTTCTCATGGGTATATATATACCCATTCATTAGAGTATAAAATTAGAGAAAGAAAAAAATAGGTAAAGAAAAACATAGCTAGAGGTATTGAGAATAAGAAGAAGAAGAAAGACAAAATAAAAGAATAATTATTATTATTATTTGGTTGTATATTTTATATCTAAAGTTAAGTTTTTTTCGATAGAGTACAAACACTTTAAAGTTTGTGTAATAATAAAATCTAATGTAAGTTTATTATTATTTAATCGTGGTAACATAGGAGATAAGTTTTTTCGTTTTCAAACACCGACAGTGAATGAAAAAATTATCTTAAGGACATTGTGTGATACACATGTCTCGATTATTATTTATTTAAATTATTTATTTTTTAATATTTTGTATTTATTATTTATAATTTTAATAAAATAATTTTATTTTTAAATTATTTGTTTATGTATTATTTCCTACAAATGAGTCTTATAGTTAAATCATTAACTAAATCACAATGTTTTTAAAAAATCAAGTAGATAATCCAAAAATTTAAATTATTAATAGGATAATTAATATTATTTTTATATATTTTTTATTTTTTTATAAATGTTAATTTTATGTACAATATATATGAAAAACTTATAATTAAACGATCTGAGATTATTGAAACTTCAACATAAAATCTCTAGATTTGATTATGAATTAACATGGATTTCTAATAATTATAACCAATCTTCGTTACTTTTGAGTAATTTCAGGTAATAACTATTAATTATAAAACGGTACCAATTTTTTTACAATTTAACACGTTTTTTTTTTATTTTTTAATATTTATTTAAAAATATATTTAATTTAAAAAAATATTAATAGATTTCTCATCGTACTAAATTATTTAAAATAATGATAAATTTCATCTTATTGGTAAAAGAATAATCATCATTTTATATATTTATTGGTCATTGTTCGTCTGAGATTGAACAGAAACAGAACAGTTCACTAGCTCGGCAGCACAAACAGTGAAATGTGTAGCTAAAGAATACAAGTTTACAAAAGAAATGAATCACTAAACGCAAATAGATAATAAATTCTACAAAGGGTTTTCCGGGGTCTATCACGGAAGAAGCAAACAAGAAAGATTGACCAGAAGGTTCACCTAACAACAATGATAAATGAGAGCATATAAGACCCAGATCTTACATTGATTTTTTAATTGCTGAAAATCTTGTCCAATGGAAGCTAGAACTAAACTGGTATTGGATTTGTGCTAGAAAGAAGCGGATAGAGAGGTCAATCGGAGGTCATAGCTGGGGAAAACCGGACATTATGATATGAGGAAAAGCTTGGCTGGGGTTTAGTAAAGAAACGGCATTTAAATTATTATTATTATTATGTAAGATGATATTTATCATGAATATGATTTTAAAATTACATAATCAAGAATACTAAAAAATTTCAATTTAAAAAATAATAAACAACCCATATCAAAACAAAATATTAATTGATAAATTACATAATTTTTACGTTCCTTACTTTATAATTATTTTTTAAATAAATATATTACTTATTTATTAACTATTATCTATATATTAATTCAAGAATGGTAGTTAACGTTTCAAAGTTTAAGTTATAAATAAAGAATCCAATATATCGATATTATTCATGTGACACACAAATCAGATTAAATTATTCTTAAATATTACTCACCAAAATTAACCATAACAATAAGTCATAGATATTACTTGTATCATCGTTCCCTTTGAGAACATTTGATACCAATTTTAATAATAGTAGCTAACTATTCGAAACAAAGGCTATTTTATTAATTTATATATTCAAACCACATTCATTATTATTTGTTTTAAAAAATTAAGACTCAAATCACATACATTATAAGTATTCAAATAATTTACACATTGTTAAACCATAAGTTAATATCAGTAATTTTATAATTAATTAAGAGTATGATTTTATTGTTATTATTAATTTATTTATTTTTAAACATTAACGCATAAGTTGATAATTAAAACCCAAACTTGACAATTTTCATGATTCTTAGCAAATATTTCACTACCCTAAATATACACGATTTTATTAATAATTTATTACCCACTTCATTTTTCTAAATTGAAATTTTGTAGCCCCCACGTAGAAGGTGTGATTTGGATTTGTTAATTGTCACAACTTGTGTGCGTTTGAGTTTCTGTTTCTATATCATATTAGCTAGTCTAGGAATATCCTAAAAATAACATTTTTTTTTTCATTTCCAACTTTGTATATCATTAATTACAAAAATAAACAACTTTGTATCTCATTAAATGATAGAGCCATAAATTTATCCTATTTATAATAAAAAAAATTTATAAAGAATAATATATATATATATATATAACTAAAATCATAAAAAATTATATTACTTACTAATAAAATTATTATCCACATAACTAAAATATTACCCTTATTTAATGAGGTAATTTAAACTGTTGATCTGAGATGAATCAAATTTAAATTTAGATGGTAATCTTTATTTCATTAAATTTTACAATTTATTGTTTTATGTGTCTCATTATTCATCTAATAATTTTACATTATATCACTTTAAATATAACATGTTTGTAATTTATTTTATTTTTTAATTTTAAATCAAATGTACTTATTTTAGATTTCAAATCTATAATTTGAAAAGATAAAAATGTGTTTTGTAGTTAAATTATTAACTAAATCACAATATTTTAAGAAATCAACTATATCATTCAAAAAAATTAACTATTAAAAGGATGATTAATATTGTTTTTATATATATATTTTCTTCATAAATGTTGATTTTATGTAAAATACATATTAAAAACTTACAATTAAATGATTGAGATTATGGAGCTTCATCTTAAAACTTAAGGCTTTGATTATGAATAAACGTGAAATGTAGAATGATAATTATGCTAATAACTATAATCACTATTTATTAGTTTTTGTTACATTTAAGTAATAAATTAGTAATAATTTTTTCATAATTTAACCACATTTTTTGTTTTTCAATATTTATTTAAAAATATATTTAATTTAAAAAAATATTAACATATTTTATATTTTATTAAAATATTTAAAATAATGATAAATTTCATTTTTAACTATTTATAAGTAAAATAAAATATATAAAAATAAAAATAAATAAAAATTAACCTAAATATTTTATATTTTATTATTAAAATTATATGTATATAAAAAAAATAATATTTTAAGTAACTATTGATTTGATATTAAAATAACAATCTTTGTTTCATAATTTATCAATTACGATTATTTTTTTAAAAATCAAAAGATAATTATAATTTCAATTATTTGTAGTTTAATATTTATTTTTAATTTTAATATATGATAAATATTTATTGAGAGATTAACTCTTAAAAATAAAAGTTATTGGTAAGAGAATAAACATTATTTTATATATTTATCACACAAGAATAATTTTTTCAACTATGATATGGTATAATTAAGGTACGTAGCGTGTAATGGTTTATTAAAAAACTGTTTACCGTATTAAAATAACATAAAATAAAATAAATTTCGTTGAAAAATGACATGTAGACCGAATTTTAATAATACAAATTGCAATAATAATAATAATGAAACCAAAATAAAAAATTCAAAGTTTTTACAACAGCAAGTAATAGGATTGTTGAAGTGTATCGTGGGGCCCACCAACCAAACATAATATACACAGCCCATCATGATTCAGCCCACATCAAATCCACCTTTCCCTAGAACAACATTTTCTTTTAAAATTACAAAGACCATAATACCCCTACACTCAAATCTTTCGAAGCTTCTCAGCCTTAACCACCGGGTTAGTCTTCGCAATCTGATCCTTACCGAAACCCTTGAAATCAGAGCAACATTCATGTTGTTCCGGGTACCGGTGGGTCCCACAAAATGTCATACCACACCTACACTTGAACCCTGTAAGTCCTACACGTTGCCTGCACGTCAAACATCTATTAGTCGTCGTCGTTCGTGGCATTGTTAATGAGGATGATGTTGCAAAGAAAGCTTCAGGCGCAACCCAAGCATTTGTCGAAAACGACGAGGATGATGCCATTAGGGTTTGGTTGATAGAGATTTGTTGTTGTTCTTCGATTTGAAGATCTCATTTGTTAAATTGCTTTTGAATTACTAGCCCTCTACGAAATCAGAAAATTCCAGAAACTTTATCTCTCTCTCTGTTCCATATTTACACAATTAATACACATAATTAGGAGCAATACTGTAAAAGCCGTTCAAGATTCCTAACTTTTCTGTTTTTCTTCCTTTGTCCCAACAAGGTTTTTTTAACGTGTTATTTTTTTATTAGATAATACAAATTTTATTAAAAAAAATTCGTAAAGAAGATTAAGCAATATTTTTAATTAAATATTATTATTTTATGTATATATTTATTAAAAAATAATACATATATTATTACATTATATTTAATGAAAATTGAATTTAAAATTAATGTTTTCTTTGCTTTAATACATTTTTCACAAACAAAACTATTAAATGATATTTGTTCACAAACAAATAATAAATATTAATATATAATTATTATAATTTTATGTTTGTAAAATAAATAAAATTAACCGAATAATATCAAATAAATTAAAATTTGATTTTGATCGTATTTTTTCTCGGAGTTTGATAAACAAATTATTGAATTTTGATAATAATTTTTGATTCTAATATTCAAATAAAATTATTTAAATTAATATAAAAAATAATTTAATCATGCATAATTACATCATAATATCAAAATATGATTGTTTTAAGGCCAAAAATGAGCTAAAATCTGAAAAATCTTACTAATATACTTAAAATTACTTTCTGCATATAGTTCCAAATAAAGCTATTTTTAATTATATAAAAATATAAAAGATTTAGCAACGATTTATATTTTAAAAATATTTTATATTCAAAGAAAAAATGGTTTGATATTATTACCATTTAGTAAATATTCATACTATAACATTATAAATATATAAGAATTAAGATCTTTATGATCATTAAAAAAATACAAATAACTCTTACTTTCTCTTTTATTATTTATTTTATTCATATTTTACTATATTTATTATATTATATTCTTTTGTTTCATGTAAAGTTATTAATAATTTCTTTAATTATATACAATTTTTAATTTATAAGTTAATATGCTATTGTGATATTATCATTTTAAGATATATTGATATTGTCAAATGACTTTAAATTTCATGTTAGATCTTCCATTCTAATTTTTCAATTGTTTGTTTGAGATCTGAATATGTAATTGTATAGTAAATTGTAATAAAAGTTTGTAATATTTATGCATAACAATTAAATGAACCAAGAAACTTTGTTATTTTCATATTAATTTTTTTAAAAATTATTATCCTTAATTATTATCTTTATTTTTTATTTTTTAATTATAAAATCATTTTTATTTACTATTATGTGATAAAGTTTTTGTTAATTTATTTTTCTTTTCGGTGCAATGAAAACCTAAAATTATATTACAATAACTATGTAATCAAAAATAATAATTTTGAACGTAATAGTAATATATTATACCACTCATATATAACAATTTTTATTATAAATAGTTCGATGGATGATAAGTCTTGATATATGAAAAATAGTAAAAGAAGGATAGTACAAGTGAGATTGGTGCCGTAGAACTTCTTTGAAATATACTTAGTATTTTAAATAATAAAACTTTTAACACCAAATTTTAAGTGTTGTTACATACATACCAGACACAAGTTTAGTTATTACAAAATTTTCATTAAATTAAACAAAAGTTGCCTATATCTTATTTTGTATCAAAAAATAAACTTAACAAAATATTTGTAACTTATAAAATTTAATTTAGAATTTTTTTAAGAAATTAAAAAGTAAATCTCACATGTAATCGTCTCTAGATCCCTGCTTGTTATGTTTTAGTGGCTCGTGATATATTTTTAATTTTCATAATACTAAGTTTTTTTACCTTTGTGAATTGTCATGTAACAAATATTTATATCTTTTACGGGTTTGAGTTCTAAAAATTCTATAAAATTTAATAGAATTTTAAAATATATGAATTTTTTTTATATAAAATTATAATATATTTTAAATTTTTATCATACTCTTACTTTTTCACTGTACTTTAATTATATTATGATTTTATGAACCATTTACAATTATTAAAATTACTCAATATGTTATTATGATTTTATTTAAAAATTTAATAAAATCTATACTCTTCTTTAAGCTATGAACATATCAAAAATTTTATAAAAATAATTATGAGTTTACATTAATTAAAAAAACATGTATCTAATTTAACTTATGATAAAAATTATTATTGTGGGATCATTGATCTTTGTTAATTATTATAAAAAAAATATTTCTTTAACATTAAAATATGAGAATTATTTTAAAAATAATAATAACTTCTAGTTAATTGTATAAATCAATTTGCTAATATCCCAATATAATACTCTACTAATTGATGATTTTGTACCAGTGGTTTTACAAATCTAGATTAATATACTCATTGTATTAGTACATTTTTTTTTTATCTATAATATAATCAAGTTGTAAATAGCCAATTTTATTATTATTTTCGTGAAGTTTAAATTATGGTGGTATAGATATTATAATACCTCAGTTTAATATTTTTTCCATGGTTATCATTTTTTCCTATCTAAAATATTAGGTTTATTTAGTCTTTACTTATTACTTTCATTTATACGAAGATTATAAGTTTTTTCTTAAATTATGGGGGCATTATTATGTTTCTTTCTATAATAATTTTGAAATTTTCTAGTTTTTAAACTGTTTTATTAATTACTATCATATCATTTTATTATTTATTAGAGTATATTTTCTCGAATGTCTTCTTAATTCCTCATTTGTTAATATTAACATACTTCCTAATATTTTTACATCTTTATTTTTAGGATCTATAAATTGTTCTTCTATATTTCATTCAGTTGGAACTATGATTTTTTTTCTTTTTTTCGTTATAGTTAATCATTCCATCAAATATTCTTGTTGGTTTTTTTTATTATTCTAGTTGTAATATTTTGTCACAATTATTTTTTCTTAATTCTTGAAGGATTTGTTTTTGGATTTTATTTTATCATGTATAGATTTTATTTTTAAAAAAAAATTAAGACTTTTATTATAATTTTTTTGGTTATTTGATATGTTTATTAAGGTACCATTATTTTCTACTTCTATTCCTTGTAATCTATCTTTGGATATTTTTAAAAGATTTTTATTTTATAATTTTATAATTTTTTTCTATTGACTTATTACTTCATTGATAAGATTTTTAACTTATTTAATTTATTGTTTTAATTCTTTTATTTATTTTTATTGTTATGTTCCTCTTTACTAATTTTTATTTGATTATTTGTAAATTCAATTCATAATACATTAATTTTCTTACTATATTATCCTTTTTCTACTATGATTTTTTTTCTTTTATATCTAAGTTTTATTCTTCAATTATTTTAAAATTTGTTAATATTTTTGGTTTTATTATATCCAATTTATTGATTTTTTTTATGTATTTCTATGAATTCATTTTTTCTAATATTGAATTAGTATAATTATTTATCATACTATATAGTGTACTAGAAATTGATAATTTTTTTAATTAAATCTTATCTCTCAAATTCATATGCTAAACTTAATACTTAGTTTAAGTTTGTACAATCAATGTTAATGGTAAATGTATAATATGTTGTGAATTTTAATTTATGATATCGTATGTTCTCATTGATCATTTCTAATAAAGTATCGATCTTTCTTATCTATTATTCTTTTATCTAGAGGTGCTAATCTTATTGGTGTATTATTTCATCTTTTAAAATGTGTTTTTATTAATATTTGGATTTCTACTAAATAGATATATCTAATTTTTCTTTTATCATTTTGGGAGATTTCTAAAAGTTTATTCATAATGATTTATTTGTCAATTAATGATATGCTATATTTTTATTTTGTATCGGTAATATTAATAATCATTTATTTATTACTTAATCCATAATAAATTATATCTTTTATTCGAATTTTTTTATTCCTAAGAATGATAATCTTTAAATCATTTTATTTCTTAAGATTTAATCTTACTTTTTATATTTAATTTTTTTTACTAATTATCATTTCTTGTAATAAACATAGTAAAATATCTTGTGTTTTTATTTCTATTATTTATTTATTTTTGTTAATTTTAATTTCAATTAAATTTAAAGGATATTTATGATATTTTTATAATCTTAAAAATATTTATGAAAGTACTATAATGGGGGTATTAGTGTTTATCATATTACTTCGATGGGATATTAGTATTATTAAGGGTGTTCATCGGATCAAAATCATTAATTTTATGCTCATTTGATCCGATCCTACCATCCGATCGAATTGAAACATCTTAATTCACAACCGATTCAATCAACTTTCACATCCGATCAATCCGATCCGTAAACTATTCGAATGACATCCGATCAATATGACCAATAAACTTAATTAATTATATTTTTGGTATTTTTGAATAAAATAAATAAAATTTCACATAAATCATACCATAAAATTATTTCAATTAAAAGAAACCTTAAAAAACCAAATAAAAATGTTAAAATAAGACTAAAATGTTTAAACCTATATAAAATAAAAATAATACAATACGTCAATAACAATGTCGATTACAATAATCATTTTAATAAATTTAACAATTCATTCAAATAATAAACAAAAAGATAGTTCACAATAATTTAAACCTAAATTAATTTGATCATTTCACTCTTTAACATCTATTGACCATCTTGAAAATAATCTTGTCTTGAATCTTGAGAACAATAGCAAAAAACTTTAGTGTGTCATCACCTATTAGCTATAATTTAAAAAATATTAATAAATTGATAACTAAATATATATAAAATAATATATGAAATAAAATAATAATATATCATACTCAATCAAGGGTTATATCCTTAATGCCTCCCAACATATCTACAAAATAGAAGATAATAGAAAATGATGATAATATTAAATCATAAATAATAAGAGAATGATATCAATTAATAATGAAAATTAAAATAATATTACATGTTTCAATTGCTTCAATATCATCAAAGGACTCACGAATATTAATTATTGGTGATGATCAAATCCAATTCTGAGTACAAATAAGTGCTTGGAAATTTTTTATGGACAATGAGCTTTTAAAAGAATCAATAACCCTCCTTCTATAGAAGATGCAAACTCAGAACATACAATTGATATAGGCGTAGTTAAAACATCTTTGGCAAACTTTGAAAGAACCTTGTATCTAGACACGTTCACCTTCCACCAACCTAAAAGATTAAAAGAATCATCATCCACATCCTCACATGTCTCACCCAAATATTTATCTACTTCAGTTTGGTTGTTTATCTTTTTTGCATCTTTGACACGTTTTTTATAACGATCCATCCATAGTGAAAATGAATCAATGTTACAACTATCCACTTCTTTTGTGTCTAAAGGTTATGCACATATAGCTTGGACATTTGTAGAATACAAAACTAAATACTGATCAAATATATTATCCAAAGTTTTTCATCATATGATCAACTATAATATCATCTTCATCACACAAAAGATCCAAACAAATTTTCAAACCTTGTTCCTTACGTCTTAGATCAAGCAAAGATGCAATAAATAAAAAATCATTCATCTTATCTACACCTCCCCAATATTTATTGAACTTTGTTTTCATTTCTTTTTCCATTTTGCTTAACAAAAAATCTGTATTTTCACACCAAAAACTCAATTGGTTATGTATGAAGCAAATTTGATTCAAAATAAATTTGAAGTAACATATACAGAACCATAAAACCTCAATGTTGCATCATAAAATATTTTCAAAAACCTCACAAATATGTGAGCATTAGACCAATCAAACATATCAGGATTTTTGCAACTATCATTTCCAATGTTGAACTCTTGTTTAGATATCACATCATCTTCTTCTAAACGCTCAAAAGCATTATGAAATCTTATTGCATATTCTATCATTAAATAGGTGGAATTTCACCTTGTTACTACATCTAAACATAAAAGTTTATTAGTATCAATTTTCTCTTGCTCCGCATAATCCTTAAATTTTAACAACCTTGAAGGTAATCCTTTGACATATTTGACAACTTCTCTTATCTTAATTATGCGTTAATCATATTCTTTCAATCCCTCTCTCATAACCAAATTTAGAATATGAGTTGCATACCTCATATGCATATGTTGACCATCTAGTATTGCACCACCCCAATTGTTCACTTTTTTACGCAAGTAAGAAACTAATGTATTATTTGAGCTAGCATTGTTCAATTGCTTTCCCAAGGATATCACCTTTATGACTAGGAACTACACAAAATTTAAGATTATTTTTTGGAGTTTCCAATTATCATCGATGAAGTGAGTAGTGAGACACATATAATTCAAATTTTGAGCAGAAGTCTATGTGTCAGTGGTTAAACAAACTCTTTGAAATGATTTAGAGAAAAAATATTTCAATTTATCCTTTTCCTTTAAGAAAAGACTCAAGCAATCTCGTGCAATAGTGGTACGAGAAGGAACTTGGAACCTTGGTTCCAAAACTCTACTATACTTCTTAAATCCTTCATTATCAACATGACTAAATGAAAATTCATCAACTATAATCATTTCTACAAGTGCAAGCCTATAAGCCTCAATACTAAATGTGTGTGCAACAAGTACACCTTATTTATTGTTTGTGACATTTTCAAAAGTTAAAGTCTTTTACTTATTCTCATATCTACTAGGAAATAATTTACATTGCATAGCAATATGAGCATTTAAGTTTGATGTACTAGACTTGCTGGATACATACACATACTCCCTTGAACAATATTTACATCTCGCCTTGCGATCTAAGCCTTCACCCACCATATCAAAATATTTCCAGGCAGAAGAGGGAGGTTTAGAAAACTTTCGCTTACCTTTTCCATCATAGCTAACTATAAAAGGTTCAGGTTTGTCATTCAATGGTAGATCTTTAGTTTTTGGTGGAGTATTTTGTGGATTCTTATATTGATTTTTAACATCATGGGTAGCGCTTGCACTTCTGGTGGTTGCAAGTGGACTATCCATAGTAGAAATGTTTTTTTTTCATCTAAGATAAAGTGAAACATAATCAACTTAATGCAATGAACACACTGTGTAGAAAAATAGTTGTTATAAAAATGCTATCAGATAAATGAAATAACAAAAACAGTAGATATTACACAAGGAACAAGACATTAGATTAAAAGCGATATCAATAAGAATAGAGTCAATAAGAAATAAAATTAAAATCAACTCAGATCGGGGGTGAAAAAAATAGAACATGTCGAAAATATTGTGTATATTCTATGAGACTAATCCAAAGGAAAACATATATTATATTCATATTAATCTCAGATTTTATCATAGTAGGACTCATACCATTGACATAACACAAAAACCAAATGTTCAAATCATTAGATGCAAAACTAGAGATAGAAAACCAAAGAAGCTGAACTCAGAAATTCCATGTTACTCAGTTTCAAAAGTTACCATAAAATCTAATTAATAGACCTCTGTAATTTATCTGATAACGCATAAAGAAAGAACTCAAATGAGAAAGTAGTGAAGAGAAAAAAAACTAACGAGCAAAAGAAGAGGAAAAAATGACGCATATTAACAAAACAACCGGAAAATAGCAAATAGAACACACATCATACTACCAGCCAAGTCTCTATTTCTAGTTTATATATCCTCCTCTAAAATGATACAGAGCCACAAACAAAATCCACTTAGTTTTGGTCTTAAATAAATGAACTTATCGAGAAAAACTTCCATATACAATATTTAATTTCACTCAAATCAAATCCTTAGATGTAAGGACTTCTGTTATCGCTTTCAATCAGATACGAGATGATGAGCAACAAGCTATAGAGAATTCAAAATGCTTAGCTGCGCGACGAAAATGGAAAGGAAAGTGGAAAAACTAATCAAGTTGTGCGAAAGAAAACATACGGTGACGAAAACCTAAATATATATATATATATTTATTTAATAAATATATATTGTTTATATTTATATATTTAATTTAATAAATATAATTAATTTCAATCGGATCAGATGAAATCAGATGAATCGTAGTGAAATCCATCATCCAATCTGAACTTAATAGATGAATTTTTTTTCCATCCGATTCGATCTGATGGTTGGATTGAAACCTTCAAAAAATTAACGGATCGGTGATCGGATTGTTTGCACACTCCTAAGTATTATTCATAATATCCCCCAAATGTAAGTACCGTTTACAAAGCAATTTATAGCCAAACTGATCACCCTTTCCTCAATTGCATTTTTTCCTTCCTTCCACCATAAGCCTTCTTCTATTCCCTCGTCCAACTAAAACATGATTTCGTGAAAGGCCAAAAATTTCCTAACAACAAAACTCTAATTAACATAGAATCGTTGTTTTGTATCACCTCGATCAACTTATCATCTTAAGTTAATTTAATAGATCATGATTCTTTTCAAATCCCAAGGTTTGGAACCATTAGAATTTTCTTTTACTTATTATTTTGTTTCTGGGTTACAATTTTCTACATATGTGATCAATATGTATTTGAAAATGTATAGCAATTTCAAAGAGAAAGTGATTGAGTATGCGAAGCAGACAGTTCAGGGAGATAATGCTAGGAATTATGCAAAGGCTTTTTCAGTGTACATGAACTCTTTAGAGTACTTCAAAACTTGTAGTGTGTATGTACATGTCTCACGTTACTTGGTATGTTAAGAGGTGAGTGTTAGAGATTCAATTCAATCCAGAAACGTTCATAAAACCATATGAACTCATAATTTAAATGCAGCGGAAACAAAATTGGATTGAAAACATACCTCCTGCCATTGATTAAATTTCAGCACTTACACGGGAATTCCAATGGATTTTCTGTTCGATGCTTTCACTGGTTTCTCACACTTATTCTTTGCGTATTGATGGTGTATCTGAATTGTTATGCAGTTAATAGTGAGAGAACCCGAGACTTTATTAAGGTTCTTTCATCAAGAACCTCATTCGGTTTCGGAACCGACGCACGGTTCCGACGAAACCTAACCATCACCACGATTCACTAACATTGCACCACTTTGATTTACATTCTCCCACTTGGTGCAAACGTTAAGCGAAATTCTCTTGAGTAACAAAACACATGAATCATAGCGATAGGTCCTCTAAGAGCGAGTATTATCTTCCATGTATTACAATGTATTTAGTTTCTCAAGTACTATACTTTATGTGGTAACTAAACTTAATGAATAAATCATATATTTATTCTTGGTCCAATATAAATTTTCTCAAATAAATTAAGGTGCACATGAATATGAGAAAATATCACAATATATAAGAGTTTCATTAATTAATTGTATATATACATTTACAAAGTGTAACCAATTCCCATTTTCTCTACATGATCCTTGAATTTCATTGGTGGCATGCCTTTAGTCAAAGGATCAACAATCATCAACTCAGTGCTTACGTGCTCAATGACCACTTTCTTTTCCTTAACACGTTCTCTTATGGCCAAGTACTTAATGTCGATGT
This sequence comes from Hippophae tibetana, assembly GCA_037013495.1. Classification (NCBI taxonomy): domain Eukaryota; kingdom Viridiplantae; phylum Streptophyta; class Magnoliopsida; order Rosales; family Elaeagnaceae; genus Hippophae; species Hippophae tibetana. Next base: position 10,486,222 of record CM072809.1, on the reverse strand, counting down.
GCTTACTACGACTACCACTTTTGTTGTTCTTAGCCATAAATACAGCAGCTGAGTTGTCACAGTATAATCTTAATGGCCTAGAAATAGAGTCAACTACTCTAAGCCCAGAAATGAAACTCTTTAACCATACACCATGCGATGTGGCCTCAAAACATGATACGAACTCGGCCTCCATGGTGGAAGTAGCAGTCAAGGACTATTTCGCACTCCTCCAAGACACAGCTCCACCGGCAAGCATGAAAATGTAACCAGATGTTGATTTTCGTGAATCAATACAACCAGTAAAGTCCGCATCGGAGTAGCCAATTACTTCCAGTTCATCGGTTCGTCTATACATGAGCATATAATCCTTGGTTCCTTGTAGGTACCTCATCACTTTCTTTGCAGCTTTCCAATGGTCAACACCTGGATTACTCTGATATCTCCCTAGCATCCCAACAACAAATGCAATGTCAGGTCTGGTGCAGACCTGAGCATACATCAGGCTTCCAACAGCTGAAGCATATGGAATGGTTTTCATCTGTTCTCTTTCAAAATCATTCCTTGGGCATTGGTCCAAATTGAACTTATCACCCTTCACAATGGGAGCAACACTTGGTGAACAATCCTTCATCCGAAATCTCTCTAAAAATTTATTGATATAGGTTTCTTGAGATAAACCCAAGACACCTCGAAGTCTATCTCTATGGATCTTAATGCCAATGACATAAGATGCCTCACCCATATCCTTCATATCAAAATTTTTAGAGAGGAATTGTTTTACCTCATGTAGCAAACCCCTATCATTGGCTGCAAACAAAATATCATCCACATATAGCACCAAGAAACAAATCTTACTCCCACTAACTTTCTGGTATATACATTGATCCATGACGTTCTCTTCAAAACCAAATGAAGTGATAACATTATGGAATTTCAAATAGCATTAACGAGAAGCTTGTTTTAATCCATATATGGATTTATTAAGCTTACAAACCAAATGCTCACCATCACTAGAGAAGAATCCTTCCGGTTGTTTCATATAAACCTCTTCCTCTAGGTTACCATTAAGGAAAGCTGTTTTCACATCCATTTGTTGCAAATCCAAATCAAAATGGGCAACCAATGCCATGACCACACGAAGTGAATCTTTCTTAGATACAGGAGAAAATGTCTCTGTGTAGTCGATTCCTTCCTTTTTAGTGAATCCTTTGGCAACAAGTCTTGCCTTATGTCTCTCAATGTTGCCTTGTGAGTCTTTCTTTGTTTTGAAGACCCATTTACATCCAATGGCTTTCACACCATCAGGCAACTTGACGAGATCCCAGACTCGGTTAGACGCCATAGAATCCATCTCTTCTTTCATGGCATTGTACCATAAGTTCGAAACCTCAGAACTCATGGCCTGTGAAAACGTCTCAGGATCATTTTCGGCTCTAACATTATAGTCACATTCTTGTAGATACACAACATAATCATTAGGAATCACTGATTTCCTTACTCTAGTAGATCTTCTTAATGTTGCATCAACATTCTCCTGAGGAGCAGGATCATGTTGTTCAACTGGTTGTTCAACAGTTGTAGGCATCTGTTGAACTTCAACATCTACTGGATCAGGATCAACATCTTGTGGTACTTCCAAGACTGGTTCTTCAACATGCATTTGTACTCGAGGTATGTTGTTAACAATAACGATCAGTCCATTACTTGAAGTGGCATATTGAGCATCTAAATGATCTTTCTCAGAACCAAAGCCCTGGGATCGATCGCTTCCACTAATCAAGTAATTCTCAAGAAGTTTTGCATTTCTTGATTCCACAAACCTAGTGTTATGAGATGGACAGTAAAATCTATAACCTTTAGACCGTTCGGCATATCCAATGAAATACCCACTAATGGTCCTTGGGTCCAGCTTTTTCTCTTGTGGATTATAAATCCTCACTTCAGACGGGCATCCCCAAACGCGCATATGTTGCAAACTCGGTTTCCAACCTTTCCATAATTCAAATGGTGTCTTTGAGACAGCCTTGGTTAGAACTCGATTTAATATATACACAGCCGTCTTTAAAGCTTCAATCCACAAGGATTTAGAAAGATTGGAGTTGCTAAGCATACTCCGCACCATGTCCAACATTGTTCGGTTCCTTCTTTCTACTACACCATTTTGGTCTGGTGAACCAGGCATAGTGTATTGGGCAACTATCCCATGTTCTTGAAGAAACTTAGCAAACGGACCAGGTGCTTGTCCATTCTCAGTGTATCTACCATAATATTCACCACCTCTATCTGATCTCACGATCTTTATTTGCTTTCCACATTGTTTCTCTACTTCAACCTTAAAGCTTTTGAAGGCATCCAATGCTTCACTCTTATTATGAAGCATATAGAGATACATATATCGAGAAAAATCATCAATAAAGGTGATAAAATATTTCTGACCTTGAATGTCCATGTCTGGACAACATATATCCGTATGTATGATTTCTAATATGTTTGAACTCCTTTTGGCACCTTTCTTTGACTTGTTAGTCTGCTTTCCCTTAATGCAGTCCACACATGTCTCAAAATCAGTAAAATCTAGAGTATTAAGTACCCCATCTTTCACTAATCTTTTAATTCTTTCTATGGAGATATGTCCTAATCTCCTATGCCATAACGTAGAAGAGTCATCGTCAATAATACACATTTTAGTGCCAACTTGAACATGCATAGCGTTATGAGTGGCATTATTTCGTAAATTAATGCAGTAAAGACCATCAGACAAAATACCATTCCCAACACAATCAAATTTATTAAATAAATTGAAAGATGTTTCTGAAAAGTGAAAGGAATAACCATAAGGTACAAGTCTTGAAATTGAAATCAAGTTTCTAGAGAAACTTGGAACATAAAAGGTCTTTTCTAATTTTAAAATAAAACCACTACTTAAAATCAAACTACATGTCCCTACAGCCTCCACATGTGAGCCCATCCCGTTACTGGATAAGATGTATTGCTCACTTCCCACTGGCTTCCTTAGATTTTGCATACCCTGTAAGGAGTTTGCAACATGGATTGTAGATCCAGAATCAATCCACCAGGTGTTAATATTAACATTAACCATATTAGATTCATAACAAACAAACGAGGTTGGATTACCTTTATTCTCAAGCCATTTCTGGAATCTGATACAATCCTTCTTCATGTGTCCCTTCTTTTTACAAAAGAAACACTTGGATTCTTTCTTAATATCAGCCTGAGGTGGAATTATCCCCTTTCCTTTATTCTTGTATTGAGATTTTCCTTTCTGGTACGTTGTAGCCAACATTGCACTTTCACCAAATTCCATAACAAGCCTCCCTTCCTCTTGAACACACATGGTCATTAGTTCATTGATTGACCATTTATCTTTATGTGTATTGTACGAGATTTTGAATGGCCCGTACTGATGTGGGAGAGTGTTAAGGATATAGTGCACCAGGAAGGATTCTGACATCTCAACCTCGAGATGCTTAAGTTGAGCCGCAATGTCCCTCATTTGCATAATGTGCTCGCGCACACCTTTCACACTGGTGAGTCTCACAGAAGAGAACTTCATAATAAGGGTGCTTGCTAAAGCCTTATCTGAAGTGACGAATTGATCATCAATGGCCTTTAGCAAGTCTTGAACATTGGTATGCTGATCAACGGAACCACGAATACCAGCAGAGATTTTAGTCTTAATGAACATCATACTAAGGCGATTAGATCGTTCCCATTGTTCATAAAACATGATATTCTCTGGAGTACTGGTTTGAGTAATTTTAGGTGGTTCGTTTTTCCTAATAGCATAATCAATATCCATCCACCCTAATTGAAGGAGAATTCTTTCCTTCCATATTTTATAGTTATCTCCTTTCAGATCAGGAATATCACAGCAGATATCAGAGAAATTTACAGGTTGAGAAGCTGCAATTAAAGATTATATGCTTATTAAAATTTGAGGCCTAAACTATAATCATTCTTTACCAATGTAAATCATGAATAATATGAATCTAGTGACATAAAACTTGCATGTGGGCTAAAGTTTTAATTCAATTAAATTCATCATATCTTTATGATAAAACTATCAAATTATGTTCCTTTTCCTAATCCCTGTGGGTAAATTAGAAAATATAATTTGATATTATATCCTAATTAATCACACAAAAATATAATAAAAATTCTTGTGGGATAAGATCTATTATATCACATATGATTAATTACAATTAATATTTATTTTCTAAATGTGATCCTAAATATACTTTAGTTTTAATTAATTAAAGATGTTGTGCTACTCTCTAATTAATCAAACTATATGAATCACTTAAATATTAATTAAATATTTATCCTCAATTATTGCATAAAACCATAAGCAATATTAATTTAATATCAAATGTGCAAATATTATTGATCTTAAATTGCATATATGACAATAAATTATACAAGCAAAAATAATATAAGCAGTAATTAAATCCATAAGAGCCATTAAAAATTAATTTAATTATGCATAAATTATTTAACTAAATTTTATATGTATAATTAATTACAAAATTTATACATATAAATACACAAAACAAATAATTTAAGCATAATGTATTTAAATAAAATTTTAATGTGCCCAAAAATTATTTAAATAAATATAACATGTATAATAAATATTATACATATGATAAACATAAATTAAAATTATATTCGGAATTTATTTGTATTTTTATTTTTTTTATTAAAATCAAATTCCAAATGCATATTTAAAATAAAGTCAGAGACAAGTTATAATGCTAAAATCGTTACAGCCCAGTGGAAAGTCTCACTTGTGCCAAATAGTGAAGTTTGGGTTCCATTCCCAATTGAAGCATTTTTTGTTAAAATAAATAAATAATAATAATAATAATAAATAATCAAACTACGAATATATATAAATATAAGTTTGATACAAAAATAAGTAAAATATTTGTTACAGCCCACTCGATGAGACTATTCAAAGTTTCACGCAGGACTCGTGTTCGAGTCCTTCAGACAGTGTGTTTTGATTTTTTTTTAATAAACTTCATCTTCAACCTCTAGTCGGGTCGATCCGACCCGTTTTTACACTAACGGATACCTGGCCGTATATTTCTATTCCGGCGATAAAATCCAGCGTTCTTTTTATCAAAATTCTCAGAATTCAATTTCTGAGTGATTCATGATCTTAATTTTAAGTAAAAACTTCATTTTAAACAAAAAGTTAATTAATGAAGGAAATAAATACCCACGGCAAATTGGATTTATTTTCTTCATTGTTTTTCAAGTTTAATTTTACAGAATCATTCAAAAATCAATATTGAAACACTTTATAATTTCCATATGCATAAAAAACAATCAAAATAAAAAACCCAAAATTTCAGTTCTTCGTGTTCACAGAGCAAAACAGAGTTGTTTTCAAATGGCTTTGATACCAAATGTTAGAGATTCAATTCAATCCAGAAACGTTCATAAAACCATATGAACTCATAATTTAAATGCAGCGGAAACAAAATTGGATTGAAAACATACCTCCTGCCATTGATCAAATTTCAGCACTTACACGGGAATTCCAATGGATTTTCTGTTCGATGCTTTCACTGGTTTCTCACACTTATTCTCTGCGTATTGATGGTGTATCTGAATTATTATGCAGTTAATAGTGAGAGGACCCGAGACTTTATTAAGGTTCTTTCATCAAGAACCTCATTCGGTTTCGGAACCGACGCACGGTTCCGACGAAACCTAACCATCACCACGATTCACTAACATTGCACCACTTTGATTTACAGTGAGAACTCTTTAAATAGCGTATCACATTTTGGGGACGTAAGATTCAGCTAAATTGTTAAGTTATAGTCATGGGCCTATTGAACTTGCAGTTATTGATCAAAACAGATAATCTTGTGACACGTGGAATGAGTCTTGTTCCGCTGTAAGTAAACAAATTATCCGTTCTGTATCAATTGGTATCAGAGTCATGATTCTTCTAAACCATTTATGTTTGCGTTCTTACGAGGATGTAAGATTCCCTAAGTGATGATGTATGATGTAATTTACTTGCATTTTTTACACATTACTTAAGAAATTAAGTGATAATGTGCTTAAAAAGATTGAACAATTTCTAAATGGTATGATGCGTTTTGGGTTTCTCTTTAGAAGGAAATTCATGAAGTCCTGTTTAACTGTAAAGTCATAATCGTGAACCAAAGTAGATAATCTCGTACTACGTGAAATGGATCACACTTCGTTATAAAAGGACGGGTTAATTGTTCTGTATAAAAACTCACTTAAAGTACGAGAAAAACCCTAAGATTAAGGAGGCAGTCACGCAGAAGTTTACCAAATATTTGCGCCAGGCAGAGAAGATCCGTGTGGTGTTGGATGACAGTGGACATGGCCCAGCCTAATATGGTGATGCAGCAGTGGCAACAAGGCCGAAAATGAAGCCAATAGATGGATGTTGGTGATGGCCAAGACCCCTAGCAGGCGAAGCTGCATGCTGGGCTCAACTCGGCGATCATAAGGGAAAGCCCAATGTACAATGGAACGATGTTTGGAGAGTGAGAAGAAGACGTTGCAAGAGGCAGTCATATTGCCCGTCTAGTTCCCACGGTTCTTTACTGGTTAGTTTGTTTCCTGGCTTGTAATTGATAACTGTAGGATTTAATTTTGTTTTTTGGATTTGACATGTTTTGGTATTAGAATTGTTGCTTATTAATCTGTACAACGAGGTATGAGGTATCCATTGTCATATTTGGTGGAAGCATCTTGTTGCTGAATGCATGGTTCCTAACTTGATCTTTCAAGTCAATACAATGTCGAACTCAAATCCCTTAGCAAATACAGCTTAAAATTTAATACCAAAATGTGTTGAAAACTAGATTAAATTAAGGAAAGTAACAATTTAATTTGTATCTGTATGCTAAAGGGGCAAGGATTTTAGAACTGAACTGTTATACTTTTCAAGGTTATTTGAAGATTTTCACAACATAATTATAATTATAGTAATATTATCATTATATTGGAAACATATCATTAAGTATCATATGTACTAGTGGGAGTTTCATCTTTTGTTCTTTATTGTTCATATTGGTGTACGGTGCTGAAGGCCAATGTCATGAAATAATTGTTGCTTAGTGGAAAGACGCTCATTTTTATCTTTTTAAGCTTTTGGTTTCTAACCGAGTGATCACTCATGGTTTTCTTATATATATCCTCGTACCGTCTAGATTGTTTGAAGATACAAACTATACTGCCGTGCATTAGCATAGGACAGAGGGTGTAATTAATGCATGCAAAATTATGACAATTTAATAGGATTATGTCCCTAAACTTTGCCCAATATTATACTTAAATCCTCAAATTTTTTTTAACAATTCAATCCTTAATTTTTTTAATTTCTCATCATTATGTTTTTTTTCTTTACCCATTGAACATATCAATTAAATTTTTATATAATTTATAAGAAATATAAGACATTTAATTATAAAAGATTAATCTCAAAGGAAATTAAATCTTATATTACTTATAAAAATACATTATTATTTTTTTTAATCAATGTGAAAGATTTTTTTTTACACCGAGGATAACTAACATAATAAATAACATACAATATTGTAATTTCTTGCAATCTCAGATATATCATTTTAATTACCTCAAATATGCTACAAAATTCCACAATATCATATATTTTAGAAACCGTCAATATTATCTTATAATTTTAAAGAATAAAAGAATCAACTTATAATCTTGACTATATTGATGAAATTATATATTTTACGTTCGTTCTTAAATCCTAGTTCCTATAAATTATAACCTCTTGTTAAATAATTTACACTCAATTAACTAAAATCTTAGATATTGATTAGAGAGTCAAAACCCTAGGTTCTGAATATGTCATAATGTAAGATTATTTCAGTAACATGAATTCCACTTCTAATGTGAAATTTATCGAGGAAAAACTAGATACGTAGATATATTAGTACAAATATTTTCAAATCCAAAGCATTAATAAATCGGGTTCAAAACATGTTTTGAAAATGGTTCTTGAAATATGTTAGCAATTTTCTTGATCAGATGCCCATATTTAAAAACAAATCCCAAATATTGTACAAAAATATTTTGGTCTGAAATTTTTAGTGATGGCTAATAACTCATATTTAAATCATGTATTAAAATTGTAGATTAAAATAAATATATAGTTTAAAGTGTTCAAAACTATTTTTAATTTGGATCTTTGAATAAATCAGTAGAGTTTCAGGTTTTTAATTCAACTTCAAAAGTTACAATTCGAATTAGAAGTAGCTAGCTAGCTCAAAATCGTATAAAAGTTCACTTGATTTAGAATTTTAAGATCCTAAATTTTGTTCTAGCCTCTTTATTTTTCTCTTAATTTTGATACTTAAAATTACCACCAAAATTCCCAAAAATTACGTTACCCATAATTTCATTATATAAATTTAGAGTTTTTAATTTCCTTTTGAAACCCTATATAAAATCATGAAAATCTAATTAAAATTATAGGCATTGAAACTTAGTTTCTTACCTTAAAACTCTAGTTTGCATCTAAATAATATTATATGATTACTTAAAGACATAAAAGTCAAAGTAAAGGGAAGATGAGAGAAAAAGATTTGACATGAAATATTTTCAAGCTAGTAGTCACTCTATTCTTTTTCATTTTCTTTTTTCCTATTTCCTTAACTCTACTTATAAAAGAATTATTATTTATTTAAGTAATTTAATCCTAATTATATCCCAACATAAGTACTTTAATTTTTCTTATTTTAATATTATTAAGTCATTTTTTTAAGTGTAGTTACAGAAAGTGTCTTTTTAAAATTGGTTGAGACGAGTAATATCTTTGAAAAAAATATATTTTTTCTTATAATTATGAGTTTAATTAAGAAATTGGTGGAAATTGGTGTATGTCCTAACTACACTACTAAACATCATTTAAGTATCAAAATCTTATAAATTCTATCTACTTATTATATTAAACTCACTGCATATTTCGACCTTATGCCACCTAAGTGTGTAAACATCACATTAATGTTATATATATAGACTACTCGTTTAACTACGGGTTTTGATTTATACTTATTCATAGATAAGAAGTTCAATTTTCATATATTTCAATACGGGGCAAGAAACCTGGTATCTTCAACTTTTTACACACTACGAGCTACTTTTATTCATCTCCATTGTTGCAAAGTTGTGATGATATATATTTCAACCTGTCTTATAAAGATTACTGTCTCATGATTCATGCATGCTTAGATTTCTTAAGCAATAATTGCTTTCTTTAGGCAAGGGACAACCATGGAGGGTATTTTTTTTGCATGGACCACATGGAATTGGAAAGTCTTAGTTAGCCAAGGCTGTCGCTACTAAGTCAGACTTTTAGGTAATATATACTGAAGTTATCACATTTATTGAGGAATTATTCATTACTCATTGAATTGGTCAAGATTAGTATAAATTTTTTATAATTATTGCGTAGGTTCTGAACATAGCTCAAGCTCTCACGTCTAGAAGGTCTTTAGTATTCCAAACTGGTTAAAAAACTTATCCTTCTCTTTGTTGCAATCTTCTCTCTCATTTTATTTTGTGCATTTTTTTTTAATTTTATGGTTGGTGGTTAGAACACCAGGTGATAATACCAAGAGCTAGCACTCGTTAATTAATGGATAGAGAACTTTATACCAAACTCATTAATTAATGTATCCTAATTAATGGATAGAGAACTTTACCCCAACCCCCTCTCATTATAGATACACAAATTGTTGGATCTAGTCAATTTCATAACTTTATATAATTCATGTTAATTAATATATATTTAGTAAAATATTAATATATATATTTACTAATGTATATCTATTTACTTTAATCATATCTATATTTAATTACTTTAAACATATTTAGTTTACTTGTAATTTCTATATAAAGGTACTATGTATATTCATTTGAATTACAAAATATAATACAATCATTAAGTATTTCTAACATTATATCAGAGCCACTATTCTTATCTTTGTAACAGCCTTATATTTTCTAATGTTACTTAACCCTTATAGCCGCTGAAATCATTCACCGTTGAACCTCCAACGTCTTTCAGTCGTTGTCCTTAGGTTCTGGGACTACAATCATCGTTGTTAAGGAGTCCCGCACAAACAAACCACTACATTCACCACTGTTGTCGTGCATCTTGTTCAGATAATTTTTCTGCATATACCACTTTGATCGTCGTGACCAATATACACAACCGTGGGCGTGTCACAATCATCCTCTTTCGCACGCGCCGCAAACAGAAACCACGCGTGAATCTGACACGCCACACATGCAGCGCTCTGGTTTCGTGACGTCATCAGAGACTTGCCTAGGGCTGACGTCATCATAGCATCCAACTGACATCACAGAGCCCCACTGAATGTTGAATTTCGCTGCCCGTGCTGACCGTTGAATTTCGCTGCATGTGCTGTCCATTGACTTTGACTTGTTGATCGTTGACTTTTCCCAATACAGGTCCTCTTTACTCAGTTTTTTGCATAGACTTCATTTTTGCTGTCCAATTTTGCATATTGTGTTTCAAAATGGATAAAAAGGATGTTTTTGTTTCTTGTCCTATCAATACTATATTGGAGGGGACTAAGATTTATTTGTCATGGTCTCAAGCTATGCACAATTTTCTTAAGGGTCGTATGCTCTGGCATTATTGTACTAGTGCAATTATCATTCTTGTTAAAGAAGCAAATGAAAAAGATGCTACTTTCCTTCGTCACATGATTGAATGGGATAGTCACAACCACATAATCCTCACATGGATTCGGAATACTTCCATTCCCTTCATCTACAATCTGTTGGGCAGCTTTGATGATGCCAAATCAGCATAGGATATGTTGGCCAAAAGGTACTCCACTACTCACGGATCCATGAAATATCAACTAATAGTTGAATTGCATCAACTTCAACAAGAACCAGGGCAATCCATCAATGACTACTTTGATCAGCTTCGCTGATGCCTTCTAGTTCAGTAGAGTCCCGGTCTTCTGGATCCACTATCAACCTATACTCCACTGAACTACAGAAGATCATAACTCAGGATATTCAAATGGCTGGTAATGCATCTCTTTCCACTACTCTCTCAGTTTTTCCCGGTAAGTTTCAAACTTGGCCTTTTGACTCTGTATGTTGTAATCACAAGACACCTCATTCATCTTTATTCTCCAAACTTGACCCTGCACCACATCCTTTTAATATTCATATAGCTGATGGTTCCACCATTTATGGGAATAGTCTAGGTTTTGTTTCGTCCTCTACCCTCTCTGTTCCTGGGGTTTTCCATGTACCTGACCTATCCTATAATTTATGCTCGGTGGGACAATTAACTGAACTAGGATATCGCCTTATTTTTAATTATTCTGGGTGTATTGTGCAGGATCCGAGGACGGTGCAAGAGCTTGGGACCAGTCCTAGTGTCGGGCGTATGTTTCCCGTAAATAATCTTTATCTTCCACCTGTTGCTCCTACCTCTGTTGATGTTGCAACTACTGCAGTTTCTTCCTTACCTTCTCTCGCACTTTGGCATTCTTGTCTTGGTCATGCCCCATCCATTCGGGTACAACAGTTAGCTTCTAAAGGTCTATTGGGTTATGTGGCCAAAGACAATTTTGATTGTACTTTATGACAATTAGGAAAACAACCAGCTTTACCTTTCAATAATAGTAAATCTATCTCTAATAGTATTTTTGAGTTAATTCATTATGATGTTTAGGGGGACCTTCTCATGTTACTAGTATTGGTGGATCTTGATATTTTGTTGTTTTTATTGATGATTATTCTCATTATAGTTGGATCTTTACAATGAAATCTCGTTCTGAAATCTTACCAATATATACAGTAACTTTGCAAAAATGGTTGAAACACAATTCTCCAAACATATCAAAACATTTCGATCTAATAATGCTCTTGAATATACTCAAAATGCTTTTCAAGCTCTCTTACACTCATATGGCACTGTACATCATCTAACCTGTCTAGGAACCTCTCAACAAAATGGTCGAGCCGAAAGAAAACTTCGTCATATTCTTGACACTGTTCGTGTTCTTCTTCTTTTTGCCAAAGTTCCTGCCCCATTTTGGGGTGAAGTTTCTCTTCATACTGTTCATACCATTAATCGCATTCCAAGCGTTGTCATTCATAATCAGACTAAGTATGAGCACCTTTTTGGGTCATCTCTTAACTATCATTACTTTCGTTCATTCGGATCTGCCTGTTTCGTTCTTCTTTAGCCTCATGAACACAAAAAACTTGAGCCTCGATCTAGACTTCGTTATTTTCTTGATTATGGTGAAACTCAAAAAGGGTATCGATGCTATGATCCCATCTCACATTGTCTTCATGTTTCCCGAAATGTTGTCTTTTGGGAACACCGCTTATTTGTTGAACTTTCTCACTTTCGTTCTTCCCTAACTAATTCAAATGTTTTAGAAATCTTTCCAAATGAGTCTCATGTTCCTTCTAAAGATACTCCTAATCCACCTATGGACTTTACTATTCAATCTTTTGATATTTTTGATGATTATCCTAGACAGGTTGTAGAAAAAAAATTTGATAACGAGCTACCCCACCTTGAACATACTTCCCCTGCTCTTGCTCCGCTTGAAGATCCTCCACAAGACATTCCATCTCGCCACTCAACCCGGGTAAGATCCATTCCTACACATTTACTTGACTATCATTTTTACATTGCCCTTGCTACACTTCATGACCTCACACCTATCGTGAGACATCTACTAACCCTTTTTGGCAGATTATAATGAAAGAAGAGATTGATGCATTAACCAAAAACCATACTTGGGATCTGGTTACTCTCCCTCCTAGTCAGTTTGTGGTTGGTAGTAAGTGAATCTATAAGATCAAGACTCGCTCTAATGGGTCCATCGATCGCTATAAGGCTCGTCTTGTAGCAAAAGGTTTTACACAAGAGTATGAGATTGATTATGAAGAGACTTTTGCTCCAATTGCCCGTATTTCCTCTATTCGTACCCTCTTAGCTGTTGCCACTACTAATAAATGAGACCTTTTTCAGATGGATATCAAAAATGCATTCCTTAATGGAGATCTGCATGAAGTAATTTATATGCAACCTCCTTCTGGTCTTTCTGTTGAAACAAATAAGGTTTGTCGCCTTCGACGAGCATTTTTGGCCTTAAACAAGCTCCACGAGCATGGTTTGCCAAGTTCAGCTCCACCATCCTTCGCTTGGGTTATACTGTCAGTTCTTATGATTCTGCCTTATTTCTTCGTCGCAATGATAAAGGCACCATTTTGCTTCTCCTATATGTGGATGATATGATCATAAGATGATCTCAGTGGCATTCAAGAACTCAAGGATTTTCTTAGTCAGTAGTTTGAGATGAAAGACCTTGGACATCTCAACTACTTCTTGGGTCTTGAGATCACTCGTTCCACAGATGGTCTTTATATTACTCAAGCTAAGTATGCATCTGGCCTCTAATCTCAAGTTGGACTCACTGACAGCAAGACTGTTGACACTCTAGTTGAACTTAATGCGCATCTCACACCATTGGAGGGGCAACCATTGTCTAATCCCTCTCTTTACAGACGATTTGTTGGCAGTATGATTTATCTTACAATTACTCGTCCAGACATTTCTTATGTTGTTCATCAGGTGAGCCAGTATCTGTCTGCTCCACGATCAACTCATTATGCTACTATTCTGCGTATTCTATGATACTTGAAAGGCACTATCTTCCATGGCCTTTTCTACTCAGCTCAGTCTTCTTTAGTACTTCGTGCATTCTCTGATGTTGATTGGGCAGGAGATCCCACTGATCGTAGGTCTACTACAGGTTATTGCTTTCTCCTTAGTTCTTCTTTGATTTTTTGGCGAAGTAAGAAACAAACCTTCATGACCCGCTCCAGTACTGAAGCAGAATATCGTGCTCTTGCTGATACCACGTCTCAACTTCTTTGGCTATGATGACTTCTTAAGGATTTGGGTATGTCCAGATCCTCTGTTATTCCTCTTTATTGTGATAATCAGAGTGCCATTCATATTGCTCACAACGATGTCTTCCATGAACGGACTAAACACATCGAGATTGATTGTCATTTTATTCGCTCTCATCTTGTCCATGGTGCTCTCAAGCTTTTCTCTGTTTCCTCCAACGATCAACTTGCAGATATCTTCACTAAGGCACTTCCCAAAGGACGCACTCGTAATTTGGTTGACAACATCAAGTTGGTCTCACATCCACCTTGAGTTTGCAGGTGGGGGAGGCTGTTAATATATATCTAGCAATATATTAATGTGTGTATATATATATATATATGCTAATATATATCTATATTTAGTTACTTTAGACATATCTAGTTTACTTGTAATTCATATATAAAGGCATCATGTATATTCATTTGAATTACAGAATAGAATACAATCATGAAGTATTTCTAACAATTTATATGGTTATAAATTAAAAATAATAATTTAATTAATAATTATTTATCAATTATAATTTTATCATTAACATAGAAAAATACTTATAATTATTAGGATTATCTTCAAGTAGTTCATTAATTTTTAGTTTAAATAGTTCGAAAGATAATTTTTTTTCTTTTTTAAAAATGAAACATTTTTCATTAAATAAATATATATTTGTTATATGTGTGTATTGTAACAAAATAATAATCCAAAAATAACTTAGTGTTATGCACACTTTAATTTAAAGAAATATATCATATTTATAGAAAATTATTCTTCAATAATCCAAAACTCCAAATTTAAAATTACTGATATAAATAAACATAATAACAATTAAAAAATTAAAATGTAAAGAAAATAAAGTTACTCGACTATATAAATTAACTCAAAACCCCATTTTTTTGTTGCTTGGTTATGAATCCTCTACGTAGTAGCCCTCTCCTTAAATCCTTGTTCATATATACATTGAGACACATAAATTGAGATAAAAGAATCTTGTCTAGTAATTAAGACTAATTTTCTCGAGAAAGTGGATGGTTGAAATATGATATGAATATCTATTTTCCTTCCCTACGTACTGAGTTAACATCTAAATGATTATAGTTGCTTATTATGATTCTCACGTTTAGGATTATCGAATTTTCTCTAGGCTAAAGCTTAAATAAAGTCTCATTTCGAAAGAACCATCTTTGACTAGTTAAGTTTTGTTTTCTTTATTTTCTTAGGGGAGCGGCTAGCTAAGTTGAAATTTGCTGCTATATATTCAGCATTTTTTTATAGGTTGGTCCTATCGTCAGAGTTGATTTGGTTATTATCAGAACAAAGTTTCTAGTTTTATAAACATTTAATCATTAAATTTAAATTTAAATTGTGAACATACATTTTAAATTATTTTTTAAATTAATCTTTTAGTTATGAAAATATCAATTCTCTGGTCTGACTAGAGAGAACCCAATTTGGATCCAAGAATTTGGTTTTAATAAAAGTTATTTTATAAATATAGATTTTAGTTCAAAAGTTAATAAGCATTTTTAAAAAAAAAAATCAATTTCATATTTAACAACAAAAAAAAAATTGTCATAAAAATCTAAGAACTGAAGTTTGGAGGTAATTTTATATTAGTTTAAAATTTTGGAGAATTTTTAAATGCAGCAATCATCATTTAGAAAAATCTAATAACCATTATAAATAATTTACCTCATAAAAAAGTATTCAAAATTTTTATTGTGTAGAAAAGACACTAACACAAACACAAATCCGCTCTAACTAGGTTTCTTTTTTACTGACCAAAAATAAATTAAAGTAGGTTTTCTTTCAAATATTTGTAGATATATATGTAACTCCATACTAGCTTTATTTCGTATGATGTTTTCTCCAACATAATTAAATTTGCAAATGCTATAACTCGTTTTTTTATTTTTTATTTATAGAAAGAGTAGAAAATTTCTTTAATAATAAAAAAAGCATACAATAAAAATCAACCTTTATTTTTAGGCATAAAAAAATCATATTGAAAATTAAAACTAACCCAAGACACCCAACATTTCTATTAGAAAATATTTATGAGTCTTCATTGTTCAATTTATATTACTCTTCACCTCATTGTTTAGCCATATGAGTCTATAAAATGACATATTTTCAGAAAATATGAAATTATAATGTTTATTAGTTGTCATTTTTTGTAAAAAAACTTGAAATTCTTCATAAAAATACTTCTTATGACCCATGACCGCTTAAGAGATATCTCGATAGATCTTCATCTCGAATTAAAAATCTACATCTTGATAAAACTTTATAGACTTGAGAGTTAAAAAAAATACGTAAAACTCTTCATAATATTAAATAGTAAAATAAAACACTATGATCATAAATAACATATTATTTAAGAAGGGATAAATTTTGATGCAAGACATATTTAAATATGAGATGATAAAAAAATGTTGGTAAAATAATATTTATTAAAATTTAAAACCATAAGAATTGTATCATTCAAGTTTATATAATTTTACTAAAAAAATCAAACCCAATTATTATTTTTTAAACGTTGTTGAATTGAATGTTTTACAATTTGTATTTTAGTCGATTAAACTTGTTCAATATTGAAATATTTTTAATTATACTCCATTAATTCATTTAATATTATGAAGTATTATTTTTAGAGAGTTAATATTTTCAGAAAAATAAAGACTAATACCAGAGCAATTTACTAATTATTTCTAAATATATAAACTTTGGTTTGATGTTAGTAAAAATAACTCTGAAAGTTTATAAAATACGGACCTAATTAATCTAAAAGGGAGTGAACAAGTTATTTTTAATTTTTATCAATTTATAATTTATTAAACTAAACAAAGCGGTTAAACATGTAATCGTGTGTAAAAATAAGTGCGGAAATAAAAGAGTAACACACGATAGTTTTAGATGTAAACAACCTAAACCACAAGCATGACCTAAGAGGAAAACCACCGGTCTACCGAACCACCTAACTTTTTACTATGAAAATCAAATGTTCAAGTACAAACTCGATCTTATGCTACCCTACTTAGGATACTGCCTAAATGTACTTTACTTACGAGCCTCTCCTCTATTTTCATAGTTTCTAAAATTAGCATAAGAGGTTTCTAGACCAATGTTCCAATAAGCTCCCCACCAATCAGATCATTTACAAATCAACTACAAAAAGATTAGCACAAAAAAACACAAGTGCCCATGTGTGTTCTAGAACGTATTTAACAATGAATAATCATAACTAGATGATTCAAAATATATATCATTTAAATCAAATCAATTAGTAAATTCTAGAGCAAAAAAATTAAAAAAAAATTAATAAAAATAACTTTTTTGAAATTTAATAATCAAATTAAATAATTATGATCACACATAAAATTATTTAATTTAAATATGTAAGAATATAATCAAGAGGAAACTATATAAAGATAAAAAAAATACTAATTAAATTTATTAATAAATATATTTCTCAAGATATCAATTTATTTAATACCTTGTTTTTTGAATTATCAACGAATCAGTCGCCACTCTGCTCTATCTTCTCTATGAACAAAGCTTCACAATTAAACACATTTATTCATGAGATCGAATATCAACCAATTTATTCCATGTGAATTGCAAAGAAAAACTTACCAAATTTTAAGTAATGTAGAGAATTAAACCAACTTACTAACTTTTTAGAATAACCAATAAGAAGATTGTAACACCAAATAAAACACGGGCAATTATATTCAAAGCATATTACTTTGTTTTATACTATGATTGGCTTGGTTTCTCTAAAAGCTTCTAGCATTCAAAAAGATAGGCAACTAGCTTTGGGCGCAAAGCATTGGAAACTCTTTTTCTTTGTTTTTTGTTGTGATAAAAGTTCTGCAGATCCAACCGTTTTTTTCTCTCTTTTTTCTTCTTCTATACGGCTACTTCAAGGTTTCTTTTTTTTAGGCTGCTTGTAATTTTTGTTCAGCACTACTTTTAACCTTAACCTTTTATGTATATATATAGATAATAACAATGATCTAGAATTAAATGCATTTTGATCTTAATTTTTCAAAGCCCATTAAAAACAAAAACTTAATATTATAAAAAATCATTTCTTAAGACACATTATAAAAATATTTAATTAATAATTTCATAAATTAATTAAAGTTTAAATAAATATTTTAACACAAAATATAATTTCAGATTTATGAAAATATGCTATTAAATGCATTAATGTAATCCTATGTATCGTAGTTATAAAAGACATACCTGAAATACGAATATCTGAAATTAAAAAAATTACATTTGTGTAATTATCTTGCTATTTCTTTTGAAATAACAATTACATATTCATTAATGACTATTAAATGAGGTAGAAGGTTTTGTAGAATAGGATGGAGAACTTAATTTTCATTCCTATCTCCAAACACAAATATTTTTTATCTTTCTCTTTTTTTTTTCTTTTTGTTGTAATTATCTCTGGCCTCGTATATATATATATATATAGAAAGTGTAGAATATATAAAAATATAGGGATCACTTGTATAATTTACTTTATTATTATTTTTAAATAACAATTACATAATCATGCACACAAATATATATAATAATCGGATTTCAGAATACGATTCAGAACACGAACCGAGCACAACATGACATAAATTATTTGTTAATTAAAATTACCTATTAATTTTTTTTGTGTTTACAAAAATAATGATTTTTTTATTATCAATAAATAAATTGACTAAAAATTATTTAGTTTTTTATAATATCAAAAAATAAGTGAATTTGAGTTGAGAAACACGAACAAAAACAAAATGTCACAAATACACATAATATGTACGAATTAACATCCTTAGATATGAACATACAATCTTATAGTTTCCAAATATACATATATAACATTACATTATGCTTCAATTTTTAACATATTTATATATTATTAAAATGATATATAAAATTTCATAGAATAGGAGAAAAAATATAATTTTCACTCTTATCTCTTGTTCTCTTTCATTTTTTTTCATTTTGTAGGCCACATCTTCTCTCATATATATCAGAAAATATAAAATATATAAAAATATAAAATCATTTGTGTATTTCACCTTGTTAATTTTTTTTTGTTTTTGGAAATAATAATTACATATTCATGCACACTACATATAATGATTGGATTTAAGCCTATACTTTTATAGTTTTAACAAGAAATATATGTCATTGTATTATAAGTTAATTTATAACATATTTATATATTATTAAAATAAAGTATAAGATTTAGTAAAATACTGCAGAAAATACAATTTTCATTATAGTTTATCCGTATCTTGTTATCTAAACAAAAATAGTTATTCTCTCTCTCTCTCTCCTTCTTTTTCTAGGCCACATCTTTGCCTCAAAATAAATTATTATTTTTTGCATGTTATAATTTCACAAAACGTAAGTTATCCTTTAATTATAAAAAAACTGTCAAATAATATCCTACTTTCAATGTAATGTTACTTTTAACAAAAAAAAATACAAAAAATGAAGAAAATTAATTTTATTTTTTTATTTCGTTTGTAAATTTTTATGTATTTCTACTAAAATCCATTCATATATACTACATTTATTTTCAAAAAGTAAATTGCATGCTTTCCATTTGATTTAATATGGGGATTTATGTATAGCCCTTAATAAAAAAAAATTAGACATATTGGTATGAATAAAACCAGTAAGTACAAATAAAATTACTTAATTTTTATATGAATTACGTTTATAGATGAATTAAAGCATACATCGTATCATTATTTTTATAAATATATAATATGTATTTAGTTGCATATAAAAATGTCTTATTTGAATATAAATACTAACAATATCTTATTAAAATTATTAATATATATCACATTGATGAAACTTACTTACAAAATATACATTCTAAAATTACAAAAAATAACACGTTTAAACAACAAAAATAACACCAAGTAATATTAAAAGTGAACACAATATTAAATGAATATAAATAATTGTAATTTAATTTAAACGATATTCAATTATACAATATTTAAAATGAAATTATTTGTCAATTTTTTTTCCGCAAATGTATAATATAAACATAAATAATACTATTTCAATTAGAAGATATTTAAAAGTATTATTTTTATAAATATTTTTTCTATTCATGGACACAAACGATTAATAGGTGCAAATGACTTTTTATTTTTATTTTTTATTTTTTAAAGCTAATTTCATAAATGTGTGTTAGATCTAAATAATTTTAAAAATATAGAATTAATATTTACATTAAAATAAGATATTATATATAATAATGAACGGTGACATACTTCCGCCTCAACCATGAATGAATAGTAATAACTCTCGGCGAATCCAACTACATGTAATACTAATTACGTAGCCAACGGCTAACCATATTTTTTAGCCAGCTTGGTCTCGGTCTTAATCAATAACTTTCGACAGCCAGCTATACAATGGCAATTTTTTCTTTCCAAAAGGAGAGAATGCAGGGTAACGATGTAGCCACAGGCCCGTATAATAAATTATTATTTCTATTGCAATTTCTTATAAATCAGAATTTTATTTTTTATTTTTTTTAGTTACTTAAGTTTGGTAACAATAACCTATTATAAAAATAGGAACAAGTAGTCTAATAATAAGAACAAGTAGATATCGTTTAATTTTTTAACAAAATTATATAATATATATTAAAATTAAACATATTTGTAACTAGTTACAAACTTATAATACATATTTGTAAACAGTTATAAATTTTTTGGGTATGTTTTCAATCACTCAAATATATAATTTTATTATAATATTTTTTTAAAAATACATATAAAATATAAGTGATATAATTATATTAAAAAATTAAATGGTAATTATTTATTAGATATGTTTATATTGTTATGCATAACTTTGCGAGAATAATTAGTATTGAGAAATTTTTTATAAGCATAAAATATAATTAACCTTAATATTATTAAAAAAAATATTATTAAATTTTATAGATTGGTACGAGAATTTACGTATATAGAGATAATCAAAATGGTGATTGTAATGTTAGTATATGGCAATTTTTTAATGAGCCTCACTGCAACAAACTAGTGCTCGGTTGTTGATGATTATTGCATATAAAATAATGTGATGATTGAAAAAAGAATATATATTAATAGGTGTAATTATTGAGAAAATAAGTCACACGTTGATAAAAAAAATAATAGTGTTGTTTAAAAAATTGAGACATCCTTTAAATTATAAGTTATTTTTTGAATTAAGAGAAAAATCTGATTGAATAATAATGGTATTAAAGTAGGAACACTGATGGTGGAAGAGTCATCCAACACTATCACGCTAGTTACAAAATAAGACAACTAACGTTCGTCGACACAATTAATGTGAAAGGAAAGTGTTGAGTAAATAAGTCACATCGAGTAAGAATAAGACACAAGTGTTGCTTATAATTCCGAGATACCTATTAATTTACAAGTTAATTTTTGAATTAAGATAAAAACCTAAATCGATTGAATAAAGTTGTCTTTTTAATGATCAATGTGAAACTTATTTCTTCGTTCGAAAGAATTCTTGTATAGTTGTTAGAGAGTGAGCTCTCTAGACAAGATCACCTTCTTTTTTTTATTAATTTTATTGATTTTTTGGATATAATTTTTAATATTTTATTAATCATTAATATTTTTATTTTAATATGTTAAAAAATAATATTTTTAAAATTTATAATTATAAAATATTTTCTTAAAGTAATTTAGCTTCCAAAATTCTGTTGTAGCAATAGGATATTATTTTAACCATTATCCTTGTACGATGTGATTCTAATATTTTATAGCCGATTAAAAAATCATTTTTAATAAGAAAATCACATCTTTTAAATCAAATCAAAATAAGATCTTTATAGGCTCCACGAGGTGGATTTTTTAAATCCTTTGACCATTTAGCAAAATTTAAGGCTGTCTTCCCTTTTTTTTAGTTTTTGAGCTCTTTTTTTATTATTATTAACTAAAATTGTATATATATATATATTGAGCTTTAAGTCAATAAGATTTGTCTAACAAGAAAAGAAAAGAAAGAAGAACAGCAATAAGATTTGTCCTTAAAAATCATGATACCGCATATTGCATAACCAATAATTTGTATCGCTTGTTACTTTTTTTTATTAACATTTTGTATATACTGTGTAATGATAATTAATATAACATATAATTATTAATTAAAATAATAAAATTTATTTTTTAAAATCTATAATTAATTATTATATTAACTTTATTTTTAAAAATGTATAATTAATTATTACATTAATATAATACCATAATTTATAATACATAGATTTTTTATTTTTTTTCAATTTTTTTTGTTTAACCAAGCACTTCTTCACGTTGGACCCTATGGTAAAAACAAATTACAAACACAAAATTATGAAAAAAATCCATAAGTTCTTATATTATCACAATCGAATTAATTATAAGTTGATAAAAAAAATTTATTTTAACTAATTATTATTTTATACATATAATTCCTAGTGTAAAACAACTTGTGTCGTAAAAAATTGTTCATAAATAATGGATGCGGTGATTATCACGTTTTTTTTGGTTAATTTAATGAAAATTGAAAAAACAATATCTCAAAAAATAATTTAATTAACATAAAAATGTATATTAAAAACAAAAAAGATATTTAATTAATTTAAAAAATTAATATTAAATATATTATAAAAATAATTAAAAAAATTTGTATAAATAAACACACCCTGATAATAGGATGAAAGGCCAATTTAGTTTCATAATTTTTAAAAGAATAAAATAATTTAAAATTATGAATTTTTATTTGAATAAAATAGAAAAATACATATGAGAGAGCATTATATTTTTCTTTATGGGATATTGGATTAATTTTAACAATATTGATATCAAATGAAGTTTTAATATCTTTAAATTTTATCATTTTTAATCGATTTTTTCTTTATACCTCGGGAAAAAGATAATTCAATTTTTTTTGTTTCATCTGATTTTTAAAAAAATATTTATTATAACTAGAAATTATCAAATTAGACTCAATTAATGAATCATGCTTTTTCCATAGCTTAATTTCAATGATTTTATATCAATGGAATCAATATAATTATATTATTAAATTACGTACTTAATCAAATTAATACAATAATTACATGAATAAAACCGTACCAACATATTTCTGCTAAATAGTACGAACAAGTTGAATGTGATTAGTGTAGGTAAATTGCAATCTAACAAGTACCAACTGCTTGTAGTTATATGGACCATTGTACAATCATTATTAATTATCCCCAACGTCCAGCTTTATATAAGAAATGCCTTTTTGATATTTCACAGTATGCTCATACCACTTCTTGATTTTCTTGCTTATATAAACCTTACCCTTTTTCTAATATTTTCTCTTGTCCCACTCCCTCACTTCTCTCTCATTATCTCTCTCTCATTATCTCTCTCTCTCTCTCTGCTCTTCTATTCCCATGGAGTTGGAAAGTATTCTTCACTTCATTGCTAACAAGACTATTTTAGTCACAGGCGCCACTGGATTTGTTGCAAAAAGTACTCTTCTCTCTCTCTTGGTCTCTACAAGTGCATGTATATATTACCATGAGGAGTTCTTAATTTATTACACGTCTTGTATTTTGCAGTCTTTGTGGAGAAAATTCTAAGAGTCCAACCAAATGTTAACAAGTTGTATCTCCTTTTAAGAGCGACTGATACCAAAGTAGCCACTCAACGTTTTCAAAATGAGGTTCGTACAACTTATGTGTGTATATATATATATATATATATATATATATATATATATATATATATATATATATATATATATATATATATAATTGTTTCACTTTTGTTTTTCTAAACGATAAAAAAACCTTTTTGGTGTTACAAAACAAGAAGACATAAATTTTTTTGTAAATATAATTATTTAAACATGCATGGCTTGTTATGTATGTAACAACTATATGATAATATAATACAATATTGTTATTTATAAATATATAAAAATAATGTTGTTAATTTTTTAATAGTTTAAATTTTGATAGAATTGATATTATAACAATTTTAAATATAATATTAAGATCGAGGTTATATATGTTCACGACCTACTAACCTTATTATTGAATTGTAAATGTTTAATCAGTGTAGTACATAAAGTAACATTTATACGAGAGTAGTATTTTATATTTAAAAACAATTTTGATAATTTTTTTCAATAATTTAAGCTTCTATGATAATTGGTACTAATTTTTAATTTTTTGTGTGTTTTTTTTTACCATATTAATTTATTTATTTTATCAATTATTGATATTCCAATTTTTGTTGGATTTTTTTTTCTCTGTTTTAATTTAGATCATAGGGAAGGATCTATTTAGGGTGTTGAAGGAAAAATGGGGAGAAAATTTCAACTCTTTTATTTGGGAGAAAGTTACTTTGGTGCCAGGAGATATATCAAAGGAAGACTTGGGCTTGGACTCTAATTTGAGGGAGGAGATGTGGAAGAAAATTGATGTTATTGTTAATCTTGCAGCTACAACCAATTTTGATGAAAGGTAACATTTGTGTTTTTCTTGTCTCTCCTAATGAATACAAAACAATAAGTTTTATAAGTAAAAAAACACAAGAAATATAAAAAGGGCATATTTGAATATTTGTCATTTGTTTGTGCAGATATGATGTTGCAATTGGTATTAATACAATGGGACCCAAGTATATTATAAACTTTGCTAAGCAATGTACCGGCCTAAAAGTGATAGTTCATGTATCAACAGGTCAATTATTATAATTAAAATTTATTATTATTATTATTATTATTATTATTATTATTTAGGAATGCTTTCTTTACAATATATATAATCCCATAGAAATAGAAAGTTAAATGAGTGAGGTGAATAAATCTGAAAAACTCATGGAAAAAATATCAACCTAATAATTAGGGCATTATTAAATTAACTTATGCATTCACATTTTAGCATTCATATTAAACAAATTTATGGTTATAAGTATTAAATTGTTGTATACATCAAATTAAATAAAAAATATATAATGTATTACTATTTTTTGACATGTACGTGGACTTTTTATCATACAGCTAGATACTTAATACTTTTTTTTATATATATTTACGTTAAAAGTGATTTTAAATATTAATGATTTTAAAAATATGTTTTTTGAGTAGCGAAAACTCATCTGGTAAATTTTACTTTTTTTTTATATATATATTTAACCTAATATTTTTTTAACCATTTTCAAAGGTAGTTTTACGTGATTCTAAGCCGTAGAAACTTAATCTGGTTATTGTACAACTTCTATTATATGAATTTGAGAAACTCATACTTTACTTCAAATATGAGCATTAGGTAAAAAAATTTAAAAATAATAAAAAATCATATATAGTTAGATTGAATTAAACTTTGACGACGACGTAGGAAAATGCTAATTAAAGACAAGCAGAAAATTTATTGTATTTGAAACTCTTTTTTGGCCATTTTACTATATTGGAACTTGAAAGCTGTAATGTTATACTATTGTCATATTATCATTTCTGTGCAACAGTACATCATCGATATTTTTAATTATTTTATATGTATATTTAACATGGTAGTTATTAAATAAAATTACATATATATTTTATTATAATTTGATAAATATATTTTTTGATAAAAAAAATAATAATATAATTAATTGGTCAAGTCAAGTCAAAGACAGATGAATGATTAAAAGTAGAAAAAATGGTTGAATGAGTGCAGCTTATGTTTGTGGGGAAAAGGAAGGACTGATACAAGAAGAGGCATGTGGCATGGGAGAGAGTCTTAATGGTATCACTGGTCTTGACGTCAACAATGAATTGAAACTTATGGAAGAAAAGTTAAAACAACTTCAATCTCAGGAAGAATCTCAACCTGCCATTTCTATGGCTATGAAAGATTTCGGCCTTGAAAGGTTTGTCATTTTCATTTTTTAACCTATTCATTTATACCACATTACTATATATATAGATTTCAACATTAATAGTAGTAGATAAAATAAAAATAAGATTATAAATATTATTAATATGTTAATCTTTTGTGTTTAGCAAGTACATAATTATTATTAACTTTGAGATAGTTATAGTTTAAATTGCTTCGACAAAATATATATATATATATATATATGTACATTATAAAAAGAAAAGATAATTCACCCAAAGAATATAATAATATGAATTTTATAAGGAAAAAGGAGACACCATTTGAAGAAAATGTTTTAAAAAATATTTTTTTTAAATTAACATATTACAAATTTTCACATGGGTTCTTATTGGAAATTCGAATCTACATCTTTTCAGTGACTACTTAATATATTATTGTATTACAAGTAAATTGATTTAAAAAAATATATTCATAGTTTAAAAATAAATAAATACCAAAAATATGTGAAGAAGGTTACATAAATACGTAAGTATGGGATAAAAATTCTTAATGGGAAAAGTCTACTAAAAAAGAAGAAGAGCAAATTACAATATAACATAAGACATATTAACGATAAGTATAGTTAAATTAATTTAATAATTGCTACAAACTGAAGTGGTTATCGCTCATCACAATTCGTAACGTGCAATTGTGGTTTTTTTTCATTTAATACAATTTTATAATTTTTTTAGATAAATTAATATTTCATTTATTTAAAAAAAATTAAATCAATAAAATAAAAATAAATTAAATTATCGCACGAGTCAATAAAAATCATTTGTTTTATGGTTCAATTTTTTCTTTTAGATTTTTAATTCTTCGAACATGTATGATTATTTTCATTAATAAAATATCAAATCTTAAATCAAACTTAGATTATTTATGCTTTTAGATAACTAAACATAATAAAATATGCTTAAAAATCACCACTAGATTAATATATAAGTAAAAAACTATACTAGATTAAAATTTAAGTGTAATTTATATATTATAATAAATTTTATTTAAATAAATGAAATGAAATTGAGAATCTATGGTAAAGTTATTATGATATAAAACTATTCATTCGATCAGAAACAAAAATAATAAATGGATAGATTTTTTTTAATTTATGTGGCCTAATGATAAATACATAAATTTATAATTAAAATTTACATTTTTTTGTTTTTTAAAAAATAAAAATAAAATATAATAAAAAATAATAATATAACATATTATTTATGTTATATTGCAAATTAAAAATATATTCACCTTGAGTAGTATATAACATAATTGTTATTTTATATCACCAGGTCAAAGCCCAAAACTAGTGTCTCCTTGGTTATATACATTTCATATATTTTTGTTTAATTTATTCTTAATAATTCTTCATTTAAGCATAATTCACCTTATTTAAAAGAAATAGTATATGGATTATGTTTATCTTATAGATTAAAAATTCAATTTAACTTAAAAAAATTATTTATTTTATATCACTCTTATTTTATTTTTAATGATAAGTTAAGTTTTTTTTTACAAATTTAATTTTTTTAAAATAATATATAAATATTATTTTAATAACATGAAATGAGTAATAATTTAAGTTTTTTTCAAAAAGAAATATTTTTAAGATTTCTTTTTAATAACATAACATATATTTTTTTAATAATTTTTTTTTCGTAAATAATATATTAGTTTTTTTTAATAACACGGTGTTGAAATTTACTATCTATAAAATTTCTTAGAAAATAAACTTTTAATACTTTTTTAATGATATATAAAATAAATCATAATGTTTTTTTATTTTTTAATTAAATATATCTTTGTTTATGGATACATTTAACTATAAACATGCATCTTTTTTCTTCAAAAATAAAAATATGAAATAATTAAGAATAAATTAAATAAATAATCAATAGTTTAAAAATAAGAATATAAAAAAAATAAACTATACTTTTAACACTAATTACTATAAAGTATTATATTTCATTAATTTATTTTCATGTTTAAAGAAAGAAAAATGATATATTTAAAAATCATTAGAACAAATTGAATGCACCATATTTTTTACACTAATATCATCCTAATTTACTATAAATTTAAATAATATAAAACAGAATAAATCCTTAAATATAATAATTTTTATAATAAATTAAATGAAAACTTTTTCATTTTATATATCTACACTGACAGTACAAATTCAATAATATTTTGAGACATGAATATTACCTGTTGAGAACAATGTGAAAGGCATAATAATTAATAATAGTAATTAATAGAAAGGATAATATGCTTGCGGATATAAGGGACATTAACTTGAATGTTTATCGACAAATTAGCTGTTATTTTTATTTTTATTTTATTTAATGATAGCAAATATTTTTTACTAAACCAAAGAAATTAAATACCGAATTATATATTATTACATTTGTTATTTTGTGAATATAGTAACCAAAAGAACCAAGTCATGAACACTATATTATAGAAATAATTATTATATTTTTAATACTTTAAGTTTTTAAAAAACTTTGTTGCTAACAATTAAAATAATACCGTAATTATAAAATAATATATTTTATTTAAATTAAATTATATTAATTTAAATTTATTTAACAATAAATATTATTTAATTATATGATTTTCAATATTATTAAATTTTTATTTTTATTTTCGTAAATTTTAAAAGTATTTTTTTTTATAATTTTCTAATTATATTCATACACAATAGTTTGTGAAGTGTAGAAGTAAGAATGCTTTAAAATAGAAAAATGTAAATAAAATAAAATAAATAAAACAAATTTTTTTAGCCCATCACCATTTTTATAAACCCCACAAGTAAGAGTTGATATAATTTTAAAAATCAATTAAATTTAGAAAACATGATATATAAAAAATCTTGAAGGACATATAATATTTTATTTTTAAACCCAATGAATTTTTACTGTACCATAATTAATACACTACATGTGTTTAAAAAATAAGATAATATAATTATATTTGATTTAAAAATTATGATATTAAAAATATTCATAATCATGTTATTTTTCAAACTTAAGAAAATTCTAATATATTATTTAAAAATATAATATAATAAAGTAATACAAAAAAAACTTCACGTAAATTATATAAATTTTAATAAAAATAAAATATAAATTTTGAGTATTATTGTAACTCATTTAGAGTTTTATAATCCTTGAATAGAAAAACTTTTTTCTTTTTTGAATATGTACTTCTAAATTTTATAATTTTTTTAACAATATATTTTGACCATCTATGTTTTAAAATATATACATATATAAATATAAGTTATCTAATTTTTGAAAAGGATAAATTTGGATATTAAAAAATACAAAGGAGTAATATTTTTGTAAAACAGATATTGAAATTTTGATTTAAAAAAAATGAAAAAAAAACTATGTTAAATTTTAAATAAATTTTTTCTATTTTTTTAAATTCAGAATTTAGAAAACTAAAATTTTGAAAAAAAAAATTCGTTAAATTTTTTTATTTTCAGTTTCTTTATTTAAAATATAATTTGAATATTTTCTTTTCAAAAGCTTATTTTTTATTAATTTTAAATTTTTGATTTTGATTTTAACTTTTATGTTTATTTTCCAGAATTTCAAATTAGGAATATTAACAATTTTGAAGTAACTCAAAAAGCATTAACATATTTATTTAAAAACTTAAGAATGGTGAGAAAACTATTATTATTTTAAAGACATAAATAAAAAAATATATCATAAATATTCTTCATCAAAAGTGTTTGTATTGCACGACTATGCAAATCTTCCATAAAATAAAATGTTTTAAATTGATACATTTTTAAAAGGTATTTATCAGTAAGATAACACTTAAAAATAAAATTAAGATACTACCAATACATCAAATAAAAAAAAACAATACTTTGAACGCTATTTGAAATTTTAAAAAATTAAAGTATTCTAAGTGGATACCTTAATAGAAAGAGAAATAGTACATTTTGATAAAATAGAAGATAATAAATATATTTAAAAAAAGAAGAAGATTAAAATATACATTTTAAATAATTATAGGAAGAAAAAAGACATAAACATTTGCTATAAACTATATATTTATATTACAAATAGAAATAAATTTTCATTTAAAAATTATATAAAATAATATTTTTAAAATTTATATTAATAAAAATAAAAATTTAATAATATTAAGTATGATTAAATTAGATAAAATTATAATTAAGGAATATAATAATTGGAATTTAATTTACAGGATTTTTAATTAAAAATGTTTAATATAAAATCTGTAGAAAATTATTATAAATAATAAAAAGATATAATTTAAATATAAAGATGATATTTTAATAATTTTAAATTTTAAATATATTGGGTATAATATATACATTTTAAAATCATACATCATTGTCAAACTTTGCAGTGGTAATAAAGAAAAGTACTTTATTCTGACAATTTCCTACGTATGTAGCTTGTATGTTTCTAGGAGCTCCATAGGCATTCGAAGTAAAGTAAGAAATATATTTATGTTAGAGGAAGTAGAAGTGCACATGAATTTATTATTGTATTACAAAACAAAATAATTTCGTTAATAATATATTATTCATTTTAAAATAATATATTATAATTATAATGAAGATGAAGATGAAGATGAAGATGGAGATGATTATGTATATTTATTATAATTATAAATATATTCATGTATTATAATATAATATATATATGATTTATAATTAATATAAACATAATTTTTTAAATATTTATTTATATTATAAATTGTAATATTAATTAAATTAATATAATATATTTTTAAATTATTATTAACTTTTAAATTAACTCTGATAAATAACTATTTTTAGATATTTTCAATCTAATTCTTACACATACATATTTGTCTTACACGTCTTACACGCATTTCAATACATATAAATTATAACATTACTACTGAAGTAACATGAACTGGCATGCCTTTATGTAATTTGAACCCTAAATAGTGTGTGACAGACCGAACACGAAAACATACTTCTATTCAAACCTTTGTTTACTTTTGGAGGTTAAAAGCTTGGTGTGGGAATTGTTTTTATTTTATTTTTTGGAAAATCAACTAACCAGTATAACATTATATTACATTGATAATATTCATATTTTGTCTGTATTATCATGTTTTACTCCATTAATTTAATATATACTGTATATTTTTAAGTCTTTTTTTTTAAAAAATAATTTTTTAATAAAGTAAAACGTTTCAAAATATCAACATACATAAAATATATATTATGATTTTTTTCTTAGTTTTAGAATCTATTCTGTGAAATAATTTTTGATATAATAATTATAAATACAAAATTTTCAAGATGATGGCTCTTAAATTTTTGAGATTATATGTCTATTAAGGTTTTAAATATTTTAAATAATTTGAGTTAAATCGACTTGTGAAATAAGAAAATAACTATCAAATGGACGGCAACTACCCTTATTAAATGTAGAACAAATATTAAAAGAAAAGTTATGGGCAGAGACACATCTATTCAGAAAGTGATGAGGGATATTAGTGGCAATTATTTTTGTGGTTAGAAAGGCAATGTTTTTGTTTTTGTTTTTTATATTTTACTACATCTAAAATATACATTATTTAAAATATCATTTTTATTATTAACATTAAATTACAATATATATATATATATTGGATGTAAAATAGGTGATTGAAAATTAAAAAGAAATAAAAGATTTCTAGTCCGAATTGAATATGTTTTTACTGTCATATCTTGCATATTCATTAATAAATTTAATGAAACTTTGGTGAAAGTAGAGAAGGTAGCTTGGCAAACTCAGTTCACAACATTTAAAACTACAATATGGACTCTCACCAAACTAAACCCACCAAGCTTCTTGTATTGATTAGGAAATTAAGACGGAGATTTAGTATTTGTTGTCGGGATCCAACGATTTAGGATGTTATAATAAATATTATGTGTGACATTCACTCACACTAACAAGATAATTACTTGCTTTTTATTAGTTGTACTTTTTAAGAAGACTCAAAATACTTTGAGAAAAAAAAAAGAGAAGAGTCCAAATTAACACAAATATTGTCTTTGAAGTAATATCATATAATTAATAATTCATAATTAACCAAAAAATAATTGAAAGTATGAACTTTTTGATAAATTGGTATGTGCCATACTTGATATGTGTAGTTTAGGCCATGTTTAATAAATGTATTTTGAATCTCATTAGTATATAAGTATAGGTTTTTTTTATAATTATTTTAATTCTTAATTTTAATTTTTAAAATTAAAAAAAATAGAATTAGATAGGTTTGAAAATATATTTTTAATTTATATTTTCTAAATTTTAAAATTCAGTTTTAGAATTTTTCTAAAGTTGAAAAAATTAATTTTAGAATTCTATTTCTATTTTTTTTCTTTACAATAAAAATTAATAACTCATTCTTACTTAATCATATATTCAACCTTATTCAAAATGATTAAAGATATTAAATTTGAAATGGGTTATCAAAATTTTGTTTCCCATAAAACTTTAAAATTGTAAATATAATTCCAAAACTGTTATATTAAAAATTAAAATAATTATCAAACATTTAAAAATAAAATTAATCACTATTTACACTCAATCATGCCTTATATCTGTTATATATATCTAAATACTTACTCCAGTCTTAACTCGTCATTTATCATTTCTTACTCATCCATACTTTCTTGGACCACTAGTTTGCAAACCATATTAGATAACATACGAGATATGATATGCACATCTTAAATTATAAGAAGCATACGGATGATATACCATATCATTTTATCCTTTAAAAAGAGCTGATGGTCACCGACACTCCCAAATGTAATACTTTTGTTAATCTATTAGTTCTCCTAAAAGTGTTTTCTTTATATATACCATTTGTATTAAATATTTACGTACAATTCAAAAATTTAAATTAATTGATCTTGAAGAATGACCAACAATATTTTTTCATCTATCAATTTCAACACTATTCGTATATATTTTTAATTCACATGTTCAAACAATTAATTCATATAATTTAAATAAAATGGTTGTCGAAAAATAAAAGTAATTTTGACAATACCTAAAAGTGTTAAAATGAGTTGATTAGCTCAACTTCTTTAACTTAAGATTGATAATGAACTAATGATATAGAAAAACTTAACTCGTATATTTAAATGAATTAATTCTTCCAACTCATCTAACAAAACAATTTTGTTAAAAATTAATTACCATAATATATTATGAAAAAAGTACTTCAAATAAAAAATTCTTATTTTATAAAAATATAATAACTATAATAATGTTTATGTTTTTAACCAAATAAAATCTTTTTTTTAATTTTAAAAAATATAAATAAACTAGACCTAACTATTCAATCAAATAATTTAAAAGTGACTTAAAGTGAACTTATGTCTTATAAAATTTAGATAAATATGCAACAACTCACATCTTAAATGAGCTAAGCCTCAACAAATTGAATCACAAATCTCATTTGACAAATCTAACAGACTGAAAAGTTTGTAGTATTTTCTTATAGAGTATATAACCATGAACATTATCAAAGTCTTATTTCAATTGTTGATAACTCTAAAATAATATTCATAAATATAACGTTTAAATCATTTAATGAATTAACGTTTTGGAGTGGCAATTTTGTGACCATCGATTTCAACTCAAATTAATTTTTCAATCATTTTTTCATTAAATATATGAATATATATTTTTTAGTTTGTTATAGCAAGAACAATAATAGTTTGTGATTTAAACAAGAAAAATGTGTCATATAAGTTCTTTGATTTAGGCATTGGGAATGATTTAATTTATTGGTATAGAAAATATGTTTTTAAGTTCTTTTATTTATAAAAAAATGTGTCTGTTAGGGATAAAATTAATTAATTAATTTTATTAAATATAACAAAATAAAACATGTAACCCATGCATATTTATATTTTTTTGATAGATATATATCTAATGAATAAATTTTTAATTAAAAATTACTCAAATTTTAACAAATTATTTGGATTAAACTTAGATAAAATTTTCATCGTTCAATGTATTACTTTGTGAAAAGAAAATTTTGTTAAAATTTAAAAGAAAAAAATTCTTAAAACGTTTGACTAATTTTTTAATTAAATATTAATTTTTATTTATATATTTATCAAAAAATATAAATATGTATGTAACACATGTATTATTCTGTTATATTTAACGGAAGATTTAATGAAAAATAACTTTATATTTACCTAACATCTTTTATACGAATAAATTAATTTAAAAGACATATATTTTTATAGATAAATAAACCTAAAAATATATTTTATATAGAATATGAGTATTTCACCCTTTAAATAATAATCACAGCAGAATTCACCTTTTGAGTTGTCTTAAAAAAAATCACAGAATAATTTATAGAGGATCATTTTCAAGCTTAATTTATTTATTCATTTTTTTTTTGTCTTGGAATGAAAATTCATATACAATAGATATAAATAAATGAATAAATAAAAAGCAAATAACTTTTTTCATCAATTAATGAATTTAGTGCGATCCAACCGCTTCCTAACTCTACAGAAAGTGCATTAATTGATATGTCGTATAGTTTTAGAGCATACACTTGTACTATCTCAATAATATATATTTGTATTGTAGTGCAACAAATAATATTACTAGCGTGCGCATTTCAAATGATATGAAGGTGTGAGATGTGCTCGGATTAGGTTTGGCTTAGCTTTTAGATTAACTATAAAATAATTTAGTTCATTCTATTTAAATTTTTTGTTAAGTGACTTTAATTTTAATCACCTTTAAATAAGTTGATTTTAGCAACCAATTTATTTACATTTATGATAACATTACATAAAAAATATATTTATAATTTTATTTAAGTATAAAAAAATTAGTATAAATGTTATATTTTGATAATATTTTAGTAAAACAAAAAAAAAATATTTAACCAATTAAATTAATGTGAACCTACCCATTAAATTAATAAATATAATTTGTATTATTGCATGGATTTCAAATAATTTTAAATAATAATCATCTAATTAATATAAGTTAATAGTATTTTCTCTAAGTTTAACCATAATTATTATTTTTAATATTTATTTAAAAATATACTTAGTTTAAAAAATAATTAAAATTAAGTGATATTTACTATACTAAATTAATATTAGCTCTATAATATTTTTAAATAAAATAAATATATCATTGTTACTTACACTTGAGTAAGTTATATTCATTTATTATTATTATTATTATTATTTTGCTACGAGCTTTTCTTTCTGGTTTTGCAGCCTAGTTTTGTTTTGTTCTGCTATTTGTTAATAATTTGTAGTACTTTTTTCTTTTATGGATATGTCTTTGGCAATAGATAGATCTGTTTATTGTTTCACCGACAGAGTTAACATTTATCACCAACAAAACAAAAAGGAAAGAAGAGAGAGTAAAACCATTGATTCGGCAATTATATATTCTTTAGGCGTACGTAATGGATTGGGTTCTCCTTTTAAGGCCTAATATATTAACGAATCCTATTATATTTATGGAATTTTTAGATGTACAAAAAATTATTAATATTAATCATTAATTTCGTATTTACTTTTAATATCTTTCTTATTATATAAAAATAAAGAATTAATTCTACATTATAAATTAATACGTACATGCTTATATATTTATAAGTTTGATTACATTTTATGATTAAACAGGGCAAAGTTTTTTGGATGGCCAAACACATATGTGTTTACAAAGGCAATGGGAGAAATGCTGATCGGAGAGTATAAAGAGAATGTAAATGTGGCCATTATTAGGCCTACAATCATTACCAGCACTTACAAAGAACCCTTTCCTGGATGGGTTGAAGGTGTCAGGTAATTTCATTTCAATAAACCCTTTAATACAGTTTTGGCTGTTCAATAATCAAAAGTCAAATTCTCCTGTATTATGTAATTTTGATGTGTTAATTAGATAAAGTGACACATTAATTAAAAGTAATGTCAGTGATTTGCTTCTGTTAATTATCCCTTTATATATTTTTTTTTATATATCTGGTTAGTATGTTTGTAGGTGTACTTAACTTCTAATTATTATTGTATTTGATTTTTGGGTTTCAGAACCATTGATAGCTTAGCTGTTGGTTATGCAAAAGGAAGATTGACTTTTTTTCTTGGTACCATGGAAGCTATCATTGACGTGGTATGTTGATGTTTTAAGTGATTTATAATTTCATTTTAAATAATGGATTTGAAATGCATCGTTTTATTTATTAAAAAATTAGAAAGTGGAAGATTTTTGTGTATGAATAATGCAGATTCCAGCTGATCTGGTGGTGAATGCAATAATAGTGGCAATGGCAGCTCATGGAAATCAACAATGTGAGAGCAATATATACCAAGTTGGTTCTTCAGTGAAAAACCCACTACGCTATAGTGACCTTCATGAGTATGGCTTCCGTTACTTTGATAAAAAACCATGGATTGGCAAGGATGGTAAGCCAATTAAGGTTCGCAAAGTCACCATTTTAGACAGTATGGATAGCTTTCACAGATACATGAATATTCGTTATCTTCTTTTCTTAAAGGTACGTTAATTATTTCATTACACCATCTATTTAAATTTTGTTATCAACATGCTATTCCTTTGATTATGACTATTTTTATAATCCAAATTAATACATGAAAAAATTATAGATTATACAACATATAAATTAAGAAAATTTATACATTACTAATACGAAAACATGCATACATGATTCAAGTTTCAATTAGTAGTTTATAAGTTTCAATATCGATGAACATATATATTCTACCATTTGTTAATACAATGATATGTATAAAAAAAATGGAATAAAGAGGGAGTATGTAGGGTTTATCAATTAAGTTTGGCTACCTACAATTAATTTTGTGTTTCATACTTTAGGGTTTATCATGTAGTCCAAAAAAATAAAAATCTAAACATACTTTCAAAAGTAATAAAGGTAACAATTTCCCTTATAAATTAGTCATGCATCTCCATAAATATTCCTTATAGTTTACAAAGTGCAAATATTTATAATATTTGGTATTTTTAATGCTCTCTGAACTTATTAACTACTAACTGCTAGGGTTTATCAATTATCATATATTATTCTTTTATAATTTAAATAATTACTTTTTTGTTTAAACTAAGCACTCGAATGAATGTGACCTAACTAACTAATTTTATAATTTAAATAATTTATTTGAATAGGGATTGGAATTGGTGAACTTAGCATTTTGCCATTATTTTCAAGACATGTATCTGAATCTCAACAGAAAGATCAAATTTGTGATGAGATTGGTAGACCTTTACCGCCCATATTTGTTCTTCAAAGCTGCGTATGTATATATTATATCCTCGCACACACTTTGTCTCTCTTTTTCTTCACAATTCAATCAATATCATAAACTACACTTACATAAAAAAAAATTTAATTTTTCTTACAGATTTGATGATATGAACACAGAGAAGTTGAGAATGGCGATCGGAGAAAATAAGGAGAAGGATATCTTCTACTTTGATCCAAAATGCATAAATTGGGAAGACTACTTCATGAATATTCATGTTCCTGGAATTGTGAAATACGTGTTTAAGTGATCAACCAAAATTGCATGCATGCTGGGTTGTGTTTCCAATTAGTAATAATTCTACTACTGGTTTAAACCTCTTAAAGAAAATATAGCTATTTAGTTTTATTTATGCAAGACAATATAAATATGTTCTTGCAATTTTTAGTTCAAAATTAATATCCCATGTGTACCAATTATAATTACACGATTAATATTTTTTTCCTTATAAAACACTATTAACTTGTTTCCACATGCTGTGTCTTATGCATGAATGCTATATATAATAAGTAATATATATGATGCAATCTATTATAATTCATTTAAAAGTTTATGTTCTTTTGCTAATGCATATGTTTAATTTCATTATATATTGATGATTTGGATTTTTTTTTTGTTTTAGCTAAATTATATTGATGGTTTAACTTAAAATATAACCATATAGACAAAGTGTTCATAAGAAATAAAATTCCCTATCAAAGAGAAGATTTATCCAAAGAGGTTTAAGCAACTTACAAGTTCTAATTAAAATCCCAAAAAAAAAAAAGAAGAAGAAGCAAATGGACATGTGTAATCTAATGATATGTTTATTTAATCATAGAGTTGTGAGGTATTAGTTTCAAATTGTATTATAAGTGTAATTATAGTTGTTAAATACCCACAAAAGGAGTAGACTGAAAATACAGCTCAAACATTTAATCAAAAAAAAAAAAACGTAAGTGAACATCATTTAAGACAAACCAACAACATTGGAGCCATTATATTGTAGTTCTTTTAATTCCTTTGTGAATTACACTTCAATTTGTTTCTCATATTAGTAAATAATATATATTAATATAAAAGCTGTAGAGCTGTCCTTCAGGAAATGTCCCGCTAAAATTGCATTTTTCTTTATTTGTTATTATTTACTAATTAAAACTCTAACATCAAATTTTTAGTATATTTAAATGAATTAATGTCGTCTAATATCAAATCTTTTATATATATATTTAAGTGAATTACAAGTTGTTGAATCAAATACTCATTTAGAAGAGATCATTTTTTAAACACAAACAAAATGCATCTATCTATATATAAGACAGTAATCAATCATGTAATATTTCATATGATAACACAAATAAAACAAATATTACAAGACTGAGATTCGAAATTCGACTGATGATGATTGATAATTTTATCATAACTATTCATACATAACTTAAAAACAAGTCTATTTACTTCTAATGTAATCATACAGTAGATAAACTTGCTTGGTCTTGATAGGTTCACCATG
Source organism: Hippophae tibetana (assembly GCA_037013495.1). Taxonomy (NCBI): domain Eukaryota; kingdom Viridiplantae; phylum Streptophyta; class Magnoliopsida; order Rosales; family Elaeagnaceae; genus Hippophae; species Hippophae tibetana. The sequence goes on along the minus strand of CM072809.1, from coordinate 10,447,425 downwards.
ATCAAATTGAAGGATGTTTTAGTTTTTCTTACCTCCATCCATCTATATGTATTAAATCACCTAGGCCTAACTCATCATTTAAAAACGCGCTTGTAATGGTGGGGATTATCCATGCTTATAATCAACTCTTTTGTTGGTTCTTTGATCGACGTGGGACTTATTTTTAAACACTCTCCCTCACATTGATTGTGTTGACGGACGGTGATGGTTTTATTGTTATCACGGGTGGTAATGTTGGGTAGCTCCTCCACCGCTAGAGAGTCCTCCTCTGATACCATATTAAATCACATGGGCCTAACTCATCCCTTAAAAATGAACTTGTAAGGGTGATGATTGCTCAAGCTTATAACCAGCTCTTCTGCTGGTTCTTTGGTCGATGTGAGATTTATTTCCTCAACACTCCCTCTCACATCGACGGACAATGGTGGTCTTATTGTTGTCACTGATGGTAGTGCCGGGTAGCTCCTCCATCGTCAGGAGGTCCTGCTCTGATACCGTGTTAAATCAACTGTCCAGACTTATAACCAGCTCTTATATTGGTTCCCTAGTTGATGTGAGACTTATTTTCTCAATAATATGTTGTAAGATAATGATCAGAAATCCAACTGCTAGTAATAAGACTGATTATTAATATAATCACTTCATTAGGGGGAAAATAATTTTAGTTTAATAAGTAAAATATTAATTGATTTTGTGTGTAACGTATTTATGTGCTACATTTGTAGTAATTGTCATTACATGCATTTATTCTCTAGAAAATCCCTTAATTACCTTTCATTTGTAGTTATCATATATATGAAAGCAATGCCATGGAAAATGGAGATGGAACTGTAAGTGATCTCATCTCTCGACCTTTTCATTGTGTTTATTTGAATATGGCTGGCTCAGTACGTATGACAGTTTATCAAAAGTTCCCCCCAAATGCAGCTAGTCTCCTAATTAAGACTGACAGCTTGACAAAGTCTTTGCCTATATATGTGCGGCCAATATTTCTTTTTGAGTCTTGTATTCATCATAAGCTAGCTATAGATTACCATTTTATTCATTACTAACTGAAATCGAGTTTTGTCTTATTTATTTGTGACTTATTAAAAGTGGGTGAAGACTATTATTGCATATTCACATTAACCATAGGTAACTAACATATGTATGGTATATAATATTTAAATATAATAAAATACAATTTAAAGTAATTATTATTTTAATTAAAATTATCCATTAAATAATTCTAAATAATAATATTAGAATAAATATAAATAAATTTACACTCACTCTTACGTTAAGGTATATAATTTATATTGTATTACATGTTAATATCACCTATAAAAATAAATTATTTCTCAAATTTTTAAAATAATTCTTATATATGTTATGATTTGAAAAATAAGAATACACAAAAATGTGATATTATAATTTTTTATAGATATTTAAAATTATGTTTAATTAACAGTAATAAGAATAATAATTAGAATGATTCTAGGTATTTATGTATTTTGTTTGGATGGTAATTAGTAAATAATGTAAAACATTTTAATGCTAATTTTGAATAAGTTAAAATATTTTATTTTCTTTATATATTTATATAATAATTTATTATTTTTATTTATTTTATTTTATTTAAAAGTCAAAGAAGTTATGTTTTTTAATTTTATTTATAATTTTATAAATATTATTTTGATATTATAATTAAATTAATTTCAATGTTAAAACAAATATAATAATAATAACAACAACATTATTCTTATTAAATTAATTTTCTATCATCATCATCATCATCATCATCATCATCATCATCATCATCATCATCATCATCATCATCAAGTTTTCATCGCGCTTATCACACGTGACCTTTTGATGTAAGACTTGTGGAAAGCACTCACTTATTAATTAACCCCAACTATCCCCACAAGCCAAATGGGAGCCGAAGTAGTAGTTTCAATATTTCTTATTTTATATAAAAATTAGTTATGTACCGATTGATGGTTAAGATTTAACAAATATATAAAAATATTAATTGTTAAATAATAATAATTATTATTTTAATTTTTTTATTTTATAAAATAAAAAGTAAGTTTTTAAATATAATTTTTAAATTACTTTTATTATAATAGAAAAAATAATGTTAAAATGTTTTATAAAATAATTTACAAAATACTCTTAAATAGTTAATTGATTTTTTATTTTAATAATAAATAAATATATAATAGTAACTATTTTATAAAAACACAAATATAATATAAACATGAGTAATTTACTAAGATATTTATAATAGTTACATAATTTATTTAATAAATAAGTCAAATATAATATAATAACATATTAACTTATTTAATTAATATTTTTACTATCAATCATATATATATATATATATATATATATCAATGATAAACATGACTTAATTGAATTTAATAAGTAATTTTTGTTTAATAATAATTAATATTAGTTGACTAATTTTAATTGATATTAGTTATGATATAATATCCACATAAAAATTATTAATTCAAAAAATATAATATGTTTATAAGTAAATTGATCGAATACTTATTAAATGAGTATCATAAATAATATAAATTGACATGTAATAATAACAATTACATTATACAAAATATCTATTCATAAAAAATGTATTTATTATATGGATATTTTAATATTTATTCATGTAAAACAAAGTAAAAATGTATTTATTATATAGATATGATATATTTATAAGAGAATTGATCAAACACTCTTTAAAGATATTTATGAATTGTATAAAAATAATTACATTATAGAAAATAACTATAAATTAAAAAATGTATTTATTATATGGGTATTTTAGTATTTAATGGTGTAAAAATAAAAAAAAAAATATTTTTTATATAGATATTTTAGTGTTCAATAATATACCAAACATTATCTCTTTTTATATATAAAGATTAATAGTTTAATTTTATTATTTTTGAATATATTTAATAATTTTATAACTTTTAAGAAAGAGTCAAATAAATTTAAACCATAATTTATCATTTAAACTAAATAGAATTAAACATGCAAAATATGTGTGACCTTCTTATTCAATTTTTTTGATACATTTTATCCATTTTGGTGCCAAATGAAGTTGTGTATTCTAAAATTCTATCTTTTTTTATAAAACAATTTAAGCTTTTATTATATATAAATTTATTTTTCAAAATTTTAATAATTGTTGTTAAGTTATATTTAATATTATAATTCACTTATATTTCACTTGTACTACACTTCTAATATTTCATTTGTATTATACTTTTAATATTTCATTTGTATTACACTTGTTATAATCTTATAAATAGGGTTCTCTATATACATTCTAAAACATATCAATACAACATTAAATCATTCTTTCTTCTTATCTCTCTATACTCGTCACATGGTATCAGAGTCTCTCATATACTACTAGAATTTCTATCAAAATTTTACCTCTCTTCATCACAGCCAACCTGACTCACCTCAACTCGGCTCACATCAACTCAGTTCACTCCAACCTGGTTCATCTCAACTCGATTCAAGACTTGTTTTCAACTCCTCTTTTCATTTTTAAGGATATCTCCTTTATACTGTTTCTATATATTTGCTTTATATTTCCTCCATTATTTTATTAAAATGGACCAAAATGATGTCCCAAAACCAATCTCTACCACACTTGATGATACCAACTACCTAGTCTGGGCACAAGCAATGAAAAGTTTCTTGAAAGGATGCAAGCTATGACGTTTCATAACTGGTGATATCTCTATACTCATCCAAGAAACCACTAAAAATAACTCCTTATTTGTTGACCGCCTTGAAGATTGGGAGAGTAAACATCATCAAATTATTACATGGTTCTATAACACCACCTTACCCTCCATCCATGGTGAATTTAGGCGTTTTGACACTGCCAAAAAGGTTTGAGAATTTCTTAAGGCTCGCTTCACTACAATAGATTTGTCCAACCAATATCAACTTCTAACAACTCTTCATACCAAACGCCAAAGGGCTGATCAAACAATTAACCAATTTCTCTATGAAATGAATACTATTTAAGATCAACTCACTCTCTCTGAACCAACTTGGACGAATAAGATTGATGCTAAGATTTTTGCAACTTACCGTAATCACCAACGTCTTGTTATTTTTCTCGTGACTCTTCATGATCGATTTGAACCTATTCGGGCTTCCTTAATCCATTAGAGTCATTTTCCATCCTTAGATACTACTGTGACCGAGCTTCCCTCTGAAGAAACTTGGATGGGGATTTTCAAAGTTCATCATACAAAATTTGTTCTTGCCACCCTCTTTTATCGCCCTAAATGAGGTTCAAAATAGGGCTTCAAACATCAAGGTTGCACCTACTGTCACAACCCCAATCATGGGCTTCTTACATGTCCCATTCAGGTATGTATATATTGTCATAAGAAGGGTCCATGACACTTTCACAGAGATTTCTTTCGGAATCCCTCTCAACATTCCTCACGGAATCCCTCTCAACATCCTTCAGGTAATAATAGTAACTCATCTATCACTGTTGTTGTTTCTAAGGATAATCATGACAATTTTACCTTCTCCACTCAAGAACTTGAAGGTCTTCTTAAACATGTTCTCTCAAAATCTAGTAATCCTCCTTGTACTGCCTAGTCTCTCATATCAGGTAAATCTTTATGGTATTTTGATTCTGCTTGTTGTAACCATATGACTTATGATACACATACCTTGTCTCCCACACAATCTTCCATCTCCAAACCTTTAATTCAAACTGCCAATGGTTCACATATGCATGTTAATGTTGTAGGACAAGTTTCCACATCTTCTATATCACTTTCTGACACCTTTCATATTCTCAACCTTACTCTAAATCTTATCTTTGTTGGTCATTTATGTAAACTTGGTCTTACTATTACTTTTTCCTCTTCTGGTTGTCATATGTAGGATCCACAGATGGGATAGATCCTTGGGATAGGCCGTAAGCTTGGATGATTATTTGAACTTATCAACCTTTTTCTACCCAATTCTCCTTATACTTCTGTTGCTGCTTCTACTACTCCTATCAACCTATTACATGCTCTTCTAAGCTATACGTCTATAGGACGTCTTCGTCCCTTAGCATCTTCTAGTAAATTAGGATCTCTTTCTATTTCTGATAATGTAAATTATTTGCCTTGCCAATTGAGAAAACAACCTGTTTTATGTTTTAATAAAAGTGATTCTACTTTTGTCTCCCCTTTTGACTTAATTCATTCTGACGTTTGAGGTCCATCCCCACATCCTACTATGGAGGGATGTATTTACTTTGTCATTTTTATTGATGATTATTCAAGATTCACATGGATTTTTCTCATGAAACATAAACCTAAATTACCCAAAATTTATTATGATTTTTTCCAAATGGTTAAAACCTAATTTTCTCAAAATATCAAAGTACTTAGAGCTGATAACGCTATGGAATATAAAGAAACACTTTTTTTAAATTTTCTTCGACAAAATGGGACTCTTTCTCAATATTCTTGTCCTGGTACATCTCAACAAAATGAGAGAGCTGAGCAAAAACACAGATATATTCTTAATATTGTTCGCACTCTCTTCATTTCTAGTTCTTGTCTTGAACGCTTTTGGGGTGAAGCAGCTCTTACAGTTGTTTATACCATCAATTGTGTTCCCATGCCTATTATTCACAATCAATCCCCTTATGAGTGTCTCTATAATACTTCTCCATCATATGAACTACTCAAAGTGTTTGGTTGTGCCTGTTTTGTTCTTCTTCACCCTCATGAACGCAATAAATTGGAACCTTGTGCTCATCTTTGTTATTTCTTAGGGTATGGAATAGAACACAAAGGCTATCATTGTTGAGTATCTCTCGTCATGTCATCTTTTGGGAACATAAATTTTTTGCCTCTATTTTCTCATTTCATGTCTCATCTCCTACCTCACTCTCACTTTTTAATGACCCAACTATTGATTTATTTTCTCCTGACATTGCTCCATTACCCTCACCATCGTCTACTATGGCTTCTCCTGATGTGTCTGCTCCTTCTGTTGATCCTACCATAACAACATCCTCTGAAGACCAATTACCCGATTGTCTAGAGTCATCACTTCGTCGTTCTACTCGTGTAAGTAATCTTCCCTTTCATCTTCATGATTACCAATGTTTTTCTACTATTTTGTCTCATCATGAACCCCAAAACTATAGAGAAGCTAGTTCTAACCCTCATTGGTAGCAAGCTATGACAGATGAATTACATGCATTAATAAAAGCACATGCAAGGGATCTTGTTGATCTTTCATCTAATAAATCTCTAATTGGTTGTAATTAGATTTTCAAAATCAAAACTCATTCAGATGGGTCTGTGGAACGATATAAAGCTCATCTAGTTGCAAATGGTTTTACACAGGAATATGGAATCAATTATGAAGAAACTTTTGCACATATAGCTCGTCTCACCTCTATTCGAAGTATCATTGCTGTTATTGGTGCCCGAAACTAGAACATTCATTCACCTCATCCAGTATGCAGACTTCGTCGTGCTCTCTATGGCCTCAAACAAGCTCATCGGGCTTGGTTTTCCAAATTCAGCTCTACACTTACTGACTTTGGCTTCACTTCCAGTTCTTATGACTTTGGTCTCTTTATTCGAAAGACTCCCACTGATGTAACACTTCTACTCTTTTATGTAGATGATATGATCATAATAAGGAATGACTCTAATGACATTATTGATCTCAAGCAGTTTCTGAGCCATCAATTTGAAATGAAAGACCTTGGTCATCTCCACTACTTCTTGGGCCTAGAAATCTCATCTGATTCTGATATTCTTAATTAGGTTGGCCTTACTGATTGCAAAACTACATCAATACCTCTAGAAACCAATGTCAAACTTACTCCATTAGATGGTACTATTCTCTCAGATACCACATTATGCAAACAACTAGTAATCAGTCTTGTTTATCTCATAGTCACTTGTCCTGACATTGCCTATGTTGTTCATCTGGTTAGTCAATTCATGTTTCACAGTCTCCACTTCTCTAACAAGTCTAATCTTCTTTTTTCCGCCTACTGTGATGGGTAGGTGACCCAATTGATCGTCGCTCTACCACTGGATAATGTTTCTTTCTTGGAAACTCTCTCATATCTTGGCGAAGTAAAAAACAATCCTTCACTTCTCGATCCAACACTGAAGCTAAATATCGTGCTCTTGTTGACACCACTCAAGAACTTCCTTGGCTCCGTTGGCTACTTGCTAATATATGTGTTCTCCAATCAACTGTAACTATCATATATTGTGATAATCAAAGTGTTATTCAGATTGCTCACAATAATTTATTTCATGAACGAACAAAACATATCGAGATTGATTGTCATTTTGTTCGTCAATGTGTTCTTCAAGACACTGTTTGTCTCAAATCAATATCCTCCACAGATCAAACAGCTAACATCTTCACCAAATCTCATTTACCAGATAGATTTTAAAAATTAGTTTCTACACTTAAGTTGATTGTTTCTCTTCCTCATTGAGTTTGAGACGAGATGTTAAGTTATATTTGATATTATAATTCACTTATATTATATTTGTATTATTTTATTTGTATTACACTTCTACTATTTAACTTGTATTATATTTTTACTATTTTACTTGTATTGTACTTATTATAACCCTATAAATAGGATTATATGTATCTTAAAATTATAATAAATTAATCTTAAATAATTAAACATATGTTTAACAAATACTTTTTAATTATAAGTTACACTTAATTTTAATGAATTATGTTAACGTGACATTTTTCGAGGAAGGGGTATGACTCCAGCTTTTTTCTATATAAAACAAAACCTTACCCAAATTATCACGGCATCCGACACTGCATGTGGCCATCAGTCTCCTCATTTTGACATTTTCTATTGTGCACAATCGTCTTACTGAACTGATTAATTCATTCATGATATTTTCTAAAAATTTGTGAAGATTTTTTTTTTCAAATCAATATAGGCTAAATTATTCATATATTTTTTTTTATTCTACAATTTTATCTATTTTTTAATTTTTTTAGTCAACTTATTCTTCAATTATTTTAACAAATTTAATACAAAAATTTAAATTACTCAAAATAAACATTATTATTAAAATTACCACGTGTTAGTAACGTTGGATGTTAAATTAACATTAGTTAATTATTTGATGTATTTATTTATTTTCTGATTTAATTTAATGCTCAAATAAAATTAATAAATAATTATTTTTTAAAAAATTAGAAAATATAAAAAAGTTAAAATATTTAATTTGAATTAATTTAATCCATCTGTCACTAACACCCGGTTAATTTTAACCTGTAATGTTTAATTCTAAATTGATTTCGATTTGGTAATTAAAATTGTTAAAACTAAATAAAATGGGGAGTAAATCATAAATATAAAAATAAGAGTATTAAAGTGTATAATTATCGAAAAAAGATTATTAATATGATTTTTTTATCATTAATATATATAAATTATTGCATGCAATTAAATTTGCTTTCAATATATACGTAGTGGAAAGGCTCAAAATATTTTGATGGATATTTAGCTAGCGAAACCTTAACCCCCGGTGCCAACAGTATTAGTTCTCAATGGCTGTATCAACAATTCAATATTATAGATTAGAACTAGTTTGCTGTTAAATTAAGGAAACATTTTAAGTTAATTTGTGTCACATCTAGAAATATGTAAATTTTTAAAAAGATAAATATATTTAAAAGAGAAATTATTAAATAAAAATTATTGCTTATAAAAATCATCTTAAAATCAACCAATTCTTTATAAAATATAAACAATATGGATATTTTTAAAAGATCTTATTAGTTGAAAAATAAAACTATTACAAATAAAATTTTAATCACTATATTTACAAATACAAAATAATTCATTAAATATCTAATCATATATACTAGAACTAAAACAACTAATAAAATAAATAAAGTTTTCATATCAAATTTTTAGTGTCAAAATCTTCTCATATTCATATTATACAATTATATCTCAGTTATTACAATATCACAGTTATAATAATATAAAAGGTTAGTAAAATGAGCTCAAACCTTAATAAGAGAGTATTGTAAGTTACATAATAAAATTATGTATGTAATATTTTATAAAAAAATTTATATGTCTAACAAATGAGTAATTATATTTAATGGGGAGATATCCTTTAAAATTTGGACATATTTATACTTTCACGTTTCTTGAACTTGTGAGAAGTATACATTCTAGATACCACAATACATAATTATGTAATAAAATATGCTATGTAATATCCATATATATTGGTCAATTTCTAGATACAAGTGCACTTAACTCTAAGACATATGGATGATCCAACCCAATGTGTGTTCAAACCCCAAGACCCTTATATGGTCATACTCGAAGATACATAAGACATGTGTATTGGTCAACTTTAAAATACATGAGCAATTCAATTGCAAGACCCAATGCACGATCATACTCTGTGAACCAATGTATAGACAAACTTCGAGATACATGTATAAATGCATACAAATTTTGTTTATTGTAATTAGTAAGCCCAAGGTACCAAACTCTGTAAGACTATAACATATATAATACTCACCACAAAAAACCATTTCATAATGCATGCATCAATCACAGATGTCATAGTTCTATGCGTTGAAATAATTGCACATAGTTAAATTGTTTTTCTAATTCAAATAGTCATTAGGGACCTAGATAATAATTGTAAACGTCAACCCATATAATCTTTTTGTGAGCTATAGTCCAACTTTTCCAAATAAGCCTCACATCATGAATTAAGCAGATAGTACATTAGAATTATAATAAAAACAACATGTTTAATTCAAAACATCATAAAAACAACCAATAGATAAAAAAGAACAATCTGTGGTAAACATATTAGTGACGATATGCCTTACAATCTCTTATCCAAGCTAAAAACATGCATATATGTGACAAACATCACATAGCATATGAATTAGGAAAACATACTAAAAAAAGCTATAAAATATTTTCAATCACTTCAAGACCTTACATATGGAAACAAATTAGATAAATGATGATTGTAGTTTCACAACATGAGATCATGCATACGTAATACATCATGTAATGAGATAAACCCACATAAAACATCTATCTATGTGGTAACATCCTTGGATTGCTTATGGTAACCACTCGGTAGTAAACAATCCACTAAACAAAATAAATTGTATACAACTCGATAGACAATATGAACGCAAACACCTCTATTAGTCAGGATACTTACCCTAACTACCTATGTTATCCCCACTTATTGTCAACATTGCACATTATCAAAGTATATCTATCACCACTTGATGTGATCGACTACTAATGGCACAAACTCCTATATACATACATATTGTTACCCTCTAACTCCCAATTGACACACGATACACAAACATATAGGCTACTAACCTATGCATCACGTTGCAGCCTTGCAATATCCATCTGACACATAATACATACTACTTAGGCTCTTCACCTATGGTAATTGTTGCATCCTTGCAACTATCAGCAAATACACGACATAACACCACATATGATCCTATCCTAAGTGAATTGTTGCACTATTGCAACTACCAGTTAAAAATGGGTAACTCAACACTATGAGTAACTTTTTAAAATGTTATGACTCTCTACTAGTAAATCATACATTTTAACTCTCCTCAAAACCTTACTAAATCTCACATTTTTACACTCAATTCGGTGTTTGAGAAATATGATAGACTTCTTTATGATGTCCTACATCACATAGATGCTTCAGTATTTTTTAAACCCGATACTCAAAAGGAAAATAGATCAAGAATGGACCACGAAAGTTAGGTGTCAAATAGGTAGAGCTATTTCCAATTCTAGAAAAGAAAACAAGAAAGAAGAACTTATAGAAAAAAATTCCAACATCATATACCATTGCTGACCAAGGTTAACGAGAAAACTAAACGTTAAACTAACTGTTACATACTCACTGACCAAGGTTGGCGAGAGGGTGATGAATACCTCAACAAGGAAATGAAAATCCAATGGTGTCATTCTTGAAGGAGAAACACTCAGTCCTCAATGGGACAACCAAACATAAACAAAGCTCCTACAAGAGACATGACAATAAGCACCTACAAACTATTTGTAAAATAAGAAAGTGAGTGTGTATAATAAGAGAACATAAAACTATATTTTAAGTGATATTGAACCATCAACAACCAACCTTCCAAATGATAGATAAAAACATCAAATAAAATAGAGACATCATTTTTTGCACATAGGAATGCTAATCCCAAAATAACAGGACTTACAATCTCTCACTTTGGCTTCCCGTGTCAAAACATTGCACAACTCTATACAAACATGGAATATAAACACAATACATTCATAAAAGATGTACCTTTGGAATTCATTCTCATGAATGCAACCTAGACAACCTCAATACACTAAACATTAGTGCATTCATCTTGATGAGATCAACCCATACCTGTCTATTCCACACTGTAAATTTGCCTCATCCATTGAGTTTTAACAAAGTTCTAAGATCCAAAAGAACACCAAGATCTTAAGAAACACGTGTAACCTACACACATAAAATGACACATACCTATGAATGTATCATACAGAGCATGTTAAACATGCAACATATATGAAAAAACGCATAATTCCTCCTAAATATATGCAACACTCATCCTAAGTGTATGCATATAATGCAACCATGATGCAATGCAACCTACACTCACATCTCATGCAACACAAAGCATGTTAACAAACCATAAGTTATGCATACAAACTTCTCCCTTTTTTTGATACAAAAAGTTAAAGGAATATCTATACATGAGGGAAAGAAAGCATACTTAAATGCAATAATTCTATCACTAATGCACCACAGTAGAAAAGATTAAAGCAAAGTGATAAACATAATGCAATACATACAAACAATCAACAAACTGAATGAATAGACAAACCAAGAAAACATGGAGAAAGAAAATATCTCACTAATGCAATACAAAGCACAGAGCCCTACATCTCTACATGTTGTGGGAGGTCATAAGGGACTTCACAATACTTTTACAACATATCGAAGGATGGGAAATCAAACACCAATGCCACATAAAACATATCAACAAAGTTGTAAGAAAAAGTTGACTAAAAGTCCAACTATGTTCCAAGTTGACACACTCCTAGTGACTCAATCGTCTTCCCCCAACGATATTTGGGTAAATTCAATCTTGCAACCTAACATCATACTATGTACAACGAGACAACCTAATACAAGCAAAGCCCTAACAAGACACTGCAACAATAAACAAAGTCCCCAACAAAATACGACGACAATAAACACCTAACAATGCAAATTAAGAAAATAAGTGTGTGTAATAAGCAAACACAAAACTGTTTTCTAAGTGATACTAAGCCACTAGTAATCAACCTTATAAATGATAGACAAAATATCAAATAAATATAGACATTGTATTTTACACATGGAAATACCAATACCAAAACAAGAGGACTTGCATCATGTACTTTATTTAAATGTCAAATCTCATGTTACAAATTCTTATGTACCGTTATAAATGTCATTATTAGATATTATATCATAAGAGTTATAAATAACAGATAAAAATATTAAATAAAATATAAACATTGTATTTTATATATAAAAATGCAAACATTAAAATGATAGGACTTACACTATGTACTTTATTTAAATGTCACATCTCATGTTACAAATTCATGTGTACCAATATAAATGTCAATATTAGATATTATATCACAAGAATCACAAATGTTTTCGTAAAAATTTATGGCATCATTTTTTCATAGTTTTGAACATATGAACATGCATGCCATTAATGCACGAAGAAAATTGGAGTAGTTTCCTTACTTGAAAATATGTTTGTCTCCATTCTTGCTCTTATCTTTTAAGTGACTTTTTTTCTGTTTTTATTTTAAGCGAAAACTAATAAAATTTATATTAACATTATCAACTTAATTACTTATTATAAAAATCAATCCTTAATGGAAGAATTTAACTTATCGAACTTGTCAAATTTAATAACTATTTGTCTTGACACTTATTTTTTCTAACTCAAATGCTTGGATATTTTATTCTAATTTCATAACTTAAAAATATATTAAAAATTGTTATATTTTAAAGAGAGAGAGATTATAGACCGAGAAAAAAAGAAAAAAATTTTGGATGAAAAAAAAGTTGATTTGTGTGTTTTTATAGACAAAATTGCACCATTACGAATCACCATTGTCAACAATGCACCAAGCACGATGACGAGTTATCAGCGAGGTCACAACGACTATGTTGTTTCTTTGCAACCAACTAGTTAAGCCTTATCAACCCTTATTGATACTCGCTAAACACTAGTCGGCTATCCTGAAGGTGCGTTGGCCAAAACCTTTCAATAATTTGTAAAAAAAATTGATTTTTTACTTATAAATTCAAAATAATCTCATGTATTTTAAAATATAATTAAAATTATACTTCATCAAATTCTTAAAATTAATTACAAACATTTCGATTTTCTGATTCAAATAATTATTCAAATTCACTCACAGAAAACAAAGACAAAACCCAAATTCAAAACAATTAACAATCAGAAACGTTAACACTTAACTTTCGATTAAAGTTTCCACAAATTTTTTTTTTTTAAAAAAGCTGTTCATTAAAGACTCGATTGAATAAACTGTCGATCATAGAAAACACTTAACTGTCGAACATTAGTGTCCGACTTTAATCAAATACTTATTAATTATAAATTTTTACTTTTATTGCTAAAATAAAGATAATTAATAAAAAGAAAAGAAATATCTCGACTAAAAATTATACCAAACTCGTTTCCAACTTAAATGCAATCGAATTCAATTAATTGAAAAAGGAAATACATATTACTTAATTGTAATCAATTAAGAAAGATAAAAGCATTAAAAGTACTTCACTATACTTTTCATTGTGTTGCTTGAGCCCTAAAAATATATCAGTGGCTCAAAGAGGTAATTTTGAATCTAAGTGCAAGAAACAACTATCCAATTTTTTGTAACCTTAGTGATATTTTTCATGTTAATTCCATCTTAAACACGTTGTACCATTGTGGTAAAAAAAAAATTAAGCTATATTTATTCTCCTCTTCAATTCACGATACCAAATATTGCATTAAAAGGAGTATTTTTTTTACAAAATAATATATTCCTTTTATTTTTCATTTAATTTATTAAAAATTATTCTATTGAATCAATTAATTACTATTCAAAAATCGGATTACTAAATCGTTATTTTAATTTATATTATATTATATTTTTAATTTTATTTTGTATTTAATAATTTTTTTTACTAATTTTATATAGAAGAAGGGTAGCTTTGATAAAAACGTACAAAAATTTATTAACTTATCAGCGTGTGTGACGCCGTAAGTTCATTAACTATGAAAAATTATATAAAAAATTCAAAACTATTTGATATATATTCTATAAATCAATTGTAATTTACAAAATAAATTTAGATAAATTTAAACACATATTAACGTGTTTCAAGATAGGAAGTCATAGGTTTAAATAATATTAATTAAATATAATACACTATTATATTTGGTGTTAGATTGTATGTATCATTTTCGTGTAGTGGTGGAAGTTTGAAGATTCTAACAAGCCACAAGTAGTATTGAAAAAACAATTGCGCTGTAGACCCGTCCGTAGCCGGCTATATTAATTGTTACACATTTTCATTGTCGTCTTTAATATTTTGCCTGTGAATGCTGGGGGAGAAGTGTACCGAATTAAAGGCTTCATACAGATGTTAGGTCGTTATAATCATATAAGGCTTTTAATCTGTTAGTTGGCTTACCATGTTGCTACTTAGCTGTCACATATTGGCTTGGCAATCTTTCTACTTCTCTCTCTCTACCCCAAAAAGAATAAATAATAATCTAAGGCGGTGTAGTTGAGACAATTAATTAGTAAAAGCTCATTCAATGCATATGTAGACCTTGATATAGGTTGTTGATCACTCGATCTCTTCCCACATATTATGGTCGTTAGTCGTAGAACGACTATTTTCTCACATGAACAGAATGATCGATATAATGGGTTAAAAGTTTTCTAGAAAATAAAGTATTTTTAAAATTTATAATAATTAAAATAATATATTTTTTATTTTAAATTTAAATATTTTTATTATTAAAAAAACTTATTCATGATTTTATATTAAAAATTATTAAAATTGAATTCTGATGATTTAGAATTATTTAAAATTAAGATTATATATTTATGAAATTATAAAAAACCGGTAGTAATTGCAATGATAATATTATGAGATATTCCCATCTACCTCTGAACATTGTTATATTAATTGCAATGATAATATTTTGATATATGGTAATGCTATATAATAATTGACGGTTCTATCGAAGAAAAAGTTTATTGTAGTTAATCGATCCCAGTGTTATTTAAAAAAAAATAGTTTAATAATCCCAATGTTTTTGTATAAAAGATAACAAAAATATATCATTTTTTATCTTTATAAAATAAACTATTACATTCTTTAAACTATATATAATATGTTATCTTGATTA
Organism: Hippophae tibetana; assembly: GCA_037013495.1. Lineage (NCBI taxonomy): Eukaryota > Viridiplantae > Streptophyta > Magnoliopsida > Rosales > Elaeagnaceae > Hippophae > Hippophae tibetana. The sequence goes on along the minus strand of CM072809.1, from coordinate 10,431,849 downwards.
CTTTGTGCATTTTTATCAGCTTATATATATATATATATATATGAATGGTAGTATGAATGACACGGTATGTATATATATATAGTATCATATTTAGTGGTGGATATAGGAGTTAAAATTAAGAGGAATATTATAAAATGATAAACAAATAATGTTATTTATTTTTTATTAAATAAAAATATTATATATTATTTTAGCAAGAATATATTGTAATTATTATTTATAGTAAATTTTTAAAGATTCAGGATTTAGTTTTTTCAATTTAATGTTTAGTTTTACCTCTCAATTTTAAAAGTATTATATTATATATATATATATATATATATAATATCACAATGTCATTCTTTATCAATATATGTGTATAATTGGAAAAAAATTCTTAAGGAATTAGGTGGGTATTTTTGATGAATGAGATAGGTACAATAATATCGTATACTCACTTATATATTATTATTTTTATAATTTTTTCACTCTTATTTATATTTTACATTTATTTTTATATCTCTTTAAAAGAGTATCTATTTTGGGAGTAATAAAAAAGAATTCTCTTACAATCGAGAGAAATGAAACTCACACTCCCTTATGTATTTCCTTATATACTTCATTACTTTTTTCTTTACTTAAAAAAATTACGTATGATTCAATCATGTAATGTTTAAAAATTTAATATTTGAAATAAAAATTATATAAATTTGTTGTATGAGCTAACAATTTTTTTGCTTATTTTATATACTTCATTGCTCAGACAAAGAGAAACTTTTACATAAATTCAATTCATCCATGAAATATCTTATCTCTTAATTTATTATTTTATATAAATATATTTATTTTTATATAAATGATCAAATATAATGTAAAGATTAATAAAGTGCATTATTTAACACAAATATGTATCATATAATTTTTTTCCCACAAAAAAATTTAAAATAATAAACCAGTTTTAATTCAATTAAAACTTTACTCTTAATGTTATTTAGCATTTTATCAAGATATGTATTTGATGTGTTAAATTTAAATTAAATTTATCTAATTTTTAAATAAGTTGAATTGTGTTAAATACATTTTGATGCGAGATACATGAACATCTTATTTAATTTATCTAATATTTTAAAATATTTAATTAATTATTAAAAAAGTAAATAAAAAAAAATTACATAAAATTAGAATTTCATTCTATCTAAAAAAAATCTGTTAGTGTTGGTCAACGATATTAACCCCTAAATCATCGTCAGTATGATTTTTTAATGATTTCTAATTTTATATATTTTAAAATTAGTAATAATTCTTCCATTCATTTTAATAGGCGCACTTGCCTCATGTACAACTAAAAAATGTTGTCATAAAGATATATTTGATCAAAAAATTATTAAATTTATAAACTAGTTTTTTTAAGTCATGAGGTCATTAAGTTAACTTAAAATAAATTGAATTGGGTTAATCATTTCATTTAACATCTATATGTATCACCTTATTAAAATAAAAAAATAAAAACTTATAACAACAACAAAAAATTTAATAATATTAAATGATATTTAATTAATTAAATTAAAATTTAACATTAAATGAATCTAAGTAGTTGGAGTCTAACTTAAAAAATCTACAAACTTGATGGTGTTTAAGAATTGCTATTTTTTGTAATTAAATTTTTTAAAAGTTGTTATTAATTTTTTTTAAAAATAAACTCTCGTTAATGTAGATGATTAATTTGATTAGTTCAGCATCTTAAAAAATTTATCAAAACAGGACAATTCTGTCACATAAGCAAGGCTGCACCAATATAGCTTTTTAGTTTCCACTTTCTAACTTCTTACAACGTCCCTCTTCCCTCCTCTTATTTTAATGTATTGCTATTTGTATAGTTGCATATATACTATTTAAATTTTTATTGTGAATACTTAAAAAATATTAAACACGATAATTAAAAATATGCTATGAAAATTATTTTACAGAATTTAGTAAAATATAGAATTATTACTTTAGAATCTCTGATCAAATTTGTCACAAAATAAGTTATGATCTCTAATAAAATTCGTCAAAAAATATTAATTTTTGTTGCTTAAAGATCGTCACGAAAGTAAATAATTGTAGATAAATTAGTGGTAGGTGATTATTTAATTTTAATGTATTTTCTCTCAAATTCTTAACAAATATCACCAAAAAATTGTGCCTTTCGATAACAAATTCGTCAATGAAAACTATAATGTTTACTAATAATGACTTCAATCAACTACTCAAACAGGAATTTCCTGACACACCTCTCTTGATAACGTGTTGATGAATATTTTTCATCAAAAAATATTATTTCATTCATTATTATTTCTTGACAAAACAATAGTGACGGTCGTCAAGGATGAACTAGTTTAATATTGTAGTGAATACTAGAAAAAAAAAATATCATAATTATTTTTTTTATAAATGAATAATTTTAATTATTTTATTTTTAAGTTAAATAAATTCACTTCAATTGAAAATCATGTCATAATAACATGACTAAACATATTAAAAATCAACCAATTTTTTTTATTTTTTGCTAGTTTTTTGAAACATTTTTTTACACAAATCTATGTTGTTTCGTGAACTTTTTTTTTTTTAAAAAACTTAGTATATAATACGAGACATTTGTGAATATTATATTATTATATTAAAAATACTCTTTAAAAAAAAGTTGGAAGAAAATAAAAAAAATTAGTTTATTCTAACAATGTACCTTTTTACGTGCATATTTTTCTTTAATTTAAACATAATAATATAAATTAAAATAAATTTACTTTTTAAAAAAAATAAAGTGAAATATATCTTTTTAATATAAATTAAGTATTAATACAAATTACTTTCATCATGATTATTTACATAATTTTAAGTAATAATAACGATTTCTCAAATAGGCATTTCATCGATCGAACATATACAGATAGTGAATTGGTGGTCCATTTATAACAGAATGCTCGTACTCGCAAAGAAATCAAAAATGACATGATATTAAGTGCATGTTAGGTTGGCTTAAATGGAATGAAATTAAAATTGATTCATTCCAATTCTATGTTTGGTTGTGATGAAAAATGAGAATGAAATAGAATCGTTTCCTAAAAGAGAAGGAATCACAATTCCTTCTCCCCTTTAAGGAATCATTATTTTATTCTAATCTCAATTTTTTTTCTAATTTTACCCCAACTTTAAATATAATCTCAAGTCTTAAACCCTAAATCATAAACCATGAACTCTAAACCTTAAATCCTAAAACCTTAAACCTTAAACCTTATTTAGAAAAATAATCATTTTAACCCTAAACTTTAACCCACAAATATAACCCAAAATCTTAAATCCCAAATCTCAAACCCTATTTAGAAAAATAATAATTTTAACCCTAAACCTTAACCCACAAATATAACCCAAAACCCTAAATCCTATTTAGAAAAATAATAATTTTAACCTTAAACCTTAACCCATAAATATAACCCTAAATTCCAAATCCCTAAATCTCAATTCCTAAACCTCAAAACCCTAAATCTTATTTAGAAAAATAATAATTTTAATAATATATTTTATTTTTAAGTAATAATTATTTAGAAAAATAATGATTTCAATAATTTATTTTGTTTGATGAAAAAATAATAATTAAATGAAATTATTTAAATTTTACTAAATATAAGGGTATTAAAATAATATACAATATTTTTTATTCCATTCTAGCTATAAATCAAACACTGTTATTCTAATTCTTTCTTTGATTCCAATGATCAAATCAAACAAAACTATTTCATTTTCATTCAATTCTTATTCCAATTACATTGAGTGAACCAAACGTCACCTAAATTACTTTTATTCATCACAAGTTGCAACTTGAAATAAGCTTAAAAAATTGTTAGAATTCAACTAGATGATAAAGGTTCAATAATTACATTTAATTAATATTATCATGTAATTTAATAATTCATCTTGTTCCCATTTTAAATAAAATAATAATAGATTAAATAACAATGTTATCAATAGGGTTTAACATAGGATCAAAAATATATGTTTTTAGTTAATCCAAATTTGATCCGATTCGAATAGATTTGGAGATTATTAATCTGAATTCAATGTAATTATATAATCAGTCCAAATACAAACATATCAAATTTTTTTGGATCAAATAATTAAAATTTATTTATGAATTATTATCATATATAAAATATAAAATACACAAATTTAAATTTTAAATTAATATTTTTGTAACAAATATTATTATTTATAGTCACAACCGAAAAAATTTAGAATAATAAAAAATATGTTTATACAATTATTATAAAAATTATATTTATTTTTAAGTTAAAATAATAACCTAATATATTTATGGTATGCATAATATTAAATATAAAATAAAATATAAATTTATTTATAATTTATCTTGTCATTATTATAAAAATAAAATACGTGAATACAAATTCAAATAAATTATATAATTTTCAATTTAAATCAAATCGGATTATATAAATGAAATTCGATACAATGAATTTCTTAAATTAAACAAATTTATGATATTATTTAATCAACCCTAAGTACGGATGATATCTCAGAACACTACTTTTACATATAATATTATAATTTGACATACAAACAATTCTAAGATTGATTGAAATAGTGGGACCCACATTATAATATACACACAGAGCACGTCTCTCTATATATATCCAAGCTAATTTGCTTGAAGGTATTAAGCTACTTATTTGCTTTAGCCTCTTGTATTCTTTTTCCCCCTTGCAATTTACAAAAAAGATTTTTGAAATGAAGCAAGAAATTAGCTTACTTCAGTTTCTGGAGAATAAGACCATCTTGATAACTGGAGCTACTGGTTTCCTTGCAAAGGGTATATATTTATGATATTTTTATTTTTTTTTCAAAAAGTTATAATGTGTGTTGATACAACAATATATATGACTTTGATAGTTCTGGAAATATGCAGTTTTTGTTGAAAAAATTCTGAGGTTTCAACCAAATGTGAAGAAGCTCTATCTTCTTTTAAGAGCTTCAGATAACAAGTCAGCAGAAAAACGCTTGAGAGATGAGGTTCTAATTAGTTTTCAATGTTGTTTTTAAATAACATTACATCATAACACACTCACGTAATTAAAGATCGAGCCCATGATCTTATATTTACATGTCTCACAAATAAGTTAATTTTTACGCCACTCAGCTATTTGAGTTTGTTTGGTTACCTTATAAATATCACAATATCTATTATATAAATTTTATTTTATTTTTCTTGAAGTATACGTATTATCAAAAAAATTAATATATATTACCTTCAAAATTAAATTAAACTAGAGATGCATTTTTTTTTAAAGGTCATAGGAAAAGAGTTGTTCAGTGTTGTAAGGGAAAAATGGGGTGGAAATTTTGAATCCTTCATATCAGAAAAGTTGGTTGCAGTACCAGGAGACATTATTTACTCAAACTTAGGAATTAAAGATTTTGATTTGAAGGAAGAGATGTGGAAAGATATAGATGTTATTATTAATTCTGCTGCAACTACTGATTTTTATGAAAGGTATACTACTCATTCATCAATTTATTTTTAATTAATCTTAATTATCATGATTTAACTTTAGAATATATATATATATATATATACATTTGATTATATGTTAGCCTTACTTGCTATAATTAACTTTTTGTAGGTATGATATTTCCTTAGATGTCAATACATTAGGACCAACCCATGTATTGAGCTTTGCAAAGAAATGCATTAAACTCAAGATGCTTCTCCATGTCTCAACAGGTAACTAAGTCAATCATGCATGTATTACGATATGAATTTAAATACTCGATAATTCAAATAAAGATAAATTTTACTAAAAAAATATGCGAAAAATAGTATATACCCAAAAATATATTATACTCAAAGTGAGTTCATGTAACATATATATTTGTTCTCTATGATTTTGTTTGGAATATATATAATACACTAGTGTGTATGATCTGAATTATGATTATTTATGTGGGTTTGTATGATCAGCTTATGTGTGTGGAGAAGGGGAAGGACTAATAAAGGAAGATCATCTCTATATGGGAGATACTTTGAAGGCAACTTCTTGTAAATTAGATCCTAGATCTGAAAGGAAACTGGCTGAAGAGAAATTGGCTGAATTGCAAGCACAAGACCTTGCAAAAGAAGAAACCAGTTCAATCATGAAAGATTTTGGCATTACAAGGTCCTTTTTTTTTCATGTATTCTAACAAAAGTTAACACCGCTTCTCTAACACAATCGGTTGGAAGATGATTGAATTAACTCTTATACACTGTAGCCTTTATTCTCTTTCTTCATATCCCCTTAAGAGTAGGCTAAACATAAATGTGTCTAGCGAGTTGATGATATGTCATAGCTCGCATAAATTCAATTCATGTAAGATTAGTTATAACACAACTCAATTTATCTGCTGACTCATTTATATTTTAAAAAAATTATACAAAAAAAAATATAAATATTTATAATTGTTTGACACCATTGACTAAACAGATATGTCATTAAAAAAGCAGAATTTTTTTAACCATTCACTTTATACTTTTCTAATTAATTTGATTTAAAAAATTACAGAGCAAAAGTATTTGGATGGCCAAATACATATGTATTCACAAAGGCAATGGGAGAAATGTGTTTGAGACAAGCATCAAATGATAACATACCCCTTGTTATCATTCGTCCAACAATGGTCACTAGCACTTGCAAAGAACCCTTTCCTGGTTGGATAGAAGGCTTAAGGTAATCACAAATACGTATAATATACATATTTATGCAATTTATTTGAAGTTTTTTTTGGTAAGAATACATATTTACATAATTAGTAATGTTTTAAAATACAAAAAAAAAATTATAATAATTGCTCCTTCTTAATTGTGGCCTTATTGATACTATGTCATGAAACTAATGAATGAGGCTCTGTTGGTGGGTGCAGAACTATTGATAGTGTAATTGTTGGTTATGGGAAAGGAAGGCTCTCATGTTTTTTGGCTAGTCCTACAATGGTAACAGATTTGGTTAGTGAAACTACACTTTCTAGAGTTTTTCCCTTCACTATGACTTTCAATAAACTTTTGAACATTAAAAACTCTGTAATATGATGTACAACTTTCAATTTTTTGTTTTGGATTATAGTTTTCAAAAACATATGTTTTTAAAATAATGTGTACAGATACCAGCTGATATGGTGGTAAATGCAATGGTGTTGGCAATGGCAGTTCATGCTGAAGAGCTCGCTACAACTATATATCATGTTGGATCCTCGTTGGGAAACCCTATAAATTTCTCCAAGCTTCACAATTATAGCTACAAATACTTCACTAAAAGCCCTTTGACCGCTAAGAATGGTAGCAAACCAATTAAAGTTCCCAAGGGTTTTGTGTTGCCCAACCTAACTACTTTTAAAATCTTCATGTTGATCCGGTTCTATCTACCTCTCATGGTTTGTTCTAGCCTTACTTAATTACCGTATTTATGATTATTTAATTACATCTTAAACTTATTTTAAATTCATTCTTTTGAACACAGATATTGCAATTTCTGAATATAGCATTTGGTCATCGGTGTTTTGGCAACATGTATGCAAAAAGTAAGAGAAAAACTGACTTAGTAAAACGTTTGGTTGAACTTTACAAGCCATATTTGCTATTCAAGGGCATGTAAGTAATAATTAATTTAGCATTTGTTTAATTAATTTTTTTTGAATTTAATAGCTTATTATGACATGTTGGTTTTGTAAAATGAACAGTTTTGATGACATGAACTCAGAGAAGCTAAGGCTGAAAGCAAGGCAAAGTTGTAAGGAGGTGGATGCATTTAGCTTTGATCCCAAGTCAATTGATTGGGAAGATTACATTATGAATTCTCACATTCCTGGGCTCAGAAAATATGTTGTTAAGTAAAAGATTAGAAGAAAAATGCCTTTACGGTGTGTCTCTTGAACAACTATGTTGAAAGAATCTTAATGTATTGTGCTCGTTATTATTATACTTCTTAGTATGTGGATTAGTTAGTTTTGTCGGTTATTAGGTTATTTTACAAATCGACACTATTTTGTCTTTGAAAAAACCAAAACCTCAAAAAACCTATTTTCAAGTTTGATAGTTTTTCACCTATAATTTTTTTTTTATCAAAAATTTCTTTACAAAAACTTAAATCAAGATTAAGATTTATAAATAATATAAATATAATAATAAAATTAAGATTTATTTATAATAAAGAAAAATAGGTTTAATTTTTATTGGTTTTATAAAATAGAAAAATGTAACCAACCTATCTTAGAACACGGTACAATTGCTACCACGTTTGGTGAAAGTATCTCAATAGACCTCAGTTACTTTAAATTTTGAAATTAAGAAACAACTGGCTTCATAATTTCTACCACGTTTGGTGTAGGGTCCCAATGTAACTGTATAAATTTTCATGAAATTGCGCAGATTAATGTCATTTTTCCACTTCATTATTGACTATCAGTCAAACTCATTTTTGGCACGTATATATGACTCCGTACAAATGATGGGTTTTTTTTTATCTCTTTACTGATATTTAAATTTTAACTTTTAAAAATACATCTACAACTTTCAATATTATTAAATAAAAATTTTATTCTAAATAAAATTAAAAAAAAATCATTAATGTTATTTTATGAAAATTAACGCTTTTTTTTATAATATATGAAAACTAAAGCCATGAAATGGAGAGTGATTTTTCAAGAGGAAAAAAACATCATGATAGAAAATTTAATTATAAATTTAACTATAATGGACATATTATATATAATAGCCATTTTAACAGAGCTATTTTTACTAACATCATAACAAAATTTCTATATTTGGTAACATTTGAGCATTCAATTGTTAAAAAAATTAATTAATTGCTCCGACATTAATCTTTATTGTGAAAATATCAAATCTAAAAAAATAAAAACAGTAAATGTCAATTTTTTAATTAAAGTGAGAAATTATTTTTTCAAATGGAAAACATAATTCCTGAACTTTTATCGTATTCTTCTAACTAAATTTCTATTCAAGCAATCAAATAAGGCATGTAATGTTAGTTAAGCACTTGATCAAATTAAAGAGTAAATAAAAATAGTACAATTCAAAAGTTTCTCTGCTTCACATAAAAATCGGTAAATCAACACAAATAGAAAACAAAATTTCATTAAACCTTTACGGCTCATCAACAACAACAATAACCCATCTCAGTTATGAAAACCATTTTTATGACAGAGCAGTACAATGAAAGCTTCAATAAATAGCAATACATTAGAAAGATGGGTACCTCTCTTTTCTTTTACCTGTAATACCTGTGGTTTTAATATCACAAGTCTGAGACAAATCCAGATTGTCTTTTGAAGTGTTGCAACTGGTACCACTATCAGTTTCAGAAGTTGATGCAAATTGATTAACTTTGTCAACAACACTTGCCCGGCTTATGCAAAGCCAGCTCCTTGCAGACTCCTCATTGTTGTCACCAGCTACAGGGACATGCCATGTTCCTTTTTCTGATTCCTGAAATAGAAACTAGTTGCTCAACACTTCATATGATAATGAATGTATGATTTATTATTTATGATTTTTTTGACTAAATGAGTGATTTTTTGATTTCTTATTCTTTGTAAAAATAACCATCAATGTATTTAATAATAATTTATACTTGGTAAATTTCAACAAAAAATTACCTATAAAATGTTTGCTAAAGATTTCTGATTAATGATTTATTTATTTTTTTAAGCTTAGAGAACTAAAAGAAATTGTTATTATTTATAAATTTTATGTTTTCAATCACTTTTTTCAATATTTATCCTTGAAAAAGTCATCATACTTGAATTTCTCTCTAGAAAAAATGTTTAATGAAAATTAAAAAAAAAAAATTGAAATCTGATTAAAGAATTTATTTCTAAAGATTTATCAACCATCCCATAATTCATTAAAAAAGTAAAAATCAAGATCAGAAACCATTGTCAAATATATCTGATTAAAAAATCACTTCAAAAAAATCAGAAATCAAAAAACAATATTATTATCAAACATGACCTAAATAGTACTCTACTTCTTTCTAAATATAAAAATTGATGCAAGAAACAACAATGAGTGTGCTCCCTCAGTCATGCGTGTAACATTCTTTAATTCAAATGACCAGATAATCTTAGTCAAATCATCATTTCGAACTTCATTTCGTATCAATAACTTCCCAAACAGTTGACTGACTTTAGGAACTACGTAGGACATTAAGATATTTCTTCTAAGGGTGTGTATATATATAGGAATAAAGTAACCTTTATTGAAACTTGAAAATCATAGTGCAAGGCAAAAAAGAGAGGAGTAATAATATGAAAAGAGTCCAATAGGAAGGATGAGTAATGAATATGATGACATAATCCGCCAAGTAAATAAAAAAATAAATAATTTATGATTACGTTATTTTATGTATTTTTTCATCAACAATACAATGAATGTTAAGTATTTTTTTTCCTAAAAAAATGAATAATTTGTGATTTAAAATCATATATAAATAAAAAAATTAATATTAAAATTTTTACTAAAGTATTTGTTTTAAGAAGATGAACTATGTGTGAATAAAAAATAACTATTTATATATTTACTTGTCATTTTTGGTAAAAAAAAATAAGTATTTTTGAAATACTAATTTTATTCCTTAAAAATTTGATCTAAAATTGTCAAATAGATTTCAGTGACCCTTTTACATGAAATAACGAACTTATATTATCATGTCAAATAAGAATTAATCTAAAATGCACTTTTCCTATAAGCAGCGGAATTCCGCTATTCTCTATCCCTAAAACTATCCCTAAATTATATGTTTTAAAAGTTTAGGGATCTTTCCGTAAACTGCTAAAAATTTAGGCATAATGAAGTGCCATAAAAAGATCCTAAAGTTTTATTAACAAGCATATTTAATATACACCTGGAACAATTAAAACCTTTTTGTCACCCAAGTATCACATAAAAACAGGGTTAATAAGTAACATTTTCCCAAGAAAGAAAATACAAATCCTTCACATTGATTAGTTGAAGTTACGAACCATTATATGAATGTAATCATATATAACCCAAGTAAACCAAATTATCCTCCAAATAAAACATCTCCAAATGAAATTGACAAACAACAAAAAAATGTCATGAACTAAAACGAATGACATATAAACCATGTACCTGGATGACAGAAGTATATGGAGGTGGCATATGAAGTTTCAAATTTCCTTTAGCAAAAGTATAATGCACCTGCAAAAGGAAAGGAAAAGCAAGAGAATTTATGCTGTTAAAAATGTTACGTACTTGTACTAATATAAAGGCGCAGCTGATCCCGTACCCAACATCCACGTGCAGTAGGATATTATTTGTAGTATATAAGGATATGTGCGAATATAAAGTACCGACTATGAATATCTTGTGAGTTAGAAGAATTGGGCTAAAGGAACTTGGTGTTTAAAAAAATAATAAAGATAAACAACTCCATATCAAGCAAAACAAAATGTACTCACAAAGCAAGAAATCTAGAGCTTTTGCTACTAGCAGATATTACAAGAAAACATTGACAGGAAGAGAAAAACGATATCATAAATATAACACGAAAATAATTAGACAGCCATACTTGATGCTTCTCCTTCCACTTGAGGAAGAAACTGCTACCTAGGAGTTCAAATATATGATCCCGCATTTCATCATTTGTCACGAGCAAGCACTTGAGTTTCACAGCAGCATAGAGCCAGTACCTGAATCACAATAAAATACCCAAGCACAAAGAAGCCATATTAATTTAGTCGTGCATCAATGTGATAAATATTTACTTAAGAAACATGTGTTTTAACATACATAGAGGAGACATAATAGAACTTATAATACAGCAATTCGGAAATCAAGGGATAGTATAGTATAACAATTAAGAATTATTTACACAAATATGTTGAACGGTAAAGGTCACTGATGAATGAATAGGCAACTTATACCAATCATCATTGGAACCATTTGGCGTTGTATAAAGGAGACCTTTATCAATCCAATCTTGAACCAAATTTTGGTGGGAAGAATGTTTCAAAAGCGCACAAACACGTTTATTGTGTAAGACAACAAGCGGCCACTTTCCACTTCTATTATATAGTTCATTCACAACAGCATCCAGCTGCACAATTGCAAATCATTAACACGATAAAGCAACACAAATGTTATCAAATGGATGTCCAAATAAAACAGACAAAAATTCTAAAGAACCATAGTCTTAGGCTCTCAGCCACATAGAACTACAACCTGAGGTACACTGAAACCACCATCGGCAAAATTTTGCTGGTAGAGCCCAATATTTGCGCCATCCACGATAGCTTCATAATCACCATGCTTGTCCAGCCAATTCTTTAGCATGATATGAAAAGCAATGAAATAATTAAAATTTACAACAGAAATTAAAAGGTAATCACAGAAAAAAAAACTAAGATCTTCAAATAGAATGTAAAACTAAAAGGTAAAAAAAAAGAAGGTTAATAAATCAAGCGGATTTGGGATAATAAACAAGCCAAAATACAAGAGTTAAAACATTAGTTACCAATGCATATGTTGTTCTTGACAGAGACATTATCAGAGTAGAAATGAATCCAGGTATAATTCCAGTTTCCAAACCAACTGGGCAAAAGCCCCAAGGAGGTGTTGCTAGTGTTGGAAGGGTTTACTTGTAGGAAGGAATGTGTTTAAAGAAATTGCTCAACTGAAATAAGTAAGGGTGCCTCATTTAATATCTAGTTTTCTGAATGGCTTCCAAGGTTTAATTAATGTACTCTCACAAAATAGAGTTTACACGTAGCTTAGTTTATCATATGTTTCCCTCTGCCCTATCTGGAATCTATCACTGTTTAATCAATGTTTCCCTCAATGGATTATAAATGAGGTGGTACTTGGTCACCTTCGGGGAGTTCATTCTAGTAATGACGAATTGGTATGACCTCTCCCAAAAAAAAAAGATTTTTCTATTAATTCAGGGTATTTCACAAAGATACAGGTAAATATCACATACCTGCCCTGTGTTTGAAGTTACATTATAAATTTACATTGTGGTTTGATATACTTTCAGAGATACATTTTCAGAGCAAAATGCTTTACACATCTCTGTTAATTTATTTATTTTCAAAATGCTTAAAAATTTATAATTTTGCAACACCATTCTGTTAGAGCTAGCTCTCAGATATAACATCTGGGTTTTTTGTATATTTTTCAAATCTCGGGGAGGTTAGTTAAATCATGCAATCATCAGTCTATTAGTCCCTGTGCAAGAGTGGTCTGTTGAGTCAGTCATAGACAAGAATACAAGATTGTTCGATCCTCATTAAATGTTGGTCTCCCTAAATTTTAACCTGGGTCCCTAGGGCTGCCAAAAAAGTAGTTCATTTTGCATCCATGGGGAAGTTACACTCTGTTGAGTGGACTGGAAATTCTTTCGTGGGGTTAACCTCTATCGTTTCATGAGATGTTCTAGATGATAATGGATGATTCCCCCACTCTTTTAAAGAATTGAAGTTTCTGACCGAAAACCAAATTGCAGTTTAGGGGAAAGTATTTATGCTTGGTAGATTCAAATCTTCTAAATAAGACTACACAAAAAATAACACAGGAAACAAACTAAAATGAAAAAGAATTCCACAAATTGGTTCTTGCCTGAAACTCCATAAAATTTGATTTAACTTCTCTTTCCATTGCCAGTGAAGCCACCGAATGTGCAAATCTCTCGGTCTCTGCATCATCAATGTCAACGCAAGCTAACCTCTCGTTACAATAGGAACAATGTCCAGCTGAATCAACATTTGCTCGTTTAATAACCCAATGTCCTTTACCAATCCATCCCAATCCATGCCACCCTCCCCCATTCCTCAAAATAGCTTCTTTTATTCGACCCACCTCCCAATTTAGCTCTCCCATCTCAGAAGCCTTGTCCCCACGAAACCAATCCTCAATAATTTTTGCAGTCACTTCATTAACACACCTTACAGTATTTCTTAGCTTATGCAAATACTGATAAACTCTCTCCCCTATCCCAGTCTCTGAGCTTACCTTCAATAAAGCAGCTAGTTCAGACTCCTCCAGACTCACCCCCTTTAAACCCATGTGACTTTCCACTTCATAAGCTTTCTCAGCTTCCAATTTCTCACAAAAGCAATGCAATGCCGGATCATAAGTCCGCAGCCTTGGAAAAGCATCGAATTTTCCTATGCTCTTGATCAATTCGAAAGAAAAATCACCATCTCCTTTAGCTGCAGCGAGTCTCGCCACGGCTGTGATTGTAGCCTCATTTGGGTTGATGTTGATTGAAGACATGTGATCGAATATGCGAAATCCATATTCTATAGCTGTGTCTTTCAGTGATGGGTCAGTGACAGAATTTGAGCATAGGTAGAGCAGAGTATTGAAATGGTGATGACTTAGTCGCATGTTTTGGGAAGTCGGTGATTCATAGAGCGAAATTGCACCCCGTAAGTCCTTGTTCTTCGAGCAGAGATTGAGGTCGAAATGAAATTGGCCTTCAGGAGTTTTGTTCTTCTTCTTGTTCTTTGGAGCACCCATAGACAGAATACTTTTTGAGAATTCAAAACCCTAGAACATTAACAGTTCAAAACCCTAATGCGCGGGTTAAGGTCCAGTACGCTCCGAGGAATTTTACAAGCAACAGAAGGGGCATAAATGTAACAATCCTTGAACGATATGTTTAGACTTTAGGGGCAAATCCATATTTTCTTAAAACTATAGGGGTTTATCCAAAAAAAATGGAACTAAGGTTATCCGATTCCAGTTTAGTCGTTAGATATGCTTATTCCAATAATTACTGTATACAGTTAATATAGTCCAATTTTTGTAAGAAAAAAAAAGTATGATCTTTAAATTAAGCCTATTATATTAAGTTTTATTATGTATTTAATTCTTTATATTTAAAAAGATGTTTTTTAATCCTTTAATTATGTTTAACGGAATGATTTATACATACAATAAAAAAACTTTGTATTAATAGATTTAAAGTCTATGGTTTACCGGTTAGAAATTCATCTATCATCTCAAAAGGTTTTCTATCAATGTTATTACAAGTTTTAACATTTATTGATAATTATATATATCATAAGTTAAATAGATTAAATATTTTTTTTATATTATATATCGATGACATTCTACTCAGTAGCATTGATATAGACTCATTGTACTAAATTAAGAAAAAAATTCCAAAGAAAATTGAGATGAAATATCTTAGTGATGTCTCTTTTGTGTTAGGAATTCAGATACTAAGAGATCGTTCTTAATGTATCATTGAGTTGTCGCAAGAGAACTATATCGATAAGGTTTTGTGTAAATTCGAAATGAAAAATAATAAACCAAGAAATATGTTTGTGGTTAAAGGAAACAAATTTAGTTTCAAACAATACCTCAATAATGATATTAAAAGGAAAGAGATGCATAAAATTTCCTATGCTTCACTAACAGGAAGTTTGTTGTATGTTTAAGTTTGCACTTGTCCCAATATAGCTTTTATAGTAGAATTTTTAGGCAAATATTTGAGTGATTAGGTATGTGGCATTGGAAGATAACCAAGCACGAGATATGTTATTTAAGGAGAACAAAAGACTACATATTCATTTATCAAAGATCAAACAGTTTAAAAGTCATTGGGTTTTTTTACCCCGATTTTGTAGGATGTCAAGATGACACTCTATATAAGGCTATATCTTTATGTTGGTTGGAAGAGCTATATCATATAATTCTGTTAAATAAACTCTTATAGTTTTGTCAACTATGATTCGTAGAGTTCATTACTTGTTATAAGACATCTAATCATGAGATATGGTTATAAAACTTTGTAATTAGACTGCGTATGATAAATGACATTGACAGACCAATTAAGATTTATTGTGAAAATAACTTGGTCATGCTTTACTCCAACAACAACACAAGCTCAAATAAGTTGAAGTTTATCAATATCAAGTTTCTAATTGTTAAAAAGAGAGATCAAAATAAGAAGATTTTCATATAACATATAGGAATAGATTCTATGCTAACAGACCCATTAACCAAGGGCTTAACACCTAAGGTATTTCGCGAGCACACTACTCATATAAGTGCTACTTATGATAATACCTTGGTTAAACGGGAGTTATTTTTTATATTCCGTATGTTTTACTTTAAACATTGAATTTTTTAGTTTTTTGTAGGATAAAATTGATGGTTTATGATTCTATTTTTGAGCTTACTTATATTTTCTATGTGCAATGTTCGCATTGCATTAAAGACTTTAGGTTAATCTCACTAATGATTGAAGAAGGATCAGTTGGAAATGGGCATATTTGATTTATGTCATTGAGTATATTAGTATGGTGATCATCGTGGTTTGGTTATGACTATATTATGATAAAAATATTGGTGATTCTACTACTAATATATGATATAGACCAGATTGTTTAAGGAGGAGTCTAAAGATAAATAGCATAAATGTGTTTGCCTAAAGAATTATTGCGATATAATTCATTCAGTAATAATATATTCAAGAGATTGATTGTATTTAATATCATTCTCTTTTCTTTATCAATTTTCATGTCTTTCTTTATAAACAATATAAGATTTACAGACTTAATTATGTCTAGCCAATTTATTAATCCAAATATCTTATTAACCCAATTTTCTACATGTGATGATCTAATATTTTATCCCAATTGTGATTTCAATTTAATTATATTGTTTAATCTGATTTTTATGTTATTAATTGTTTAATCAAGATTTATTTATAGAGGTAACTAAATAGATTTGAGAGAATTATTTAATTGTTTGTCTTAATTAAAATAACATGTATAGTTATAGACAGATATATATAATTCTTATATATGCAATCCATAATTGATAAACTAAATGAGTAATATGTAATTTAATTTACATAAGTATGTGATTAGGTTAACTACTATATGATGTGTAGTTTACTTAGAAAGAAATATATGTCATGTTAGATTCAATTCATCATGTAATTCTTATATATGTGATCCATAATTAATTAACTGAATGAGTAATATACAATTTAATTGACATAAGTGTGTGATTAGGTTAGTTATTATATGATGTGTAATTTACTTGAAAGAAGAATATATATTAGGTTAAATTCAAATGATCATGTAATTCTTATATGTGTGATCCATAATTGATAAACCTAACGAGTAATATATAATTTAATTGACATAAGTGTATGATTAGGTTAACTATTATATGATTTGTAGTTTATTCGAGAGATAAATACATATTAAGTTAGATTCAATTGATAATGTAATTAATTAATAATTATATTAGTAGAGATTTTAATGATTATGATATTTAGAAAATTAGAGAATTAAATATTCATATATATATTATTATATATCTTATTAATCGTTAATTTTGAGTTAATTAATTATTATTATTTATTTTTAGTTTTTTTAATTTTATTATCTCAAAACACATAAAATTGATATTTATTTTTTAAAATTTTAAAGTTAATTTCTAGTAACATAATTGACGTGTTAATGATATTTTCTTATCATTTTATTACTTATTTATTTTACGTATAACTATGTACTCTTTTCTTTTACATTTACCTTCCCAATTATAAGAGTGAGTTTTGTCATTAGTTGAGAATACATGAATTTTATGTTTGATTTCAACCCAATTATAAGCTGGGACCTTTCCGACTCCTCTCTCTCTCGCATTGGCTTCTTCACTTTCCCAACATTATCCCATTGACCTGCTGCTGCATAAATATTTGACATGTTCTGATATGCACCAGCATCTCTCAACTCTGCCATATTGAACAGTTGACTTGCTACAATTGCTGCCAATTCATTATTCTTGTGAATTCTGCACGTGTTCAGAACAGATGACCATGGCATTTGAGCTATCAATTTCTCTGCGTCGTTGAATCGTCTACTTCTACACATCAATTATACATGTATGGTGCTCTCTTCTTGGAACAATATTATAGATACAAGTCATGAAATTAAAGTATTGCAGTCCTTGTTCTTCAAGCCCAGAGTGGCCGCAGGCAGCTAAAACGCTAAGAAAAGTAACTGATATTAAGGCATTCCAGGAAACTGGAGTCCCCTATGCATCTCTTGAAACGTTTTGAGTGCATAGTTCATGGAGCCACTTTTTGCATACATGTCTAGCAGAGCGCTTCCAGAAAATAAGTTGGAGAAGAACACTGTCCTGATTACAGATGAGTGAAATTGTTTCCCCAAGGACAGTGATACCGAACTTACTGAGGTTCTTAAGGTGCTTGCGAAAGTGGCCAGGTCAGCAATCACATTAGCTCTCCTCATCTCACTGAACAGTTGTAGCCCTTCTTCATAGAGCCCCTTCTAAACATAAGCTGAGATCAGAGCTGTCCATGGAACTGTACTTCTGTGGGCAAAATCGAAAAATATCATTCTGTCTTCCTCAACTCTGCCACATTTGGCATACATGTCAACCAAAGCATTTCCAACCAAAATTTCAGAATCCACTGCGCCTTGGGAATGAACCTACCTGCCCATTTCCAGTTTTGAATTTGTTGCTGCTATGCTCAACATGGTGGTAAATGGGAATTGCTTTCAATCAAATTCGATGGACTGTAATTCTCAAAATGAATCAAGAGCTTCTTTAAATTGTCGTCTAGCCCATGCATATACTATGATGATTACATTGTAAGAAACACAATCTAACTCTAGCATCTCATAAAAAAGTTGTCCAATTTCTATTACACAATCATGCTTGGAGTAGAAATCAAGCAATGCATCCCCAAAAAATACTTTAGAAACAAAATTGTTCTTTATCACAGATCCGTGTACTTCTCGTCCAAAAATCATGTCATTCAAACCGATAACGGCACTTAAATGCAGCTGCAAAAGTGAAATCGGAAGACTTGTAACCCAAATTTTGCATCTCCACAAAGAGCTTAATAGCTTCTTTGCTTGACCCACCTTTTGAATACCCTGTCGTCATTGCATTGAATGTAACAGGATCTCTTTCGGACATTTCCCTGAAGAGATGACAAGCAAAATTTAAATGGCAGGTTTTGCAGTGAGAATCAACCAAGGAATTGCAAACCAGTGTCTTATTGAACTACTTCATTGGTAGTGCTTGTGTTACTGCCACTACATCCTGATAAGAGAGTCGTTGCCAAGATCACGTAATAGGGTTCAATTCTAAATTTGTGCAATTCCACAAAAAGCCTAAATGCTTCAAGGAACTTACTACTTTTTGAATAACTGCCAAGCAATATAGTCCATGTAACCGCTGTATGTTCCGCCATGCTATCAAATAACTTCCGAGCACTAGAAATATTCCCAGCTTTAACATAAGCAAAAAACAACATATTGGTGGAAACTGTGTTTCTATTAGGCATTTGATCAAACGACTGACATGCTTGGGATAAATCGCCTCGTTTGACAACATGATTCAACATGAAATTAAATCGGCATGTGTTCGGATTAAACCCGTCTTGACAATGCAAGCATCAATCAAATTTTCATTATTGTGGGAAACTTTAGAAAGTTGGAAGGCTCTCAGAGTAGCAAGGTTTTGGAATGCATTAGCTGTACGTAGTGTCACTGGAGATGAAAATGCAACATATATATGCAACTAACCTTTACGAGGGGACTCAACCATAAATCACCTCTCTGCAAAACATCAAATTTGGTTTAAGCTTAGTCATTATAAAAAATACCTTTAAGCAATAAAAAGTTGGCATGAAACTTTGGGTTTGGCTCAAGTACTGATATCATAACGTAGAGAAGTGAACAGATAAAGACCTAGGAGGACCAGTATATTATGGTTGGTTTATAAACCATACACTAGTACAATAAAGGTCTGTTCCTCTGGTTTTTAACCGGCCCAAATTTTTTGCCTGTTATAAAAATCAGCACAATAGGCAATGGTTAAAGTTATGAAAAATGAAGACAATAAAACAATCTGCTCACAAAACCTTCCATCTGAAATCACAAGATAAAAAAAAATTACCAAATTTATGAGACCATATACCAAACAAGATGATAGTATTGGATATTAGTCCTTAATTCAAGAAACAAAGTAAGGATCTTAATTCAAGAAATAAAACAAGGATCTTAATTCAAGAAATAAAATAAGTATATTAATTCAAGGAATAAAACAAGAAACTTAATTCAAGAAATAAAACAAGGAGCTTAATTCAAGAAATAAAACAAGGAGCTTAATTCAAGAAATAAAACAAGGAGCTTAATTCAAGAAATAAAACAAGGAGCTTAATTCAAGGAGTAAAACAAGTAGTACTTAATTTAAGGAGTAAATCAAGAAATGCTTAATTTAAAGAGTAATTGAAGAAGTAAATTTTTTTTATAAATAACTATACAATTATAATGAAAATATGAAGAAAATAATACAAACTAGAGAACTCTTTTGTGTAGAGTTATTTCTTGTTTTTTCTACATGGTATTAGAGTAGGAAAATTAACTTGCTTCTGCTTTATTATTATCTTAGCATCCTAAATCTTTGAAATGGCTGAAGACAAGCCGCTAGTATCAAAAACTAAAAGTTCATCGGTACTTTCCTTCATGAATATGCATGAGGTGGATGTCAACCCAAATCAAAGATTAAGTTCAGTCTTGTTGAATGAGTTTAATTACTTGCCTTGGTCAAGAGCAGTGCCTCTGGCTCTAGGTAGAAGATCCAAGTTGGGGTTCATAAATGGAAGCATAGAAGTACCTGATGTTTCCTCACCAACCTATGAATCTTGGCTTAGTAAGGATCAGTTGGTTATGTCATGGCTTCTAAATTTCATGGAACGTAAATTAGCTGAAATATTCAGTTACTCTGAATTTGCATACCAACTATGGGAGACGGTCAAGGAAATGTATGGCAATCAAAACAATGTTGCACGAGTTTTTCAATTAAAGAAGAACATCTCAGATCTGTAACAAGATGACAAGCCTTTTGTACAACTCTTAGGAAGCATGAAAAACATGTGTAATGATTTGGAAATATATCGTCCTCATACAACCGATGTAACTCTGCTACGAAAGAGAGCAGAAGAAGATAAGATATTTCAACTTCTGTCCATTCTCGATTCAACATATGAAGATATACGATGCCACATACTCATGAGTATTGAACTTCTTTCCTTCACCAATGTATGTGCGACAATTCAACATGAAGAAGTAAGGAGGAAAGTCATGAACAAGGGTACAATGGCTAGTGCACATGAGGCAAGAGCCTATCTAACCAACGAGAGGAAATACAAATAGAAGCATCCAAACTAGAAGTGTCAGCACTGCAACTATACGAGCCATGTTAAGGACACATGTTGGATTCTACATCCAGAATGAAAACCTGATTTTATAAAGGATAAGGGTTTACAGAAAGTGAATCGTAATGAACACCGTGCAAATCATGTTTTTGCCTCTACCTCTAATGGGTCTGATCCATTCAAGAACTTCACAACGAATCCAGCTGAACTCATGAATGAGTTTATGTTGTATCTTCAAAACAAGACATGGGGAGCTAGAATTGACTGTGTGGATAGCATAGAAGAAGGAAACTCGACAGTATTGCTAGGCAAGTTTGTGGGTTTCTTAGTAGATACAAAACTCATACCATAAGAGGACATGCAAGGTATCATAAAAACCTTTAAAACTGCTCTTAAAATAAATGTGTTGCATGATTTTTGGGTTGTAGATTCAGGTGCCACAGATCATATGACAAACCATGTGTCAAAGTCTCATAAGTTTGAAAAATTAGCAAATCCTTCTCAAGTTTCAATTGCAAATGGTGAGAATGTAAAGGTTTTAGGAAAGGAAAAAATAAAATTAATTAATGTCAGATGAAATCGAGTCGGCGGTTTTATATGTACCTTCATTTTCCTTCCAACTTTTGTCTGTAGAAAAAATCACAAATACCTTGAATTACTTAGCCATTTTTTCTCCTCACAATGTCATTTTTCAAGATTATGCCACCAAAAAGACGATTGGTGAAGGGTTTTACTTAGATGGTCTCTATTACATATCCAAGAGCAATCCCAAAGGGTTTTAAGCCAAGTTTAACCCTATCCAAGATAATCAATTGTGGCATCAACGTTTAGCTCACCCTTCTTCACCAATTTTGTCAGTTTATTTCCAAACTTAGGAAATGATGCAATTGCATGTGAAACTTGCCACTTGTCTAAGGCCATTAGATTGCCTTTTAATTCTTCCTTGTCTAGGGCTAGTAAGTGTTTTGAACTAGTTCATTCAGATGTATGGGGACCAACTAATGAATCTTTTGATGGTTATAATTTTTTTGTGATTTTTGTAGATGATTTCTCTCGAGTCACATGGTTATATCTTTTAAAGTCTAAGAATGAAGTTATGGAAGTATTTAAGGACTTTCATAACCTTGTTAAAAATCACTTCTCCTCTAAAATTCAAACCTTAAAGTCTGACAATGGCACCGAATATATGTCTCATATCATGAAATAATATTTGAGCATTCATGACATTATGCATCAAACAAGTTGTGTTGACACACCTCAACAAAATGGTGTAGCTGAATGCAAAAACCGAGACTTACTTGAAAAAACTAGAGCATTAATGCTACAAATTAATGTACCAAAGAGATTCCGGTCCCAAGAGGTTATGACAGCTGCTTACATTATCAATAGATTACCCAGCCGAGTCTTGGATTTCAAGTCTCCCCTAGAGGTTATGAAAGGAAGGAAAATTAACCTCTCACACCTTAGAATCTTTGGCTACATCTGTTTTGTACATATTCAATCTCATCATCGAGATAAATTGGATCCTAGAGCTGTTAAATGTATTTTTCTTGGTTATTCATCTACACAAAAGGGATATAAGTATTACGATCCCCAACTTAGGAGATTAATTGTGTCTAAAGATGTTCGATTTTATAAAACTAACCCTTTTTTTAGTAAGTCACATGAAATCACAAGTCAAGGGGATGGCATCTTGGATGTGTTTACATTACCAAGAATCGAACTTGAGGCTCCACAACAACAAGATCCCAGCCATGTCAATATTGATGCATCTCTCACTGAAAGTAACAAGGAAGGGTCTAGTCTTAATGGTACACTGCATGAAGATGGTGATAATCAAGATGATCCTTACAATATGGTACAAGATGTGAACGAGTGTGAGATAACTCATTCTACTCCACGACGTAATCCAATGCGTGTTAGGCAACCTCCCATAAGACTTCAAGACTTTGTCACCTACAAACCCACACATCCCATCTCAAATTATGTGTCATATAAGAGAGTGACATCAACTCATGCCGCATTCCTCAGCACTATATCGAGTTACAGTGAGCCTCAAAACTTTCATGAGGCCAACAGAAAAGAGGTGTGAAAGGAAGCCATGCAAGAAGAACTTAAAGCCCTAGATTAACACAACACATGGAGCATCACCAAACTTCCAAAAGGCAAGAAAGTCGTGGGTTTCAAATGGATCTATAAGCTCAAATTCAAGTCAGATGGATCAATTAAGAGGTATAAAGCAAGATTGGTGGTTCAGGGATTCACTAAAACATTCGAGGTGGATTACAAAGAAACATTTGCACCTGTTGCAAAAATGAACCTAGTAAGAGTGCTACTGTTCTTGGTTGTAAATAAGGGGTGGTCCATGTACCAAATGGATGTGAAGAATGCATTCTTACATGGTGATCTCAAAGAAGAAGTCTATATAAAATTTCCACCCGGGCATCCTCAAAGCAATGAACTGGATTTAGTGTGCAAATTGCACAAAACCATTTATGGTTTGAAACAGTCCCCACGAGCTTGGTATGCCAAGCTAAGCTCAGTTCTCACTAGTGTTGGTTTCAAAAACAACAATGTCGATTCCTCACTATTTGTTCACACAGGAGCTATGGGCAAATTGGTTGTGCTGATTTATGTAGATGATCTGATAATTACAGGTGATAATACTGACGAGATTTTTAACCTCAAACAGTCCCTCAGATAAAGGTTTGCAATTAAAGACCTTGGGATATTAAAGTACTTTCTTGGTATAGAAATGACAACCTCGCACAAGTGACTCTTTCTTAACCAAAGGAAATATGTCCTAGATTTGCTCAAGGAAGCTAACATAAGCGATGCTAAACCAGCCATTACCCCTCTTGATAGCAAGCTCAAACCTAGCTTGAAGGGCACGCCACTCACGGATATAAGTTATTACCAGCGACTAGTTGGTAAGTTGATCTACCTAATAATCACCAGACATGACATCACATATTTTGTAAGTATTGTGAGCCAATTCATGCACTCCTCGACACTTGAGCATTTGACCCTTGTTAAAAGAATCTTACGCTACTTAAAAGGATCAGTGGGTCGTGGTATCATCATGAAGAAGAATGACAACACACAAATCATGGGGTATTGTGATGCTGATTGGGCAGGGAATACAATCTATCGCAAGTCCACCACTGGCTACTGTACATTTGTCGGTGGAAACTTGGTCGCATGGAAGAGTAAGAAGCAAACTGTCATTGCCAGATCAAGTGTTGAAGTTGAGTATCGTGCAATGACTTCAATTACGTGTGAGTTGATATGGCTTAAAGGTCTTCTGTGTGATTTATGTGTTCCTACAACTCTTCCTATGTCCTTATTTTGTGACAATCAGGCAGTCATGCATATAGCATCAAATCCAGTGTTTCACGAGATGACGAAATACATTGAAGTTGATTGTCATTACGTTCGTGAACAAGTTCAATCACAAGTGATTCAGACACATTATACAAGAAGCTCCGACCAACTGGCTCACATCTTCACCAAGCTCTTGGCTTCTCATCAGTTTCAATGATTTTTGTCCAAGCTTGGATTCATAAACCTTCTGGATCCAACTTAAGGGGGAGTATTGGATATTAGTCTTTAATTCAATGAATAAAACAATGACCTTGATTCAAGGAATAAAACAAGAAACTTAATTCAATGAGTAAAACAAAGAATCCTTAATTTAAAGAATAAATCAAAGAATGTTTAATTTAAATAAAAGAGAGAACTCTTTTTGTGTAGAGTTATTTCTTGTTTTTTCTATAGATAGTAATTGATCCAAGAATCATAACGAATTAAATTAACTAACAGTATCCATTTAATCAGGAAACAAATGTATCCATTAAAATTGTATCTCATTAAAATCCAATGCAATTAATATAGATGAATAAATTATTAAATAAAAGAAGAAAAGATCAAGTCCCGTAACAAATACTACAAGAAACAATATACAGATCACATTGAAGTTCTACCTTAGTAAAAAAGACAAACATTTGAAATTGGTCTGAGTAATTTAAAACTAGAAGGGAGTGATGAAAACAAGCAAGCTCGGATCTTTTTGTTCAAGTAGGTTTTTCAACAATCCAAAGAATGTTTTTTTTATAAATATAAACAACAAGATCATGTTTCGTATAAAACGCATCAATAATCCAAAATCATGGTAGAAGGGGACAAACCCTTAACAACAACAAAAAAACGAAGAACATAGAAACTTAGGAAAAAAATGCCCAGGAGAAAAATAAGTTCAAAAGAAAAGGAAAACACTTACCTGGTTAAATATAAAAAAGATTACGAACAAACTAAGGTGGATAATGAGGTCTGTGTCTATTATAAGAGAGGTGAACGAAGAAGAAAATTACGCACAATCTATCTATAACAAGAAAACATGAAGGAAAACTAGTAAGTATAACCATAGCTCAACAAGGTATTAGCATAAATCAGTTATCCCTTGGTCTCATGTCAATAAAAGTTATATGAGAAAATAAAATAGCAAGCAAAATTCACCTTTTGGACAACAGTATCGTATATATTCACAAAGTATTGCCTACCTAAATATCATACCAATTTCAATACGGTCATTAAATTTAAATGTTATGATTCAGGTATACATGGCTAACATCAAGCATGCTGGACTGTTTATGTAAACTTGAAGTACGTGCAGTAATTGAGAAGATCTAGTTCTTAAAATCAACAATGAATGTTAGTATCATTAAAATGGAACGCTTGAATTTTGTGTTGATATTGTATCATCTTTAGTAATTATTTTGTTGACACATTAAACCCAAGTAAAAATATTTACAAAAAAATAATTATATCTATATTTTTAATATTAAATAAATATTTTATTTAAAATAATTATTACATATTTTGATATATTGTTATATGTATTAATAATATTTAATAAATACGTGGAAAAAAATCATATAAATAAATGATAAATATAATGATTAAACATAGTTATTTTTAAAAACAATTGAAATGTAAATTTATTCTTAGAATTAATTCTATGGATATTTATTTATTTATCATTAATCTTTAAAAATTTATATTTATTATTTTTTTCTTAAATAAGATTAACACATTTATATAAATATCATATTAGGTTAATGAAATATTCAATCACTTTTTTTTTCTAAAACTCAATTTGATATTAGAAAAAAAAAAGAATAGCTGCCCTAACCTAAGAGAATATTTTTTTTAATAAATATTCAAAACTTATTAATTATTTTTTTATTTAATTTTTTTATTAGTAACATATTTTTAAATACATGTAATAATTACTTTTATTAACAACTTAAAAACGTATGAAATAAGTATTAAAATGTTCTAAATAATTATTTAAATTAATACTTAAATAAATATGCAATTGTGTGTCATTTATAATATAATAAATTTTGTTTTAAAAAAATTATGAAACTAAAAAAAATATTGCTCTAATTTTGAAAAAAAATCATTTAAAAATTAAATAAGAAATTTAATTATAAAGGAATTTTTATTGATAATATTTGTATTATCAATTAATATTATATTAATATTTTTTTATACAGTCAAAAACATTATGTAATGACATCAAAACTTATAAAACAGAAACATTGCCCACAATGTTGTTGATATTTTCCTATTTGATTTTGATAGAGTTTTTGACAAAAATAACAAAATGTCTTCCGTATGAGTCATTATAACTTGCTTGTAAGATAATTCCTTTATTTTTGAGATATTAATACATTTTTAAAATAGTTTTGGTTATAATTTAAAAATATTTATTTATATATATTATTTTGATAACCATGGAAAATGAAATAACGTGACATCCTAATCAAAAGTAGAAAAAAAAATATATGCATTTTGTAATGCATTTTTTTCCCGAACACTATTAGTTATGTATTTAGTAGTGAAATTAGATTATATCGTACAATATAAAAATAATACGATTATATAAAAATTTAACATGATTAAATGATGTTAGTCTAAATCATACTTACGATTAAATGTCTGAATTTTTAATTATAAAATTATTTGTATTTATTTTTTCTTTCATCTTAAAATAAAAATATATTTTTTGGTTTAAAATATAATAAAAATATAAAAATAAATTAAATTTTAATTCAAATAAATATTAGAATAAAAAATTATTTTAAATATAAATTATCCTATTAAAATATTTATAATTAATTTTTTAAACTATTAATTAATTTAATATAATCATAATTAATCTATTTAATGCAATCCCACCAACATTTAAAATCATATTAAGTACTCTTATTAAAAAAAACTAAAAAAAAACATAAATTCGAATCATATGGTTAAATATGAAGAATATATGAGTATTTTATTGGTTATTGAAAAAAAAATTAGTAAAAACAACATTAAAATTTATAATAAGAAGAATAAAATTTAATAACATTGAATAATTTTTAATAATAAATAAATATAAAATAATCATAATTTAATTTAAATAAAATTTAATTGTAATTTATTGAATGTAAAATAATGTATAATTTGTTTTTCAATTATAAATATTATTATAATGGGTTAAAAAAGAAAGAAAAAAAAAGACCTAATGAGAAGATAGAAAATAAAAGAAGAGAAGGTACATACGTAATCCACCCAACCAACAAAACCATCCTGGATATGATATGATGTATTGAAATCCATATTTTCTCTTCAGTCACTTGAGGAATGAAGGCACTACAAAGTAGAATTGCAAGACCTCTCAATTTACGGTTTTGCCACTATTCTGACCTTTATCTAACACCTCCATCTCTTGCCCTTCTTTCCCTCACGCAATTTCAAACTCTCCGAAACTCAATCTGTCAACAAAATCCCCTCAAACCCTGTTCCACTTTTTCATCTGGATCTATAATCAAATCACAAATGGCTTCTTCTTCTCCGTCCACAGGTTCAGAGGCACAGAGCAAACCCTTCTCTGTGCTTTTTGTTTGTTTGGGCAACATATGTAGAAGCCCAGCTGCAGAAGGGGTCTTCAGGAACTTGGTCAAAAAAAGAGGTTTAGATTCAAAGTTCAAGATTGATTCTTCTGGCACCATTGATTATCACGAGGGAAATGAAGCAGACCCAAGAATGAGAGCAGCCTCTAAAAGACGGTCAATTGAGATAACATCTTTATCAAGGCCTATCCGTCCCTCTGATTTCAGAGAATTCGATTTAATCCTGGCTATGGATAGGCAAAATAAAGGTATTATTACGATCATCATATTTTATCCAATCATTATATGATAAATATGTTTTGGTTTTGATCCATATGAATTAATATAAATGCATATCGATACTTAATACCTATGTATTACATCTGATCATTTTGGTGTGGCTGGTGTTGGATTTGATTTTGTATATAGATGATATATTATATGCGTTGAATAAATGGAAATCTAGAGAAAGTATGCCTGATGAGGCTCACAAAAAGGTTAGTTCTTTGCAGAGTCTGTTACAGTAATATGTTATAGTTTAGTTTTAGGGCCTTATTTGGATGTTTGCAAAATGCAGGTTAAGTTGATGTGCTCCTATTGTAAGAAGCATGATGAAACTGACGTCCCAGATCCTTATTATGGTGGGCCACAAGGTTTTGAGAAGGTATCTTTCATTTTTGTGATTCTTTTGTTATATGGAGAACAGAATAGCTATCACTTGCAATCTGGTATGACGTTTTAAAAAATTGCAATGTTGTGCTGCTAGACACTAAAGTGACATCAATGTCCACCTTTAGAACACTAAAGTGTACTGGGGTCTATATCACAAAGGTTCACCTAAATATAATTAAGGATGAAGGATTGTTCAAGTCCATTATCTTTAAAGAAAATGTATTTTAGACCTATACCTATTAAATGTGACAACACAAGTCCACTACCTTTATATAAAAAGTCATAGAAGTATATTTTGTAAAGGTAATGGACTTGTACTAACTCACTTTTTGTAAAAGTAAAGTTCTTCTGTTACACGTTTTAGACTTGTGTTGTCTCGCCTGATAGATATAAGATTAGATTGTATTTTCGTTAAAAATAGCAAAGTTGGATTACCTTTTTCTTATAATTAATATAATGATGTTTAAATTAGGTGTTAAAATTGAAGGGTTTATGACATATCACTCGTGTGATTAATATATTAGAGAGTAAATAAGCAAAATCACTCAAATTTTATTAACTAATGATACAAATTATGCGTAGAACACATGAGCTCCAAATAAAAGGACTAATGAGATCTTGTTGGAAAAAAAATGGAGTACCGTGAACCTTTTGACAAACTAAAGGAACCCGTGGAAGACTTCCTATTTGCTGTCAGCTTGTAATCTCAAATGCTTGCCTTTACTTGTATTGTAGTTGCATGTATTCACTTTCAACCTGTAAACCACTTGTTTTTTTGTAAACAGGTTTTGGATCTACTTGAAGACGCATGCGAGTCATTGTTGGACAGCATTTTAGCAGAGAATCAACACATTTTTGACAGCTGAATTCTTATTTGGAAATTAAAGTGATCAATGTTGTCTATGTCTTTGATTTGAGGTGCACAAGCATGTTGATTCTCGCTGGTAATGCAAAATCGATACTTTCTAGTGATTTAGTCTATTGGTTTAAATGATTTTGGCTTCTAAAATGCTTGCCACATTCTTATTCATTTTGTCACGGTATTGTTGTGTGATTGTATGCATGGAATTGGAATCTATTAGCAGAAAGCGATATGTAGTTGGAATTCATATTTGTAATTTGGTATGATTGCGTAAGGTATTACCGGTTATAGTAGTACATAACTTTGCTAATGACCAGTGTGAGTATTAGATTTTGCCGTACTGGCACTATGTGATGTTGCTTCTGGATTGACATTTTAAGTTCAGATAATTAAAACTATGTTTATTTTTTAAATCCGAAGGTTTTTCTTCGAAAATAATGATAATCGATAAGGTGTGTGACGACATATCGGGATCTTTAGCTGGTCGAAACCAACTTGGGGTACTTTTGAAAAAATCTCCAACTAGATGAATTTTACTCTTTCATTTAGAGTGAAATGGATGGATGGTTATTGTTTAATTTTATTCTAAGATAACACTCTACAGCAATTTCACGATAAAGAAGATATTGCTTTACTAGACATTACGCTTATCCAAGAATAAATGAATGTAACTTTTTAAAATAAATAGTTAAACTAACAAATATATAATTAAATTATTTTAAAATTTACAAATAAGCCAACTAATTATACAAGTAAAAAATAATACTCAATTATATCTATAATTAATAATACAAGTATAAGACTATTATTTTTTTATGATAATTTTGTACAACTAATAAAAAATTGATAATAAATTTATATCATTAATAAAAAATTAATAGTAAATTTATAACAATAATGAGTGGTGATAAATTTATACCACTAATAACATTTGAATGTTATTTTTATCACTTGATAAAATTAGATAAAATATTTACAACTTTTATGATAATTTAATAATATATTTATTACTTTATTCAAATAAATACCAACATACACTCTAGAAAAAGAAGGAAAAATCAGCAGTGACCATAGAAAACAAAGACATCAGCAGCTCTTTTCACATTTTTTAACAACAAAACGATCTTGATCCTTACAAAAACTGTTTTACCTATTAATTTGGCATGAATAATACATCTACACAGCAGCTTGTTTCCTTTATAGCTCTATCATTTTCAATATCAACTCACATGCCAATAGTAAATGACTAATTGAGACTTTTTTTTCCTCATTTTGTCTACTTTAATGCTTCTAATGAACTCATAGTTTAATATCTTATTTTATTTAAATATCTATCTTATTTAAAATTTAACCCTAATGAATATCCCTTTAAACATATATTATAATACTTTTCTTATTAAACTTACATTATAAATAATTATGTATCATATTTTTTATTATTTTTTATATTCTTACTTATCTCATTTAGACCCATTAGGGACAAATAAGATATTTTAATTAATATCATTCATTACAATCTCATCTCATTAAAAATAAAGTGAGACAAAATGAAATGATTTTTGAAAATTAATGAATTATATCTTAAATCTCGTTAACATCTCAAATTAATTTACACCTCTACCTAACAATAGAGGACAATTATGTACACTAATGAAGAAATTTACAAAATCTTTATGCAACCCAAACAAGCAATATAGACTCAATGGCATGTACAATTGTATAAAGCCCCATCACTTTTTGGTGAAACGATGTTAGATGTAAATCTTTGAAAACTCATTAGATCTAATACCTATTGAAAGATGAAGTTGAATCAAATAGTTTATAAAATCAATGTTATACATCTTCCATATTCTGATCATTATCATTATCTCCATCATAATATTCATCATCGCGCTGAATGTGCTTGTCCTGAGTGTGCCCTGGAAAAACATTATAAAGATGAAAAATGTCTTAAGCTGAGGGCGAAGAATTAGGTCTTCATGATGTGTGAAAAGAAAAAGAAAGAGAAAAAGGAAAAGGAAAAGGAAAAGGAAAAGGAAAAGGAAAAAAATGATGTTTGTTTCCATAATGAACCAGGGAAAACCTCCACTCAACTGGAAAAACCAAGCCACACAACGAACATTGTGAGTGGCCAAGGAATCCCAAAATAGGGACAATTAGAATTTGCTCAAAAGCAATAAATAAAAAACGCAAGCCTGAGACTAGCCTTTTTATGCACACACGGAAGCACACTAGAGGAAGCTGTGTGCAACTTTTTGCATAATGCATGAGCATATTTTATCTTTTTTTAGTTCTTTTATCTTTGTTCTTTCTAAAGGATTTTTCACTTACGATCTACACGCTCATCTGGGTTTTGCTCATCTTCATCAATATCAGGGATATAAAAATCTGGAGGAACCTGCAATCAACCATATTATTCAATTCAATAGTTATAGTTCTTTTGAACCTCTCAGTACAAGCATAATAAGTTTGCTTAATGAACTTGAAAGCATGGTTTAAAAAATCGCAGTAAGACAAGTTAATTTGGTGTTTTTTGAGGTCTACGCCTCGTCTTAAGTTTTTCCTATCATAGGCATACACATTGAGGCGTGAAAGGCTTTAAGCCTCAGTTTTTGTCCAAAGTTTAAATCAAGTTGATGGGCCTCGAGCATAAAATTGGATCCAATTTTGACTTGAAAAAAAAAGCTACAGAAAGTGTAGGGTTTTCAAAAAATTTGAACTCTTCAATATTGTTCTCTTGGCTCCCCTCCTCAAGCAGCCACCATTAACAACCAGCTGCCCTTTTCTAGCATTTTCGGCCCCTCAAATATTTTTAGGGTCAATTACAAGTACCAGGTTTTTTGAAATAACAAAAAGACCCCATAGATTTGAAAAATAACAACTATATCTCTTATTGTTACTATTTATTAATTTGTTAAAAGAGTTATTTGCAATAAAATTAATAAAAGTTATGAAATTTAAGAAAAAATATTGTAATAAAACAATAGTAAAAAGGTGTAATTGCTTATTTTCAAACTTGAAGGGTGTTTTTGTAGTTTTAGAAAACCTCAAGGGGTTCTATAATAAATTTTCCCGTATTTTTATGGTACTTTCCATCTGCTAGCTCTATTTTGAAAATTTTGAGTCCATCCCTTCTTCAAGACTCCAACAGAAATCTGTTTTCTCTCTCTCTCTTGCTATTCTTTCTAAGTCTAGCTGTCCAGCCATTTTCGAATTTCTAGTGTTTCATGTTTTGTTTGTTTCTCATTAGAACTTCATGTGATGGATAATTCATGGTTTTAAAGATATTTTGATATAACTAATGTCATATGGTTATATATTTTGATTTTTTTTACATACGCCTCTAACCTGCCTTAAGTCTATGGGAACATGATTAGCCTCACATTATTTTGTTCATACAAACAACCTAAATAGCAGACAATTTTGGGGACCAAATCCAATCCTTGTAAAAGACAACCACCACTATAGAAAAAGCAACTTGGTTGCGATTTGCAAATGTTACATTTTTAAAGACAATGTGGGTTTGTGTAATAAATAGCTCAGTAGTCAGTAAGAATGGTACTAACCTCGTGCATTTGTACACCAGGAGCATGTTGGATATTCCGAAGATTTTCCAAGACTTGGACTTTAATTGTGCTAAGATATGATTTACTGTTAAAATTTTCCTGCATAGAAACCCAAAAGAAGCGACAGTTAATCTAGCCAGTGCATTCCCTAAAGTCTTCATTACAGCACAATGTAAACTTGGTAATAATTCTATGCATTTTTTAAAACAATTTTCATCTCACTATATTATAATACAATAAAGTTGGCAACAAATTTTTATGTGATAAAGACGTAACTAGCTGTATGTTTCAAGCAGAAAGATAATATGCCACAGCTACTTACTATATGACCGTTTGGAATCTTCAATGAATAGTCGGGGCCAAAGTATTTAACATATTCGTTGTCTGGGATCTCTGCAAAAATATTAACGTAAAAAGAATATTATATCTAGAAAAAGATGAAACCAATATTTCAATCATCATAATTTTTATTTTCGGCCAGCAATTGGAAAGAGGGCTTGGATAACTAAATGTCATACTGCAAAAGCCTGCAAAATGAATTATGAATTTAGGGAAAATACTGAAAGAACAATCCCAAGTACGAAACATTTGCATACATAGACACCTGATTTTCTCAATTTTCTTTTATGCTTCACCCATTCATATAATAAAAAAGATCAAGATAGTCTATCATTAGTCACTGATCGTTGCCAAGATACAGGATACTTGCTGCATAATTATTAGCAATTGTAGCTTTGGAATTTTTAGTTTTAGATCCTAACTATATGCTCATGGATGATCAAAAAACTCAAGCTGATATTAGTTTAGCTATAAAAGAACGTACATAAGAGAAGAAACAGTCGAGGAAAGGAACATTTCATCACACAACCCCCAATAAAAAAAAGCACGAAATTGATGAAAAATAAAACATGTGTATTTCACATACTAATTTTATAGTGTTTTCAGCGTTTCTTAATCAGCAAGTATGTTGAGATAACCTATCTCAAAGATTTACGAAAATAAATATCACAATACATCTCATAAACAATAACATAAAATCTGGAATAGAAATTACTTGACTTACCATTTGGAAGTTCTGTATCTAGAAGAACACCAGTTTCAACAGTCCAACATCGAGCAACATTCTCTTTTGTGTATCCCCCACCTCCAGTCACCTGAAGGCAAATATATGGACTCTGTAACCCAGTTTGTATAAAACACTGTTGATTTACACGTAAATTAAGTCAAACAAAAAGTTACCAGAAGTGGCAAATTGAACTTCTTCACAAACCTAACACATTCAGCATGACCTGCAGGAAGCATCAGACTGTGCCGTTAGGGTTTGACTAACACATCTAAAATAGCCAACCAACATGAAGAAGAAACTGTAATATGTCACGTCAAAATAATGGTCCCTCTTGACCTCCATATTAATCACTCTCGTTAATTTCTCAAAGTCATGGTCTCTTTTTCTGAATAATGCAATCATGCCATGCCAGATAAGAGCAAATGTTCCGTCATGAGAAGTACAAGTTTATTGCATTTGCTACTTCTAAAGGATACCTATCACTCAACAGCCACCAGGTGTACCAGTGAAACAGCACAATAATCTACTCACCCTATTTGCATAAACTTTAGAAGATTATATTTTCCCAGCTGAGTCGAATAGAAAACAAACTACTTGCACTAATTATTAAAATACTATTTTGCTATGTGCTTGTAATCCACAACAAATTATAACCGTAGTGCATGCAAAGATAAATCATGACAATTTTTTTAAAATATAGTGTGACCTTTGCAATCCTTCTGAACTATGAAAAGTCAATAAAATATAAACTCAAAAGTATCCCTTAGCTACACTCTAAAGCATGTTATTAACTAGAAAATACTTTACATCAAGTATAATAGAGGAAAAATTGTTATAATTACAGGTAGATATACACCATCAATGGAGAGATTAAAGCAGCCCAATCGATCACCAGCAAGAGAATCTGCCCCACATTGGAGAACTATGGCCCCTGGTGAATACATCTCAACAACCTTTGAAATAATCTACAAAATTGCAATTTGAAAGAAGACAAGTCCACGGTTAAGATCATAACCCAGAAATATTGGGCATAGATTGTTAAAACATGCACTTACAGTTTTGAAAAGACGAGTGAAGCTAGTATCATCAATTCCATCCTTCAGTGGAACATTAATAGCATAAAATTTGCCTTCCCTTTCTCCTATTTCCTTCAATAAACAGATAACCAATGTCACTGCTATTTCAACTTTATAAACAACCAGCAAGAAAACATATGTAAATTACAGCAAGAAAGAATATGTTAGTCTTCATTATAAAAATTCATTACATCCCAAATGTTCTTGTCAATACTAACGTGAATAGCTTATTCATCCATCAGAAAGGAACACATCATACATAATACATTAACTCGTACAGAATTCAAGATGAGAGTCTTCCTTAACAACTAACAAAATAATTTGAGGTCACCTTAACATCACCGGTTCCTGGGAAAAACAAGTCTCCATATTTGTGAAAACTAACTGTCATCACCCTGCCACATTGAACAATACAGATTTAATGACTGTCAAAGGCATTATAAAATTTGTGGTTAATCTTTTGGTTCCATTAATCAGTATATCACCATAAAAAACATATTTTAGTTTTCAAGACCAAACAGATATTGGTGATTGGAATACCCTCATAGATAGGAAAGTTATGAAATGTATATATCTAATAATAAAAAAGTAATCTACAAACAAAAGTGAAACGCGCTAGTATACAAGGAAGGTTTTGTAAGCTTGGAAAAAAAAACAGTTTGGCGTGCCAAATCAGACAGGAATAATTCAAATGGATTGCACTGTAACAAGCTAATCTGTAATTAACATGCACTGCTGTTCCGCCAGGCAAATGGGAATTGCATAACTCATGTCAAATCAAACAAAAATTTGAAAAACTCAATGTCTATAAAAAATCTTTTTGAAAATAGTTCAAAGTAAAATCTACATTATGAATATCCACATAAATATGAAAGCATATTTCACCGTTTGTAGTTTGCTTTTGTTAGTTGTGATTTTAAATCATATATGTATTCATACAAGCTAATTTTATTGTGCTTTTTTTGTGGGAAATGTGGTTAGTGAGTTGATATTTCTCCACCCTCGCTGTATAAGATAGTATGCACACAACTGAACGTACTAAGATCTCTCAACAAAGTAACTTGTCCAAGAACTATTTCATGACATACTCGGATTGTACAAAAGCAGTCCAATATACTTTTGTCAAGCGACACACATATATGCAGTCCATCAACTTTCTCAATTCTTAGAACCATTTAATGAATAAGCAAGTGACCTATGCTGGATAGGATAATGATTTTAGGTTTATACAATCTTATTTATTAAGCTGCACCTTTTGACTTTTGGATTAAGCACCATGTGCTAACTGTCCACAAACAAAATCTGACATTTAAATGCACGAATTTAAATAATTAAAAACTGTAGAAAAATTACGGCATCTAGATAATTGACCATAGATGATCTGCTAATTTTCCAAAGATGAGCTTCCAATGAATGATAATTTGGTCTTTTGGTATAGTCAATGTTGCATAGGAATTTATTATCATGCCCCCAGCACCAAAAGAACAAGCAAATCAGAACTTACATACCTGTCAGTAAAATAAAAGGCTTCTTCTACACCATCACCATGATGTACATCTATGTCAATGTACAGAACACGGGCATGATGTTTAAGAAGTTCTAAGATTCCCAAAACCAAGTCATTGATATAACAAAATCCAGATGCCTCACACTTCTTGGCATGGTGTAATCCACCAGCCCAATTTATAGCAATGTCACAGAGTTGATTGTTTAACCTGCGTGCAGCATCTGCCATCACATATCACTGAATGAGATGTAGCCAAAATGCAAAATATATGTGTGTGTATCATTTTTTTTTACCTATTGTTCCACCCGCATAGATTTGACAAAATTCAAACAAGTTCTCAAAGACAGGGCAATCTTCACCAAGATTATCTGGTAAAAGAGGGGAAAGATAAAGTAATATAAGAAAGTTTCCCCAGAAGACAAGAGCAATGCTACAATGGTTGCTTTAGAAGTAGCAAGTGTACAAGGAGCACAAATTAAAATGAAAGAATCCTGAAATATTTTATTGAAACAAGATATTCACAGATGAGCAAAACAAATAAGAAAATTGGCTGTTTGAAATGCTTGGTCAACTCCACAGCACTCACCATTGCCAGTCAGGGCAAAGGCAGGCATGTCTTATACCATGTCGACAAGGCATCTAGTATCTCACAGAAATATTAATATAACCTCTCTCTCTCTCTCTCTCATGAGCACACAGTGCCCACTAAATTCTATGGATTTAAACCTTGAAGAAGAATAAGCCGGCCACAATTGCATAATAAGCACCCTGTTTGGTGATTGGTATTGTTGTGGCTGCCAAAAGAAGTGATTTCTTAAAAGTTTATTAAAATTTAAGTATTTGGTAAAACCACCTGATATAGCTTTTGCTCTAATATATGGCAATTGGTACAAAAAAATTCAAAATATGGGAATTCGTAGCTTTTAAATTCTGCTACCCACAAAGGGTGTCTTTGGGGTCCATGTAGCTCCTAAAGAAATCAATAGAAAAATCAGCCATAACCAAAATCAGTTACTAAAGCTAATTCTTTTTCTTAATTTTTTCTACCACAACTGCAACTGATTCCATTAAAAGCTGAACAATCCCAAACAAACCAACTTTAATAGTATTTTACCACGCATAACAAGCATCAATAATAAGCTCTCGTTTTTTATAAGAACATCAATAATACACTCTTAAATTCACTTTTAAACAAACACAACTGCAATGGTATTCTCAGAGAGTCATACGTCTTGCCATTTCATTGGAGAACAAATGCTGAGTGTCGGGAGTTATTCGATGTAGAAATTCCACATAGTCAGCGGAATGAAATTGAGCAAGCTCAACTGGATAAGCCTTGTGAGGCCGCTACATTACAGTTTAGAATTAAGATACCAACAATAAAGCACAAATATTTACCATATCAACTACAGTACATAGAATAAATAAATTATAAGAAAACGGGAGACGGTACAAAAACATAAAAAAAATCAAATTGACTGACATAAATTTCCATTTTCTTGTGAAGATCGTAGGAGAGAACGAGATGGTGGGTCATACACAGCCGGTGGGGTTTCATTGGATGGTTTGGCCCAAAGTAAACACTGCCCACATCCCCTGCAACAACAAAAATTAAAAAAAAAATCCAAACATCGTAACTCCACAGTTTGGTTGCCAAGGAATATCTCTCTAATTCTTCCCACAGAAACCTAAAATTGCACAACATTACAAACACTAAACCACGTAGAGGTCTAATTAGGGTTTTGGAAATCGAGAGTGAAAGGAAAATAAAATCGAAAACATAATTAATCATTCAAGTGGAAATGATAAAAATAAATAAAGGGGAAGTGAAAATAGAGAGAAAGTAGAAATTAGGGGAATGAGACGGGTTGGAGGAGGAAAGAAAAGAAACGAACCGTCGTAGAAGTAAGATATTCGGTCTTTGGCACGCATCGTCAGAGATAATAGGGAATAACGGCAATGGAAGATTCGTAGTTGAAAGTCACACGGCTGGGTAGAAGATGAAACTTTGACCTTTAATATTGCCTAAGCGTCGCTGTGATGGGAAAGATAGATCGGGCAGCCCTCATCAACTATACGCGATACGTCCGTACGGAAGAGATGAACCATCAATTTAGTGGGATTTTATGGCTTTTCTCAATTTATAAAAAAACACCATTACAATTTCTAAATAATAAAAATAACCTAAGTTACACCGTACTAATAAGTATAATTTTCATATAACTATATATTTAATTATAAAATTAGATGATATAATAAAATATATAAATAATATAATTATATAAAAATTTATTAAAATAAATGAGTGTAAATATAAGCCCAATCGAAAACATAATTTAATATGTATGAATTACAATAGTATATATATAATATACT
The DNA here is from genome assembly GCA_037013495.1 of Hippophae tibetana. NCBI lineage: Eukaryota > Viridiplantae > Streptophyta > Magnoliopsida > Rosales > Elaeagnaceae > Hippophae > Hippophae tibetana. The sequence goes on along the minus strand of CM072809.1, from coordinate 10,392,529 downwards.
TAATATATGAGATGATATTGTAAGAGAAAACCATAAATTTATTAAATATAATTATTTATAATCTCTTACGTTTCCATTTAAAAAATACATGTTCAAAATAATTAAGTTTTCATATATTAAAAAAAATTAATAAGAAAATACATGTTAAATAATATTTGTTTAAAAAAACATATTTTCATATTATATGCACATATTTAACAAATAAAATATTTATCTTCGTCAAAGAACTAGTAGTAAAACTCCCCAATGCAAGTGGATAATTAAAATTTTTATATTATAATATACTTGAAGAAAAAACTTGTAGTAAATTTTTTTAATATTAGTTTCTATTATTGTTAATTAGTTTGAAATAAAAAAACTCTATAATAAATGAATATCAAATATTATGATATAAATATAAAAGTAATAAATAAACAGAATTAAGTATATTCTTATAAGATTTAAATAAATGAGAGATAAATTATTTTTTAAAAATTAATAATCAAATTAAATCAATAAAAATTCAAAATTTGAAGATTTTGTGATGAATTGATAGGATAGTTTAAGTTTAGGTTAGGTTGCTTCTTGTACATTTTACATGTCCTTAATTGCAATATTGTATTTTTTTTAATTTACCTGCATTACTTATGAATTATCTTTTTATAAAGCATATACTTAATAAAATATGAGATAGATATTATTTAGATATATATAATATGTTTTTTTAAATATATCAAAAATTTATATAAAATACATACATTATAAAAATATAAAATATATAAATATGAATATAATTTATTTCATTATAACAAACGTAAAATTTGAAAATAATTTGGGCGAATGCAATAATAATAAACACAAAGAGGATGTATTTGTTTTAGAAAAAACAAGTGTTACATGATAGGATAAATTTTTTAATTGCAATAACGTTGTGAATATGCGGATGGGTTTAAAACCAACATAACATGAGCAGTTATTAAAAAACGAAAACTAATCAAAATTATTAAATTTTAAAAAACAATCTAATTAATTTTTTAATTTAGCTTAGATTCGACCAATAAAATTTCTTTTATATTTTTTACTAATAAATTTTATTTATTAATATTTTTCTTCGACTCTTGTATTATAGTTTATAATATTATAAATGTTAATTTTATTATAATTATTAAATTTAAATATCAATCATTTACCTGATATCATTATAAAAAAATTTATAAAGCATAAGATATTTAAAAATAAGATAAATAAAAAATAAAAAATAGTAATAACTTGTAAAGCAAAATCTATTAATTTTTATATTTTTATGGGAGATAAATTATAACAGTAAAAATATAAAAAATGATACTTATAATAAATAAATAATCAAATAATGTTTTCTTAGAATTACTCATTTGTTGTTCGTCTATTTGTTTTATTATTGTTTGCTCATTTGTTGTTTATTTACTTATTTATCGTTTACGTGGATAAATAAATGAAAGGTAGGTCCAAATAAAAAGATTAAAAAGTGTTTGTTCTTTGATAAATAAATAAAAACGATAGAGAAGTATGGAAAAACCTATGAGAAATTTTTATAAATAATTGTATACAATAATAATATAAAAATAAAAATGACAGATTGGTTTGATTTTTAATAAATAAGATGCAAAACAACCCAATATAAATTAATTTTTTAAACTTAAGTAACAAATCAATCCAATCAAATCTCAAACACTAAAAAAAATTTAATTTTATTATTCAATAGTTTGGGTTCGATGGTTCTTATCAATTGTCCACACCTTTAATTGCAGTGGTATATATTTTTCTTTTTTAATTTACATGCAGCACTTATAAACTATTTTTTTAATTAAAGCCTACGGTTAATAAAATATGGGATATTTATTATTCAGACAAACGTAATTACATATATAATATAATCTTTTATAAGAAGACATAAAAAAATTGTATAAAATACTTTTTACGAGATATATAAATATGAATATAATTCGTTTAATTTTAAAAATTATTTATTAAAAATAAGCTAATAATATATGCATATTTTAATAAAAATATTAAGATATTTATTTATTATAATAATATAAATAGATCATAATCAAAGATAAATTAACTGTTAATATTTAGTTTAATTTAATTTGATCATAATTCACTTAATGTTTTAAAAAATAAAATTCATTTCGATATTGTTTGATCTTAAAAGTTAATCCTTAACATGTTTATCTTTTAATGTATATTTTACCATTAATGATTTTATTATTAAATAACATTTTTTTAATATTTCAACAAACTATCAAAAATATAAATTAAATATAAATTGCATAATAATAATAATAAATAACAATTTATATTCATAAAAAATATTTTTATTTATTATTATACGAAAATATTATTATTTTTAATAATTTTAATTTAAAAATACGAGTATATTTTTATACATTTAAAAATTATTTGAAAAATTAAAACACTTTTCACTAAATATTAAGTATGAATATAATACATAAAATTACGAGCAAAACCATTTACTTTTATTCCTTAATAGTATATAGTTAGGATACTTATGGTAATTGTTTCTCAAATTATATTTTTGATATTAAGATAAATTTTTTAGATTAATTGATATTTTAATGTGATTTAAATTAATATCTTCAAAAAATAAAGATGAATGAATCTTAAGTTAAATCATTAAACAAATCATATATTAAGATAATAAATTATAAATAAAGATAATATACATGATTTACGTGAAAATAAGATATTTGTATTGTTTATTAGCTACTAATAATATATAGGTTAACTGATTTAATTTTAATATTAAGATAATTAGTTATATAATAATAAGATTAATACGATTATATTTTTAAAATATAAGAGTATCGTTTAAAAAAATTATAGATGACTTAGTACATATAAACACAATTAATGAAGTAATAGTATATGTATTAATTTATTATATGTGTTAAATAATATATCAATTATTAATTAAATATAAAATCAAAAATATTAAATAATAAAATAATTACAGGACAACACATGATTAATTAAATTATGTATAAGAATTAATATATATATATATATATATATATATATAATTATTAGAAAAGTACATTTAAAATTATTAATATAAATTTAAAATTTTATTAATATTTCTGTCAAGAAGAGCCTTCAATCGCTTTCTGTACATTAGGCGAGGTTATAATATGATTTACTTAAAATTAAATTATTTATGTTGTGAATTTCTTAAATTTAAATTAAAAATGATATAGTTTATTGATTTTATAAAAAAATATTAATTAATAACCATTTATATTATTTATTAATTTTATTATTAAAATATTATTATTTTTCTACCAAATATTTAAATATAATACGTATTTTTAATAATAATAAAATTATAATTAATATAAAAAATCATAAAATATTTTTTATATTTATTATTATATTTTATTATTTAATTTAAATAATTTTTTTAAATTTTATTTCATATTATACTATTTCATATTAGATTTCACTTTTATTTTATTAAAGAGTTATATTTTAATGGTATTTTAATTACTCGATGAAAAATAATAATATTTAAAATTTAAAATTATTAAATTATTAAATTAATATAATTTATTTTTATAAAATTAAAAAAATTAAATAATATTATTTTTAATTTAAAAGATTACACAATATAAAATACTTAATTTAATAAAATTATTTGATATGCTATTCTGTATTATATATATATATATATAATCATAAGTTATAATAAATAGAAAAGTAATATAACATAAACGAATAAACTAGTAAAACAAAAAATTGAATGGAAAAAAAATAGGTATACAAAATGGAAAAGAAAGTGCTAAAGAAGAAAGAAAACGAAGGAAAATACCGAAGAAACGTGGAAAACTGAAAATAAAAAATAAAAAACCGGGAAAAAGGAAAATAACGGGGAAAACCGAAAAAAGAAAGAAAAACATATGAATAATGGATGTCATATGAAAAACAAAACCGGAAAAGGCCCGCGTATATTGGGTTCCACATACCCTAATTTCACTCTTTCCCTTTTCCACACCAACGCTAGCGGTTAAGCATCCTCCAACTCTATTGCCGCTGGCCTAATCCCGTGAAGTATTCTGCTCGGTTGGATTTTAGTTTGTAATAGGTAATCCCTCTGCCTTATCTTGATTTATTGGTTTCAGTTTTATCTTATGTGAGCTAGTGTAGTGATCTGACATGACGATTTATGACCTTTTTCAATCATTCGAATGTGTTAGTTTCAAGTTTTCAATACATTTCAAGAGCCTCATTTTTAAATGCGGCGTAGGGCTCACAAACTCTTGAGCCGTCCCTGCATTTTCACTCATGGAACTGGAGGACTCTTGTTCTCCTTCTTTTAGTTAATCAATATGGAAGTCCCTTTTTGTCTTATGGCCTGTACGTGTTATGTAATTTTATTCACTGTTCCTTTTTAAATTATTTGTTTACATGCATTAATATCATGCTTTAACTTCTCTCGCTCGCTATTTTATTATGTTTTGAACTTTTTAGTGCTTATTATGTTGCAATTGACTGGAATCCGAAATTAATCACGGTGGTCATATTTATTTTGTGAATGTTTCATTAATTTTGCAATTTACTACTTTATTTTTTTCAATTCAATTTAGTACTTTTACTTCCAATTTTGTTGTACTTTGCTGCTTTTTTTTTTCATGTCAATTTTCTACTTTATGTTTTCATTTCGATTCAATCCAAGATTTTTTTAGCATCTAATTTGCTGGGTTTTTTTTTAAATATCAATTTAGTACTTTTCTTTTTTATTTTGGTTCTATTTTATCCCAAAATAGTATATTGAAATAAATAAAGCTTAAAGTAGTAATTGGAATAAGAAATGTAAAGCTTGCGGATTGTAAAATAATTCAAGAAGCATTCACCCTATATTTAAAATAGTTTGTGTTAGATATGAAAATAATAATAATGGTATTCTTTGCAGATCTGATAATTGCTTGTTTTAAGGTTCTCCAGACCTCCGCATATCGGTTGTGCGGTCGAGGTTTGGAGCTCTCGTTTCCAAATTTCTTGCGGCCTTTATTTTCGACTATGGCTAGTGAATTATTGATTAATGTAAATGGCAATAGTAATGCACAACCTAATCCTCCGAGGACTTACCAAGTTGTAGTGGCTGCAACCCAAGATATGGGTATTGGCAAGAATGGAAAACTACCTTGGAGATTAAGTGCTGATATGAAATTCTTCAAGGGAGTCACTCTGACCACTTCTGATTCTGGGAAAGTAAATGCGGTTCTAATGGGTAGGAGAACATGGGAGAGCATTCCTTCTGAGCATCGGCCTCTACCAGGTCGCCTGAATGTTGTTCTTTCTCGTTCTGCTAGCTCTGACATTGCTACTGTGGAGAATGTTCTGACATGTGGAAGCATGGATTCTGCTTTAGAATTGTTAGCTGCATCTCCTTACTCTGTGTCAATTGAGAAAGTGTTTGTTATAGGGGGCGGCCAAATATTAAGGTGTGTATTTGAGCTTGCTTTTTCTTTGTTTCTTTATTTTTTTGTTTATCTTAGTGTTTTCTTTTTCTTTCTTTTTTGTGTGTGTGTGCATATGTGTCTGTTTACAGGGAATCTTTAAATGCACCTGGATGTGATGCTATCCACATTACAGAAATTGATACTAGTTTTGATTGCGACACCTTTATGCCTGCTATTGATTACTCTGCATTTCAGCCTTGGTATTCATCATATCCTATGGTGGAGAATGGCATCCATTTTTCTTTCACTACATATGTACGTGTTCGGAAATCTGCACTTAAATCCATTGGTCATGAAGTTGATCTGACCCTTGATATTGGGTCAGATACTAGCAAATTGGAGGTAAAAAACTTTTCTTTCCTGCCTAAGATGATTATTGAGAGACATGAAGAGTACCTATATCTAAGACTAGTTCAAGAAATAATTTCAAATGGAACTCCTAAGGACGACAGGACGGGAACTGGTACTTTATCAAAATTTGGTTGCCAGGTACTATCTGTCTTAGAAAGTAAGTTTTCTTCTGCTTCCACTTATTAATTATTGTTTGAAGACTAATTGCCTTATCTTTTTTCTGTAACTCAACAGATGAGATTCAATTTGCGCCGAAGTTTCCCACTTCTTACAACTAAGGCATGTAAAATGACCCCTGAATTTCTTACAAGCAGCTTCCTGTAGCTGAGATAAATCTATATTGAAAATTTTGTTTTGTCTTACATTTTCAAGAATGAGAGGTTAACTTTATGATTTTTAAGGAACAGAAGTTATTTTTATTCATTTTATTAGATAGGTTAAATTTCTATATGGATTGGATCTGACGTAATTCTTTGGTCCATAGAAAGTGTTCTGGAGAGGAGTTGTCGAGGAACTTCTTTGGTTCATCAGTGGTTCAACAAATGCCAAGGTAATCATGTCTGTGCTGAACATTTCTGCAATATTTTACTTGGATTGCATGTTCATCATTATTCTTTTTCTAATGCCCAATGTGTTTTCTCCCTAGCATATGGATCTTTTCATATAATGTCTTTTGACGGTGAACTATCTGTATAGTTGCATATTAAATGGAGAAAGAAAAAGAGAACGATCATTTGACATAAGATACAAATATTGTTCAGGAATTTTTTTATCAGTATAATGTGAATCAGGATAAAGATCATGGTATGCTTTAAATTTTGATATCATTAACAGGTTCTTCAGGACAAAGGGATTCGTATATGGGATGGCAATGCGTCTAGGGACTACCTTGATAGGCAAGTATCAAAGTCTGTTTTTATACAGCTGGGTATTTCATACATTTTTAACAAATATTCTACCATCATTCCAGCATTGGTTTGACAGACAGGGAAGAGGGTGACTTGGGGCCGGTATATGGATTTCAGTGGAGACACTTTGGGGCTAGGTTTGTGGATTCTACCTCAGCTTTGTTCATTCTTTATGTTCTGAAATGTCATTCTAAAATTTCTTCTCATCTTACATTATACAGGTATACCGATATGCATTCTGACTATACTGGTCAAGGATTTGATCAGCTGTTGGATGTTATTGACAAAATTAAAAATAAACCAGATGATAGAAGGATAATACTCTCAGCATGGAATCCTTCTGATCTCAAATTGATGGCACTGCCACCTTGCCACATGTTTGCACAGGTTTGTGTTGAGATGGCACATATATTTTACTTCTATTGATCTTTAAGCACATCTTTCTTTCCACTGCAGTTTTACGTAGCTAATGGGGAGCTATCATGTCAAATGTATCAGCGTTCTGCTGACATGGGCCTAGGCGTGCCATTTAACATTGCATCTTATGCACTTCTTACCTGCATGATTGCTCATGTTTGTGGTATGTTATTCTGTAGAAAGTTGCTTTATTGATTTCAATTGAATATTTGCTGAACTTGATGGTAATCTTTGCTTTCTTGTCTGTAGAAATAATTATCATTTACTCTTATATGGCGTATTCCACTCTCATAGCTGTACATATTGGTAATTATGTAATGTTGCTTTTCACAGATTCTTGATGAGTTATTTGCGTAGATGTAATGTTTTCCCCCAGAAGAAAAAAAACAAAGAAAAAGAAACAAATATAACAAGAAATGGATAAACTTGGTTCATTATTATTATTTTTTTTCTCTTAAGAAAAAGAGAGGTGTAATTTAGATTTGTCCAACTTCTTAATACAAATTCTATCAGAAGTGATATTTTATTAGTTCAATACAATTTAATACATTGTAGTTCAGGTTGGTACTATTCCACACAATGTATCAAATGCACCCTTGAATGCAAGCCGATAAATGATTGAAGTTCAGGATTCTTTTCCTCTGATTTAAAAAAGCATTAGACTTGGCTCTATGCATTTATATGGCCAGACTTAAAACTACTTTGCTTGTACAGATCTAGTACCAGGTGATTTTATCCATGTTATTGGGGATGCTCATGTTTATCGTACTCATGTCAAGCCTCTGCACGATCAGCTTCAGAAGCTTCCAAAACCTTTCCCCGTGAGTATTTAGACCATTCAAGAACATTAGGAGTTATAACTAGTTTGAATTATATTTTTATACCCTGCCAATGTGTTTACTTACTACCTTAGCATTTATTTTACTTGTAGATTTTGAAGATTAACCCTGAGAAGAAGGATATAGATTCCTTTGTGGCAACTGATTTCAAACTCATTGGCTATGATCCTCACCAGAAGATAGAAATGAAAATGGCAGTATAGAGCGATCATTCAGTAATTTATTAAGTAAAACTCAGTGAATCTAATACCTCATTTTTGCCAACGCTTGTTCTAGTTTTGAGGCAAGTATATGATTAAATTCTTTCTATTTCCTACCTGCTGAAAGCTTGTTTTATTTAAATAATATTTATTATTTATTGGCAAAATGTTGTCAAAGAGAGGATATTTTAAATGGACCCTATTGGATGAGTCTGATTCTGATCTTGTATATTAACGACGGGAATTAAGTACGGTTCATGTTATGTGTTTTTAATTCTCAAGGGAATGGGCATCTATAAAATGTCACATATGATTGGAAAGTTTGGGGTAGCTACCTCGGTTGATGGTGAAGATTGTGGAAAATATTTTGATATTGAAGTCAATGTAAAGAATCAAAACTCCATAATTTGACTCCTGTAAACTATAGCTAATGTAAAACATTTAAATTTTTATGAATTCTGTTAGAATTGCAATTGAATGCACCAAGAACTATATGGTTTCTTTTAAAGTCCATTAGATTCTAAATTCAATACACCCTCCTTGGTCCCTGGTTTGATCTTCAGGTTTACATGTCTTTTTGTTTCCTTAGATAGGCTTTCTACGCTATTTGGTAGATGATATCCCATTTGAAAACTAAATCCACAATGTGAAAACATTTAAATTTTTATGAATTCTGTTAGAATTGCAATTGAATGCACCAAGAACTATATGGTTTCTTTTAAAGTCCATTAGATTCTAAATTCAATACACCCTCCTTGGTCCCTGGCTTGATCTTCAGGTTTACATGTCTTTTTGTTTCCTTAGATAGGCTTTCTACGCTATTTGGTAGATGATATCCCATTTGAAAACTAAATCCACAATGTGAAACTTGGGCTCTTGCCATCTTCTAAGTTTGTAAAGGAAGCTAGATTGTTGGAATTTAAAGAAAGGACTTGTGCATGATTTTCAAATATAGACAAAATGTAGTAAGTTTATGGTTTTTTTTAATTTTTATTTTCAAAATAAATTCCCGTTAAACATCTTTCATCGAATTATTGTATCTTTGAATTTAAAACAATATTTAGTATTTTTTTCCCGAGTATTTTAATTTGTATCTCATTTTTGCATTTATTTTTTCTTAGACTAAATTGCTTAATTCTTGGTGGAAAAAGAAAAAAAATTAGTTTTCTGAAATTAGGTCCTAAATGATCATTAGTCAATTTGAATAAAAAAATTAGTTTTTTGTTTTGTTGCTATTGCAAGGAGTTATAGAAAGAAAAATAATAATTTTTTTCTAAGATATACAATAAAATTATTATTTAAAACATGTTATTAAAATATTATTTAGATTAAGATAAAACATATATTGAAATTAAAAATGAATAAGATACAAACAGAATGAATCATTAAAGTGTTTAATGAATTATCTGTAAGTCATGTAATAAATTTAATAAAAAAAGCTTTAAAATTTATTTGTTCTTTCTCGATCATTTTCTTAAAAATAATACCATCAAAAATGTTATTTTAAAGTTCAAGATTAAACAACCTAAATATCTTGCTTAAAAAACTGTTAAGGTTATTTGTTGGAAAATAAATAAAAGCACCAAACTACATACAGTAAACAGTTTCTTTTACTCTATGACAAATAATAACTTGTTCGTTTAAATGCACCAAACTATATATATTGTATATATAATTTTAAATTTATTTAATATTAAATATCATTTAATTAAATTTTATTATTATTAATTTTAAAAATAGTATTATTTTTTTAATTTTTAAAATAAAAAATACTACACAGGTCAATTCGGCTCAGTACAATTTACAAGGTCGTCTCTGCAATCGTTCTTATGTATGCTTCTTATTCTAAAAAGATAGATGTCCAGAAATGCCCTCACCGTCTCTCCAACTCTGTGCCACCACCCACTATCTCCACCACAACCATGGCTATCGTCACCCCAAAAACTTGGGGTTCAGACGCTCTCTGTACTCCTCAGACACACAGAACCCCTTCCGTTCTCTCTCTTTTGCCTCCAATTTTTTCAAGTCGGTACCTAGAAAGCTGGTTTCTCAGAAGAAACCCAACAGAAGCGGCAAAGAAGGACCGGTAAAGGTAAAGAGAAAGAAGGAGAATGTTTGGAGCGTTGACAACGAGCTTGCTTCCAATCAGAAAGAGAGATCTTCTCGAAGGGGGCAGAAAGGTAAGAAGTTTGTTAAGAGGAAAGGAAGTGGAGGTGGTGGTAGAAGGGTTATTGTTTCTGGTGCTATGCTTATGGAGGTCGAAACTGTTCTTCAAACTAATGTATGTAGTTTCTCTTTTGCCTATAATCTTTTTCATTTTTCCTTTAAAATTTCTGAACTTGTTTAATCGGTAGTAGAGTATTTATCTGGGTTGTTTGAGAAATGCAGGAATACAAGAGTAAATGTGAGAAAGTGAGGGTTCAGTTGAGAAATTATATAATTGTTAAAAAACATTTGGTCTAATTTAATTTGAAAGGAAGAAAGTGAACATAATTGGGATTCTAGAGATCTTTGGTATCCATGGTACCTGGAAATATGTTGAAAAGAGCGCAAAACTTTTTTTTTCCTTTCTCTCTGTGTTGTTGGCCTGTTGCTAATAACTGAGGTGCTTTAGTGTTTTATTTATGGTTGAAGTCTTTGAATTAAATAAATGGAAATTAATCAACCCATTATCTTTCAGGAACCTGTAATAAAACCTGCCTGGAATACATTTGCTTGTAGTGTTAGTGGGATATGGAAGGGAGTTGGAGCTGTATTTTCTCCTATCACTGCTGAGATGGAACCAATTGAAATTGGAACTAAGAGTGAAAACCTGTATGATTGTTATATTCTTTCTCACATTGATGTTGTGCCATCTGCTTCTCAAGTGGCTACGTCACAAATTCAAAGGAAGACAAACTGGGTGACTTTAAATCCTTATGGTGAGGTATTAGATGGGAATGGTTCAAAAGAGAGGAAGGATGAAGATAAAGAAACTGTCACTGGAAGCAAAAAAAGTTGTGTGTTACCAAAGTTTGAGTCCTTTGACTTCAAAACTAAAGATCTTATGGAAGAAGACATCATGGGCAACGAACCTGGTCTTGTTTTGTTTGAGGTATATATCATGTTTGTTTCTTTTGCTTATTGAATATAAAAGTTAACTAGCTTGCCTAGTTCGTTTCCTTCTTTTTTTCCCGCATGTATTGTTGTTCAAGCAGAGTATATTGTCTTTTGTTTTGCTAGAGTGTCACTCTTTTGGAGGGTTATTTTCTTTTTCATTCAGTGTTTGAAATGCCTTCTCCATGGAACGTGTTACCAAAGAGTTTATGGTTACTGCTTTTTAATTAATGAGTTCTATTTCTATTCTGCTTCACTTTCTTTAATCTTTTCTTTTAAGTTTGAGTGACAACTTTAGAAAACATAAATCCCCCATCATTGCTTATACAAATGAAGGTATTCTCTAGTTGGAAGATATAGAAAGATGTTCTTGACGTATTATTGAATGTTAAGGTCTATCACTAAAGAACGTTTAACTAATTTGCAGGATGGATCTTATTCAAGGGGTCCTATTGACATCCCAATCGGTGAAGGCAATGGTTCTGATTATTACCTTTCTCCAACTTTCAAATTTGAGCAAGTATGTTCTCAGTTTCTTTTGTTTTTAATTTTTTTATTCTTGTTCTACCTTGTTCTTACAATTACAAAATCTTTTGACAGTTACCTTTATTGCCTTATTGGTTTAATTTTTGTTAAAGTGTTTTGCTTCTGAGGAAATAAATTACTATCAATGTAATAATATTGGCGACTAACTCCATGCATTTTCTAATTTTTTTCTAAAATACTGAATGCATATTTTCCTGTTTTGCTTTTATTTAGTGTTTGGTTAAAGGATGCCATAAGAGACTTCGTATTGTTCATACTATAGAGTTCAGCAATGATGGCTCAGAGATACAGATATTAAGAGTTGCTCTTTACGAAGAACAATGGGTCAGTCCTGCCAATCTTCCTAACTTGAGGTATTTTTGTACTCCAATTTCCTTAAAGCAGAAAATTCGATTGCTAATCTTGTGTAGTAATTTTCATCAGATTCAAAATCTAGTCTTTTCCTGATGCATTATAATTTACAAGTCCTTTTGAATGATTCTTTTTTTGGGGGGAAAAAACACGAACGTTCACTGCTTCCCTGCATTTCTTGTGGAAAGGTTTGACAATTTCAGCTAACTTGCTGGCAGCCTTAGAAGATATTTCCACGTTGGTTATCTTATATTAGACTTGAAATGTAGTGTGATATGTATTATTAATGCTTCGATGCTGGCATGGTGCTCATTATGATTTTGTCCAATGATATTGAAAACAACAAAAATAACTCTCAGAACTTGTAACCACAAAAATAACCTTACTTACCAGCTCATATATTTTTATTATTAAAAAAGTCTGACACATCATTTCATATTGAATGCTGTTCAAAATGAATTACAATTATTTAGATCTTGTTTAATATTATTGGAGTGTTATTTTTATTATTATAAGTTTTAGGGGTGGAATTTTTTTGTAATTTTTCAATATATATATATTTTGGATGAAGGTGGCTCTAAGCAGCCACTTGCTTTGATGTTCAGGGAAGAAGGCTATTATTTAGCACGTAGGTCTGATTGCTTTAGAGTGATCTTGAGATCATCTCACACCGTTATATTTTTCTCATCATTTAAAAAAAAAACTGTTTCTGTAGTGAATGTGCATGTTTTGTATTCTCTTATTTAGTGAAATTTGCAAATAACTAAAAACATTATCCCATGGGGACGGGTGGAAACTTTAGAAGTTTTCACCGCATGAAAGAATCTAGGTGCAACTCTTAGATCAGTAAATTTTATTGTAAACCTATGCGCAAAAACATTTATAGAATATTACACTCTGCAAGAATGACTAAATTTAACAAGATCTTTCGCTCCTCTTTTCTTGTTTTCTTATTACAAATAAAGAGCTGCAAATTTTGTAAAAATGGTGTAAAATGACCTTGCCTTTTAGTTTTGTTCTAAAGTGCGAGACGTTGGAATTCTGCCTGATGGTGATTTCATTCCTTTTACTCCCATTTCTGCTCAGGTCATTGGCTTAGGTAATATAGATAGATTTGTCTTGAGTAGAAATGAATTTCATTATATAATTCTCTACCTGTTTAATACTTGTATTCTCTAACCAGTGATCAGGAGTTCAATTTGAAACCATTTTCCCAGCGCAGACGAACTCAGCCATCAGATCTGACCGGATCATGGAAGGTATTTGAGGTCAGTGCAACTCCAATATATGGTGATGAGACTGTGAATTGGACGGAGGAAAACAGTAGCTCCCCATATGTTTACCTCTGCAATGAAACTCTAAAGAAGAGGAGCTTACCTGAAAATCCTGCATACTTCGGAGAAGATGAGATGATAGACATGCAAGATGTGACCATGCTTTGGCTTCCGGGTGGTGTCACTGCTTATGTTGACATAAAAAAGGATGGCATACTTTGTATTGGGGTTGGATGGTACTCGGATGAAGGAGTCAACCTAGTTATGGAAAGGGATTATGGTGTAGATGGGAGACTCAAGGAGGTCAGGTCGAAATCAGAATTGAAGAGGAGGTGGTCTAATCCACTCCCAACATAAATTTGTTTTGCCTTCAAGAATTAATTTTGATCTTTTGCTTAATAATATTGTATAGTATCCTCGCAAGATCAATGCTTTGTCATAATGGTATTCAGCAGTCTTGGACTTTATTTCATGTTAGTCCTTGCGGGAAATTAAATTTGAGGGGAAGATCTAAAATAAATTGCAGAATCTAAAGAAAAATAAAATATTATCCATTGTTTTTTATTTTATTTTTTATTATCTGGAATCTTACCTATTGTTTTTATTTATTATTATTATCAGGAATCTTCCTATTGTTTAAAATATAATTATTCATTATTCTCGTCAAACAATTGAAGCTTGTTTTTTTTATATTATCGATGTAGCTTATAATGATTAAAACTTTATGGTATGAACTTATAATATTTTTCAATATCATATTTAATGTAAAATTGCATTTAATAAATATTATACAATTGAGTTATTATAAACCTTTAAATTACTTTTGAAAAATTACATAGTAACACTTTTTTTCGATCCAGCTCCTCCGTTTCGAATTCCCTCAACTAAAGTTACTAAATGAAGTTATTTTATGTCTAAAAAATTTGATTTTTAATATCAAGGTATATGAAAATTATCAATTTAAAATTTTGATTAATTTGAGAAAAAAAAAGGAGTGTCGTTTATATTTGAAAGATATTATATTTTGAGAGAATTAAAAAAACATTATCTGGTTCAATTAATCAATTCTTTAAAAAAATTATCAAATTATGATGGAAACATATATTTTTTTTTGAAGGAGAGATTTTGTTTAATTTATTGATATGTTCTGAATAGTGTTTTTTTAATTCTTTCAAAATAAAATATTTTCTAAATATATATGTCATGGTTATTTATTTTGACAGGGTACAAATATTTACATCTGATATTTTTAGATATTTTTTCAAACCTAGAATTATAATTTTATTTGAAGAATTATTGAATAATATTTTTAGATTATAATTTTTAATGTTGTTATTGAAAACAAATTAAATTTGACACCTATTCAATGTAACCTACAAAATATGTGTAGAATAGATTTTCTTTTCTATTTTGTTTTTCATGAAACGATATTTATAGATTTTAAATATATTTTTATAGGCATATTTATAATTTTATAGTTTCTGCATGGCGGTCATTTTTTTTTTTATTTGGTCAAATTATGGCAGCCAGTATTTAATTTCTAGAGGACCAAATGTTAATTGTCTTAATATTTAAATGGCGTGAAGTCGAGTCCGTCAGTGGCAAGTATGTGCATAAATACATGAGTGCACAAATATTTATTTAAAAAAATATACAAACATAAATTATATATTAAATAATCAAAGTTTTATGGGTAATAAATATTTAGTATTATATTCTATATTTTAATGAATATATATGATATCTTTATAAATTAGATGTGATTAAAGTTAATAACATTTACAAATATACATTAACATTATGTATATAATAATCACTAATTATATTTAATGACAAAAATAAAATATATGAAAATAATTATACTAATATTTAAAAATATGTATGTATTATAATTTTTTTTGTAGTAGACAAAAATATAAATTATAAATTAAATTTATATAATTTATATGGTATCATATGTGATGTAAAAAAAATATAAGAGCGTCAATTATGTCATATTAATTGTATTCGTATCATGTTATTATATCATGTTTTTATATTAATAGTATTGTGTTTACATATTAGTTTAGTTGATACGTGAAAATAATCTTTTAATTTTTTTACGTTACATATTTATAATAATAAAAAGGATTAAGATTTTTAAAGTTATAAAAATATTATCTATGAATTATGGTTAAATTATTTATTAATATTGTGTTAAACATTGTCACATCCAAAAAAGAACAGTGTTTCCCAAAATATATAGTTTTACATGAATTTTTTTATTATAAGATATAATTATATAATTTTATTAATAATAAAGTAACAAATATTTTATTTTATTTATTTATACAAATGATTTAAAATTATGTAACTTATAAAAAATATATCAAGGCCATGACCTTTTTTTTTTATTCAAACGAAACCCCTTATTATATTCTTCACTTGTGTTAAAAAAATGACATCACATATTCTTTAATTATATTAAAAAAAAGTAATTTAATCATTTTTTTTGTATGAGTTTAATTCTCTTTTGAAAAATGGCATCACAAATATAAATAATAATTTTTTTTTCATTTTTTTCTCATATTATTTTAATTGTTATTGAAATATTAATTTTATAAATTATTTTTAATAATATATAATAATGACTATAAAATTAATAAAAAATAAAATATTTAAATTTGATTAATTATGTTTGTATTGTTATTTTATCATAAAAATAAAAAATAAAATACAATAAATAGTAAATGAATTAAAATCATTTAACTAACATAACTTAAAAAAAAACATATGCATTTATATATATATATATATATATATTATCCATTCAGTACCGATGTACGGTCATTCCATAGCAACTGTTTTTTCTTATCTTCCGTCACTGTGGAAAAGCCGTTACCTAAAAAATATTTAATATTAACATAGAACCCACGATAATACGAGATTCATTCGCTTTCAGTTACTGTCCCCAAACAAACAAACAAGCCTACGCCACTACAAGGAGAATGTTGTGTACAAAAAAAAAAGTATGTATACATGATAGAATAAAAAAATTATAAGAAGTGACAAGAGATCAACGATTATTAACATATTAATAGGAAGTAAATGTAAAAAAATTCTTCAAAGTAGAGGAAAGGAAGACAGAGCAAATACAGGCACATCTCTCTCCCCTGTATATTATTGTAATTTTCTCTTTAATGGAGTCTGAAATCATGGAAAATACCTAGTCATTTTCCATTATTATTCTCCTTAATTCCTTGTTCTTTAAATCTATTTTCTTTTCATCATCCGTTTTGATCCCCATTTCATTCGCTCTTTTCCACATTTTTTGGCTGTAATCGGAGTATTCTGTTCTCCGTATATTTGGCGAAGAATCAGCGAGGAGTTATTCTCTCGTCCCATTGTTTCCGCCCTGGACCGAGTTTCCGGTTCCCGTTCGACCTGATAAGAGTTGGCGCGATCTGGAATTGAGATTTTTCGGAGTTTTTTTCATTGCTTTGAGTTTTTGCGTTTCTGAGGCCTTTTTTGATTGTGGAAGGAAATGTTTATTGTGAACTTGATGGATATGGTGAAGGTGAAGTAGTGGAGAAGGAGGATAATGGACTTCAGAGAAGGCGGGAGAAGCTTGTTTGTTGCTGTTAGGAGGATTTCTCATGTACTTGATCGTAATATATGGCATTCAACTTCTGGTACTTACTCTTTAATTACTGTTTCCTCTTTAATTTTTTTAGGTACGTTCTCTCTCTTTAAAGCATTTTCTAGTCTTTTCTTTTCCTTGTCTTATTCTGGCTTATATGTCTTAATTGTGATAATGGCTCGTTGATAGATAGCGCGGTTTGTAGCTGTTGTTATCAATAAATATTTAGATATTTTTTTCTGGTATCCAAATGTTATTTGGTTTGTGATTTGTCATGACTTATGATATTATATTATCTAGATATTTTTGTTGCTTTACTTTGTAATTTTAGTTTCTGCAAGCTCTATAATCTCGAGTTGGAACTTTGACAATCAAGTGATCGTTATATCTTTGCTTTCTAAGTCGAAATTTATCTTCGTTTTCACGGTTATTTTGTTTATTATTTTGATTTCATTTTAATGAACATTGTTTTTGTTTGTTTGTTATACATGTACGTATGTAACCTGAAGGGTGCTACTTAATTATCTTATTAGAATAGAGCTTCAGCTGGGTAAAATCTGCTTTAGGATTTGCCTTAAGCTGGCTTTAGTAGCTATTCATAGGTATCTTAGTTTTATACACCATCAGGGTTGTTCCTTCACACTCTCAATTCAGAATGCAAGACGACGACTTAAAATTCATGGGGTACATCACCTCCCGAATAGAAGTTCAGGCCACATGGAGATGATTACTACTGCTATTACTTTATTCTTCTTATACTATTGATACTGTTTTTAAATATATCCCTTGTTTTAAATTTTGAAACGGTTATTTAGAGATCATTTGCAGCATTTTTCCTACCTGATGGGATAAATTTCTCTTATAGCTACATACAATATTTTACATATATTTTAATTAAAAAACATGTGGTGGCTACACAAGGATCTTTTGTTTTCAATATCTATCTATTTTTCTCTTTGTATTGGGTGGGAACTGGGAAGTTTGGTAGATTAATTATAACTTGAGTTTAGACTTTTGTGTCGTCGTCTACATATAATATGCTTATGAAGATATAGTAACCATATTTTATTTATTTTAATTATCGGTTGGTATATCTTATTATGTGGCAGGATCAGTGGCATGGCTTGGTAGAGGTTTTTCTTGTGTGCGCGCAAAAAGGAGAGAGTGTGACTCCCACCCTTCTTTTGATTTAACTCAAATTCAGGTAACAATAACATTATTTCTTGGTATCGCCGTTGTAAGCGTCTTCCACCTTTTCCCCCATCGATCATTCTACTTGATAGATGTCATTAGGTTGATATTTTTCTCATTGTTTTGTGAATAAATAAAATGTCAACTGCTTTCTTTGCTTCATGATCTTTTTTGTCAAGCATCTTTGATGAAGGGCATAAGTCATTAGAGTCTATATAGTGAACCAAGAGTTAAGGTTCATGTGCATTTTTAGATTTTATTTAATTGTCTACATTTAAGGTTTCTAGTTGAGTTATGATGGTCGTATCTCAACAAGTTGGTCTTTTACTAGGAGGAATGCTTGTACAGACTGCAGAGTCGTATAGATATTCCTTATGATGGTTCAATCCCTGAACATCAGGTATGTTTTTGGTTAAAGTTCCTTTTAGCTTTTTTCAACCAAGAGTGAATGCGGTAGATTGGACACTTAGGATGAAATGCAAATATTGTATTCTCATGTAGCAAGCCCTGAGGGCTTTATGGCATCTCACCTTTCCTGAAGAAGAACACCGGGGTTTAATATCTGAGAAATGGAAGGAAATGGGTTGGCAAGGGAAGGACCCATCAACAGATTTTAGGTAGCTTATTTTGTCATTTATGCACTTTATAGATTTCTAGCCGCTCTTCCAACTTTTTCCTTTTTTTTTTTTTTGAAGCCATTGACATTTGATATTTGGATTTATGTGGTAGGGGTGGCGGTTTCATATCATTGGAGAATTTGTTGTATTTTGCTATCAATTTTCCGGTATGACTTGTTGTTGCTCATTTTGCTCTCTCTCATTCTTTCATTTTTTTTAATAATATTATACAATTCATAACTTAGATCAAACTCAAAACTTACATTTACATATCTTACAACGAGGTTATAGTGCTATTGAGCTATAACCATTCGGGCATTCTTTCATGTTAAAATTATATTAAAAATTGTCCAAAATTTTTAGTTATGAAGTGAAGATGTGTAAACATCTAATTCATACTAATATTATTTATTTAATTATTTGTTATTGTTATATTAAACTATTAATATGATTATTAAATTGGTTTATTCACGTATAATTTGTAGTCATAAAACTCTAAACATCAATACTATCATGTCATTTGTATTTTATGTTTTCAAAAATAAACTAAATTTTTCATTAGTTATTATAGATTCTAATTGATTTAATAACAGACTCAAATAAACTAAATTTTTATTAGTTATTGAATTCTAATTGATTCTATTTAATTATATATATAGTTTTATTGAATATTAGTCCTTAATTCAATGAATAAAACAATGACCTTAATTCAAAGAATAAAACAAGGAGCTTAATTCAAGTAATAAAACAAGGAATCCTTAATTCAAGGAGTAAAACAAGGAATCCTTAATTCAAGGAGTAAAACAAGGAATCCTTAATTCAAGGAGTAAATCAAGGAATACTTAATTTAAAGAGTAATTGAAGGAGTAAAATTTCCTTATAAATAGCTATACAATTGTAATGAAAACATGAAAAAAATAATACAAACTAGAGAACTCTTTTGTGTAGAGTTATTTCTTGTTTTTTCAACATGGTATCAAAACAGGGAAATAAACTTGCTTCTACTTTATTATCATCTTAGCATCTTCAATCTTTGAAATGGCTGAAGACAAGCCGCTAGGATCAGAAGCTGAAAGTTCATCAGTGCTTTCCTTCATGAATATGCATGAGGTGGATGTCAACCCAAATCAAAGATTAAGCTCAGTCTTGTTGAATGAGTTTAATTACTTGCCTTGGTCAAGAGCAGTGTCTCTGGCTCTAGGTGGAAGGTCCAAGTTGGGATTCATAAATGGAAGCATCGAAGTACCTGATGTTTCCTCACCAACCTATGAATCCTGGCTTAGTAAGGATAAACTGGTTATGTCATGGCTCATAAATTCCATGGAACGTAAATTAGCTGAAATATTCAGTTACTCTGAATCTGCATACCAACTATGGGAGACGGTCAGGGAAATGTATGGCAGTCAAAACAATGCTGCACGAGTTTTTCAATTAAAGAAAGACATCTCAGATCTGCAATAAGATGACAAGCCTTTTGTACAACTCTTAGGAAGCATGAAAAGCATGTGGAATGAGTTGGAAATATATCATCCTCATACAACCGATGTAGCTCTGCTACGAAAGAGAGCGGAAGAAGATAAGATATTTCAACTTTTGTCCAGTATGGATTCAACATATGAAGATATACGATGCCATATACTCATGAATACTAAACTTCCTTCCTTCACCAATGTATGTGCGACAATTCAACGTGAAGAAGTAAGAAGGAAAGTCATGAACAAGGATACAATGAATAGTTCACCTGAGGCAAGATCCTATCTAACCAACGAGAGGAAGTACACAGGGAAGCATCCAAACTTGAAGTGTCAACATTGCAACCATACGGGCCATGTTAAGGACACATGTTGGATTCTACATCCAGAATTAAAACCTGATTTTATAAAGGATAAATGTTTACAGAAAGTGAATCGTACTGGACACCGTGCAAATCATGCTTTTTCCTCTACCTCTAATGGGTCTGATCCATTCAAGAACTTCACAGTGAATCCAGCTGAACTCATGAATGAGTTTATGTTGTATCATCAAAGCAAGACAGGAGGAGCTAGAATTGGCTGTGTGGATAGCATAGAAGAAGGAAACTCGACAGCATTACTAGGAAAGTTTGCGGGCTTCTTGACAGATACAAAACTCATACAAAAAGAGGACATGCAAGGTATCATAAAAGCCTTTAAAACTGCTCTTAAAATAAATATGTTGCATGATTTTTGGGTTGTAGATTTAGGTGCCACAGATCATATGACAAACCATGTGTCAAAGTCTCATAAGTTTGAAAAATTAGCAAATCCTTCTCAAGTTTCAATTGCAAATGGTGAGAATGTAAAGGTTTTAGGAAAGGAAAAAATAAAATTAATGTCAGATGAAATCGAGTCGGTAGTTTTATATGTACCTTCCTTTCCTTTCCAACTCCTGTCTGTAGGAAAAATCACAAATACCTTGAATTGCTTAGCCATTTTTCTCCTCACAATGTCATTTTTCAGGATTATGTCACCAAAAAAACGATTGGTGAAGGGTTTTACTTAGATGGTTTCTATTACATATCCAAGAGCAATCCCAGAGGGTTTCAAGCTAAGTTTAATCCTATCCAAGATAATCAATTGTGGCATCAACGTTTAGCTCACCCTTCTCTACCAATTTTGTCAACTTTATTTCCAAACTTAGGAAATGATGAAATTGCATGTGAAACTTGCCACTTGTCTAAGGCCACTAGATTGCCTTTTAATTCTTCCTTGTCTAGGGCTAGTAAGTGTTTTGAACTAGTTCATTGAGATGTATGGAGACCAATTAATGAATCTTTTGATGGTTATAAGTATTTTGTGATTTTTGTTGATGATTTTTCTCGAGTCACATGGTTATATCTCTTAAAGTCTAAGAATGAAGTTATGGAAGTATTTAAGGACTTTCATAATCTTGTTAAAAATCACTTCTCTTCTAAAATTCAAACCTTAAGGTCTGACAATGGCACCGAATACATGTCCCATATCATGAAACAATATTTAAGCATTCATGGCATTATGCATCAAACAAGTTGTGTTGGCACACCTCAACAAAATGGTGTAGCTGAATGCAAAAACCGAGACTTACTTGAAAAAACTAGAGCATTAATGCTACAAATGAATGTACCAAAGAGATTCTGGTCCCAAGGGGTTATGGCAGCTGCTTACATCATCAATAGATTACCAAGTCGAGTCTTGGATTTCAAGTCTCCTCTAGAGGTCATGAAAGGAAGGAAAATTAACCTTTCACACCTTAGAGTCTTTGGCTGCATCTGTTTTGTACATATTCAATCTCATCATCGAGATAAATTGGATCCTAGAGCTGTCAAATGTATTTTTCTTGGTTATTCATCTACACAAAAGGGATATAAGTGTTATGATCCCCAACTTAGGAGATTAATTGTGTCTAAAGATGTTCGATTTTATGAAACTAACCCTTTTTTCAACAAGTCCCATGAAATCACAAGTCCCATGAAATCACAAGTCAAAAGGATGTCATCTTGGATGTGTTTCCATTACCAAGAATCGAACTTGAGGCTCCACAACAACAAGATCCCAGCCATGTCAACATTGATGCATCTCTCACTGAAAGTAACAATGAAGGGTCTCGTCTTAATGGTACACTGCATGAAGATGGTGATAATCAAGATGATCCTCAAAATATGGTACAAGATGTGAACGAGTGTGAGATAACTCCTTCTGCTCCACGACGTAATCCAATGCGTGTTAGGCAACCTCCCACAAGACTTCAAGACTTCAAGACTTTGTCACCTACAAACCCACACATCCCATCTCAAATTATGTGTCATATAAGAGAGTGACACCAACCCATGCCGCATTCCTTAGCACTATATCGAGTTACAGTGAGCCTCAAAACTTTCATGAGGCCAACAGCCAAGAGGTGTGGAAGGAAGCCATGCAAGAAGAACTTAAAGCCCTAGATCAACACAACACATGGAGCATCACCAAACTTCCAAAAGGCAAGAAAGTTGTGGGTTGCAAATGGATCTATAAGCTCAAATTCAAGTCAGATGGATCAATTGAGAGGTATAAAGCAAGAATGGTGGCTCGGGGATTCACTCAAACATTCGAGGTGGATTACAAAGAAACATTTGCACCTGTTGCAAAAATGAACACAGTAAGAGTGCTATTGTCTGTGGCTGTAAACAAGGGATGTTCCATGTACCAAATGGATGTGAAGAATACATTCTTGCATGGTGATCTCAAAGAAGAAGTCTATATGAAATTGCCACCTGGGCATCCTCAAAGCAACGAACTGGATTTAGTGTGCAAATTGCACAAATCCATTTATGGTTTGAAACAGTCCCCACGAGCTTGGTATGCCAAGCTAAGCTCAGTTCTCACTAGTGTTGGTTTCAAAAGCAGCAATGCTGATTCCTCACTATTTGTTCGCACAGGAGCTATGGGCAAATTGATTGTGCTGATTTATGTAGATGATCTGATAATTACAGGTGATAATGTTGACGAGATTTTCAACCTCAAACAGTCCCTCAGACAAAGGTTTGCAATTAAAGACCTTGGGATATTGAAGTACTTTCTTGGTATAGAAATGGAAACCTCGCACAAGGGACTCTTTCTTAACCAAAGGAAATATGTCATAGATTTGCTTAAGGAAGCTAACATGAGCGATGCTAAACCAGCCATTACCCCTCTTGACAGCAAGCTCAAACCTAGCTTGAAGGGCACGCCACTCATGGATATAAGTTATTACCAACGACTGGTTGATAAGTTGATCTATCTAACAATCACCAGACCTGACATCACATATTCTGTAAGTATTGTGAGCCAATTCATGCACTCCCCGACACTTGAGCATTTGACCCTTGTTAAAAGGATCTTACGCTACTTAAAAGGATCAATGGGTCGTGGTATTATCATGAAGAAGAATGAAAACACACAAATCATGGGGTATTGTGATGCTGATTGGGTAGGGAATGCAATTGATCGCAAGTCCACCACTGGCTACTGTACATTTTTCGGTGGAAACTTGGTCACATGGAAGAGTAAGAAGCAAACTGTCATTGCCAGATCAAGTGTCGAAGCAGAGTATCATGCAATGGCTTCAACTGCGTGTGAGTTGATATGGCTTAAAGGTCTTCTGTGTGATTTAGGTGTTCCTACAACTCTTCCTATGTCCTTATTTTGTGACAATCAGGAAGCTATGCATATAACATCAAACCCAGTGTTTCACGAGAGGACGAAACACATTGAAGTTGATTGTCATTACGTTCGTGAACAAGTTCAATCACAGGTGATTCAGACACATTATACAAGAAGCTTCGACCAACTAACTGACATCTTCACCAAGTCCTTGGCTTCTCATCAATTTCAACGACTTTTGTCCAAGCTTGGATCCATAAACCTTCTGGATCCAGCTTGAGGGGGAGTATTGGATATTGGTCCTTAATTCAAGGAATAAAACAATGACCTTAATTCAAAGAATAAAACAATGACCTTAATTCAAAGAATAAAACAAGGAATCCTTAATTCAATGAGTAAATCAAAGAATCTTTAATTCAATGAGTAAATCAAGTAATCCTTAATTCAAAGAGTAATTGAAGGAGTAAAATTTCCTTATAAATAGCTATACAATTGTAATGAAAACATGCAGAAAATAATACAAATTAGAGAACTATTTTGTGTATATTTATTTCTTGTTTTTTCAACAAATTTAAATGCACTTTTTTCTATTGTTTTTTCAAAGCTTAACTTGGTGCTCGATATTATCTGTTAATATTTTAAAAATATTTTATTAATGAATTTTATTTAAAGGTTATAACGTTAATGTGTAATTAATACTTAAAATAAAATATACATTCGTAATTTTTTATTATAATAATAATAAAAGTTATTGCGTAAATATCTTTATCCTCAATATACAAAATATTATTGTACGCAGAAATCTTTCGTGGATCTTCTTAGAAAGCGGGAAGGTGATCGGTCAGGCTGGGAATATCCATTTGCTGTTGCTGGTGTGAACATCACATTCATGCTCATTCAAATGCTTGATCTTGAAGCAGGTAGTGTTGTTTTGGGCCTCTGTCTGTTGAGTTTAGGAATTACTTTTTGTGCGAACTCAGTAAATATTGATAGAGTATTCTAATTTGCCTTGCTTACCTGCAAAGAATCATTGCCGCTGCAAATTTAATTTTTTAGATTGCTCGTGAAGACGGTTCAGTTCCATTTTCTGCAATTTACCTGTGAATGACATCTGCTGGGAAAGGGGGTTAGAAGTAAAATCAATCTTTTTAATAATAAATCTCCTTTCGAATATCAATTAGATTCAACTCATGCGGTCGTTATCGAATTTATTTTGAGTTTTGACCAATAGTAATAATGGTTTATTCCCGACATCGATTTGTTTTGCTTAAGGTCTTTCTGGGACATTTGAAAGCAATGTCAGTAATGTATGTTTTTGATAAAAAAAATTGAGTCACGTATATATTGTTACTGTATAAAAAGAATTTTTAAAATTATAATATTTATAAATAATATGAAATTTAAAGTTTAATTTTTTGATTGATACTCATATTATTTATCCGTGGATCTCCCACAAAAAGAAAATATACATAAATGTTGCAAAAATAAAGAAAAAAATAAAAATTAAATATAATAAAAATAAGTTAAAAATAGGGAAAGTTACGTTACAAGATTTACACTGTGAAAAGGAATGTTATTGTATAAAAAAGTGTCCGTATTGATAAAAAATATAATATTATTTATAAATTGCATAAAACTTATATTTTTAAAACAGTAATTCATGAATTTGGTTATGATTATTATTAAAGATAGGTCCTTTAGCTTTATCCTTTGTTCATTAGCTTACAAATGCTTTGATATACAGTGAAGCCTCGAACGCTGGTAGGAGCAGCTTTCCTGGAATTTCTATCAGGTTTGTTGGAGTAAACAGTTTTTCTCCCAATACCGTGTTTTCTCCTTTACGATTAATTATCCCACTTTGATAATAATATTTTGTTGTTTTCCTGATAGAGAATGAGGCGGCATTCGACCTTCTCTATTGCATCACATTCAAGTTACTGGACCATCTATGGCTCGCTATGCGTGCATCATATATGGATTTCAATGTAGGTATTGCTCAACCTAAGGTTTTATTTTTAAGATGGGTCTTTTGGATGGGCAAGTTTTCTCATACTTATTGCAGCATGAGATTGCTTTTTAATAAGCATTGAAGCAAATTTTGTCTGTACACTGAGTCTTTTGTATTGCAACTTTAATTATTTTGCACTTATGCATTGAAACAATTTATCTTGTTTATTTTATTTTATTTTTCTTTAACGTTCCCTAACAGACAATAATGAAAATCACTCGCCATCAGCTGGAAAAAGAGCTCATAATGGAAAATGTGACGCGTCTTGAAGATTTGCCAGCATACAGCCTTCTTTCCAGATAGCATAGAAGCACCTGTTGGCATAGGCATAGCTCTCATGGCAACTTTACTCTGCTCTGAATGCCACTCTTGTTCCAAAATTGATGGTTTGGTCAGCGAATTTTTCCTTCTTCAAACTGCACATTCTGGTCTGATTCTCTTAGAGGTTTTAGATTCTTGAAATGAAATTATGTAGTTTTCAAATATAGAATGTGATTGTGTTGCTGACATTGAATTGTGGTCCGATGTGTGGGCAAAATCCTATAAATAATTTCATATATCATTATAAATTTCTAAAAGTAGTTTATAAAAAAATTACAGTTTATAATTTTGAGTTTGTCATATAAATTTATGCTCTGTCCAACTCATTTTAAAATTTTAAAATTAGGAATAAGTTATCAAACAAGCAATATCCAATTTTCAATTTCCAATTTTCAATTTCTACTTTTAAAATTGAAATCAAAAATTAATTATCAAATAATTTTTTTTAAAATATTTTAAAATTAAAAATATAATTGTTAAACTTAAAGATTAGAAATTATAAATTAAAATGGTTATCAAATATGATCTAAATATTTAAATAATTTAAATAAATTTAATAAATAAAATACTTAACTCAACCGAAATATAAATGAATTGAAATCAACTTAACTCATTTAAAAATTAGATGAGTTAAATTCTACAACTACTTAAAATGATTTTATCTAATCCAACTTATTTGATACATTTCCAACTTATTTGATACATTTATGATATTATTTACTATTATAACAAACGCTTAATAAAAAAAAATGTTTAACTTTTTTATGTGAATGTGAGCACACTCATTAGAGTTGGACTCTCACGTGACATGTTCTGAGACTTCAGTAGTGAACTATGGCCATAATAATTCTTTGGATTCAATTATACGTTGACAATAATAATGATAATGATAATGATAATGATTCACTAGTGAACTATGGCCATAATAATTCTTTGGATTCAATTATACGTTGACAATGATAATGATGTTGACAATGATGTTGACAATGATGATGATGATGATGATGATGATGATGATGATGATGATGATGATGATGATGATGATGATGATGATGATGATGATGATGATGCAACAATGAAAATATATGAAATACTTATGATATCCTTAAAATTAATTACAATACAATGCCATTATTAGTGGATAAAATTATCATTAATGAAATTTATTGTGTCAATAACAGTTTCCATTGTAACAATATCCCTACCTTTAAATTAAAAAAAAAGAAGACAATTTATAGAGTAAAGCATTGATTCCAAATTTCCAACCAGGACTATAATTAATTTTATTTATCTACAAATAAAACAAGTAAAACCAATCACGTAAGATGCATTACCAAGTACCAACGCTAGCCATGAAAAAAAAAATTGTGATCGAAAATCTTCTAAATGAATTCTGGGACTAATCTACTTGAATCTGCACAGATAATGCATCAAAGTTTATAACTTCTGGTCGACATGATTTGTTTCAAGGCTACTTAATTGAAATGTAACAGGTGTCTCCAATACAGAGACATTGATATCACTCCAAACCTCATGTTTGGTTGGAAGCATGGAGATCCTCTCCAAAATTCCCATGTCTTTAGAAAGAACAGAACCAAATACAGTGTATGTTCTCTTCCACTCAAAATGATTGGCAAGACTGATGAAGAATTCAGGACCAGAACCAACCCATGCAACCGACCCTCTTTTGATGGTGGGACAAACTTCTTTTGGAATCTCCTCGAAGACAGTCCCCTGGACTTTGAGTGTCCCTTGCATCATTGCGAATGGGGGACCAAATGGAGCCTGTAAACCTCATATGAGAACTTAGGTTAGATCAATGTCGTATCTCAAACAGCCATTGCTCAGCCAAAACTACACGAAAGCAAAAATAGGCAACAACCAACATTAAGATAAACAAGAAAGTGAAGCAGACTGCAAGTGAAACACCTGAAGCAAAATGTATATAGAGCAGAGAGTAGAAGCATTATTTCTTTGTGATGGTGACTAATATATGATTGATACTTATGCCCTACTCCTGAGTAGGCCTATTGTTTATAGACTGTAACTACAGTTGAAATTGAAAACACCACTTTTATTAGTAGTGCCTCTTGTCAAGCACCGATCATTTTATTATGCTTATTCTTCTCTCAATACGAACAGAAAGCATAAACCAAATTACAACTGCAACACAATTTTGCAGGAACAGAGGAACTTCTGTCCAATAACATTTGCATGCTAAAAGATGAATGTTAGGGGAAGCAACAAAAGAAAACCTAGTTCCACCACAGCATTCAAGCACGCTACATTGACTGACTTAAGCTTAACAACACGCTAAAAATCGATTACAGCTCCAATCCAGGAAATAAAAGCTTACATTTTCTACATGGTTTCCTTCTGAATCCCAATACCCGTCACGCTTTTCTGCTCGGTAGAATTGGCTACCTACTGAATGATGCAATTGCAATAACTCAAGAATAGAGGCAACAGAATGCGGCGCACAATCAGGAAAAAGCTGCATGAATAAAAATCAGTAGAGATTTTGGATGTAACAATCACAACAATTATATATAGATAGTGAAAAAATAAAAAACTAAAGATTAAATGAAATGATACGAAGAACAGAGCTTTGTTGTCTACAAGGTTGAAATAGTTGAAAAAGACACAGAAAAGAAAAAGAAAAAGAAAAGAAGGTGGATACTTCTGAAAGGAAATGCTTTGACATGCTCCAACAAATACTACACAAAGTACAATGTTTTCTCCTGAAACAAAAACATAAATAAAAAGAAGACAAGAAGAACAAGATAAAGCAACTCTCTCTGAGATTGGAACTGTAAAATTAATTTACATCAGAATAAAATAGAACATATCTTCCAAATTAAGACGAAAGAGCAAAGAAAAAAAGGATAATTAAGAATAAGGGGAAAAAAAACTAAAAAAGATGAGGTCCAGATTGTCCATGAGGACCATGACCACTGAAACCCTACACTTTCAATGACTCGAGTATTCCATCTTTAGAGTTCTTAACCATGGAAATAATCTGATGTCAAAATTTGCACATAAAATATCAATAAAATAAATAAACACGTTGGGAAAAAATTAATACAAGATTGAGAACTATTTTGCTTTAAATTGCAGGAATTTATTCACATTCTATATGCTCTACATTATTATACTCATGGTTCTATAACAGAACTTCCGTTCTACATGATTCTTACACAATTCCTCAATTCATGTGTTAGTGTTTCTTGTGATGCACCTAGATGTAGGTTATTAGAGATGGAAAACCCCATCTTCAAGGTCTCTTTTTCTTCCAAATTTGAATTTCTGAAACTCCTGTCCCTTAAAGGTTAAGTTTTACATTTATAGTAATTGTGGTAATCGTATCTGTTTCATGTTGTTGTGTTAATCATACCCAATTCACATATTTTTTAACTGTGAAAAATAAAAAAAAACTAATCAAGTAAATTATTTATAAGTAGTAAGAAAAACCAATGTGTGCATAAAATAATTAGCAATCAATTCAAAAAAAAAATCCTTCTAATGTTTGGTGTGTCATGGCCCAAATTACCACTCTCATCTTTGAGTTTAGAAGCTCAATCTACTTCTCTAGTTTATTTATAAAGAAATTAATCCAAAAAGAATGATCAAGGATCAATTATATGCTACATTTCAATGCAAGATTAAAGAAATCTCTCTAAACTACATAAATCGTCCCTACCCTCCTTTTAATGTTTTATACTTCGGACCTCAACTTTTTCTCGTATTACTAAGTCCCTTTTCAACTATAGCATATTTAGTCCAAATTTAAAAATTAGATTGAAACTAGGACTAGTGTGTTAAAATAAAAAATGCAAGGAACTTAATAGTATGGAAAAAAAGTTGAGGATGAAAGGGTAGAATCTGAAAAAGATTAGGGACGTATTATGTACTTGAGCAAAGAAATGGCATTAAGAAATCCCCAAAGAAGAATAAGATCCAGAAAGATATGATTATAGCAGGATGACTAATGCCAATCGAGGGATGAATTCCTATTACATGTTAAATCTTAAACTCACGTTTCAACATTAAAAAACAGTTCTTTAGGTTATAATTCTTGTCCTTGACCCCTCTTTTAAAATGAAGTTGTACAAGGAACTATAATAACACGCCTAACAAAATCCTACTATGGCTTACTCTTATTATGCCAATATCAATCAATTTCAGTAGGGCTCTAACATACATAACAGATAAAGAACACAAAACACAATCAGAACAAAAGAGCAATAGCCTTCAAGTTACCCAAGGCAAGTAGCAAACAGGTGAACAAGCTATAAAAGATACACGGAACCTTAAGCAAAGGACTAACCTTTATACGAATAATCCCATATTCCGTTTCCAAGCCAATAATACCCTGCTAAGTAAAAGTATCAATGCTCAAATGATAATGCAATCATGAAGATAATCATAATATTAACACAATATTAGCCTCCAATAAAAGCTAATTTAATACATCTAAATGCTTTATTATTACATTTTAGAAGTATCAGAATTGAGAGGATACAAATTCGTTCAAAGGCAAGCAGTTGAAAAGAAAAAAACCACAAAAAATGCCAATTAATATATTTAGAAAATTCAGCCAGCCAGCCATTCCACGTCAAACTCCCTCCCTAAAACCAAGAAAAAGCTTTTACGAAACAAAGAATCATCTTTTAGCAGAAGCTCACAGTCCTTTCCATGTTTGGAAAGTAACAAATAAATTGACATATTACTCACACCATAAGACTATCATATTAACGAAATAACCATTTTACATGTGCATTCATCAATGGTTTTAAGAATATGGTTCCAACAATGAATTTTAAATAATTATAACCTGTAAAATTTATGATTACAGCTCATACATCCTTCTACAAATATTTTGACACCTGCTTCCAGATCCAGTACCTTTCATTGCTTTCAGCACTCCTCTTTTTCATTGAAATAACAAACACTACAGACTATAACCCTCTCAATCAGCAACTATCTTCATATTTCATTATTTATATTATATTCTCTAGTTTCCTTTAAGTAAAATAAAAACAACCGTATGACCGGATGAAAGTTTCAATACTTGGAAATCTTTAACTGCTAGACAATTGTACAATGAGGAACAAACTGAAATAACCGAAAGAATAAGGAACAAGAGTTCTTGAGGTGTGAAAGGAAAATATCAGTGAATTGTATTATTGATGATGATCAAATGAACATCATGCAGTGCTTATATAGCAGCTACCATAACAACATAACAAACTCATCCTATTACACCTGTACATGTGTAGAGGTAGTTACAAAGATCGTACAATACTTGTACTATAACAGCAAGTAGAGTAGTATATATGTGTGGCCTATACATGCTGCCTAACAGCCCCCCACAAATTGAGAGTAAGGCAAAACTATCAATTTGGTACCCAAAGTGGAGAATTGTGAGCAAGGCAAAGCTTTTGTAAATGTATTAAACAATTGATCGCTAGAGGGAACAAACTGAATGCCAAGTTGATTGCTCATAACCAAGTCACGCAAGTGATGATCAATCTCTATATGCTTAGTTTGAGTACGGTAGATTGGATTTTGAGCTAATGCCTTAGCACTAAAATTGTTACAGTGAAGATTTGGCAACCAAAGATGGTAACGTTAAGTTCCTTCAATAAAGATTGAATCCACAATACTTAAGAAGCAGTGGAAGACAAGGCTCTAAACTCTGACTCAATGGAAGAGCGTGAAACCACCATTTGCATCCCTGAGTGCCATGAAACCAAGTTGTCCCCCATGAAAACCATAAGACACCATTAGATTGTCTATCATATGGGCAGAGGCCCAATCTGTATGCATAGTTATCCAATGAGGAAGACTTGGTAAAATGAAGCCCAAGATAAAGTGATCCTTTCAGGTATCTTAACAAACGTTTAGTGGCTATCCAGGGAAGATCAGTAGGTTGAGCCGTGAATTGGCATAATTTATTGACTGCAAAAGAAATTTTTGGCCTGGTGATGGTATAATACTGTAAAGCCTCAACAATACTTTGATATTCAATGGGATCAGAAAGAGGAACACTATCTTGTTTGCTTAACTGCTTGCCAAAAGACATGAAAGTGTCACAACTCTTTGCATCAAACAAAGATGTGCGAGTTAAGATGTTCTTGATGTATTTGTGTTGACTGAGATGAATACTATAATTGTTTCCAGTGATCTAAACACCAAGAAAATAATTGAGCAATCCCAAACTCTTTAGAGCAAAGTTGAAATCCAGTTTATCAATTAGTTGTTGAACGTCTTTAGCATCACTTCCTATGATCAATATATCATTGACATAAACCAGTACTATCAAGGTAAATGTAAATGAATAATGAACAAACAAAGATGTGTCATATTTGGATGCCTGAAAACCCAAACCAATTAAGCACCGATTGAGCTTGGAGAACCAAGCACGAAGTGTTTCCTTAAGGCCATAAAGTGTCTTTTTTAACTTGTAAATCATGCCTAGAACAGTTTGAAAACCAGGAGATTGTTCCATGTAGACATCCTCAATTAAATCACCATTGAGAAAGGCGTTATTGACATCAATTTGTCTAATAAACCAAAACCTACATAGAGCAAGATTCAGCACAACCTCCATGGTTGTAGGTTTGATGACAGGGGAAAAAGTTTCACCATAGTCAATTTGCAAATAACCTTTAACCATAAGACAAGCTTTGTATCTTTCTAAAGCTCCATCAGCCTTCAACTTATCCTGAAAACCCATTTACAGGTTATGGCTTTCTTCCCAACAGGAAGTGCAACAAGCTCCTAAGTTCCATTTGTCAATAGAACATCAAACTCTTTAGTCATTGTTGCCTTCCACTCTGGAACTTCCAAAGCTGTTTTATAATTCTTTGGTTTAGGAAAAATTAGAGTTGCTTGAAAGTTCTTGGGTTTGAAGACCCTTTTGGTGAGCATGGGATGGTTGTTAACTACACATACTCACGTAGGAATTCCCCTAATAGAAATATCAATAAAGACTTCATGAGCTAGAGACTCATTGTGTTCTAAAGGAACTGCAAAAGAGAGATCATCTTATGTACCACTATTGTGAACACCAAAGTGTGGTAAGAAAGGTACAATTGGGTCAAATAATGGAGATGTAGGAGAGTGAGATAACAAATTAAAAGGCAAAACATCACTGGTGTGATCAACAGGTTGGCAAATAACCAAAGGAACAGTGAGAGATGCAACAATTGTAGCATCAAGATCAGGTGTGACAAATAAACTGGGAGATTGATCTATGTGAGAAAAAGGAAAGTGTCCTTCATTGAACACTACATGCCTGCTAATGTACATTCGTTCGCTACTCAAATCAAGACAAACATACCCATGATGCTTAGCTGCATAACCTAAAAATACTTATTCAGGTGATCTAGGTTAAAGCTTGTTACGGGTGTAAGGCCTAACTCAGGAAAAACATTGACACACAAATGTTTTCATGTAAGTATAATATGGCTTTTTCTGAAACAAAAATTTAAAAGGACAACAATCATTAAGCATTTTTTTAGGCATTCAATTAAGAGAGTACACAACAGTTGTGAAAACAAATGGCCAATAGATCATAGGAATGAGATTGAAACTGCATAGTGAGACCCCTCTTAACAATATGTCTATTTCTACTCTCAACAATTCCATTTTTTTTACTAGTGTGAGGACAAGTAATGCGACGAACTGATGAGTGCTCAAAAAGCACTAAAATTACCATGATTTTATGCACATTAATTGATTAAAAATATATATATTTATATGTTTTATCATATATTTATATAAAATTGTCTTTTTCGGAATCACGGATATTTTTATTATTTTTCAGATATTTTCGCTTAAAAACGTAACTTAAAGACTCAAAGAGGAATACTGGAAGTAATACATCACAAATATATTAATAAATAAATGAGGAAAGGTCAACAAATATGAAAAAATTGGACAAAATGGGTCAAAAATGTTAAAAAGGAGAAAATCGTGCCGCCGCGCCGCCCAACTGCCCAATCGCGCCGAACCCTGCGCGCGCCATGCTGCAGTCCAACGCCCACGCCCGCGCACGCCCCTGCGCGCTGCTGCTTGTCCGCGCGCGCGCCCAACTGCCTATTTTCGTGCGCAGCTGCCCCATGACATCATGTTGACGTCATCAATGACCTCAGCAATTGCATTCCGCGTTTTCACAATTTTTTAACATTTTTTTCACTCACTTTTTCTCCTCATCCTCACCTATAAATACCCCCCTTCTCTTCACTTCTAAACACACCTCAAAACACATTCTCTTCTCTCTTTTCTTAGTTTTTCTAGTTTTTCTTAGTTTTTAGCTTTTCTTAGTTAATTTCTCTTAGTTTTAGAGTTCTTTCCTTTTTGGGAAGAACTAATTATGTTTTTGTAATTTATTAGCTTTTTGATTCAATAAATAGGAGTGCAAATTCTGCTTGGAGATTTTCCAGTAACGGGAATAGCATCGAAGTTCTGTAAGGATTTTATTTTCTTTACAGTTATTTTTTATGCTTTATTCTTACATGTTATATTTAATTTTTCTGTGATTATATTTAACTGTGCTGGCTGTTTATAAACATGATGTAATAATAACGTTGTTATGCTTGCAAAATATTAAATAGGTAAAAATCTCTAAAATGAATTGATTTTGTTTTTATTCAAGATTTTATATTAAGAATGTTAGAGAGAAATATATTATTTTTCATTACAAACTTAAACCTGAAAATTAGATTTTAAGGTTTAATTATCCGGTCTGATTTAGAGTAGTGCTCTTTTATTTGTTGGTACAATCGCCCGGTAGTTAGAGTGAAGCTCTATTTCAAAAGTTTTTATAAGAATTATTATCTGAAAATGTATTGACAACATGTTTTCAATAGTGGTTTTAAAACTTGAAAGTTAGTACTCGGATAACTAAATTCTTAGGTTTAATTTGGACACCTTGAATAAAGTTTAAACTGTCTAACTCCATCAAAAGTGGCATTTAAATAGTTCATTTTCAATCTCTTAGAAAAAGGAATTAATTTAATTAACCAAATTAGTTATCAACCTCACTCATAGGTGTTAATTGATTTGTTTAGTTAACAAAGAATATCTAACCACACCAAAGGTGGTATTCATATAAAAAAGGGAGAATCAATAAATATCAATTCATATCTTTAATAACCTAGATAATATGAGCAAGCATAATTAACTTAGTTATTATATCCAAAATATCGTGACAGGATGTTTAGGATTTAATTTCGTTTTTAAAAGTTTGAATAATAAATTAAAAACCACATACATTCCTTCCTTAGATCGACCTTAAGATTATACTTATCATTTTCTTCGAAATGATTCGTACACTTGCGAGAGTTTTATAAATATAAAACCAAAGTATTAGCAAGAATCGGCGATGCCGATTTTCGCTCATCACGAACACCACCCTTGGTTTCTAATTGAGTTATTAGTGGTTTGAATTCACAACCTCCATCAATTTGTATAGAACATGCCATTGCTCATAGGTTGTTGCTTTACCAATTGAAGTCCTCCAACTATGAAGATCATAAGATCTCTATTTGAAACAAGATCACCAACAGAAGCTAAATCCTCCAACTGCTTTTACTTTCAACAATCCATCCTTCAAAAGAGTTTGGAGGTGTGAGCATAAGTCCATTATTATGGACTGAGAAGATGAGGAAAAAGCTTCTTGTAGAACATGCCATTGCTCATAGGCTGTTGCTTTACCCAAGATGTGTCCAAGCATAGATTTAAAGACTGATCTATAAAGTCATCATTTAAGCATCGAGTTGATCCTATTCCAGTTAACAAAACTAAGATTAAAACTTCCATTCACAAGAAATTGAGAAGGTTTGATCACTGATCCACCAATAAAACCTTCTAATCCATAAGCTGTGATATAACTGACAATTTCCTCGCATCAAATAAGGTAGTTATCATCATCAAGCTTGATAGAAATTGCAAGATTCACAGGAGGAATCGAAGATAAACTTTGTGCTATGGCATCATAAACTTGAGGTATAACGGAAGCAAGATTTGCATTTGCAATATCAAGAATTAGAATACTTGGATTGGTGTTTCGATTTCTAAAAAAAAAAATTATTAGAGACCTGAGGAGAAGAGAATAACACACCACGAGCTTCCATTTCCCTGATTAACCATTGTTGATCTTACAATGCTCTAATACCATACAATGAGAAACAAAACGAAATAACCAAAAGAATGAGGAACAAGAATTCTTGAGGTGTGAAAATAAAATATCAATGAATTGTATTATTGATGATGATCAAATGAATACAATGCAGTGCTTATATAGCAGCTGGAATAACAACATAACAAACTCATCTTATTACACCTATACACGTGTAGAGATAGTTACAAAGATCATACAATATTTACATTATAATAACAAGTAGAGTAGTATATATGTGTGGCCTATACATGCTGCCTAACAAATTGAGAGCTATTTTTATTCATGTATAGGTATGCCCATGCAATACTAAGATGTTTCTGAAATATTATCTAGTTTGTTTGCAACCAGAAGTAGCTTAAGCACATATTTACACAAGTTTGTAAATTCCAAATTAATGGATAGATTAATCAAGAAAATCATATAGGGAAAAACACAACGTTACCTCTCCTTTTCTAAAAATAAGCCCAGAAGTCCACATAACATGATTGCCAGAGTCTCGTTGATCAGGATATAAGGAACTCTTCTGTTTCTTTAACCAACACTAGAAGCATATGATGGACACGAACATCTTAGAGACAAAACAAAAGATTTAATCCAAAATTTAACAAAATAAACCATTCTGAACTCATGATGGTATCATATATGATTATTTTCTGCTTTGTGATACGAAAACATAAGCTGAGTGATCTAAGCTCCAACTGAAGCGCAACAGTATGTTCAAGAATAGAACTGAATCATGTTATGCAGACTAACAATTCTATACGCAAGTAACTAATGCAAGTTGCTAAATTTAAAACAAACCCCACATGAACAGACCCTTGGACAACACTGTTAAATACACAGAAAATATTTGGACCTAAAATACCAAAACAATTAACCAGAAAAATAAAAAATAAAATACAGATAAACCATACCTCACCAAATCTAGGTCCACAAGCATCTCGATTCCCACAGAACACCCATGAATTGCACAAACAAGGTCCACCGTTACTCCCGCACATACCCTTACAAGCCATACAACATTCCCGTGAAGAATTCATTTTATGCTTAGCACCCCATTTTACGGCATCGCCCCAAAGCTCCAAATGCTCAAACCCTCTGCAGCAAACCTCCTCTTCAATCTCCTCGGCCCCTGAACCTCCGCTATCATTCTCGACCAAGTCCAAGACTTGGTTGATTGCAGTATTGCCAGTGGATTTAAGAACAGCAGGAAGCCAGAGCAAGACCATGCAAACAGATACCATACCCAACAAGAAGAGGACTGGAAGTGCTGAACGACATACTTTTGAGTCGGTTTGCCGACGACCCATCTGAGGTTGGAGGCCGAATTGAAGAACCCAGAAATAGTTTACCTCAATTCTTCTTCGGCACCATGTTCATTTGTTATAAATAATTGAAAACTCACAGACGAGAAATGACAACACAATTGAAAAACAATAAGAGTTTTTTTTCTCTTATTTTTTTTAAACCAGTCATTCATTAATTATTATTCCAATTACTTTTAATTTCTATAAAAAAATGTGATATTTCAACGTAAAAAAGAAATAATTTTTTTACGTTACATATAAAAACATACAGAATAAACAATAAATAATTTTTTACTACTAAATATTTAAGATTGTTACAAAAATACCAACAAATTTTATTTTTTTATTTTCATATTATTAAACTTTATAAATGTTATAAAATTACTATCGATGTATATATAACTTAGATAGTTTGATACCTTATCTAATGCTCTATGTGTAATGGATTTTGAAAAATCAAAGATCGATATTTCGTTGTTTTGTAATTTCTTACAAACTTTCGATTTATCTCTTGGTTTATGTTGATGATTATATATCATCAATTGTGAAAGTGAAAATATTGTCTCATTAATACTTTACACTTCACCTTTTCATTTATGGGTCTTTTTCTTTATTTTTTAGGGATTGAAATTTCTTATCTTTCTAATGGTGACATTCTTTTCATTAAGTCTAAATATATCAAGGAGCTACTCGAGAAAGCTAAAATGGATCATGCTAAACTAATTAGATCTCCAATACTCACATATATTGTCTTGTCTGTAACAGGTGGAGTGTTATTGGACGGACTTTCATTTTATGAAAGTGTTGTAGGAGCATTGTATTACATCGATTGGACTATGCTTAACATTACCTTTGTTATAAATAAAACATGTCAATTTATGCCAAACCCGTTCATTGGTATGCTGTGAAGGGGATTCTCATATACTTGCAAGGTACTATCCAACATGATATTGTGTTTAAACCTTCCACAAAACTTGTTATCACTTGATTTGTTGATGCATAATGGGGGTCTTGCCCTGATGACAAAAAAATCTGTTTATAGAGTTTGCATTTTTTCTTAAAGCCAATTCTGTATTTTGGAGTTCTAAGAAGCAAGGTGTCATAGTTTGATCTAGTACTAAAATTGAATATCACGTCCTAACTTATGCTACTATAGAAGTCATTTAGCTTCAGGCACTTTTGAAGAAAATGCGTGTTTTCTATCCTTCTGTCCTAGTCTTGTGGTGTGACAATTTGAGCACAATAGCTTTGACAACCAACCATGTGCTCCATGCAAGAACCAAGCATATCGAGCTTGATATGCATTTCATTTGAAAAAAAAGTGTTGGTAAAAGAGTTTGTTGTTTAACATATTCCCTCACATGAACAACCTGCCGACAGTCTTAGTAAATTCCTTTCCATTCAAGCCTTTCTTTGATTAAGAAGCAAACTCAATGTTATCCAATTCCTATAAGTTTGATGGAGGGTGATAAATGTAATGCAAGTTTTACAGTTACACCAGGTGCTAGTAATGCAAAGAGTTTAGCCAAACTTGATGCAATGCCATCAACTAACGTATACGTGTGTACAAGCCTACCCACAATGCATGCAGTCAATACCTGTGCAAGGCAAGTCGACAAGCATCCAGCTCACAATAACAATAGCTAGTCCATATGCATTGTTCCATGTGTATTTCCATTGCTTAACCATGTGCAAGTGGTTATAACAAACCATGTGTATATTGCCACATCAACACTGCAAAACTTAATGAGCAAGTAATCAAGAATTAAGAAGACAATTGGAATAGATATTTCTATGTTTTATAATTTTATAATTTTACAATATAATAGATTGTTTATGAATAACAACTACAAGTGTACACAAATTCAACTTTTGAATAATACATCAATAACATTTTACATGAATTCTCTTTTCTCTCTTTCGTTTGTTCCTCAACTGTTCATCATTCTCTTGCTCTCATTACTAACTCTACACGATCTTGACTGAAAATGCACTACAACTATGTTTCCTCTGCAACAATTGCTTCATGCTAAACATAATTCACTTCATTCCTATCTACTCTTGCATTTTCCTTTATGGATAGTTGGTATCCTAGCTAGGTGGGTGGTGATGGTTCATGTTTTGTTCCACACCTTTGTTGTTTGTTCATGTTTAGGGATTTATAAGTATTGTTGTGGTTCTGGTTTGTCAGTTGTTGAACTCTCATTTACTTCTTGTTCTTGATTTTGGTTAGTTGGTCCTTGTGCTATTAGAAATAGTTTTCTCTTGTTCTTTACTATGTTGGATAACGTTGGTGAGCATTTGAAGTATTTCTTACCTCTATTTTAAAGTCTAGCTTCATGGTTTATATTCTTAGAATTATGGCCTATATTGTTGCATCGATTGCACTTGAGATGTGGGTTCCTTGGTGGGTAATTCTTATGAGGATATTGTAGACGACTATCCCTGTCAACAAGTGTCGCAGCTTCTAGCATCCTTCTTATGGTTTGCGTGGAGACAACTCTCTGCTTTTCATCTTGAAGAATGAGTGAATATATCTTATTTATTATAGGTAAAGGTTCCATAAGCAGGGTTTTCCACGTGCTGATGTGTAAACCGTGTTAAGCCCCATGAGGAACTTTATGGTTCGTTGCTTTTGTTGATATTCTTGTAGTTCCCTTCCGGCATTTCCTCTATAATGTGGAAGACGACATAATGTATCGCGACTATCCTATAGGCTTTTCAACTTGGTGTAGTATCCAACGCTTACATCTTCTTATATGTAATCATGGATCTCTTGCTTAATGTGAAATAGGTGCACGATGTTGGTGTGTGAAAAGCGTTCATTCAATTCTTCACATAGCTCATATGCAGTATCATTATACATGACACTTTCTGTAATTTTAGGCTATATAGTATTGAGAATCCATCATTTGGCAAGAATGTTGCAGTGAGTCCATTGTTTGATTTCTGCTTCAAAGTTTGTTGATGGTCTTTTGATTGTGCAGTCAATAAATCCTTCTTTGTTTTTGGTGATGAGAGTCATGAGCATCGCATGACTCCAAATATGATAATTTTCTTGATTTAAGTATTGAGCTACTAGAACCATGCTTGGTTGGTCTGAGTGGTGTAGATATAATAAATGGCTAGGGTCATCATACCATTTTGGTAAAGTAGGGTTGGTATTGGTAGTTGTAGACATTATTGTTGAGTAAAAAAAATCAAAAGAATGAGATAGGATTTAGTGTGTTTAAACAATAATAACTGTTTATGAAACAAATAATGAACTGAAATATGCTTTGTCTTATAGAAAATGAGTTAAGGATTACATAATCGAAAATTTCAGCCACAAAATCGGTCGGAAAGTTGGTGAACCAGCGTCTGGAGTGGCTAGAACGACGTCTGTAACGTTGGAGCACTGAACCGGATGAAGACCGGACCGAAAGAATGATGCATTGTTTGCTTCAGAGGTGCATTGAACGACATGTCGTTTGAGTCGTCTTCCTCAACAGCTAGCGTGTGTTGGTGCGTGTAACTCCAGCGATGCATGTGGAACGTCGATGAACTCAAACAAGGCGTGTGTGAGCCGTGTGGTGATGTTTTGGCTTGAAATTAATTACAGATTGCTTGGATTTTTTTGGATATTATAATGGAATGAAATTGAAATTATTTTGTGAATCGAAATTGGTTTTGGAAAGAAATATAATTTGAAAAGAAGAAAAAGTTTCTGTGTGAGTTGAATTTTCTGGGAATTACTTCCTAAGTTGTGATACCATGTTAAATGGTT
This sequence comes from Hippophae tibetana, assembly GCA_037013495.1. Taxonomy (NCBI): domain Eukaryota; kingdom Viridiplantae; phylum Streptophyta; class Magnoliopsida; order Rosales; family Elaeagnaceae; genus Hippophae; species Hippophae tibetana. Next base: position 10,350,917 of record CM072809.1, on the reverse strand, counting down.
TTATTGATAATGAATAAACGAATATTTACAACCCATTTATACAAAAAAAACAAAATTGTAATAATTAAAAACAAACACAATTATGGAGGGGCATGTTCTTGGACAACCTGTTCCTCCCCACCAATCTGTTGGTGGCTGTTTCCAGCTAGTGTGTTGGTTGTCACCAGTTGGATATCGAGTTCTTTAACATTACCCATCAAGTTGGAATATATGTTAATTATTCCTAACTTGTTAAGTAAGTTCGAGAACTGTGGAAAACTCAGAAATTTGATAAATATATCTATTGATTGCTCTAATGTAGAGATATGATAAGTCTTGATCATTCCGGCTTAATTTTTTCTCTTACTAGATGACAATTGATCTCTATGTGTTTGGTTAGTTCATGAAACACTAGATTTGTTGCAATGTGAAGGGTTGTTTGATTGTCACAATATAACTTGGTTGGTTGGGAGTGTTTGATACACAATGTATCGTAACTAGGTTACTTCGTAACAGGCTGCTACCATAGAGCGGTATTCTGCTTCACTTGATCGTCGTGTATTTGTGCATTTAGCTCAATCTATGTCACATAAAACATTTAGTTGTAATGAAGTAGTTGAGAAAAAGAGACCTTGCCCTGGTGTGTTCTTGACATATCGTAGCACTCGTTGAGCTGCTTCCAAATATGGTTGACGTGGTTTATCCATATATTGACTGAGAATGTGCACGACATATAGTAAGTCGGGTCTTGTGATGGTCAAATATATTAATATCCCAATAAGTCTTCGATAGGATGTGGGGTTACTGATGAATTCCTTTTCAACCTTGTTGAGGGATAAATTTTGTTGTATAGGTGAATTGGCAGATTTGACACCAAGATAACCCATATTCTCCAATATTTTAAATATGTACCTGCGTTGTGACAAAACAATTCTCCTCTTAGAACGTGAAACTTTTATGCCCAAAAAATACTTTAATTCATCGAGATCTTTAAGTTTGAATTGTCGCATGAGATGATTTTTAGTTTGTTAAATGTCTTTTACATTATTTCCTGCTATGATTATATTATCTATATAGATAAGAAAAAAAAAAGAATTAACACGGATTCGGACGAATAATGAGTGATCATACTTTGTTATAAAAAGGTTTCGGTTTTAGTTTTGTTTAAAGAAGGTTTCTGTTTTAGTTGCTGGCTTTAGGATTGTAATGTTGTTTCTTTTAATGAAATTTCACTCTCTTTTGGAACGAAAAAAAAAGTGTGGTTATAAGTTATAACCAAAAACCCTCCCCGGGATTTTAGTCAATTATCACAAACATTTCAAAAATGTCAACTATCTCATTCCAATCACTAAGTTTTGACAGTAATGAAATTATAGTGAAATGAAATTCTGGGAATTCCTTATTTTGTTTGACTAATAAGGATGTTTGGGTTAATTAGCCAAATCGTCCCTTAAATAAGATTCATAAGATAGGCTTACCATATTCGTTTAGCCACTGCTGCATAAGATGAGGGAAAATGATTGAAGGCCAGTTGTGAGAAATATTAGAAACGACATCGTGATGGTTGTCGTTTTTAAAGTAGTAGTAGCACTCTGTGCAGCTGATGAGTGACCATTGATTTGGATCTTCTTCATTTCAGGATTATTCCCAAGAAGAAAAGAAGGAGAAGGTCCTCTAATCCCTTGATTTCTGAGTTTTGAAATGAGCCTTTTTGGCCTCCATAAGAAATATTCAAAAAGATAAAAAGATTAACATCACTAAACCACCAATTAAAAAAGATATTAGCACCATCTTCTGTTCAACTGTAATAAGCTCCATTTCCATTTATACTTGCTTATTTCTGTAGCTACCCTTTCTGCAAATGCTCAAGTTTGCTTAGCCAAAAATGGGCACTCTCTTTAGATTAACCCTGACAAACTCTGTGCTAGACTCTCTTTACAGATTTTTTATATTTTTTTTCTTTGCGTTGACACACTTTCATCCATGCCAAAGAAGAATTCACCACTCTACAAAAACCTCTTTTAAAAAAGTAAATAATATTATCGTAATTATTTTTTATTACCATAATAAAAATTTATTTTATTTTTAATATTAAATATACATTAATTTTTATAGTAAATAATAGTTAATAAATTATATTTATAATAATATTTTAAATTGTAACAATATCATCTTGGTATTTTTAATAGCTAAAATTTAAAAATATTGGTATTATTATAATTCATAATATTTAATTATTTTATTTAAAAAATAATAATATTAATATATAATTAATATTAAAAATAAAATAGATATTATATATATATATACATGTATGTTAATAATAAAAATAATCGAAATAATATTTTCACATGAATTTAATCTTAATATTTTCACTTTTTTTCTTTTTAAGATATGTATTTACGGATTCATTGCTAAAATGGTATCACTATTTTTTTTACTTTTTTATAATAATACATAGCTTTAAATGTATGGTCATGTACAAGGTATGTTCTTGTAAAATATAAAAACAATATGTATGGTCTTGTACAAGGTACAATCATCGATAAAAAGCAATAGGAAATACGTTATGAATCTATTTATGTAAAACTTCTATTGTGATTTGGTTGGATGATGAAACAAGGGACCATTGTTTTAGTAGAATCACAATTTCAATACGAACTTAATCAAGTTCTAAACACCGAAATTAAATCTATTCTCCTTTCTTTGTGTAAATCTTTTAGGAAGCAAATAAATAGAGCTCAAAAATGAAAACATGTACAAAATCAACACAAGCAATTTACGTGGAAAAAACTTTCCCCGTGTAGGAAGGAAACAACAACGATACTCCTCTCCAAAATTTTCACTATCAAGAACAAATTGTACAAGATTTCTCTCTAGGTAAAACTAGAGGCAAAAAATCAACAACATCATCAAGAATACACTTCTTGGAAACTAACAATTATTCCAAGAAAAATGGAGAGATCTAACCCAATTCGTAATCACTGTTCACTGCTCATAATTTCCCAAACCGATGAGCCAAATCCAAATCCCACCGTACAGATTAAAGTGTCTTGAATCGTGAACCTTTATTCAAAATTTAAACTTAATCGGACCACAAATGGCCTTCCATCGGAGCACTTGATGAAAGCTTGCTAGAGAATGAGAAACTGAGAAACTGCTCAGTTTTTCAGCTGTAGCTGCTGCTTTTCTACACTCATTTTTCTCTCTGCAGAATGTACTCTCAACAAACCCTAAATGGGTTTATTAATGAAGCAATGCAATGACATAATTACCCCTTCTTACTCCATGGGCTTTTAAGCCACATGGGCTTCACTTAGGCTCCTCCAAATAAGAGGAAAACCTAACAAATCTCTCCCTTTTTATGATTAGATGGAGGGATCCGTCATCCCGGTAATTGAACAAAAAACTTCAAGTTTTTCTCTTGACATTGCTTTTGTCAACATGTCAGATCCATTCTCATCAGTATGGATTCTCTCAAGTTCAAGCAACTTATTGTTAAGAGTATCCCTTATCCAATGATACCTCACATCAATATGCTTTGATCTTGAGTGAAATGTTGAGTTCTTCGCTAGGTGAATAGAACTTTGATTATCTCATAACAACACATATTTCTGCTACTTGAAACCAAGTTCTCTCAAGAACTGTTTCATCCATAACAATTTCTTACAGGCTTTCATTGTTGCAATAAACTCCACCTCTACTGTAGAAAGTGCAACACACTTTTGCAATCTTGATTGCCAAGAAACCGCTCCACTAGAGAAAGTAATTAGATAACCTGAATTAGACTTACGAGAATCTTCATCTCTTGCCAAATATGAATCAGTGTATCCAACTAACACTAGTTTTCCACTTCCAAAGCTAAGTGTTAACTTGGAAGTACCTCGAAGATATCTCATAATTCACTTTACTGCATCCCAATGCTTTCTTCCTAGATTCGAAAGAAAACGACTAACAACTCCAACTGCATGAGCTATGTCTGACCTCGTACATACCATTGCATACATTAAGCTTCCTACTATTAAGGCATATGAAACCTTTTCCATATCTTCCATCTCTTTATTTGTTGAAGGCCTTTGACTCGATCTCAACTTAAAGTGATTAGATAAAGGAGAAGAAACCACTTTAGCTTTATCCATATGAAACCTTTCAAGTACCTTGTCGATGTATCGTTCCTGTGACATGTACAACTTCTTTCTTTTCTTGTCTCGACAAATTCGAATACCAAGATTTTTTTGCTGGCCCCAAGTCCTTTCATGGCAAAGGACTTACTCAACTGCTTCTTCAAAATATCGATCCTTGAAGAATTTCTACCAACAATCAACATGTCATTAACATAGAGCAATAAAATGATAAAGTCATCATCAGAGAATTTCTGCACAAACACAATGATCATAAGTAGTCTTCTTGTAACCATGCTCCCCCATAACTGACTCAAACTTCTTATACCATTGTCTAGGTGCTTGCTTCAACCCGTAGAGGCTTTTCTTTAACTGACATACATAATCCTTTTTTCCTTTAACCTCAAAACCCTCTGGTTGTTCCATATAAATCTCTTCCTCTAACTCACCATGAAAAAAGACAGTTTTCACATCCATTTGCTCAATTTCTAAATCCAAGCTTGCTGCTAGACCTAGAACAACACGTATAGAAGACATCTTCACAACAGGAGAGAAAATATCATCAAAATCAATACCTTTTTCTCTCACTAAATCCCTTGACGACCATTCTAGCTTTGTATCGTGGTTGTGAATTGTGTTCTTCTTGCTTAACTCTATAGACCCACTTGTTCTTCAAAGCTTTCTTACCCTTAGACAACTTTACTAGCTCAAACGTGTGATTGTCATACAGTGATTGCATCTCATCTTCCATAGCACCAACCCAGTGTGCACTAATTCCATCTTCCATCACTTCTGCATAATATTGAAGCTCTCCCTCATCTGTCAATAACACATACTCATCTGTATCATACCATGTGGAAGAGCGTCAATCTCTGGTAGACCTCTTGGGTGGAATTTCTGGTTTTGGCAACTGATCAATAGTCTGGTGATCTGTTTCAACTTGCATATATGCATCATCTGAACCTTGTTGGTCATCTTGAACATTTTGTTCCCTCTATATTGATAAAAGAATCGGATCTAGGTCAATCAATCACTATACTGATGGACTTCTTTTTCTATCTTCTCAACATCTTGTATATTTTGATCTTCTATAAACACAACATCATGACTCCTTACCAGTTTCTTCTCAACTGAATCATAAAATCTGTAGCCAAATTAATCCAGACTATAACCAACAAAGATACACTGTCGTGTCTTCACATCGAGCTTAGATCTCTCATCTTTTGGTATATGTACAAATGCCTTACAACCAAAAACGTGAAGATGATCTTAAGAAACATCTTTGCCAGTCCAAACTCTATTTGGTACATCAAACTGAAGAGGAACACATGGTGTGAGATTAAGAACATGTACAACTATTTTCAAAGCCTCACCTCAGAAATATCTTGGCAACTGAGCCTGCGAAAGAAGACATCTTACTCTTTTAACCAATGTCCTATTCATTCTCTCAGCCAACCCATTTAACTGAGGAGTCTTGGGAGGTGTCTTTTGATGTCAAATGCCATGACGCTTGTAGTACTCATCAAAAGGACCTTAATACTCTCCCACATAATCTGTTCTGATGCACCGCAATTTTTTCCCAGTTTATCTCTCCACTAAGGCTTGAAACTGTTTAAATACATCTAATACTTGATCTTTGCTCTCCAAAGTGTACACCCATAACTTTCTTGAACAATCATATATGAATGTTACAAAATAACTAGCACCATCCAAAATTTTTGTCTTCATAGGACCACATACATCTGAATATACCAAATCAAGTATGTATTTTTTTCTTGAAGGAGAGGAACTCTTGAAAGAAACTCTATTTTGCTTCCCTACCAAACAATGAGTACATATTCTTAAACAAACATCATTCATTCCATAAACAAGATTCTTTTTAGTCAATACTGCCAAGCCTTTCTCACTCATGTGAGCAAGTCTCTTATGTCACAATTCTGATGTGAGCTCATCTGTCACAACATTAATAACGCCTTTAAAGAGTCTCGCATGCAGTATATACAAGCTGGAATGTTTATTCCCACGAGCAATAACCATAGCACCTTTAGTAAGTTTCCATTGACCATTACTAAGGTATTGCAATATCCTTCATCATCAAGTTTTCCTGCAGAGATCAAGTTCAAACAAATTTCAGTAATGTGTTTTACCCCTCTAAGAAGTAGCCTCGTGCCATTATTCATCTCCAAACACATATCTCTGATACCAATGACTTTAACCAAACCATCATTACCCAACTTCACTGTCCCAAAGTCACCTGTTGTATAGGATGTAAAGAAGTCCTCTCGAGATGTAGCATGAATGAAGGCTCCACTATCAATAACCCAACTGACCTCGTGACATGCAACATTGACATCATCTTCATTATAAACAACGAGAAAGTCTTCTGAACTAGCGGTAGCAACTCGATCATTTTCCTTGTCAACATCACCCTCTTGTTCTTTGTCTTTCTTCTTGTTATCACGCTTCAACTGTCTATAATATTTCTTGATGTGCCCTTTCATGCCACAGTGATGACACTCAACATTAGAAAACCTGTTGGAATGACTTCTTCCTTTTTCTTTGCTCTTGAAACCTCTGTTTTTACTCATCCATCTTCTTTCTGTAACCAAAATCTCTGATTGCTGAGAAGACCCATGTGATTTTCTTCTCATTTCTTCATTCAAAACACTACTCTTAGCCAGATCCATATTTATTACACCATTTGGAGCTAAGTTACTTAATGACATTCTAAATGTTTCCTAAGAGTCTGGGAATGTACCCAATAAACACAACCCCTGAATCTCATCGTCAAACTTGATACCTATTCTAGCTAACTGATTGATTATTCCTTGGAACGTATTCAAGTGATCTATCAATGGAGTTCCATCTTGGTATCTTAAAGCCATCAACTGCTTTATAAGAAACATTTTCTTATTTCCTGTTTTTCGAGCATACAACTCTTCAAGTTTATTCCATAGTGACCGTGCATGTATTTCTCCACTAATATGATTCAAAACATTATCATCTACCCACTACCTTATATATCCATAGACTTGTCGATGTAACAAAGTTCATTCTTCTTCAGACAACTTTTCTGGCTTCTCAGAGACAAACACTGGTAAATGAAATTGTTTGACATAAAAGAGATCTTTCATTTTTCCTTTCCAATTATGATAATTAGAACCATTCAAAGTAATAATTCTACTCAAATTTGCTTCCATTATTCAACACAAGAAATTCAACAATAATAACCACAGCTCTGATACCACTTTGTTAGGAGAATCACAATTTCAATACGAACTTAATCAAGTTCTAAATAGTAGAATTAAACATATTCTCCTTCTTTGTGTGAATCTTTTAGAAAACAAATAAATAGAGCTCAAAAATGAAAACATGTACAAAATCAATACAAACAATTTACGTGGAAAAACCTTCCCGGTGTAGAAAGGAAACAACCATGACACTCCTATCCAAAACTTCCATTATCAATAAAAAATTGTACAACATTTCTCTTTAGGTAAAACTAGAGGCAAACAATCAACAACATCATCAAGAATACTCTTCTTGGAAACTAACAATTATTTCAAGAAAAATGGAGAGATCTAACCCAATTAGTAGTCACTATTCACTACTCATAATTTCCCAAACCGGTGAGCCAAATCCAAATCCCACCGTACATATTAAAGAGTCTTGATTCATGAACCTACCTTCCAAACTTAAGCTTAATCGGACCACAAATTACCTTCCATCGGAGCACTTGATGAAAACTTACTGGAGAATGAGAAACTGAAAAACTGCTCAATTTTTCAACTACAGTTGCTGCTTTTATGCACTCATTTTTGTCTCTACAGAATGTACTATCAACAAACCCTAAATGGGTTTATTAATGAAGCAATGTAATGACATAATTGTCCCTTCTTACTCTATGAGCTTTTAAGTCACATAAGCTTCACTTGGTCTCTTCCAAATAAGAGGAAAATCCAACACATTGCTCAAAAATGAAGACATCAATTATGAACATGGCGTCACCTTCCAGATATGTATAGTGGTAAAGATGCCTTGGTGCGAATTTGTTTAAGGTACGACAAAGGCCATAGTCTAAGCAAATTCAAAAGATGTACAACTCTACCATATTCATTAGTAATTCCCAGGATCTTGCCATCTTGAAAGAACGATAGTGAGTGCATAAGTGGAATTTTCTAAATGTTGACTATAAGAAAAGGAATAGAGTAAAACCTTTGATTCCTTTATTCTTGAAAATAGTTTGTTTGGTATAAATTTGGCATGCAATGTTTACCCCTTCATTATTTTCTCAATCACCACGTTTATTCAATAACTAAAATAATTATTAGATTAATTAAGAATAAAAATTTAATTAAAAGATTCATAATTAATTTAATATATGATTAAATATTAAATTTATAGTTTAATTTCCCACAATAATATATTCTAATTAAACCATCAAGATTTTTAATATATCACATATTATAAAAAAAATGTTCTATATCCTCTAATTTTTTTTATGACAAAGAGGGCATACGTAATCCTCTAGGTTTCTAAAATTGTTAATGTTATTTCTATTCGTATGTAAGAAATTCAAGTCATGGTTGCTAGATGATGCCAAGACAAATCAATAAACGTGTCAATGATACTAATATTACAAGCAGCCTAAAAGAAGAGACAATAATTACAAGTCATGCCGGCCTATTTATGATTTATGAATCTTATTGTCTTCTCTCTCTCTCTCTGTTTTTTTTTAGAGAAAATTATTAGAATGCTATTTTCTTTTAAAATAACAAAAATATCTCTCAAATTTAAAAAATAAACAATCATATAATCTCAATTACTATTTTATTATCAAATCTCTTATCAATTTTTTTGGTTTTTACGGATTTCTTTTTTTTTTAAATACTTTAATTGGAAAATTTAAAATAATGACAATAATTACTATGATTGTTATTTTTAAAACATATAGTATTTTTTTTATTGTTTAGTAAAATCTAGATAGTTGTATTTGTTATGGAATATATAGCCATATCACGAGCACTTTATGAAATGGAATAAATATCGTGAACATCAAAGATTCGTTGTGGTCAAGTAGATAGTATTATATTACCTCATATGTTAGTTAATGTTTTTAATGGAATTTTTTTTTATTAAATATTTTTAATATAAAATTATTATTCAAAATCATCACATTTTAGTTAAAGTCTAATCTATTTACATCTCATGCATAAAGATTATAAATATAATAAAATTTAATTTTATTTGTTCAAAATAATTACACTACTTATATATCTTAATTAATATTTAAACCGTATATTTTTATATATTCAAATGAAACATTGAAACACAAGCTCATAGGTTAATAGATCTCAATTTCAAAATATTAATTTTTCAAATATATTTTTAATTATAAATTTTTTTTTTTAAATTTTTACTTGTTTCATTTAAGTTAATTTAAAATAAAATAAAATAATATTAATAGACATATTGTTACCACATTAATCTTATATCATTTAATTGAATTACTTTAGTCCTTAACTTAAAATAAATTACATATTTTTAAAAATATTATGAGATAAAATATTCTAATTTAAAATAATATAATTAAAATGTTTATTTTATAAAAACTATAACTTATCATCCTTAACTTATATAATCTCAATATCATATCAACTAATCAAAAATTAATAAATAGAACAATATTGATTGGTTTGTTAAAATTAATAAGTTTATAATATGAATTAATTAAACATCTTATATTAATTTACATTTTAATCGTTTATTTATTTTCAAAGTGAGATTGTTATCGTAACTTTCTTTTATTTTTTCTAAAATATATTTAATATTATTTTTTTAAATCAACAAAAGTACCTTTTGCTTTTAATATATTTACTCTCTATCCATTAAATCATTTAAAAAATATTTTAATAGTATTTTTCTTAATTTTTAAAAAAATTACCGTGCAATCAATGTTTTTCCTTTCCAAAAAACAAAACAAAACGAAAAAATGATGTGGAAAATAAACCCATCTTAAATTTATTTTAAAAATAATTTATTAAATATTTATTAATTTTATTTTTGTCCTAGCTCATTAGTACTAAAAACATTTATAGGACATATATTACCTTCGTATAAAAATTAAAAATGTGAGTTTCCACTGAAACAAAATCTATTTATTTGATTCTATTTTGTTTGATATTTATATATAGATAAATAGAAAGAGAGAAATAAAAAAATATATCAAAATACAACCGGCTATAATCATTTGATGAATAAGGATATTGATTTTATTTACTAACTTATTTAATTGACATTTTTCTTTGGCACTTTTATAATTGAAATTGCTTTTCAATTCGTTGTAATTAAATGATGGGTAAGGATATTGATTTTATTTGCTAACCTGTCTAATTGACCTTTTTCTTATTTTTTTCTTTGGTACTTATATAAGTAGAGTTGCTTTTATTTGAACAAAAAAAATATTCTTTGTAATATTAGGGATATGGTATTTCAATTTAATGATGGGTAATATAAATTCATTAAATTTTATTATAAAACATAATTGTTTATTAATTTGTGAAAATATCATAAATAAAATCGATATAGATTATGAAGTATTACCTCACTTACTAATATGAACAACATATTTATTGAAAGATTTTGAGTTTTTGATAGCTATTTTTTAACATTTTTTTAAAGGCTTTAATTTTCATTTTAGACTATGGAAAACAATTTTTTTTGTTGCTAAAATGAAAAACAAAAAATGTTCAATAGTCTTGCTCTTTCTTTTAATTAAAATTTCTCTTTTAATTACCTAACCTTTTGCAGCAGCAAAGGTGAGAGGTTATTACATCAATAGCAATCAAGGGAGCTCTAAGCTATATAAAACTAAAATCAAATAAAAAAAGAGACGAAAAAATTAAGGAAATAAGAAAGTTTAATTAAGAAAATGGGTTTTTAAAGCAAGATAGTGTATAAGTTATATCAATATTTACTTACATTAAATCACTTTTTAACAATATTTATTAATGTGCCAATCAATAGGTAAGTAGTTTTTTCAATTAACTTTTTTTTTATTTTAAATTGTTGATACTATTAACCAAATTACCCAACATTTTTTATTTTTTACTTTTATTGATTTGATTGGTTCTTATTTTTTTAAAACTTGCTTATATTATTTTAGTTATCATTTATTAAAAACTTATAAGAATCAAACTAACCACGTATGTATGTATATATATATATATATATATATATATTTATTTTATATAATATTTTTAATTTTATTTATGATTTTCTACAATTTTTTATCCCTCTTAAAGGATTAATTTGATTAGCATAAACAACTTTATGAATAACTTAAACATGAGAATTAACAAAATTTGCAAGGTAAATCATTATTATTTTTTATTGTATATTTAAATTACTTTTAAATCTCTAATGCATTTTATGATTAATGTGGATAATTAATCAATAGTAGTATTGTCAATCTTTTTTATTCTTAACATTATATTCTAAATATTAATGACTTGAATTTAAAGATATTGGGTAATTGATTGAAATATAAAATCTTCAAATTAAAAGATTATAGTGAAATTAATATTTAAAATATTATAAATTATAATACAAGAGTTAAAAAATAATTAATTAAAAAACTAAATATAAAAACGTGATTTTTTTCTTCATAAAACTACTTAGCATACCCGAACCCAAATCAAATAAAAAAAAAATTGGTTTGATTTGAGATGATTCTTATTTTTCTAGAATCGATCATATTAGTTTGATTTTATTTTAGTGTAAAACTAAACCAACCCATATATGCACACTTATGATATTAATTTTTCTTTTCTTTTCATTTGAAATACTTTCCTTTTTTCAAGTGAGAAACATTTTTAAAAAACCAAAATACAATAAACTTTGAAAGGAAAAGGAAAATTTTAATTTTCAAGAAGAGATTTTTAACATATGGTCTTATTTGTTATCTTTAATTTGATATTGAGAGGAGAGGAGGAATTGAAAACCAAAGTATGATACGAAATAAGAACAATGGATACATTTCTTTCGGCAAAAAGAAGTTTTGCATTTGAGGTAATGTTTGAATTAGAGTTCTTCGATCTTGAGATATCCACGTGGGGTTCAAGGTTCTGGTATTGATGTTTCACACTGATCTATATTCACAGTGGGGCGACTATAGTCTGACACATGTTTCTTTTGTTCTTCCCAAGTTTCGAACTTCGATCCTAACCTTTAAGACCTTATTAGGGAGTAACTTGATACCATTTGACTAGTTAGTACAGATGGTACCAACTTGCTTTCCAAGGTTTACTTAAGGGCTAAGTCTTGGGTTCGAGAGCTGAGGAGAGTGGAACAAACATGTGTTAGGAAAATGTCCTCTTGTCTAGTTAGAAACTAGCTTGAACATCAACATCCTATGCATGAACCCCATATGAATATCTCGAGATGTCGTGTGTCCTCCGTTGAGCTAAACACGGTACAAATAGGTAGGAATAATTTTTTTTAATATGAAGATACGATTTAAAGGCTTACATGTAAAAAAGTTTATTTTTTATAATCATTTTGTATGCTTTTATTTATACTACATTTTTGGTTAAATGATCCTCACTTAGATTGTTTCTATTATAATGAATCAATATTATAGTCATATTGTTTTTAATGGTTTGGCCATTTGAAAAATCTAAGTACACTTTGAATTTAAAGCAAAGTTTTGAAGACTTTTCTCACTCATACATACGTAAGCTTTTCTTTTTAATAACAAAATTGGTTAAATGAAAACGCCAAATACTAAACATAATCAAACTTGACACCCTCTCTCTTCACTTGTTTCCATTTCTATGTTTTCTTTCATCACGTCGGAAAGAGACCTTTTTTTCGATAGATATTTGTAAGGTTTATGAGTGTTATCGATATTCGTAAACAAAATGTTTTAAGTATAAATTAGTTTATAGGCATGTTTAAATATCTGTTATTTAAAGCCGAAGAAACGTTTGAGCTTTAGTTTAATATGCTTAAAGTATATATTTATTTCTTAACATGTTAAAATTGAGTTTACACATCCAAAAAAATATATGGTATATATGATGGTCGATCGATTGTAGATCATTAGTGTATGATTTAGTTATTTTCAGATTGAATTCTAATTGGAATGAATCAATCGAAGTTAGATTCAATCATTTGAGAATCTAGATCGATCAAGGATCAATCATGTTTGATCTACTTACTCTTGGGTTTTTATTAACTATTGCATGAATCAATTGAAATCTTTTTCGAATTGAACTATTAATTCAAATGATAATAGGTTATATAAATTTTCAATTTTAACTCCATCAAATATATAGATTACCATATAGTCATTTTTTATTACTATTTTATGAAATCTTTTATGAATAAAACCATTATTATTATTTTATTTAATATTAAAATTTCAATTCTGTTATAAAAATAATCTAATGTTTTTTGTTTTGATCAATTATATCTATTCTATTCATGTTGTATTATTTGTATTTTTTCTCTAAAAATATTTTTAAAAAATTATGACATATTTCTTTAGATGTTTTTTTAATTGAATTTATCAAATATATTGAAGTGTTATTAATTGAATAATGTGTGGTTATATGTTACTCGATTTATTTTGTTAAGAAAGATATAATAGGACACCATCCTGCAACCCTTAATAACAAATCAGGTCAGCCGTATATATACCTCTCCTCCCCGCGAATCAAAGACTTAGAAAAAAAAAAATGTCTAAAGACTCTGTCATCGTTTCACCTCCTTATGAAGTTGAAGAATGCAGAGGCGTTCTTCATGTTTATAGCGACGGATCCATAGTCCGTTCCTCCAAGCCAAGCTTTGAAGTCCCAATAAACGACGACGGTTTAGTTCTCTGGAAAGATGTAGTTTTCGACCCTCTCCACAATCTTCAGCTCCGCCTCTATAAACCAGCTACTCCGACTAATTCTACAAAGGCGCTTCCGATCTTCTTTTACATCCACGGTGGTGGCTTCTGCATCGGATCACGCACTTGGCCCAATTGTCAAAACTACTGTTTTCGTCTAGCTTCGGAGCTCCAAGCCTTTGTTATAGCACCTGACTATCGGCTCGCTCCTGAGAATAGGCTCCCGGCTGCTATCGAAGACGGCTTTACGGCAGTGAAGTGGCTACAAGAGCAAGCAGAGTCTGATGAGCCGGATGAATGGTTGATTAAGACAGTTGCTGATTTTGGGAATGTCTTTATTTCGGGTGACTCAGCGGGTGGGAATATCGCACATCATTTGGCGGTTCGACTCGGGGTTGGATCGCCCGAGTTGGGTGTTGTTAGGGTTCGTGGTTATGTGCTTTTAGCCCCATTTTTTGGTGGAGCGGTGAGAACCAAGTATGAGGCTGAAGGCCCTAAGGATGCTTTTTTAAATTTGGAGCTCATTGATAGGTAATTCACAACTCATTCTAAATTTTCGTACCTCAATACTCAAGAGTCAAGAGTAGTGTTTTAATTTTTTCCCGTACCATCAATTTTTTTAATTTAAATTTTTTATATATGTATTTATAAAATTATTATTTTAATTGAAAAATAAAATTTATTCTTATTAAATAAAGTTTTTTATTACAAAATACCAATATTATAATTAAAAGTATAATTTATTTTAATTATTTAATAATTTTTAAAAATAAATAATTTATTTATATATATATATATACATATGTTATTTGTACACTAAATTCAAAATTTATTAAACTCAATCTCAATTTTTTTTATTTTTTAACATAATTTATAACATAAAATATATAATTAAAGATATATTTTTTTATTAATGACAAATATTTAATCCGCTTAAATTTTTTAAAATTCTAGTAAAAATACCCACTTATTCTACAAACATGGGTGATATATGCGTCATGATTAGTTCGAAAAATGTAAACATATTAGAAATATAAATGATAATATATATAATTATTATTATTATGTTTGTTTTGTTAGGTGAGTGTAATTAAAATAATGATAAATATTAAAATAAAATTAAAAAATAAGTTTTATTTTATTTTTAAATAAGATAAAATAATAAATAATTATACAAATATAAAAAAATATTTTAATATATCTTGAAAAATATTAAAAATAAATAAATATTTTTATTATAATATTTTATATTTTATTTTAAATTAATAATCAAATCAACGCATAAAATTATAAATCATTATTTATAATACTATTAATAAACCCACTCTGATCTCACACAAAAAACACTACTCAAGAGTATTTATTGTGTTTATTGGATTGAATTCTTAATTTTTTAGAAGTATCCGCTCGAAATGGAATCGTGTGTTTTATTTATTTATTTATTTTTCTCTCTCCTTTCTCATCATTTGGATTTATGATAACAAAAATGTAAAACTATAAAATTAATTAAAAATTATAAACATTGTGTACAAAATAGTATTATGTAAATCAACAAATAAAAAAAATTATATAAACAAATATGTAGATCGGATCGGGTTTGATTGCTTAAAATAAAAGCAATTTACAATCCAATTCAAACATATAGTATATGTACTGTTAGTAAGGAATTAAAGTATAAAATTTGGGGTGGATAATTTCAAAATTTTCCTAATTTAGATTTTATAAATTAATTTTTGGTTAGGTTTTGGAGACTATCAATACCAGCAGGGGAAACTACTGACCATCCACTCGTGAACCCATTTGGGCCAACATCACAAAATCTGGAGCCATTGAGTTTTGATCCAATCCTAGTGGTAGTCGGGGGAAGTGACTTGCTCAAAGATCGAGCCCACGATTATGCAAAGAAGCTCAAAAATTGGGGAAAAAACATGGAGTATGTTGAGTTTGATGGACAACAACATGGTTTCTTTACTATTAATCCTAATTCTGAACCTTCAAAAAGACTTATGTCAATTATAAAAGGTTTCATTGGTAAAAATTCAATGTAAATTTGTATATTAGTGTATTTTAAAATTTAAGTGTGCTTGAAAAACTTGTTTCAAAATTTACTTTATAATTTGTAATTCTTGTAATTTAATGTTTTATTTGATAACGGTTATGATTTATGAATTATAATTTATGATTTATGATTAAATAATTAATTTTTAGATTTATGTTTTTTTAAAATAATCACTAATATATTTTATAACAATTTTTACTTATTGATTTTCAAGAAAAAAAATCAAAAATAACTTATAAATTTGTTTAGTAATACTTTATTTTTTTGATTTCTTTTCGAAAACTTAAAAATAATGAATTTTTTATTTATTTATAAATTTTATGTTTTTAATTATTTTCTTCAAATATTTAAGTTTTTAGACTTGATTTATTCTTTAAAAAAAATATTAGGTGAAAATAAAAAAAAAATCAAAAGTCATAAATCTAATTCAAAAATTTTGTTTTTAAAGATTTATGAATCATTCTATATTTTGGTAATGATTTCTTAAAAAAGTAAAAATCAAAATAAAAAATTGTTATCAAACTACCTGATTAAAAAATCACTTCAAAAAAATCAAAAACTGAAAATTAAAATCATTATTGAACAAGCCTAAGTTATTTTTCGTATCAATAAATATAGTATGTTATAATTTGTAATTTCTTTTAAATGAAGCTTGGTAAGGACTAAAAAACTTCTTCTTTGCAATATATAAACACGGAAAGGTTTTTCACTTTATTTTTTTAAATTTTTTTTTTTATCTTTGATGTATATGTATTCCATTTTGAGTTTTCGAAAATTCTGAAATTAAAATGTTAAGATCTATTAATGATAGGTAGAGGTTATAACTCCTATTATACTCATATAAGTAATGCACACATATTATTAGGAACACCATGATTAAAAACATGTTTTCACACATTATGAGATTGATTTTTTTTCTTATGCATGCTAGATTGAGAGTGTTAAATTTTGTTTTATTTCGGTTATGGGTATTTGTAGAATTTACTCAACATTTTTGGAAACAAAAAAATATCTTTTGTTTGGTACCTCACCACACCCTCACCATAACCTTTAGTAAGATGGTTGGCGAGATAGCTGGCGAGGTGGTCGGTCAAGTTCTATAAATACCCTTCACTTCTTTATTTTATTTACCCATGTTTTTAGTATCAAAACTCTACCAAATTCATACTGAGATTTATATCTATTTTCAAAATCATTTTGGAGAGCTTACATTTGAGTGTGAGTTATTTAGTGATTTTAGTTATCAAATCGTAATCTATATGCGTACGTGGCTTGATTGTGTATCTCCTGTACACGATTTGAGATTTGTGAAGGACAATGCGTCCTTTAACGCCTTAAGATTTAGTGTGATCCTCAAAGTTTCTCATTCTATAAATATTTCATATTACTATTCTGTGGCCACTTGTCACACCATAGTAGATGATGTTGGATATAGAGAAGAGCACAGTTTGTATGTCAAACCATGTCATTGTGGTAGCAGCTAGTAAGAGATGCAATAAGGAGTTCAAATAGAGGTTTTAATTTATAGAGGTAATAATGGTTTTATTTCTTTCATAATTGTAACTTTTTTATTGTTTAGTTGATTATTTGTTACTGAGTGGTTGCCTTAAGCAAGCAAAGGACAGTATCACATAGATACAATCTCTATATTAGTTTATCTCGTTACATCGCTTGTTATGCATGATCCCTTTTTATGTTAGTACAATCAGATTTTAAGGTATGTATATTACAACATACTGTAACTCGAACTCTAATTAAAAAACTTTAACTATTTTCCTATTTTTTGTTGATTATATAATATATATTGTGAAAAGTTATTTACTTATTTGATATTATATTATATGTGATTCTGCTCCATTATCTATTTAAGTGTATTCTTTTTTGTTTGTGCGATTTATGACAAATTCATTAAGGAGTATGTATTTTCTTACAATGGTGTTGTGTTGGGACGTAGATTCTTTCAATTTGCATCAAAGTGAGTGCATCCTTTTTGGGCTGAAGCACTCTAGTGTTAATTCTCTTAGCTCGTTTTTGACACACATTTTCTCTCCAATAGATTCGAGAGAACGAGGCAATGTAGCTAGACCTCTATTATTTAATGGACTAAATTACACCTATTGGAAATTACAAATGATGGCCTTTTTATAGCCCAAGGAGAATGTATACGGTTCCTTGTTGAGACTAGCTAGACATATCCAACTAAAATCCTACTCAATAATACTGTGATTCCAAAACCAATGATTGAGTGGACTAAGAAAGAATCTAACGAGTCTGAATGAACAGTAAGGATTTGTAAACTATTATCAAATATGTGATGCTTGATGAGTATAAAAGAATTCAAAGTAGTACAAGTTCAAAATAAGCTTAGGATATTCTAGAGACAAGAATATACTTCAAGTTCCAAAATCACAAAGTCACAAAATTTACAAAGCTAGACGAAGACTCAAACAATGAATCTGAAAAACCTATTAAAGGCCAATTTAACAAAATCAAATGCTTCAAATGTGGAAAGCCTAGAAACATTGTTGTAAGTATTTTGAGAAACAAAATCGCACGAAAAAGTGTGCTATGAAAGTTGTGGTTATTATTTTGGATAGTATGAGTAATGATGGTAATGATGATACTAATATTTTGACCTATATTTCCTCTAATAGTATCGTTGATCCTCTGACTATTGTCTCAAATGTTCAAGAGGTGATAGGTGAAGCTAATTATGATGATAAGAAACATGAATTGCTTGACTTCTATAATATGCACTTGTAGAAGCATATCAAGTCTAAAAAAGCTAAGGGAAAAGCTTTAGAAAGCCTTAACGAAAAAGAGCATGAGATATGCACATTGAATGAAAATCTAGAGAAAAATAAATCCTCTATTGATGATCAACAACTTGATCTCACCAAAAAATATGATTTTATTCAAAAGTGATTTAGATTTGCTTTAGAAATTTAATACAAATTATGAAAAGGTGAAGAATCTTGAGGAACAAATAAAGGTTTCCATCGTTGTTAAACTTACATAAATGTTTGTTAACTCTAATCTCTCTCATAATCAGAAGGTTGGGATTGAAAGATTGAAGTAGATTGTAGTCCTTGAGAGTGCAAATGAATATCTAACTTACTCTTTTACCAAAAAGGAAGCTGAGATTGAGAAACTAAATGAGATTCTAAATAATTCAGCAGCATATCTTGAATCATTTTTTAAAGAAAAATAAGATTTGATTATTGCCTTAAAGGACAATCTCAAAGTTAGTGAGAAAGAACTGGCTCATTCTACCTCTAGCTTGAACAAAATGATGACTAATCTAAGAACCTAAATTAAATCCTTCGCAACACAAAGATGTTTGGGGAAAAGCATCATATTGGTTACAGTGAAAAGGTTTCAACTTCTAAGGTGGTTTCTACTAAGGTTGTTAAAACTTATGGTCAAGATACAAAGTTAAAGTCTACTTCCACTGACCCGAGAGATAAGTCTTTTGTGTTTTCTCAACCATATTCCTCTAACAATGTGAATCCTTCACCTAAGGCTAGCATTTCCCATCGCTCTAATAATTATCTATTACCTCTACCTACTCTCGTTCCTACTTGTCACCACTATGGTGAACTTGGGCATTTATGACCATATTGAGAGAAATTGACTACTCATCCTCGCATGAAATTCAATATGAGTGCTTCTTCCTCTTATCCTCCGCATACTATTTCTTGCAGTCAAGGACCTAGATTCTTTAAATTCACTATTTATGTTTGTTATTTGTGTAGCACTGTTGGCCACCTTGCTATATAGTGTCCCAGATATATGAGAAGTACTACTTAAATTTCTCCATTTTATTCACCCATATTCCTATCAAAAGTTGTAGGTATTATGGCTTATCTAAGCATTTCCAAGCAGGTTACATTATGCACTTGAGCCATAGTTTGAAAAGAAATAAGTTAGCTTCTAAAAGTCCTCCTAGTCTGGTTTATATGGGTAACTCAATAGGATTTTCAAGAAATAATAAACAAAACAAATCTCGAGTACCATATCCTCCTCATGCTTACATGACACAAAAATTATTTCCTAAATCAGTTTATACTTTAAACGGATGGATGTTGTTTGATAATTATTTTCAAATAATCTATATGGGGTTGAAATGTTCATTTATTTTCTATAATTTGTTTATAGTCTTTGTTTGCTTGTCTAGTTGTTTTATCTCTCTTTCAATACTTTAATAAAAATAAAAATATTATGTTTGTTGTATTGACATTCTCTTTTTCTCCTTACTGTCTCTACCCAATAAAGTTCTACAAGTCTCTCTGCCTAGCTATCATATTGCTTAAATAAACCTTTTTCAGAATCTGTTGATGTTTTATGTTTGAGATGCTTTTGACTTAAATTGAAGTGTGGTTATTATGATAAGTGTATTCCTTGAGCGTATGTATGGCTAAATTCTTGTGTTGAATTTAAAAAAAACTTTTTCCTATACACTTGCAATAATATTGTGAATTTGTATGGTTATTTTGAAAAATTTGTGTGGATTTTATGCTTTGATGATTTGTATGTCTCTAACAAGCTCTAGAATTCACTTTAATGTCTCGTAGGGTAAAGCCATAGGTGCTGCTTAGATAGAAAGATGATCTAAGACTTCTTTCAATCATTTTGAAACTTTCGAGCCATAAATGTGTACTTGTCCTTAGTTTCTTCTTTTGAGCCATTATGTTATCTTTTCATTTCCTTACATATACTTGCTTAGTACAAATCATAAATCCCACTTGCCTTGCACATTTCAGTTGAGTTTCAATTATGATTATTGTTGAGCTTATATGATTTAGGATTGTTTGTTTTACCCTATTGTTTAAAAAGTTTTAAGAAAAAAAGAGTGAAAGAAAAATAAAAATAAGGGTATCAGTGAATGAAAAATTAAGAAGTAAAGGAAAAATATCACAAGTTTGGAAATGTCAATGTTTGAAAAATTGTGAAGTAAAAGGAAAATATCCAATCTTTAAAGGTTTATGGCTTATGGTTATGAGCTCATTGCTTTAAGTGTATGTTTTTTGGTCATCTAATGGTGTACTTAAGGTTAAATGTCTATTCTTACATACACAAACCTTAGCCTATCATTACAAGCTTTAAAAGACCTATTCATTTCATCTAGGTTAGTACCTATATTAGTGAAGGGAGAGAGGATAAATGTGAACTTGTTAAGTTTGGTTCATATAAGGATATCTTGATGGCCTATAGAGTAAACAAATTTAGCACAACACATACCGAGCATGTAATTAAATTTTTAATCATACCTTTACTTGAAGGCATTATGGATTGATAATCATTTGGATTTTTTTGTTTAATGCATTAGGTATTTTCCTAGGATTTTTTGCACTTTTTCTAATCAAACTCTCAACCTTTCTCGCCACCACCTTTCCAAGCACTGTTGCGAGGTCCTTGACGAGGTGTTCCTAAGCTTATATAAAGAATCCCCTAGCCTCTATTTCTTTCATACCTTATATTTATTTCCTTCTCTTCTTTCTTTATAAGTATTTCCTGCCTTTTAATTTGTACCAAATATGGCCCCAAAGTGTTCTAGAAGGAGCAAGAAGTCAAAGAGTATGAGCTTGTAGCACTCTCAAGCAGTGTGCCCATTCTCATTGAACATCCTATAAATATCCATGGCTTTTTTTATATCGAGGAAAGGTTTTCTTTCTTTTCTAGACATTTTCATTACTCATTGAATTATTCTTATAATGACAAGTTTGTTAAGGAGTTTTATGTTGCCTTTTCTCCTGTTTTATGCTTCTCTACTTATTTTGCGCTTAAAAGACGTAGAGTTTCTTTCTTTCGAGATGATATTCGTAATTTATTATCTATTCTATGTTCAGTTTCATATTTTCTTGACATTTTTTTTAAATTTTAAAATATTTCTTTCTCCTACCTCTCTGAATTTAATATTATGAATGCTCGCAATACTCTTGAGATGGAAAACTAGTTGCCCAGGCCTAATCACACGTATGTTGGTAATACCTTTGTTGTTAACCTTTTTACCCCATTTTGTTCACTTAATATTGATGTTAGTATTGTTATTCATTCCCATTCCATCTCTATATTATTCCTCCATATTGAGGACACTTCATCTATGCGATTTTGAATGGTGATGATATAACTCTTACTTGTATGATCTATAAAACTATTTATTTTTATACTGTGTCCTTTTCAATGAAGAATCTAATACTCTTTTGAGAAATACTTTTCAAGAGTTGCAAATTTTTAACCGAAATGTTATAGATATGCATCAATGTTAAGCTTTTGTTCAAGGTGTTACGACTTCTTATCATTCTAATGTACTATTTTTTCATGGTTCACCAATTTTCTCTACCTTAATCAAACTTTGTCCTATCCCAGTTATACCTTCTCGCTCTGGTGTTTCTTTCCTTAGGTCAATGTTCAATATGTTTACTTGTGTATGTTTACTTAATCTACAAACTTGTGTGCCACCTGCTATCCCATTGATGCTAGACAATCTTCTCATATAGGTGTTCAAGGGGATGATGATACTGGATAGGGAGACGAAGATATTTGATCTCCTTTATGACTTTTTGCTTTAATTTATTTTCTGTGATTTCATTTATTTATGAACTTATCTTTCTAAAAAAAAGTTTGTTTAATGAATATGAGTTTGATGTTACTTATTGATTTGTGCTTGAGTTTCTTTCGTCTTAATTTTATATGCAGTGTTGCATTTTTATTAATTTTTTTTCATATTTGTATGTCTTATCTCACTCATATAGGGGTGTTTCTTTGATTTTTTTGTGTGAAAATGGGGGAGAAGTCTTCATGCATAACTAAGTGTTTTTACCATGTTATGTGTTGCATGAGTGGTAAGTATAGGATTACACTACATCTGTATGCCTGATTTGTATATGCTTAGGGGAAGTGTTGCCTGAAGTTAGAGGGAGTTATGTACTTTTCTTGTGTTGGTTTCTTGTTGATGTTTACCTATGTAAGGGTGACATGATAGTATGTGGTTAAACTACATGTTATTTCTGCATGATACATTCATGGGGTATATGTTGGTTTCGTGTGTACAAGTTACATGATAGATTGAAGTCTTTGAACTTTATATGTGTTGTGTGCAATGGTACTGAGATCCTCGCGTTTCAGATTGGATGAGTTGACACATGAAGATGGATTGAAAGCATAAGATGAATACACTTGGTATAGGTGTCTTTTGGGTTTGGGTGTGCACCGATGTTTTGTCGATGAGAACAAACATATTTAGGTATCTTTATGATCATTTCATGAGAGATGTGGGTATGTATTTAGTTGTGCAGTATTTTGACATGGAAAGCCATATGGAGAGAATGTAAGTCATGTTGTACTTAATTTTTATGTGCTAGCTTCTTGTGTATAAAACATGATATATGTTTATTTTTACTCAGTGTTCTATCTTCCTCTGTGTAAAGTTAATTATTGCAGATCATTAACGCGTGAGCATACATAGTTAGGAACACCGTGATTAAAAACATATTTTCACACACCATAAGATTGGTTGTTTTTAGTATGTATGATACGTTGAGAGTGATGGATTTTGGTCCGTTTTAGGTGTAGGCATTTGTGAAATATACTAAGTATTTTTGGAAACAAAAAACTATTTTTTTATACCTCACTACCAACTTTTGCGAGGTGGTTGGTGAGGTGGCTAGCGATGTAGCTAGTCGAGTTTTATAAACACCCTTAAAGATTCCTATACATAGGAACAATTATATGAATGTCAATTATTCTTCCAACTTAAATAGGTAACCAGGACCTAGAGAAGGGATGGAAATACCAATCCATGAAATATTTTTGTGAATTTTATATCAATTCGGCCAACTAGGCCTCACAACGTGAATTAAGTAATTAACATAATCAAAGTATAAAATAACATGTTTAATTCAACACATAACAAAAACAACTAACAGATACAACATCAACAATTTGCAGAATACACACTAGTAATGGTGTGTCTGAGAGACTCTTGTCTAGACTAGCAACATGCATATATGGAAAACAATACACAATTTGTGATACAAGCATATATACAGAAAAGCTAAAAGGGGTTTCAATCACTTCAGGACCTTATATGTGGAAACATATTTGGTAAATGATGATTATACTTTCAAAGCATGCAATCAAACATACATAGCAAACATAATAAAGATTCTCGGACCTGGTACACTTTCAGGGTAAGGAGATATATACTCTTTAGAAACTCACACTACACTTGTATACATATAAAAGACAGATTAGGCTAACATATAATCTAAACATATATGTCTACTAAGAAGGAATCCAAAAAATGATACATAATCAGGTTAAGAAGATGTTGACTTCTTAAGAACTCAAGCCAACTCTACAAACAATGGAGATAAAAATACTTGACAGATAATCACAGTTGTAGTATAAATAAACACAGACATGTAATATAATAAAGCAGTAGATATAAAATTCATTAAACAAAAAACATGTGATAAATATTTAAAACTTTTTAATTAGAGGTTAAACTTTAGTATGTAATAACACACACCATTTAAGCTTTTATTGTAACAACCACACATTCGAGCATGCATAACACCGAATATAATAAGGTAAATCCACATAAATTCTATCTATGTGGTAACATCCTCAAGTTTCTTAAGGCAACCATTCTACAAGAAACAATATACTAAATAATAAATTAGTTACAACTCTAAAAAAAATAAACAATCTATTGTTACTTCTATCAGTGGGGACCTTTGTCTGAACTATCTGTTGTTGCTCTTGCTTACTACTTCCATAATGACCCGTTTTGACAAATGAACCCGTCTCTCCTCCAAATCCAACACTATCCAAAGTGGTGTGATCAGTAACCGAAAATAAGTAATGTGTAAAGTGAATAAGAAAATGTTGTAAGAAGGCAACCATCAACCAACACATAGCTTATAAACAACTCACTCACCAATACCGTCTCGAGTACTCACTATCCAAAAGCACAATTTTTCTCACACAGATACGAATCACTAATACCAAATAACACTCAAAGTATTAATGATTCGGAAATAGAAATACGATATGTCAATTTGACAGATCTCTACCACATTTTTCTGAATATGAAATAAGATGAAATTGGGAGTATTTATAGAGTCTCGAACGGTCATCTCCTCAACCACCTTTCCAACCACCTCGTCAAAGGTGGTGGTGAGCTTGGTGGCGAGGTCCTAAAAATATATTTTTTCATTTAAAAAAACTAAGTAAATTCCATAGATACTTGCACTTAAAACAAAACAAGAACACAAGCGACAACGTCGGTGAGCGAGCATGGCACAATATGAAAACCAATCTCATGATATGTATAAATATGCTCACATACAAAGTATTTCTAACTATATATGTGTGTGTATTATTGATCCGTAGTAATCAACCTTATATAGAGAATGACAAAATATTGAGTAAAATAAAACAAACACCATATTTTGTACACGAGAAGTCAACACATAAACACAATACAACGAGACTTACACCCTTTACTTATCTTATTTCTTTACCCATGTTTTTAGTACTGAAACTCTGCCAAAATTTATATTGAGATTTATATTTGTCTTCAAAATCATTTTGGAGATCTTACATTTGAGTGTAGGTCATTTAGTAAGTTTAGTTATCTAATCGTATTTTATGTGTATACATGGGTTGACTATGTGTCTTCCGTACACAATTTGAGATTTGTGAATGATAGTGTGCCCTTTGGTGCCTTGAGATTAAGTGTGATCCCAATGTTTCTCGTTCTATAAACATTTCACATTACTAATATGTGGCTACTTATCACAACATATTGGGTGATGTTAGCTTTGAAGGAGAGCCAAGTTCGTGTGTTGAATTAGGTCGTTACAAAAGTAGCAAGCAAGAGTAACAATAGACAATTCAATCAGAGGTCCTAGTTGATAGAGGTAATAGTAGTTTTATTTATTTATTTCAAAGTTGTAACTGTTTTATTGATTAATGAATTGTTTGCTATTAAATGGTTACCTTAAGCAATACGAGGAAGTTATGACATTAGATACGATCTTTTTGTGGGTTTATTTAATAACATCGCTTGTTATGCATGATCCCTTGTTTGTTAGTAAAATCAAAATTTAAGGTGTGTATGTTATACTGTAGCTTAAAATCTAATTAGAAAGCTTTAACTATTTTTCTACTTTCTATTGATTATATAATATATGTTATGAAAATTTATCTACTTATTTAATATTATATTACTTATGCTTCTGTTCCATTATATGTTTAAGTGTATTCTTTTCTATTTGTATGAGTTAGGATTGCGTTATTAAGGAGTTTGTATCTTCTTATTACGGTGATATATCGAGTCGTAAACTCTTTCAAATATGT
This sequence comes from Hippophae tibetana, assembly GCA_037013495.1. Lineage (NCBI taxonomy): Eukaryota > Viridiplantae > Streptophyta > Magnoliopsida > Rosales > Elaeagnaceae > Hippophae > Hippophae tibetana. The sequence goes on along the minus strand of CM072809.1, from coordinate 10,324,495 downwards.
AGATTAAGATGTGATATTAATAAGATTCATGGTACAATCTGTTAATTATCCTAACACATATTGTCTCATTTAATTTTTAATGAGGCGAGATTGTAATGAGACGATACTAATTGAATTATCTCATTTATTTCAAATAAGCATAAATGAGAAAATTACGAATCCAAAAATAATAAAAAATATAATACATAATTATTTATAATGTAAGTTTAATAATAAATAATACAATATAAGGGTGAGCAATGGATGAGAACCATCTTTTTTGGTCAATCAAAATTAGATTTGAAAATTTCTAATACGAATTTAATCCAATGATGTAATCAATCCAAATATGTAATCAATTCAAACTAATTCAAATTCGAATAGATAGATTTTTTTAGATTAGATAAAGTTAAATTTATATTGAATTCTTTTTATGAATTATTATTATATATAAAACACTACACAAAACCACATTTGAATTTTATATTGATATATTTGTAGCAAAATTTATTATTTATTGTAACAATTAAGAAAATCAAAATAATAAAAAGTATATTTGTATAATTATTAAATTATTATACACATTTGTATTTATTTTTAATTTAAAATACTAATCTAATGTAATTATAATATGTATAATATTTAAATATAATATATTATAAAATAAAATATTAATTAATTTATAATTTAACAATAATTTGGGTTGGATCAGATAGAATGAATTATAAAATCTATTAATCTAAAATTGATCCGAATTTGAACAGATTATATACTTTTTAATCTAAATTTGATTTGACTTTATAATCTATCAAACTAATCTCATCAAATTTGTCAAATTTGGATCAAATTTTTCGGTTTAAGTAGATTGATCATATTGTTTATTTAACCTTACATTATAACATATACTTAAAGTTGAATTCATAATAAATAAAATCTAAATATGATGAAATAAAATAAGGTGTTATTTAAATAAAATAAGATAATATTATATTATATTATAAACTCATAAAACATAATAAATGAGATATAAAATTAAGTAAAATAATCTACTTATTGGATATTAATCCTTAATTGAAGGAATAAAACAAAGACCTTAATTCAAGGAATAAAACAAGGAGCTTAATTCAAAGAATAAAACAAGGAGCTTAATTCAAGGAATAAACAAGGAGCTTAATTCAAGTAATAAAACAAGGAGCTTAATTCAAGGAGTAAAACAAGGAATCCTTAATTCAAGGAGTAAAACAAAGAATCCTTAATTCAATGAGTAAATCAAGGAATGCTTAATTTAAAGAGTAATTGAAGGAGTAAAATTTCATTATAAATAGCTATACAATTGTAATGAAAACATGAAGAAAATAATACAAACTAGAGAGTTTTTTTGTGTAAAGTTAATTTTTTTCTTCTTCATGGTATCAAAGCAGGAAAATTAACTTGCTTCTACTTTATTATTATCTTAGCATTTTCAATCTTTGAAATGGCTGAAGACAAGCCTCTAGGATCAGAAGCTGAAAGTTAATCGGTGCTTTCCTTCATGAATATGCATGAGGTGAATGTCAACCCAAATCAAAGATTAAGCTCAGTCTTGTTGAATGAGTTTAATTACTTACCTTGGTCAAGAGTAGTGTCTCTAGCTCTAGGTTGAAGGTCCAAGTTGGGGTTTATAAATGGAAGCATCGAAGTACCTGATGTTTCCTCACTAACCTATGAATCCTGGCTTAGTAAGGATCAACTGGTTATGTCATGGCTTCTAAATTCCATGGAATGTAAATTAGCTTAAATATTCAGTTATTCTGAATCTGCATACCAACTATGGGAGACGGTTAAGGAAATGTATGGCAGTCAAAACAATGCTGCACGAGTTTTTCAATTAAAGAAGGACATCTCAGATCTGCAACAAGATGGCAAGCCTTTTGTACAACTCTTAGGAAGCATGAAAAGCATGTGGAATGAGTTGGAAATATATCGTCCTCATACAACTGATATAACTCTGCTATGAAAGAGAGCGAAAGAAGATAAGATATTTTAACTTCTATCCAGTCTGGATTCAACATATGAAGATATACGATGCCACATACTCATGAATACTGAACTTCCTTCCTTCACCAATGTATGTGCGACAATTCAACGTGAAGAAGTAAGGAGGAAAGTCATGAAAAAGGGTACAATGGCTAGTGCACCTGAGGCAAGAGCCTATCTAACCAACGAGAGGAAGTACAAAGGGAAGCATCCAAACTTGAAGTGTCAACACTGCAACTATACGGGCCATGTTAAGGACACATGTTAGATTCTACATCCAGAATTAAAACCTAATTTTATAAAGGATAAAGGTTTACAGAAAGTGAGTCGTACTGCACACCGTGCAAATCATGCTTTTGCCTCTACCTCTAATGAGTCTGATCCATTCAAGAACTTCACAGCGAATCCGGTTGAACTCATGAATGAGTTTATGTTGTATCTTCAAAGCAAGACAGGAGGAGCTAGAATTGACTGTGTGGATAGCATAGAAGAAGGAAACTCGATAGCATTGCTAGGCAAGTTTGCGGATTTCTTAGCAGATACAAAACTCATACCATAAGAGGACATGCAAGGTATCATAAAAGCCTTTAAAACTGCTCTTAAAATAAATATGTTGCATGATTTTTGGATTGTAGATTCAAGTGCCACAGATCATATGACAAACCATGTGTCAAAGTCTCATAAGTTTGAAAAATTAGCAAATCCTTCTCAAGTTTCAATTACAAATGGTGAGAATGTAAATGTTTTAGGAAAGGAAAAAATAAAATTAATGTCAGATGAAATCGAGTCGGCGGTTTTATATGTACCTTCCTTTCCCTTCCAACTTTTGTTTGTAGGAAAAATCACAAATACCTTGAATTGCTTAGCCATTTTTTCTCCTCACAATGTCATTTTTCAGGATTGTGCCACCAAAAAGACGATTGGTGAAGGGTTTTACTTAGATGGTCTCTATTACATATCCAAGAGCAATCCCAGAGGGTTTCAAGCCAAGTTTAACCCTATCCAAGATAATGAATTGTGGCATCAACGTTTAGCTCACCCTTATCCACCAATTTTGTCAACTTTATTTCCAAACTTAGGAAATGATGCAATTGCATGTGAAACTTGTCACTTGTCTAAAGCCACTAGATTGCCTTTTAATTCTTCCTTGTCTAGGGGTAGTAAGTGTTTTGAACTAGTTCATTCAGATGTATGCGGACCAATTAATGAATCTTTTGATGGTTATAAGTATTTTGTGATTTTTGTTGATGATTTCTCTCGAGTCACATGGTTATATCTTTTAAAGTCTAAGAATGAAGTTATGGAAGTATTTAAGAACTTTCATAACCTTGTTAAAAATCACTTCTCCTCTAAAATTCAAACCTTAAGGTCTGACAATGACACCGAATACATGTCCCATATCATGAAACAATATTTGAGCATTCATGGCATTATGCATTAAACAAGTTGTGTTGGCACACCTCAACAAAATGGTGTAGTTGAACGCAAAAATCAAGACTTATTTGAAAAAACTAGAGCATTAATGCTACAAATGAATGTACCAAAGAGATTTTGGTCCCAATGGGTTATGGTAGCTGCTTACATCATCAATAGATTACCCAGCCGAGTTTTGAATTTCAAGTCTCCCCTAGAGGTCATGAAAAGAAGGAAAATTAACCTCTCACACCTTAGAGTCTTTGGCTGTATCTGTTTTGTACATATTCAATCTTATCATCGAGATAAATTGGATCCTAGAGCTACTAAATGTATTTTTCTTAGTTATTCATCTACACAAAAGGGATACAAATGTTATGATCCCCAACTTAGGAGATTAATTGTGTCTAAAGATGTTCGATATTATGAAACTAACCCTTTTTTCAGCAAGTCACATGAAATCACAAGTCTAAGGGATGGCATCTTAGATGTGTTTCCATTACCAAGAATCGAACTTGAGGCTCCCCGACACTTGAGTATTTGACCCTTGTTAAAAGGATCTTACGCTACTTAAAAGGATCAGTGGGTCATGGTATCATCATGAAGAAGAATGACAACACACAAATCATGGGATATTGTGATGCTGATTGGGCAGGGAATGCAATCGATCGCAAGTCCACAACTGGCTACTGTACATTTGTCGGTGGAAACTTGGTCACATGGAAGAGTAAGAAGCAAACTGTCATCGCCAGATCAAGTGCCGAAGCTGAGTATCGTGCAATAGCTTCAAATGCGTATGAGTTGATGTGGCTTAAAGGTCTTCTATGTGATTTAGGTGTTCCTACAACTCTTCCTATGTCCTTATTTTGTGACAATCAGGCAGCAATGCATATAGCATCAAACCCAGTGTTTCACGAGAGGACGAAACACATTGAAGTTGATTGTTATTACGTTCGTGAACAAGTTTAATCACAGGTGATTCAGACACATTATACAAGAAGTTTCGACCAACTGGATGACATCTTCACCAAGCCCTTGGCTTCTCATCAGTTTCAACGACTTTTTTCCAAGCTTGGATCCATAAACCTTCTGGATCCAACTTGAGGGGGAGTATTAGATATTAATCTTTAATTCAAAGAATAAAACAAGGACATTAATTCAAGGAATAAAACAAGAACATTAATTCAAGGAATAAAACAAGGAGCTTAATTCAAGGAATAAAACAATGAGCTTAATTCAAGGAATAAAACAAGGAGCTTAATTCAAGGAATAAAACAAGGAGCTTAATTCAATGAGTAAAACAAGGAATCCTTAATTCAAGGAGTAAAACAAAGAATCCTTAATTGAATTAGTAAATCAAAGAATCTTTAATTTAAAGAGTAATTAAAGGAGTAAATTTTCATTATAAATAGCTATACAATTATAATGAAAATATACAAAAAATATACAAACTAGAGAGTTTTTTTGTGTAGAGTTAATTCTTTTTTTTTCTACACTCTAATACAATCTACTTAACAGGTAAGAGGTGTCATTGAAAATACATATATTAGGTTAGGATTTTAAGAAGTACCAATATTAAGGAAATTTTGAAGTTGAATGAGTATCTAAATCTAATGGGTACTTTTGTGATTTCGATTTGTATTTAAAAAAAAATTAACGGATGTTCTAAGTATTCGTGATGTATCGAGTATTTAACTTTAAAAATATTAACTTGTATTTATTGGCCATAAACTCAACGCGCGCACAACGCTGAACTCATTTCCATCTACTAACTCAGAAGAGACGCAGAGAAAGTATCGCCAAACCCCAGAAACAACACATTCAGCAAATCCACAAAGATTAACATTTGACTCACCACAATAAAATTTCTTTCTCTTATTTTATTTTTCTTGTTCAATTCACGTATGTGATGCATCAGAAGAAATCAGAAGCCCAAATCGGAAAAGAAAGCAGCGGCGTCTTTTCCGATTTCAATCAAACCCCACCTCTCATCTTCCATAGTAATCCTCGGTTTCTTTCTTCTTCTTCTTCTTCTTCAGTAAATTCGGTCCAAACCCAGAATCCATTTCATCATTCGATTCAAGTTAATCAATACCCTTATTTTTTTTCCAAAAATGATTGTTCAACCCCTCAAACCACGCCTTACAAGCGTCCCCTTTTGACCCAAACTCACTCTTCTCTCCCAAAATCTCCGATCCTTTACAAATTCCCCACTACCCATCGGAACAAATCCTTCTTTTCAGTCTCGATTGCTGCCAAAAGTGCAGCTTTTCGCTTCCTTCGACGAATCTACCGTCTTCGCCGCCTTGTTATTTTACTTTCTTTGCCCTTTTTTTACTTCTTGGTGTCCCATCCGAGCCCCTCATTTTTGCTTGATTTCCTCTCTGCTTTTGCTTTCTCAGCAGCTCTTTTACTCTCGCTTAATCTTGCTCTTCCTAGGCTTCCGTCGTTACGGCTATTCCTTTCCCGTTCTCTTCCCACAAAGCTCATCTCCCCTTCTTCTATATCCCAATCTCCTCTGCCTGTGCTTTGGTCAATTGGGTCGCGGCCAAAGTCTGAGAACAGACTGAATTCTGGATGTTGGGTTGAGGTATACAGCAATGGAGACGTGTATGAGGGAGAGTTCCATAAGGGAAAGTGCTCGGGAAGTGGGGTGTATTACTATTGCATGAGTGGGAGATACGAGGGGGACTGGGTAGATGGGAAGTATGATGGTTATGGTGTTGAGACGTGGGCTAAAGGTAGCCGATATAGGGGGCATTACAGGCAGGGTCTAAGGCATGGAATTGGAGTGTATAGGTTTTATACCGGTGATGTTTATGCTGGGGAATGGTCTAATGGACAAAGTCATGGGTGTGGAGTTCATACCTGTGAGGAGGGGAGCCGATATATAGGGGAATTCAAGTGGGGTGTCAGGCATGGCCTTGGTCACTACCATTTCAGGTAATTTTTGATGCAGTCATTAAACTCCACCCAAGAAACCTATCCATGAATTTTTAAGTTTTCATATTTATAATCGCAGGACTTTTGGTTCATGTTCTTTTTGGGTCTATGAAATAAATATCCATAGTTTTGATGCCCAGATTGATGCAATTAGTTTAACCAATTTTTCCTACATCATCTACATTCTTTGGTCTACTATTGCTGTGTTGATTTTTTTATTATTTTGGTATGAATTTGCTTGCTTGGTCCAGAATTTTACAATATTTGGTGCAGTGGTGCTATTGCATGGTTATGCAAGAGTTAAAATTATGTTACTTAGTCATCATCTTTATGCCATATCTCACTCTCTCACCTCTGTATGTATTTTTTAATTGTTAAGGATCAACAAGTGTATTATGCTTGTGCTATTTGGTTAAGGTGTTGTAGTAACAGCCTTGATTATGCATTATTCTCCATTAGTTTATAGTTTTTTTTTTCTTTTCAAAATCTAATTTGTATTCAGTGTTCGTTATGTATGAGAGGCTATTGCCTAACCGCCTAAGGTTGTCAATGCTCAATGGAGACAAATTCAGATGCTAAAATCCATAATCTATGACTCTCTTGGTTAAAAATGACCTTGACATGCGTATTTAATGCTCTTTAGTCTTAATCTCATAATTAAGTATGCTTTATTATCCATTTAAAATGAGAATTGTATAAATGGGTCTTGAACGCATTAAAGTTTTGTCATCCATCCGATGTAATGTTATAGCTCTTAGTCACTTAGAATCTTGTTACATATGAAATTATAACATTTGGATTTTGATGTGAGTTAACCTTTACTTGATGACAGTTAGTGGCATGAATGTCATTTATCCTATTAAAGTCCAGTCCTTTGACATGCTTTGAAACATAGATGTGATTTTACATGTTTTAGGCTAATGTTATGCTTTTCATTTCAGAAAGAATTCTTTTTTCCTTTTTTGCTCCCAAGAAACATCAACTTTGGTTTCCTCGCACACACGTTCACATGACATCTGTCGACTGTACTTCTAAGGCCTTTGAATGCCAATATAAAATACTGCACCTTTACACCAACTCAACTGGCTCTTTTTTTTCTTCCTGTTCTTTTTAGAAATGGGGACACGTATGCTGGAGACTATTTTGCAGACAAAATGCATGGTTTTGGGGTGTATCAATTTGCTAATGGACATCGGTATGAGGGAGCCTGGCATGAGGGTAAAAGGCAAGGGCTTGGGATGTACACGTTCAGAAATGGAGAGACTCAATCAGGACACTGGCAAAATGGAGTTCTTGACGTACCTAGCACCCAGAACTCGACCTACACTGTATCTCCTGTCGCTGTTTATCATTCCAAAGTACTCAATGCAGTGCAGGTATTAGTCATTTCCATACAATGTGTTAAATGTGCCAGGTTTAATGTTTAAATATGTAATGTATGGTTAAGGGAACAATTAGACTAAATTATGTTACTACCATTTAAAGTGTTCTACATGCGCAAGTGCAAGCAAGACTATCTCGTACCTCTGGTTCTAAGACCATCTAGGTTTGTATGATTGTGTACCCTCTTTTGGAAATGCATAGACCCCAGATCTAACGGCAGCTCAAAGTATTAGGAGATAGTGTGCAGCTATTCTCCTAGATGGTATTAAGCACCATAATAGAGTTATTTCATGGCTATTTATTTTATAACGAGAAATAGTATTTTTTTTCCATGGCTGTTGGAACTGATGGATGTAGTTCTAACAACTTGGTTTGTCATTCTTTAGACTGGTCATGTAATAAGTTCTGCTGCTCATCCCCAGCATCGGTTAGTTCACATCTCTCAAGTGGGATGAGGCATCTACTGTTAATAAGAAAACCATATATACTATAACAAATTTTACAGGTACTGCAGTTTCGAAGTAAATACTGCACAGTTCTGATGATGTACTATATGCATAATGTGTGAAACAAATGGAATTTTTCTTTTGTCTCAATCCACCTACGTTGATAATTCATTGTATTTCCTTGAACAATAATACTGAGGCTTTTCTGTTCTCTTCTACGACCAGGAAGCCCGGCTAGCTGCAAACAAAGCCTATGATGTAGCTAAGGTTGACGAAAGAGTTAACAAGGCGGTAGCAGCTGCTAACAGGGCAGCAAATGCAGCTAGGGTTGCAGCAGTGAAAGCCGTTCAGAAACAAATGAACCATAGTAGTAACAATAACAGTACTTCAATGCCAGTCGTGTGAGACCACCAAACAGCAGTGAAGCTAGAAGGTGGCATTTGTGATTTTCATTCTAACGTAGCTTTATGATGTACGCGTCTCTCTTTGGCACCTTGCTTTGGAGAGACTTGTGTGCAAGCCTTTTCTAACATATTTACCAGAATGAGGCTCAACTGAGAAACATCAGATCGGCAATTTTCTTTGTAGATTTTGTATACAGGTGTGCGAGTAGAGAAAAAGATAGGAAGGGGTATTAAGTTGTTATTTTCCTTTAACTCATTTTTGTATAGATGAGATAGATGTAATATTAGCACTGGTGTGGGGGTAATAAAATATCAAATTCTCAACCCAGTCACCATTTTATGGTTTTGAGCTTTGGCTTCCCCCTTCCCCCTTCCCCCAAACCAAAATATATATATATATATATACGTGTCGATATTGAGTAGTAATGTTACTGTTTTCATTTAACATCCATCATAAGTTCCCTTTAAAAAGTATTATATTAGAAATATGGATATGGTACCTTAGTGGTAATTTTTTTTACTAAAAGCATCCATATTCTTGAAATAGTGTAATAGTAGTTTTGTTCTCGCAAGTTAATTTAAGGTACATAAGTTGTCTGATTTTATATTTTTAATTGATATTTTTATTATATGTTTGTCACATATCATATAAATAAAAAATAATTGTGACATTAAGGGGGTTGGTGTGTGAGTTAGTGTTAACAAATGTATATTTATATTTTTATTGTAATATATTAATAATTTTTATAATTAATTTTAGGTATATTTATAGTTTAAAATTAAAATTTAATTAAATTTTTTATTATATATTACATGGATAAATAATTAAGGTTACATAATTTTTTTTTTTACATTTTACGTAATAATCTTAAAACATAAAATTATTTATGCCGAATAATATATATATAATTTAAAATTTATTTATAATTTAACATCATAATTTAAAGATTTTTTTGTAAATCAATATAAATTTAATATATTCTTATAAAATTATGTACACCTTCAAAAATAACATTTATGTATAATTTTAATATATCATACAAAATAATCTAAAATATCAAAATATTCATATTTTTATTTGTATAATTTTATGTAAGATTCATTTTGTAAAAGGTAAAAAAAAAATACAACAATTTGAAAATTGCAAGGAAAATTTATAATATTTATTTAATATAAATAATACAAAATTTGAGTAAAATTTTATACACTGTACAAAAATACTAAAATATATATTAAAAAACCTAATATCGCGTGCAAAATATAGCTTAATATATTAGCTCTCTTAATATATATTTTCAGCAATTACAAGTTAAAAAAGAAAAATCCTCGCTAAACGAGAGCATAATGAGAAGATGACAAACCTGATAATACCCAAATCCCACAAAAATGTATACGGAATGAGAAAAAAATTGATGCTTAAAGAACCTCATAATTTGGAGTGAAGATTTTGAAGAAATAACATGGAGGATAACCGCAATATATAAATTCTTGCCATAAATAACTAGTGCTTTTCACTAACTTCCACCGCTACATCGCCGACGTCGAAATGAATTGTTCTAGTATCTTTGATCTTGAAGGATATGGAGGGCGGAAATATTCCAACTGCAAATTGGAGTTACTATGAATCGCATTAAGAACAGTTTCTTCTTTCTCTAATTTAATACTCCCCAAGATAAGTCCAATAACATCGGTGGCAATCCCGACTCTTCTTGAAGCAGCCCTGGCTCCTCTCCACCTTCTAATATTAACTATCCAATCTTTTTCGGGGAAACAACATTTTCAGCAGTGACCTTGGCAAAGAGTCGAGCAAGAAATTCGGGTGCTTTCGGTGCATCATTTACTGTATCCTCCAAGGTTGCTAAAACGGGTTCAAACCTGAGGATATGAAGTGAAACGTGAATAACATAATGAGACTTTCAGGTTCAATCAGTTCGACTTAAAGTAGCATCATGAGACTTTCAGGTTCAATCAGTTCGACTTAAAGTAGCATCATGAGACTTTATAAGATAGACAAGAAGCTTAGCCAACATATCTCTTTCTAAATCCTTCATCTCGAAAGAGTGTGCAACCCATAGCGATACCATGGTAAGATGGAAGCTTGGAGAACTCGTATCTTTAATGCACAAGGCGAATTGAGCTTCCATATGCGTCTTGGCTTTAGGATGATCAATTATCTCTCCAATTGTACTCATGAATTTTTGACCTAATTGATAGAAACTCCGATACCATGTTAACAATGGTGATGAATTGAGCTTACATAAGAAGGATAAGAAGAAGAAAAGAGCTGGATGCAATCAATTGTATATTTCATTATTATTAGTACATTGTATATTTATAGTGTGCTTGTATTGTAATACAGATACAATGAAAAATATCTGATACAGAATTGCTTAGTACATTGCAACTAACTAATACAGAAAATGATTACTAACTGATGGCTAATTGTCTTGCACATCCCAGCTGGCATACTTGCTCACTTACACACTTGTACTACACGATTGTACTACAACTCTCGTCCATGAGTTTTGCTGCTGCTGTATTTTCTGTATTCTCAATACCCCCCTCAAACTCAGGGGCTACACCATGACACTGAGTTTGCCTCTAAAATAGACGAACTGAGGAGAAGCTTTGTAAGCAAATCAGCTAATTGTTCAGTGGATGGACTGTGATATCTGCTCTACTTTTTCACCTTTGTCCAATTTCCATGATTTTAATCATGCACTATAGCTCCAAAGTCGTGTTCTCAGTTTTACACTGTGTAGCTATCTCGCTAACAAAAGCATCTTCCTAGCTACTATTAGTTACGTGTTTAGAATTCATGATAGTACTGATTCAATCAGTAGGCATGACAGTTTTGTTGGGTTTTCTTCTTATTTAGAGGAGCCCAAGTGATGTAAAAGCTCATGGAGTCAGAAGAGTAATTGTGTCATTTCATTGCTTCATTAATAAATCCATTTAGGGTTTGTTGAGAAAAACGAAAAGCAGCTGCTGCAGCAGAAAAACTGAGAGCAGTTTTTCAGCTTCTCCTTCTCCAGCAAGCTTTCATCAAGTGCTCCGATGGAAGATCATTTGTGGTCCGATTAAGCTGAAATTTTTCAGGCAGGTTCACGACTCAAGTCTCTTTAATCTGTACGGTGGGATTTAGATTTGGCTCAACGGTTTGGGAAATTCTGAGCAGTGAACAGTGACTACGAATTGGGTTAGATCTCTCCATTTTTCTTGAAATAATTGTTAGTTTCCAAGAAGTGTATTCTAGATGATGTTGTTGATTATGTGCCTCTAGTTTTACCTAGAGAGAACTGTTGTACAATTATTTCTTGATAGTGAAAGTTTTAGAGAGGAGTGTTGTGGTTGTTTTCTTCCTACACCGGGAAGGTTTTTTCACGTAAATTGTTTGTGTTGATTTTGTGCATGTTTTCATTTTTGAGCTCTATTTATTTGTTTCTTAAAAGATTCACACAAAGAAGGAGAATAAGTTTAATTCTACTGTTTAGAACTTGATTAAGTTCGTATTGAAATTGTGATTCTCCTAACAAGTTTCCCTCTATTCCCCAGGGCCCTTGTATGCCATGTATAGATCAGATATGCCTGCAGCATCTGCTTTCTGAAGAATCTCTTTTCTTTTCTTTTCTCTCCTGGAAGTAGTACTTTTTGACCTATTCAGCTCTGGTTCAGGTTTATCTATAGAACGTGAGGTTGGAACTGAAACTCCTGCAGCACCACTATTCTCCATAGTTTCCATTCCACCAACATTCTCCACATCTCCAAGTAAATGTATTGAAGCTGCATCTTGGATTGGAGCAGACAGCTGACCTTCTCTTCAAGATTTCAGTGAAGTTACTTCACTGCTACCCGAACTATCACTTCTGCTCAACTGGTTATCCATTATGGAATCATTGTGAACGTGATAACCCTGGACGTCTTTTGAATTCAACGTCATACGGGTAGACCTTTCTAAGCAGTTAAGTTTCCCATCTTGATCTGCACACTAGTCTGTACAGTTACAAAATTGCTTCCAGCTGTTTGCACTGGCAGAGGTTTCTGTCCAGTTTGGGACAGAAATTCCTCACAACTTAATTGGTTGAGTTTAGATGAATTCTCAGAATTATTATCTAATTGATTGGGTCCTTGAGATACTGACTCGCTATGTTCCTCTGTTCTGACAGAATCGTGTTGTATTGAGTTCGACTTACCAAGGGTTTCTTTTCTTGTGGGTACAGAATGGTTCACAGCTTGTACAGACTCCTCAGATGGAGCATCTGAAGTAGAGGAAAAAAAAGTGGAAGGTTGACTTGAGAGAAGCACTTATGGGTAAAACCTCAGACGGATTATTTTTCCTCATTGATTTAGATGCATCTGAGGTACTGCTAGACTTTCATCGCTCCATGGAGCCATCCATAAAAATTTCCGCATCCACTTGAGGCTGTGAGGATTCATTTTTCTCAGCAGCAGCTGAGTTGTTTAGCATCGGATCAGTAGCCTTTTCTCCTATAGACAAAGCAGCTGATTTAACTGTGACATTTGTAACAGATGTCACAGATGTGATCACATTTTCCGCATCATGTACAGGTTTCAAGCTAGGTGATTCCAAAACACCATGAATATGAGTTCCAGGCTTACTAACAGGAAGGTAAGCAACAGCTGACGGACTCATAAACGTTACATTCTGAGGACCCTGGTTAACTGAATAATTAAATATTTTTGGTGCCTGAGAATTTGGTGGCATCTGACTGCTTGAGTTGATACTTGATAGGATGAGAATGTGCAAATGAGTGTACTGGCTGGGACTGGGGAGGGACGGGATGTGGTATGGTGCCTGATGACCCACCATCTGAATAAGCATCTGTCCTGTCAAATTTCAACCCACTAGACAGGAGTAGTCTTACGAGGAGCAGCAATTTTTGTGCCCTGGGGACGATGCTGATCCCTAGGTTGCCAGCTGAGGTGACAACTGAGGACCAATTTAAGTCGTGTATCCCAGGTCTATCCCTGATGCATGATACCTTGTGCCTGCATAGGATGAGGATGAAGACCTGCCACAAACATTGACTGCTGCAATTGAGCAACATTTCCCATTGTTAAAGGAATAGAAACTTGCGTTTGAAGAGACGTGACTGACACACCTTGAGATTGCATATGTTGGTTGGGGCCACCAAATTGAACCAAAACCTGGTGTTGGTGATATGGTATTGGCATGGAAATACAGGTCATAGGGTGACCAGAAGGATTCCGAGTTTGGCTTGAAGGAGTTGCTGGTTGGACATGAACATCCTTTGGTGGCTTGGGCATTGCATGTGTCTCAGCAATATTAGGTTGAACAAACACATCCTTTAGAGTCACCTTAAACTGCCCAATCTACTTAATCTAAAGTCAAATTAACCTTTTTTTTAAGTTGATTGGTCTACAAAGTTCAAAAATATTAAAATCCACATTATAAGTTTGATGGTAAGTCTTTTAGAAAACAAAATCAAACCAACCACATGTTAAATATTCACTAATTTCTTAATATTTTATATTATATTATATTTATTTATTTAATTGTTTGTTCAAAAATGTTTTTTAGTAATTACTTAATTTTGATATGTTTAGAATTATATTGATTAGCTAATAAGAAATGTAATGTGTATTTTAAATCAAAATATAATAAAGTTAATGCATTACAATTAATTTCTTAAAGATAGTATGCTCCATAATGCTTACTATATAGATATAGTCAATTAATTTGACATCATGTAGGTAAGCATATTTTATAAAAATTTAAATAGCACTTAGTAGTATAAATTCAAAATTGTCAGACCATTCTAATGCTAGTTTTTTAGGATTATAAGTCAATTAAAGTTCTAAAACCAACAAGTTAAAGTTAACTTGTAAAATAACTGTATAATTCACCAAGTCAAGTTATGCCCACCCTGATATATTCTGATCATTCATTCCTCCAAATTCTCTCTTCCAATTTTTTCCTGCATCCAAACACAGGAATAGATCCACAGAACCAAATCATATAAATCCTTACTACAATGAAATGAATAAATAATCCAACCACAAAATAGGGTTCGGAGTGAATAAAAAGTTTCAAAAAATACCTAGTGTACTGAGACTACTATAGAGAAAGAAAGAGCATAGTATGGTTTAATAGGCAACCATAGCAAAGTAGGCGTAGAAAAAGACGAGGAGAATGGAAGAAAGGTATGGGAGGGTAATAACAAAAAAATTAACGATTTATATACATTTTATTCCTTATTATTATATACTCACAATTTAACTCATATTTTTTAAAATTTGCAACAATTTAAACCCTATTTTTTAAAATTTACAACAATCAATAATAATATATTACATACGTTTATTTTCTTAATAAACCAATAACATGCAATTATGTCATGATATTAAATTAAAATGAAATTGTGTAAAATTGTATTTTTGATCAAGTATATTTGTTTCTTGCTTACATTTTTTTTCCTTTTAGTCATGTAATTAGAAATGTGCATGAGACTAATGGGGATCACGTATTAGTTTTGGTTACATTCGGATAACAAACATTAGTTATTAATCGTTAGTAGTTTTTTATTGTTTAATCACACTTTTATTTTTTAATATTTTTTCAAAAATATATTTAATTTTAAAAAAAATAGATCTTAAAATACAGTTTAACCACACTTTTATTTTTTAACATTTTTCAAAAATATATTCAATTTTAAAAAATAGATCTTAAAACAATTTTTAATTTATTATATTATTTAAAATATTGACATTAATTTTTATTTTTTAACTATTAACACATATTTTTAAATAAAATAAAAAAGTAAGAATAAATAAAATTTAATCTAATTATTCCAATTTTTGTATGTTTTATTATTAAAAATATATTTTTTATATAATTATATATATATATATATATATATATATATATAATATTAATAAATGTTCAGTTTCGATTAATCAGATATTTGGTATTGTAATAATTAACACCGTCTCATCTTATCGGTTACGGTTATTTTTTGAAAAAAAATATCAGACTTTTGCATATAATATTTCAGTTATCTAAAATTAAAATATTTATCCTTACATGTAAATATTGTGTAAAAAGATCCCGTATAGAAGCTAAAATTTTATTTTTTTAATTAGTTTATAATTCAATCTCTTTCTTTTTGTATTCAATAACTTATTTATCATTATCTTTTTTTAAACAATAAAAATATCATTTATGTGCATATCTAAACTTTATGCTTTAATTTTTGTAAATTTAAAATAATAAGAATTAAATAATTTAATTTGAAAGAACAAAAAATAAATTATTTTCTTATTAAAATAATAAAGATTAAATTATTTTATTTAAAAAATAGGAAATAAATTATTTCATGATGAAGAAATAGTAACTAAATTGTCCCTTGTTTAAACAAATAGGGATTGTATTTAATCCAAAACCTAAGCGAAGGAAAGGGAGAAAAGGATTTGTAATGTCAATGTGCTAAAAAAAATAAAAAAAAACAGCAAGTATTTTCTTTTTTCGAGTAACAAACTCACCAGTAAAGTTACCAAAAGGTACGGTTTTTAGCAAAATTGAAAATCGAATCTTCTTGTTTTTCTAACTTCTGTGTGAGTGTGAGTATGTACGCCTTTCGGAGTACTATGAGAAATGATATATATGTCAGATGGCATCTAATTACATCATGTAATTAGAAAAAATCAAGTTAATGAGCACTTCGTTTCATAGATCATATTTCAATCTAACTGTGAAAATTTAATTTGATCATAAAAATTGAGATTTCATTTAAAAATATTTTTTTTAATTAACTGAATACACGTGTCATATTATACACAATATCAGTACTGTATCAGTTCCCTCTAGGATGACAATTATGACAAATTTGTAACATGTTTGTTTATATCAGGTGATTTATATTTGTATTTTTTCCCCTTAAATTCACATGTTTTTTAATATCATAAAATAATAAAATTATTTTTAATTTATTTATAATTTTTAAAAAATTCAATATCTTTGCAATCAGATGACAACTAATAACTACTTCTAACTAAAAAAATTAATTCGCGTCACATCATCTTAAGTTCTTGTTATGAATTGTGACTCAATTATCACCCCCTTTTCCTCTCACTTCTTATTATCCACCTGCTCCTTTATCTGCTAAGCTACTCCAAAAACAAAGAAATAATTGTCTATTAAAATTGTCAAGTCAAATAAATTGGTAAAAAGTAAAAACCTCTCTTTTTCAATAAATATATGTTTACCCTTTTATGTAGCTCACACGAGCACTCAGGAGGAATGACCAAAAAATTTCAGAAAGGTCATCCACACTGAACTTTATTGTACCTTTACATTACATTATTGCTCAAGGGAGTGCACCTTTTCCATCCTACAAGTTGCTATACTAGTTTATACGCAGATGTCAAAATGCATAAACCAATGCAAATATCATTATTATCACATTTCTCATTCAGCACTGAGATACAAAACAAAAATCTGTTGGACGTTTTGACCATAAAAGAAAATGAAGTGTTCAAAGGAGACCCCCTTCAATATGCAAACAAAGTATTGACTAAATCAAGGAGCAAATTGCAAAAACCAGTTACAACTAGCCGGTGAGAGCAGCATTGAGAGCACTGTGCACATCAACTCCAATCTGAGCTTCAGCTTTTTCTTGGTCAGTTGTAGCAGAGCTCAGTTTCTGGGTGAATTCTGCAAGCCCCTTCTGTACCTGATTTTGATCGACACTGTCAAGAGGAACAGCCTCCACAGCGATAATATCGGCAACAGAATTTGCATGGGTGAATGCAAAACCACTACTGATGAAATACTTTGTTACTTCGTTCCCTTCGTGAACTGAAAGCACTCCAGGTCTCAGTTCTGCAATTGTTGGTACATGTCCAGGAAGAACACCCATCTGCCCAGTTGTTGCTGGAATTATCACCATGTCAACCTGTAGACCACAACATAATTCACAGAAAGGTAAGATACGGATATTACAATGCTTGGTAATTGTAAAGCACTATATAGGGCTTGAATCTTAGAATTGATTTGAACATCCTTTACAACCGAGTTATAACATCACCTACTCTATAGGCTGTTTACGAAAGAATTCACTCCAAAGATTCACAGGGCAAATATTGTATAAAGCGCAAATGGATACAACCTGGTAAGTAAGTTTCTTCTATCCATATTGTTGAAATCTTTAAGTATTTTGGAATATGTTAAAAGAAAAAAATAATTAAAACACAATTGTATATTTTCAGTTACAAATTAACTGTTCCTTTTTTGAATTATTGTTTCTTGATTTTTAGGAATATTTAGCTTTTATTCTCTTTTATTTTTATCAACTTGTATTATAAATACACATGCTGTAAATACGTTTTTTTTTATCAAAAATATACAATTTCCATCCAATCCTCATGATATCATAACAAGATTTTCCTAAAAAAAATTGTCACCTATGATTGATACCAATAACCATAACAAGGAATCTGTTCCCTTTGATCTCCCTGAGAGAAACAGAAGGGACATACATCATGAGCTCCAGAGGATCGATAACTCATCCATCCAACTCACAGTCGAAAACCTCAACAGAAAAAAATTACTGCGAGTGGACACAAACTATAAAACTAATAATTGATGACAAAGGAAAATTAGGTTAACTCGCTAGTGAGACGAAGAAACCAGCTTTGGCCAATCCAACTAACCACCATAAATAAAAATCAGAAAATTCTATGATCATTGCTTGGCTAGAATAATCCATGAAACCTTCAATCGAAAAAACATACCTATTCTTGCAGACTACGAAGGACATATAGGAAGCCGTCCCATAAACTTACTCTAATTCAGAAAATTTCTCCCAAATTTTTGAATCAAAAACCCAACTATGGCAGATGAAGCAAGAGAAATGAGATGTTATTGATTATTATATGAAGATGGTGACACTAGCAAGAACTAGATTTGAGCTTTGAAAAAGCATGGGAATGTAGGGATGATAGTGTGATACAAAAAGAAATTAGAGTGAAAATTTTCGAATTTCTTTTCAAACTCGATCATGAGCTGGACGATGTGAGAGGCAAAGTCCTCAGTCGACAACCTCTTCAATCAACTCGAGAGGCTTTCACGGAGGTGCAACACAAAGAATGGCACCGAAGGGTGATGATGCGAGAACAAGGGGCTAAGGCAAATGGGGATTCAATTAGTTTTGGGCTGATATCACATGGGACAATTGGACTCACATTGTTGAAGTTTGGTTATTAACCCATGGGCCTTTAGGGCCTGATTTTACTGGACAACATGGGTTGGAATTCCATGGACACTGTGGGCCTTTATGACCTGATTTCAATGGGCTCTTTTCATGTGGGTCTCAAATTGGGGTATGAGTCAAAATCACAAAAAAATATCCATGGTATGAATATTATCGTAAAAATGGACACACAAGATACTTGTTGAGAAATACATGGAAAGCCTATGGATTGAAAACCGAGACAGAATAATAAAAATCGACGTTATCAAGCCAATGTTGATCACCAGAGTAAAAAACTTCCATGAGACAAACCAACCAATTTCAAGTGGGAATTTCAAGTCTGAGCAAATGGAACAACTTTATTAAGTGTTCTTAAGTTTTCAAACATCAGGTTAATCCTCCACGTATGTTCCTTCTAGTTCACTAACGTACAAAGGTAATTTCTTAAAAGCCCTAGGTACTACTACTCAGATTAAAACTCATTTTCAAGTGTGAGCAAATAGAACAACTTTATAAAGTGTTCTCAAGTTTTCAAACATCAGGTCAATCCCCCACGTATATTCCTTCTGGTTCACTAGTGTACAAAGGTAATTTCTTAAAGGCCCAAGGTACTTATCACCTTTTTTCTTCATATTCACATTTTGCTAGAAATCTTAAAGTTAAAATTGCATATAGCACTCTTTCACCTATTGCGAGAAAAGGGAGTATTAAAACTTTTGATTCTATAACTCTTAAACATATTCTTCATGTTCCAAAATTATCCTGAAATTTATCATCTATCAATCAGCTAGTAAAAAATTATAATTGCTCTACTAAATTTTTTCCTTCGTCTTGTGTATTTCAAGACCCATCATCGAAGAAGACAATTGACAGAGCTACAAAGTTTGATAGACTCTACTATTTTGAGGAAGCCAATGTGTGTCTGTTCCTAGGGATAGTGAAATTTTGTTCTAGCACTTTAAAATGGGTCGCTTTAATTTTCAATATTTAAAACATTTATTATTCTCTATTATTTTCAATAAAAGGTTTATCTCATTTACAATGTAAAATTTATGAACTTGTAAAGCATTATTGTACCTCTTTTTCGAAATCCAAGTATAAACTTTCTAAACCATTTACTATAATCTACACTGATTCATGAGGTCCCTCTCATACTCTGAATCGTACCCATATAAAATGATTTGTAACTTTTATTGATAATCATACGCGATTTTGTTTGCACTTTGTTTATCAATTTTCACTCTAAGATCCAAACACAAATTCAGTATTTACGTATTGATAATGGTACCGAATACTTCAATACCACCTTGGGAATTACCCACAAAATCATGAGATAATTCACCAAAGTTCCTACATTGACACTCCTCAACAAAATGAATTTGTCGAACGAAAAAATAAACATCTTCTAAAAATTGCCGGTATCCTAATATTTACCTCAAATAAGCCAAAAGTGTTATGGGAGATGCAGTTTTTACATCTACCTATCTCATAAATAGCATGTTATTTCTTTCGAAACACCTCTCCACAAACTAAAAAATTACTTTTTTAAGTCTTATCTTATTTTCGATCTACCCCTCAAAATGTTTGATTGTACTGTCTTAGTACATATTCATTCCCATAGTCGATGTAAATTAGAACAAAGTGCCCTCAAATGTGTTTTTATTGAATATTTTTCAACTAAAAAAGGCTACAAATGTTATGACCCATTTACAAAGAGGATCTTGACTAGTTTTGATGTCACATTCTTCGAAAACACACATTGTTTCCAAATGTTTCCAAATGCACTATCTTCAGGTGGATAATTTAAGTGAAGCTCGGTTATTTAACTTCAACATTTCATTTCCTGAGAACTTTCCACACACTAACCTCGAATCTATTGTTCCAAATATTTAACCCTAAGGCTATCAAACCGTATTGTTCTAATGTGTCACTTACAAAAAAGAACTTGAACTTAGGGGGAGATGTTGGTACTCAAAAAGATAAAGATATTGCTTTATTCAAGGAGGTCAAATTCAAAGTACAAAGAAAATCTCACACTTGAAATACTAAGAAAGTTGGATCCGGTGATAGTTCCAAGTATCCTCCAATCTCCTTCCAACATTGGTAACTCTAAACCTTCTATTAATGATTCACCTATTGCTAAAGGGTTTACTCAAACCTATGGTATAGATTACATAAACTTTTGCACTGGTGGTGAAATTAAACACAGTTCGGGTTCTATTATCATTGGCAACAAATCTAGACGGGACTCTTCAACAAATTAACATAAATAATGCATTTTTTAATGGTAAGTTAGATGAAAAAAAATTCATGACAATTCCACTAGGTTTTTGTAAACAAAGAAAGGAGAATATGGTGTGAAAACTTAAGAAGTCTCTCTCTGGCCTCAAACATCCACCTAAAGCATGGATTGACAAGTTTGCCAAAGTGATGAAGAGTCAAGAATATCAACAGAAACATTTTGATCATACTACGTTCTTTCAACAACCTGAAGAAGGATTGAAGATAATTTTGATTATGATGATATAATCCTTACTAGAGACAACTCAACTGAGATTGATAGACTTCAGAAAACTCTGGCCAACTAGTTTAAAGTAAGAGAATTGGGACAAATGCATTACTTTTTAGGTATGGAGATTACTGTATCAAAAACAGGTATTAGCGTATCACAACAAAAATATGTTCTTGACCTTGTAACTGAAATTGGTATGCTTGGGAACAAATAAAATGACACTCCGATTGAAGCAAGAAAAACAACAGAGGATAACAGCAAAACAATTGAACTGATTGGAAAGTTAATCTACCCATCATACACAAGACTTGACATTACATTTGCAATTAGTTTGGTAAGCCAATATATGCATTCACCAAAGGAAATTCATCTAGAGGCAATATATAAAATCCTTAGATATCTCAAAGAAAAAAAGACTATTCTTCAAAAAGAGTGAAGGTAGAGAATAGAAGTCTTTACATATGCAAATTGGACAGGTTCGATAGATGATGGAAGATCTATTACTGGACATTGCACTTTTGTCTAGAAAAATCTAGTAACTTGGAAGAGTAAAAAACATAATGTAGTAACTAAAAGCAGAGTCAAAGATGAATTCCGAGTAGTTACACAAGGGATATGTGAAGGATTATGACTAAAGAAACTCTTAAGAGAATTACAAATCGAAATAAAGGTTCCACTCAAAGTCTATTGTGATAACAAAGCCGCCATTAACATTTAACTTAATTCAGTTCAACACGATCGAACCAAACATGTAGAAGTAGATAAAAAAATTATCAAGTAAAAAATTGAAGACAAAATTATTTATATGACCTACATTCCCAAAAGGGAGCAAACGGTAGATATTTTCACAAAAGGATTTCCTCAACAAAATTTCGATGAATTCATTTACAAGTTGGACATGAACATCTATGATCCAACTTGAGGAGTGTTGAAATCTTGAAGTATTTTGGAATATCTTAAAAGAAAAAAACAATTAAAACACAATTGTATATTTTCAATTACAGATTAGCTGTTCCTTTTTTGAATTATTGTTTCTTGATTTTTAGGAATATTTAGCTTTTATTCTCTTTTATTGTTATCAGCTTGTATTATAAATACATAGATTGTAAATACGTTTTATATATCATAAATATACAATTTCCATCCAATCTTCACATATCAACACATAGCTTTATTCTACATCACAGTGAGAAGTAGGATAAAGTCCAAACTCCAACTCTGTATTTCAATCTCAAGGGGAAAAAAATAACAGCAGGCCAACTCCAAAACCTATAAATGAATGGGTGAGAAATTCAAAAATCTTTTACATTAGAATGGATTTAGAAGTGCAACTCAACTTTACAATCAAATAAATACCAAACTAATGTGCGTCACAAAATCAAACAAAATGGATACAAATTCAGAAGTTACATTTTCTTAAGAGTGACAAATAGTTTATGACCTTAAATGACATTCATTCACAGAGTTCCATGGTAGACATTGTATTATGATGTGGTGCTGCATATTATTATATAGCATAGACTCTCTAACAGATTGTTAAGAGTATTTAGAGTAATGATAGAGTAGATGCTAGTATACACTAAGTCCTATAGATTCTATGCTCACAATATAAATATTGCACAGTTCACACATCAATCTATCTAAGAGTTTATATCTCATTTATTCATTCAATCTTATATGGTATTAGAGCGTACATTTCTTGAAGTCTTGAGGCATTCATCAATGGCTACTACTCCGTTATCTTACACAAGCAACAATGCTAGCAATAGTGCTTCACCAGCTAAGGAACGTGCTGCACATTCTTCTTCCATCTCTTCATTCTCTTCCATAGCAACACCACCAGTTAATCTGACTTTTTCCATTAAACTCGATAATATGAATTACCTTATTTGGAGAGATCAAATTCTCTCAGTTGTAATCGCATATGGACTTGAGGATATCATTAATCCTTCAATGTTGGCTTCTTCTCAGTTTCTTGCTGGAACTTCACAGACAAATCCAAAGTTTACTCAGTGGAATAGATTGAGTAATATGGTAAAATCTTGGTTTTATTGCTCAGTGTCTCTCAATGCATTTGCATCTGCCTTATGGTGCGTCAGTTGCAAAACAATGGCAAACACTTGAGCATTTTTTCTCAATTAACTCTCAAACAAGAAAAATGGATCTAAGACTTGAGTTGCAAACATTGAAGAAAAATGATATGAGTATTGAAGCCTATACTTGAAAGCAATTGTTGATAATCTTGCTACAATTGGTAAAGAGGTTTCCACAAGAGATCTGATTCTCTATGGCCTTGGTGGTCTTGGTAAAGAGTACAATTCTTTTGTTTCCTCTATGTCTCTGTTAATGAGATCAAATACACTTTTGTTTCAAGATTTTCGGAATAAGCTAATGTTTTATGATAGAAGACTTTTGACTCAAAAATCTCATAATGATGTACACGACTTCTTGCAAAAATCAAATTCCTTACAATCTCAACATCCTGACAATTCAAGAAACAAGAAACCTAATTTTTCCGCAGGTACTAGTCCAAAGGTTCAATGTCAAATATGTGGTAAACTTGGACATCCATCAAACAATTGTTTCTAGTTTGATTGCTAGTAAGACCTTCAATGGACAACCTATTGCAATACTAACACATAGATCAAATGAGATTACTAGTGGATGGTTGATGCATTCAGGAGTCACACATCATCTCACTAACATTGAGAATCTTACTCAGTCAGTTCCTTAAAGTGGACCTAAAAATGTGGTTGTAACTAATGGCTCATCTCTTAATATTGAGGGATATGGATTTGCATTTATCACTACAAAATCTCATTTTGATTCTACCTTATTTTTACAAAGTGTCTTGCACACACCTTATGTGTCACATAATCTAGTTTATGTTCACAAGTTATGTCTTGATAACAATATCATTGTTGAGTTTTATGCTACTCACTTCTTTGTGAAGGAAGCTCAATCCAAGACAGTTCTTGCACAGGGAACTATTTGTGTACTTTACAAGCTGGAAGGTGAGATACTTAAGTTATTTTCTAGTCATAACAATTCTACTTTATCTGTAATCAGTATTGGTCCCTTTTTAATTTGTTTGTATTATAAACCCAGACCTAACTCAACCCAATAAGATCTCATTGAGTTAAGAATTACCCAAACTTATAAGCAGCACTGCTGCCTAACTTCTGACCGATATAGGACAAACAAATCCTTCACACTCCCCCTCACATCGGACAACAGTGGTCTTAGTTTTGAGCCATGGTGAGAGCTAAAAGGAGATCCACACATAGGACCAGGACCTAGCTCTGATACCATGTTATAAACCCAGACCACACTCTTAGGCAACAGTACTACTTATAAGTTTGAGTAATTCTTAACTCAATGAGCTAGCTTTTGGGTTAAGAGTTAGGTCTGAGTTTATAACATGGTATCAGAACTAAGCCCTGGTGCGATGTGTGGACCTCTCTTTAGCTCTCATCGTGGCTCACAACTAAGACCACCCTCCGATGTGAGGGGAAGTGTGAAGGATCGGTTTATCTCACATCGATAAGGAATTAGGCATCGGTTGTGTTTATAAGTGTGGGCTATCTTCTAACTTACGAACTAACTTTTGGGTTAAGAGTTAGGCCTGGATTTATAACAGTTTGTAATAAAGTCACGTGTGTAGCATAGTACACTTGCTCACCCTTCTAGTAAGGTACTACTTGTCTCGTAAAGTCTTCCTATATTCATTGTGATGAGCCTTGTTCTGATCATCTATGTTCAACTTGTGTAATGTTAAAACCACAAAAAACTTTTGTTTAAAGCTTCACATATTCTATGTACACAGCCTTAGAAGGTACTTCATATTGATCTTTGGACTTCATCAGTCCTTAGCAATATAGGTGTCAAATACTTTATGCTAATAATAGATGACAATACACGTTATATGTGAATATTTTTTTTCTAAAAACTAAAAATGAAGCTGAGAGATTGTTTATTAATTTCCTACACATGGTTAAGAGAAACTTCAAAACCAGGGTTAAATCAATTCAATCCAATAGGGAAAAGGTGTTTCACTTTCTTACTTCTAAAATGGGAGATCTTGGTATTGTTCATAGAAAAACATGTCCATACACCTTTGAACAAAATGGGATAATGAAAACTAGAAATAGAAGGGTAGTTAAGAGAGATCAAGTTATGCTTATTCAAGCTGGTTTAGATATGAAGTACTAGATCTATGCTTTTAGTACAGCTATTAATGTGCTTAAGAGGTTACAAACTAAAGCCTTACACCATCAAATACCCTACCAAATAAAATTCCAAATTTCCAATTTTTTAGAACCTTTGAGTGTTTGTGTTTCCCTTGTTTTAGACCCCATAAATCCCATAAGTTACAACCAAGATCACTAACTTGTATTTTCTTGGGGTATGCCCTCAACGATAAGGTTACTTATGCTTACACACTTCCACTGGAAGGTTATACACAAGCAGGCATGTGCCGTTTGATGAGTAATCTTACTCTGATAATTATTCAATCCTATTCTAATGATACTTCACTTCACACCTCTTCTTCTATCCAATAATATTATTCCTTACTCTCTTCACCTCTAGCCTTTATTCCTATTTCATTACACCATGGCACTTTACATAATGTTGGTGTCTCACCACATATTTAACCAGATATGTCTCCTGATACTTCAGTTGGGTTACCTTGTCCACAACTTTCCTCACATGTCACTATCGTTTCTTCTTCTTCAACTCCATTCTCTTCTCACTAAGTTGTTTTGCCTATTGATAGTTCATCACCAATTCCTTCACATATTACATCCACATGTCACTATCGTTTCTTCTTCTTCAACTCCATTCTCTTCTCACTAAGTTGTTTTGCCTATTGATAGTTCATCACCAATTCCTTCACCTATTACATCCACATCCTCTATACCTGACATTGAACATCTACCTATTTGTTCTTCTCATATACCTAACTTGCTTGGGGAACTTGTCATTTCTTTGCCTTCTCTTGAATTCCAAACCACCAACCAATACTCAATGATAACAAGGTCCAAAACAGGTTCTTTAAAGCCTAAAACCTTTACAGTAAAAACATCAATTATTCATCCAGAGTCTAAGTCTTATACTGAGGCGTATGGAACCCTAAAATGGGAAGAGACAATGAGAAAAGAATTTCAAGCTTTGATTGATAAGGACACTTGGGAATTTGTTCCCTATCCAGATGATGATTATCCCATTGTAACAAATGGGTTTACAAAAACAAAGCTATTGCTTGATGGTCTTATCCCATTGTAACAAATGGGTTTACAAAAACAAAGCTATTGCTTGATGGTTTGTTGGATAAGTACAAGGCACAATTTGTACCAAAAGAGTAAGATCATATTGAGGGTATTGATTATTCAGATACTTTCTCTCCAATTGTCAAACCTCAAACCATTAGACTAGTTCTCACTTTTGCGGTTTCCATGAATTGGACTTTAAAGCAACTTAATGTTAATAGTACCTTCTTGAATGGTGAGCTTAAAGAAACAATTTACATGACTCAACCAAGAAGTTTTGAGGACAAGGAACACCCAAATTGGGTGTGCGAGTTAAAAAAGGTCATCTATGGTCTAAAACAAGCACCAAGAGCTTGATACCAAGAGTTGAGCTCCAAAGCTTATCTAACCTTGGTTTCACAAACATCAAATCAAATACATCCATGTTTGTTCAACATTCCACAAAATGAGTTACAATAGTGTTAGGGTATGTCGATAATATTATTATGACAGGTAATGATGCTAAGTATATTGCAACTCTTGTAACTTAGTGTCTAGCACTAGTCTAGACTCAGCCAAGCCTCTAAAGACACCTATGAGTTCCAACTCAATTCTGTTTAAGTATGATGGTGAAACTTTCGCAAATGGAACATTGTTTAGAAATGTTGTAAGAACACTCCAATATTGTGTCATTACACGGCCTGAGATAGCTTATGTAGTCAATAGACTTTGCCAATTTGTGCATCAACCCACCGAGAATCACTGGACAGTTGCAAAGGGAATTTTGAATATGTTAATCGAACTTCAAATCATGGGCTTCTTACGAACAAATCTAATTGTTTGGGATAGTTGGCTTTAGTGACTCAAATTGGGCAAGCTATCCAGACGATAAAAACAACATTGGTGGTTATGCCATTTATTTTGGTGATAATCTAATGTTATGGATGTCATCTAAACAAAAAGTAGTTGCTTGTTCCAATGCTGAGACCAAATATAGAGCATTGGCTATTAGTGCAACTGAGGTCACTTGGTTGCGATCCTTGTTGAGTGAACCGAAGATTGCAAAAGCTCATAACTAGTGTTGTTTACAGACAACATCAGTGCCAAATATCTTGTTGCAAATTCAATGAAGTATGGGAGGATGAAGCATGTCGAGATTGACTTCTATTTTATAAGAGATCTAATGATGAATAATAGCTTTAATGTGCGGTACACTCCTACAGAAGAACAAATAGCTGATGCAATGACTAAACTTTTAGAAGAGTCATGTTTTCTGTCTGAAAATCAAGCTCACAATTGTTCCACCATCATTGGCTTGAGGGGACTGTTAAACATTATAGTATGATGTGGTGTTGCACATTATAGCATAGACTCTAATAAATTTTGTTAAGAATATTAGAGTACATGCTAGTATACACTAAGTTGTATAGATTCTATGCTCACAATATAAATACTGTACATTACACACATATCAAACTATCTGAGAGTTTATATCTCATTTCTTCATTCAATCTTATATTCATCATCCTATATAAAATGGTAAGGATGAGCAATGGATCGAAATTGTTTGTTTTTGGTCAATCCGAATCTGATTCGATCCAAACAGATTTGAAGATTTTCTATCCGAATTCAATCTGATCGTATAATCAATTTGAACCATTTCAAATCCAAATAGATCAAATTTTTTTAGATCGGATAAAGTCAGATTGATATTGAAATTTATTTATAAATTATTATCATATATAAAACACGACATATACAATTTTAAATTTAAAATTAATATTTTTGTAACAAATATTATTATTTATAGTCACAACTAAAAAAATCAAAAGAATAAGAATTATGTTTGTACAATTATTAAATAATTATAAACATTTATATTTATTTTTAAACTAAAATAATAATATAATATAATTATGATATGCATAATATTTAAATATAATATATTATAAAATAAAATATGTATTTATAATTTAATAATAATTCACTATGAAACGGATACAGTACATGATAAATTATGTCAATCTAAATCCGATCCTATTATAAAATTTATCAATCTAATACAATTTAAATTTGACGGATCGGATTAGATTTATCAATTTAAGCGGATTGATCGGATTATTTGCTCTCCCTTTTAAAATGAAATGGTGTCAAAATTGCTTATAAAATCAAAAGGATGAAGTTCGATATAGTATAAAATAGTGGAGTTCAGCCTCAAATACACCCCAATAACAATTCGCCCAGTACTATAAGTTCAGGACCCTATACCAGTTACCTTATATTGAGAAAATGTTGGATAAATCCAAAATAGGGGTCAAAGTCAGGGGCAAAAGCAGCTAAACAGAATACAAGAAACACGTATGAATTTACATTAAAATAGACTTACATATATAATTCAACATTACAATCAAATCAGTACCAAACTCACGTGCAATTTCACTAAAGCACATTAAGCCAATGTAGATTTAGAGAAAATGAAATGAAATCGCTCCAACCCAACCTAAAAAACGCAGAAAAAAAAACATAATAGTTCACAACTTCACATAAAAATGGAGCAAACCCAGCAATGGGATAAGAGAAATTTACCTCTCTATTTGATAGCTCTGAAGCATAAGGGAGCACAAAGTTGACAGTGAGCTTGGTGGGAATCGAAGATGGATTCGGAGGGCGAGGCTTCATGAAGGACAAGGGAGTCTTTGGGGGATCAATATTCGGGATCACCTTCTTCCAACCCTCGACGAATGTCGAATCAGCGGTTGTAGCTGCCGATAGATCAGTGGAGACAGCTCGAAAGCTTCCGGAGATAATGGGTCGGGTCAGAAGGCTAGTGGCTCTGCGGAACATTGTGTGAGGGTGTTGTGTCGCTCGGCTCTCGCAAAGTCGGAGAGAGACTTGTACTCAGAGAAGGGAACTGGGGAAGAGAGAGCTAGAGAGGGGTAGGTAACTTGGTAATTTGGTATGGATTCGAAGGAGTTAGGTTTAGTTCGGTAATTTTGCTAGGCTTTGATGCAGAGTGGGCTGGGTTGTGTGTTTTTGGGCTTAATATTTGGGCTGGACTTTTATGTACATTTGGTAAACTGCTTTTGTTTGATCTTTGCGTTACAGCTCTCACACCCCATTTCTCTGATCCCATCCCCAATTGAAATCAGTTCACCTATTACTATGTCTGCTAAAATACACACTTCGCTCATTTTACATCACAGATTGAACAATGTTTATTAAAAATAACTAACTCATATTAGGATCCTCGCTCTCAATTGTTATTTCATAAATAAATAAAAAAGTGAGAATTATTATAGAAACTCTTAAAAAAAAAGTAAAACTACAAAAACATTATTCAAGTTTAAAATATATGTAACAACCATCTATTATTGTTATATCAGAATATATTCCATTGAATTTTATAACTTTTATTTATTTTATTGCAAATATTTTTCCTTAAAAGTTAAGAAATTAGTGACAAAAGAAATATAATTGTTATTTTTTAAATTTATGGAATCTTTTTACATTTTAAAATTTTTTAATTTGATGAATTTGTAATTAACCTTAAAAAAACAACAACTTGAATAATTCTCATCATTCTTTTACTATAATAGATGGTAAATCATTTTTTAAGAAACAAGTAGTCTTAATGCCAGCATTCACAAAGTTCTTGTGTAATTTTGTCACATACAATCCACATATAAGAACAGAAACTTTCTAGTTTCTAAGATGCATGAGTATTGTCTTGGTTGTCTTTTAAAAAAAAAACTTGATTCGCTATAATATAGCATATGAACAAACATGTCTTGAAGATCAAGAAGAGTAAACCCTAATGCTTCAAATTAAACTTTCACAGTGGAGGTGTCAATTAGTTATGAAAATTTTAATCCTAAATAATGGAAATTGTAATTATACTTAAAAATTTACTGATTTTTTTCAAAAAATAATGATAATTAATTAGATATGTGATAAAAATAGTTATTTTGATATCAAAATTATGATTAATTAAAACCATAATACTTTAAATAATTAAATTAAATTTTAATTATTCTTATATATATACATATATAAATAGTAACTAAATAACTAAATAATAAAAATCAATATTAATATTAATATTTTAAATAATGTAGTAGAATAAGTATTATATTAGCATTTTTATTTATTTTAAAATTAAATATATTTTTAAATAAATATTAAAAATAATAAACGTTATTAAACTATGAAAAAATTATTATACAATTATAACCTATAGTTATTATTCAAATTTATACAAACTCAATGTGAGATAACTATGATTATTACTACAATTATCCATAGCTGTCTCTATCCAACTATAGTGGCAATGTCTAATATGATATCATAACACAACATAAATAAAAAAAATCAATCATAATTAATTAATGATTTTTTTATGTTTTTAAATATCTTATTATTTCTTACTATTATAAATAAGCAATATTAAAAAAATTAAATTTTTTTTTATGCAAAAACACAACACGACTAATTTTAAACCGTGAAGAGTATAGATAGATAAGAAGAAAGAATGATTTAATGTTGTATTTGTATGTTTTGAGAATATACATAGAGAACTTTATTTATAAAGTTGTAACAAGTGTAGTACAAGTGAAATAGTAAGTGTAGTACAAGTGAAATAGTACAAGTTTAGTACAAGTGAAATAGTACAAATGAAATAGTGGAAGTGTAGTACAAGTGAATTACAATATCAAATATAACTTAACATCCTCCCTCAAACTCAAGGAGGAAGAGAAATAATCAACTTGAGTTTGAAAACTAATTCTTGAAATCTGCCTGGTAGATGAGATTTGGTGAAGATGTCAGCTATTTGATTTGTGAAGGATATTGATTTGAGACAAACAGTATCTTGAATAACATGTTGACAAACAAAATGACAATCAATCTCGATATGTTTTGTTCGTTCATGAAATACATTATTGTGAGCAATCTGAATAGCACTATGATTGTCACAATATAGGATAGTTGTAGTTGATTGGAGAACACCCATATCAGCAAGTAACCAACGGAGCCAAATAAGTTCTTGAGTGGTGTCAACAAGAGCACGATATTCAGCTTCAGTGTTGGATCGAGAAGTAAGGGATTGTTTCTTGCTTTGCCAAGATATGAGAGAGTTTCCAAGAAAGAAACAATATCCAGTAGTAGAGCGACGATTAGTTGGGTCACCTACCCAATCAGCATCAGAGTAGGCGGAAAGAAGAAGATTAGACTTGTTGGAGAAGTGGAGACCGTGAAACATGGTGCCTTTGATGTAGCGGATAATGTGAAGAACTGCAGTATAATGGGTAGACCGTGGAGCATATATGAATTGACTAACTAGATGAACAACATAGGCAATGTCAGGACGAGTGACTGTGAGATAAACAAGATTGCCTACTAGTTGTCTGTATAATGCGGCATCTGAGAGAATAGTACCATCTAATGGAGTAAGTTTGACATTGGTTTCTAGAGGTGCTGATGTAGTTTTGCAACCAGTAAAGCCAGTCCGATTAAGAATATCAGAAGAATACTTTCCTTGAGAGAGATAATATCCTTGAGAATCAGATGAGATTTCTAGGCCCAAGAAGTAGTGAAGACGACCAAGGTCTTTCATTTCAAATTGATGGCTCAAAAAATGCTTGAGATCAATAATTCCATTAGAGTCATTCCCTATTATGATAATATCATCTACATAAAGAAGTAGAAGTGTTACACCAATGGGAGTCTTCCGAATAAAGAGACCGAAGTCATAAGAGCTGGAAGTGAAACCAAAGTCAGTAAATGTAGAGCTGAATTTGGCAAACCAAGCCCGAGGAGCTTGTTTGAGGCCATATAGAGCACGACGAAGTCTGCATACTTGATGAGGTGAATGAGTGTATCCAGGAGAAGGTTTCATATAAAATTCCCTAGTTATGTCTCCATTGAGAAAAGCATTTTTGACATCCATTTGGAACATGTTCCAATTTCTAGCAGTAGCAACAGCAATTATACTTTGAACAGAGGTGAGGCAAGCTACAGGTGCAAATGATCGATTCCATATTCCTGTGTAAAACCCTTTTGCAACCAGAGGAGCTTTATATCGTTCCATAGACCCATCTAAATGAGTTTTGATTTTGAAAATCCATTTATAACCAAACAAAGATTTATTAGATGGAAAATCAACAAGATCCTATGTATGTGCTTTTGTTAATGCCTGTAATTCATCTGTCATAGCTTGTTGCCAATGAGGGTTAGAACTAGCTTCTCTATAGTTTTGGGGTTCATGATGAGACAAAATAGTACAGAAATATTGGTAATCTCGAAGATGTAAAGGAAGACTACTTACACGAGTAGAATGACGAAGTGATGACTCTAGATAATCAGGTAGTTGGTCTTCAGAAGATGTTGTTATGGTAGGATCAGCAGAAGGAGCAGACACATAAGGAGAAACCGTAGTAGACGATGGTGAGGGTAATGGAGCAATGTCAGGAGGAAATAAATCAATATTGGGTCATTAAAAAATGAGAGTTAGGTAGGAGATGAGACATGAAATGAGGAAATAGAGGAAAACATTTTATGTTCCCAAAAGATGACATGACAAGAGATGTGCAATCGTTTAGAGATAGGGTCCCAACAATGATAGCCTTTGTGTTCCATTCCATACCCTAAGAAACAACAAAGGCGAGCACGAGGTTCTAATTTATTGTGTTCATGAGGGTGAAGAAGAACAAAACAGGCACAACCAAACATTTTGAGCAGTTCATAAGATGGAGAAGTACTATAGAGATACTCATAAGGGGATTGATTGTGAATAATAGGCATAGGAACACGATTGATGGTATAAACAGTTATAAGAGCTGCTTCACCCCAAAAGCATTCAGGACAAGAACTAGAAATGAGGAGAGTGCGAACAATATTAAGAATATGTCTGTGTTTTTGCTCAGCTCTTCCATTTTGTTGAGATGTGCCAGAACAAGAATATTGAGAAAGAGTCCCATTTTGTCGAAGAAAATTTAAAAACTTTGTTTCTTTATATTCCATAGCATTATCAGCTCTAAGTACTTTGATATTTTGAGAAAATTGGGTTTTAAGCATTTGGAAAAAATCATAATAAATTTTGGGTAATTTAGATCTATGTTTCATGAGAAAAATCCATGTGAATCTTGAATAATCATCAATAAAAATGACAAAGTAAACACATCCCCCCATAGTAGGATGTGGGGATGGACCCCAAACATCAGAATGAATTAAGTCAAAAGGGGAGACAGAAGTAGAATCACTTTTATTAAAACATAAAGCATGTTGTTTTCCTAATTGACAAGGCAAACAATTTACATTATCGGAAATAGAAACAGATCCTAATTTACCAGAAGATGCTAAGGGATGGAGACGTCCTATAGACGTATGTCCTAGATGAGCATGCCATAGGTTGATAGGAGTAGTAGAAGCAACAATGGAAGTATGAGGAGAATTGAGTAGATGAAGGTCGATAAGTTCAAATAATCGTCCAACCTTACTGCCTATCCCAAGGATCTGTCCTGTCTGTGGATCCTACACATGAAAACCAGAAGAGGAAAAAGTAATAGTAAGACCAAGTTCACATAATTGACCAACAGAGATAAGATTTAGAGTAAGGTTGGGAATATGAAAGGTGTCAGAAAGTGATATAGAAGATGTGGAAACTTGTCCTACAATATTAACATGCATATGTGAACCATTGGCAGT
Source organism: Hippophae tibetana (assembly GCA_037013495.1). Lineage (NCBI taxonomy): Eukaryota > Viridiplantae > Streptophyta > Magnoliopsida > Rosales > Elaeagnaceae > Hippophae > Hippophae tibetana. The sequence goes on along the minus strand of CM072809.1, from coordinate 10,290,217 downwards.
TTGAATTAAAGGTTTGGAGATGGAAGATTATGTGGGAGAGAAGATGTGAGTATCATGAGTCATATGGTTACAACAAGCAGAATCAAAATACCATAAAGATTTGCCCGATGTGAGAGACAAGGCAGTAAGAGGAGGATTACTAGATTGTGAGAGAACATGTTTAAGAATACCTTCAAGTTCTTGAGTAGAAAAGGTAAATTTTTCATGATTATCCTCAGAAACAGTAGTAGTGATAGATGAGTTACTATTTTTACCTGAAGCATGTTGAGAGGGATTCTGTAAGGAATGTTGAGAGGGATTCCATGAGAAATGCTAAGAGGGATTCCGTGAGGAATACTGAGAGGGATTCTGAAAGCAATCTATGTTAAAGTGGCATGGACCCTTCTTGTGACAATATATACATAACTGAATGGGACATGTAAGAAGCTCATGATTGGGGTTGTGACAGTAGGTGTAGCCTTGATGTTTGAAGTCCTCTTTAGAACCTCCTTTAGGGCGATAAAAGAAGGTAGCAAGAACAGAATATGTATGATGAACTTTGAAAACCCCCATCCGAGTTTCTTCAGAGTGAAGCTCGGTCACAGCAGTATCTAAGGATGGAAAAAGACTCTGATGGAGTAAGGAAGGCCGAACAGGTTCAAATCGATCATGGAGAGCCATGAGAAAAATAACAAGACGTTGGTGATTATGGTAAGTTGCAAACATCTCAACATCAATCTTGTTCGTCCAAGTTGGTTCAGAGAGAGCGAGTTGATCCCAAATAATATGCATTTTAGAGAGAAATTGGTTAATGGTTTGATCAGTCCTTTGGCGTTTGGTATGAAGAGTTGTTAGAAGTTGATATTGGTTGGCCAAATCTGTTGTAGTAAAGCGAGCCTCAAGAAATTCTCAAACTTCTTTGGTAGTGTCAAAACGCCCAAATTCACCATGGATGGAGGGTAAGGTGGTGTTACGGAACCAGGTAATAATTTGATGGTGTTTACTCTCCCAGTTTTCAAGGTGGTTAGCAAATAAGGAGTTGTTTTCAGTGGTTTCTTAGATGGGTATAGAGATATCACTAGTTATGAAACGTCATAGTTTGCGTCCTTTCAAGAAAATTTTCATTGCTTGTGCCAAGGCTAGGTAGTTAGTATCATCAAGAGTGGTAGAGATTGGTTTTGGGACATCATTTCGGTCCATTTTAACGAAATAATGGAGGAAATATAAAGCAAATATATAGAAACAGTATAAAACAAATATCCTTAAAAATGAAAAGAGGAGTTGAAAATAAGCCTGGATCTGGGTTGAGATGAGTCGGGTTGGAGTGAGCCGAGTTGAGGTGAGCCGGGTTGGAGTGAGTCGGTTTGGAGTGAGCCAAGTTGAGAATGAATCGAGTTAGGGTGAGCCGGGTTGGCTGTGATGAAGAGAGGCAAAATTTTGATAGAAATTTTAGAGGTATATGAGACGCTTTGATACCATGTAAAGAGTATAGAGAGATAAGAAAAAAAAATGATTTAATGTTGTATTGGTGTGTTTTGAGAATGTACATAGAGAACTCTATTTATAGAGTTGTAACATGTGTAGTACAAGTGAAATAGTAAGTGTAGTACAAATGACATAGTACAAATATAGTACAAGTGAAATAGTAGAAGTGTAGTACAAGTGAAATAATACAAATATAGTACAAGTGAAGTATAATATCAAATATAACTTAACATAAACTATGACATATTAACACGCCACAATAGTTATCCTATTTTACACACAAAATATAACTTCATTTGTTTATAAATATGGTAACAAATATGATCAAAATAAGAATTGAAACTTTATAATTGGGAGTATCTTGAAAAATAATCAAGGAATTGAATTCTCTTACCAAGTTGTTTATTTAGTTTGTTTTTTAATATTTTTTAAATAACATTGCATAACTGAAACATACTAAAGACCGAATCTCTAATATCTAATTTGTGCACTTTACAAAAAAAAAAAATTTGACATCATTGAGCTATAAGGACGCAAGCCATTTTTTTTAATACTAGTCATTAATACATACATTACACGTGAATACATTAATACATTGAGAAGGGAAAATGTCCCTCCTGATCTTTAATACATCATTCACCGAGTCAAAGTTAATTGGGATATTTTTCCTTCCTCCTTAAAAAGACATTTACTTACTATTTATTTATTTATTTATTTTAGTTTCTATAGGCATATATAACTCAAAATCGTATCAAATAGCTATCAATTACTCTTGTAACTTTAAACATTCATGGAATGGATTTAGTTGCACTTGAAGAGGCAATAACATTGGGGATAAGACACTATGTTTCTCTGCCCACACCTTCCACTATATGCAGATTCGTATTTTTGACAAGACTCGTTACATATCTTGTCGCCTCCTTTGCATCTTTGCACTATTTGGCTCATTTTAAAACAACGACTCCGATTTTTTGCGCATACTGTCACAAGCAAAACTCAATTAGTTAGAAAAAATAGCTAATTGAATTATTAATAGTTTGAGAAAGACATACGTGTTTCAATCTAAAATCACTTTTCCTAAAAATGCTTTAAGTGATTGAAATTTTTATTAATAAAAATACAAGCAAATAAACAATAATTGTATGGTAGGTAGAAGTAAACCAAAATTAATAGTTAAAATTCTTTCTTATTGAGATTTTTTTTGCACTTGATTCAAATTAAATCTCACTCTACCATATTTTATTTATTTAATAAAAAATTATTTAATTTTAAAAAATAAATCAAAATTAAATTGTATGGATGTTTTGATTATTAATGATTAATTAATTAACAGTTAAATTTATAAAAATATAATTAATTATTCTCTTGATAATTTAATTTTTTTAAAAAGTTGATCACCAACTATTTCTAACATAATATTAAAATTAAATATTTTGTATTCAAAATCTAACCATCTCAATTATTGATATGTAAGTATTTAATATATATAATACATAAAAACAATATTATAAAAAACTCATAAATATAATTAAAACTTATTCTAATAACTTAAGTTTTTTATAGATCCAGTAACTAACAAATTTTAACATTAACTAAATATATTGATACCAAAATTACCCGAACTTGTGAAAAAGAAAATGATTGAGAACATAGCAAGTAACCAAATAGGATTTGGAGTTTTGGCCATGTTTTCTTTATGTTTTGCAAGGTAATAAAGGGAAGACAATGCTTGCGTATGTATTTATAGGAAGAAAAATTAGCGTGGCTTTTCTCTAAAAATCATTTTGGCTATTGATATTGCGAATATTCTTTGAACTAATCTCACGCCCAAAAGACAACATTTAAATGATAATTAATTTAACATAACATCTGTAATGTGCAACAAGTAACCTTATCTCATTTTATTAAAAAAAAAAAATAGTAATGATGCAGTCTTCGCCAATGCTAACAACAATTTTTAGTACACTCTTTCATACAATTATTTGCTTCTTTTATTGACGTGTGTTATATGTTTTTAAAATAAAAATTACATTTTTTGAAAAGTATAATAAAATATATCAAATAAAAACTAAAAGAGTGTATTGTGAAATGAATGTGAAAGTTTATAATAAAAATAACTTTTTTAATCTCAAAAATTAATACGTGAAAACATACTTAATCATTATAAATTTTAATATAGTGTTGTTTTTAATCAATTTATCATGTTATCTCAAACCTTTCCCTTCAACGTGTATATTTATGTTTCTTATAAAATTTATCACTTTATGTTTTTAAACTATATTATTATATTTAAATTACATGTCATTATTTTGTTTTGCTAGTTCATTTTCATATTTTTTTTAAAGAGACTTCTTAATAAACAAAAAATTTGATATTACTTGAAAATTTATTAGAATTATGAATTTTTTAATCTCAAGAGAATAACTTAATAAGTGAAAATACTTATAATTTTTATATATTATATCATAATGTTGTATCTAATCTAAGTAAGAAATTACCTCTTACACAAAAAAATATTAATAAATCATTAATGTTATATTAGTTTTATGCAACTAATATACTTTATCGGCTGCAACTAATATATTTTTCCTAAAAACACTTTTCTTATTTCTTGTATTTATACATGTATTAGTATTCATTGTAATTGCAAATATATTCAGTATATTCAATTTGGTATCAGAGTAGGAAAGAAAAAAAATTATTACCGGTTTCTGAGCAGCAGCGCCACCTAGCGTCACCGTTAGTGTTTTTTATGCAATGACGTTAATCTTCTTGCATTGTTCAGTTCATGTTGTCGTTGCAGATCTATCCGTCTGTTGCAGATCCGTCGTCCAGCCCGCATCGTCCAGTCTATGATGTCCAATCTGCGACGTCCAACCCACATCGTTCAGCCCGTGTCGTCCAGCCCTACGTCGTCTAGCTCGCGCCCCAACCCTACGTCGTCCAGCTCGCGCCCCAGCCCTGTGTCGTCCAGCTCGCATCCCAACCATGCGTCGTCCAGCTTCACCCATGCATTCTTTGTGAGTCCGCACAACTCCTACACTGCTCTGTTTAGTTTTTAATTTTTTCAGTTTTTTCAGTTTTTTAAGCTCTACCCTAATCCAAGCCCATCAACCCACTTACTCATTTGACCTAGTCCAAGCCCATCAGCCCAACCCATCAGCTCACTCAATAATTAGACATCCCACTTATCAGCCCAATATGGCCCAAAAAAACCCAAAATCTTTATCACAATATATTTTTTATTATTATTTCAATGGAAAATTCAAGACAACATCAAGTTTTCAAAATTCATGAAGTTCCAAATTTTGAAGTTTCTGTTAAGAGTTCAGAAATTGATTCTTTCAGGGGTACTAAACTTAATGGTATAAATTTTCGAACATGAAAAAAAGTTATGTATGTTTATCTTCGTGGGATGCATAAGATGGGACATGTATCTGGATCAATCAGGGCTCCTAGTCAAAATGATATAGAAGCCTATACTAGGTGGGAAGATGACGATGGCTTTGTAATGTCAATTCTATTTAGAGCCATCACTAATGATATATTACAAATGGTAGAGGAATGTGAAACTGCTGAGGCCATATGGAATACCTTAAGCGATATTTATACAAATGAGTCTGACTTTATTCAAGTTCATGAACTCATGTGCAAACCTGCTGGCATGCAGCAAAATGGGCAACCAGTATTTCTTTTTTTTACCAAGCTGAAAAATGTATGAGTTGAAATTGACCAGAAACGCCCGTGCAAAATTAAAAATCCAAAAGACTATCTGTGGTACCAGAAGGAGAATGAGCTTGAACGAGTACATGCCTTTTTAAGAGGTCTTGATACAAAACATAATAGTGCTAAAGGCAAATTGCTTCGAATGTCAAACCTTCCGAGCTTGACTACCACCTTTACATACATCCGTAAAGACGAATCTCAGCAAGAGAGTCTTCATCAGGCACAAGTTGAGGTATCATGCCTAGTCATTCAAGCCAAATCAAAGGCACATTTCCTCCAATAGCAAAATTCAATTCCACTTCATCAATAGGGACCTCCACTAGGTTTTACCAATCACTCTTGTTCTCACTGCTCTTATTGCAATGAACAGGAGCATCTTCATGAGAATTGTTGGAAACTGTATCCACACTTGAAACCAAAAGCAGACTACTATAGAGCAAAATGATAACATCGTCGTTCTAAAGCAAAAGCAGTTGCAGTGTAAATTGTCCAAGAACCACACTACTATGGATAGAATCATCATATGGAATGCGGAGGTATCCCTACAGCTTCAATAGTTGGTCGTGGTAAGATTGGTATGACCTTAAATGTTTCTCACTCGGTTGGGTCTAATACTTGGATTATTGATTCTGGTGCATCTGATCATATGACTTATGATAAATCTTATTTTAATGACTTATTTGCCCCACCAGTGTCTTATGTTACAAATGTTAATCGTGAGGCCTTTCCTATCTTAGGAAAGGGGTCAGTTCATATCATTCCATCTTTACAGCTCCATAATATTTTATATGTACCTGACTTATCTCATCACTTAATATATGTCACACGGTTGAATATTGAGTCTAAATGTTTTGTAACCTTTTATCCTATGTATGTGATTTTTCAGGATCTTCTTACCAAGGAAATAATTGGTCGAGGGTATCTGAGGGGCAGATTGTTCTGTTTGGATCAGAACTATGCAGGGGAGAAACCAGGAGCACGGGCACGCACTGTATTGACCTCTAGTTCCGATAAGCTAAGTGAAATTTGGTTGTGGCATCGCCGCTTAGGGCATCCATCTTTTAGTCTTATGAAAAAATATATGCCCACTTTATTTATTGGTGTTAGTGACACTGTTCTACATTGTGACTTGTGTTTTGGCCAATAGCCATCATATTACTTATTCTCCTAGTATTTCTAATAAAAGTACTATTCCTTTTGAATTAATTCATTTTGATGTTTAGGGACCATCTAAAGAGCCCACTATATCGAGTATGAGATATTTTGTTTCGTTTATCAATGATTGTACAAGATTATCATATATTTCTCTTCTTAGAACAAAAGATAAAGTTTTTTCAGTTTTTCTAACCTTTCATACCTTCATTCAAACACAATAAAATGGCATCATTTGGATCCTACGTTCTGACAATGGGGGGGAATATGTTAATCATGTTTTTCAAGACTTTTTCAAAACACATGGTATTATTCACCAAACTACTTGTCTGCAAACATCGAAACAAAATGGAGTGTCTAAAAGAAAAAAAAATCGTCATTTACTTGATATGACTTGTGCACTCTTATTTAGTGCTTATATGCCAAAATATCTTTGGGGTGATGTTGTACAAGCTTCCGCCTATCTCATCAATCATCTCTCGTCTAGTATCCTTAACAAAAAAATCTCATTCCAGATTCTCGCATCTTACGCCTCCTTATCATCCTTCCATAATCTTCCTACATGTGTATTTGGTTGTGTTGTTTTTGTACATGTTCCTAAAAATCAACGGTCTAAATTAGATGCCCGGGCAATTAAATGTGTTTTTTTTGTTATGGAAGTTATCAAAAAGGATACAAGTGCTTCCATCCACTGACCAGAAAGTATTATGTCACTATGGATGTTACCTTCTTTGAGGACATGAGTTATTTTTCCTCACATGATACTGCTCGTCAGGGGGAGAATACATATTTCGAAAAACTATATCATGGTGAAGGGGAGGCATTAGAAGAATCACCAATTAATGTTTCAATGAGACCAGATGAGATTCCTAATCCATTGAATCCAGTCATTGCAGAAACAGATGCTCCAAGTATCTAAGCACCAAATTCACTTACAGTAAATGAAGTTGAAGACACAATTGTACCCTCAAGCATTACTCCTACCCCTGATCAACAACTCCCTGGTACTGAAGGTCACTCATCTGAGGTATGTACACTCACTGATACTAATAGCATTGAGTCTAATGTTGGACAGTATGTGTTACCAAATAGGTCTACTTGAGGTCAACCAACCAAAAGGTATGAACCAAATATTCATGCAAAATCAAAACACCCAGTAGCCAATTACATGTCCACTAAAAGATTATCTAAGTCATATAAATCATTTGTGAATCAAATATTTGGTGTATCAGTACCTAACAAAGTGCAGGATGCGTTGGGAGATCCAATATGGAGAAAGGCAATGGCTGAAGAGATGGATGCGTTAAAGAAGAACGATACTTGACAACTTATGCTACCACCACAAGGAAAAATGGCAGTTGGTTGTAGATAGGTGTTTACTGTAAAACATAATGATGATGGATCTGTAAATCGGTATAAATCTCATCTTGTAGCAAAAGGGTTTACTCAAATGTATGATGTAGACTACGATGAGACTTTTGCTCATGTTGCCAAAATGAACATTATTCGGGTTTTGCTCTCACTTGCCGCTAACCTAAACTTGCCACTTCAAAAATTTGATGTCAAGAATGTGTTTCTTCTTGAAGAATTAGTCGAGGAGGTGTACATGAGTCTTCCACCTGGGTATGTAGTTGATTCTCCTAGTAATTTTGTATGCAAATTGAGGAAGTCTTTGTATGGTCTCAAGCAATCCCCTAAAGCCTGGTTTGAAAGGTTTTCACAGTTCATGCAAAAGGTTGGTTACAGATAGAGTAATTCAGACCACACTCTATTTCTTAAACATCAACGAGGGAAGGTAACAGTCCTAATCATTTATGTTGATGATATGATAATCACTGGTGATGATACTATTGAGATGGATAAATTACAAAGACAGCTAGCCTCTGAATTCGAGATGAAGGACTTAGGTGAACTAAAGTACTTCTTAGGAATTGAGGTAGTCAGGGGAAGAGAAGGAATATATCTGTGTCAGAGGAAGTACATTATTGATCTACTAATAGAGACATGTATGTTGGATTGCAAACCTATTGACACTCTTATTGAGCAAAACCATTGTTTAGTAGAGTATCTAGATCAGATACCAACTGATCGAGCTCGCTATCATAGATTGGTTGGGCGTTTGATTTACTTAACTCATACTAGACTAGATGTTGCATATATGCAGTAAGTGTGGTAAGTCAGTTCATGCATAATCCAAGTGAGAACCATATGAATGTTGTTTTGAGAATTTTAAGGTATTTGAAATTGACTCCAGGAAGGAGAGTAATGTTCTCTAAACACAACAATCCTCTTGAAGTTTGTGGCTTCACAGATGCAGATTGGGCAAGAAGTATTACAGATAGAAAGTCAACATCGGGTTATTTCACCTTTGTGGGAGGAAATTTGGTTATATGGAAAAGTAAGAAGCAGAAAGTGGTGACACGATCTAGTACTAAGGCCGAGTATAGAGGTATGACTCATGGGGTTTGTGAATTGCTGTGGATAAGAACTTTGTTATTAGATTTGGGTTTCGAACTCAAAAATATTATGCAAATGTATTGTGATAATCGAGCAGCCATTAATATATCACAAAATCTAGTACAACATGATCGTACTAAGCATGTAGAGATTGATCGTCACTTTATAAAAGAGAAGTTAGATGCCAAACTTATTAGTTTTCCTTTTTTCCCATAGAAGAGCAACTTACAGATATGCTTACCAAGAGAGTTTCCAAGAAGGCATTATACGATTCACTAAGCAAGTTGGGCATGATCGATATCTATGCGCCAACTTGAGGTGGAGTGTTAATAAATCATTAATGGTATATTAATTGTATGCAACTAATATACTTTATCAACTGTATATTAGTTGTATGCAACTAATACTTTTCCTAAAAGCACTTTTCTTAAAAAACATATTCTTATTTCCTGTATTTATACATATATTAGTATTCATTATAATTGTAAATATATTCAATATATTCAATTAAAAATGTATAAAGAAATGTTAATTACATTTATCCTTGGCTAAATGTATAAAGTTAGCCACATTTTCTTAGAATCTTACTAAAAGAAATTCACATTTTCTTTAAAATTAGGGTTAACCCCTTATAATTATTCTCAATTTTAAAGGAAAAAAAATAAATTGATAGCTAAAAAATAGCTTAAATCACTTTTTCTTGCCTTACTTTATTATTATTTTGGATACTGTTATCTTTTTGAATAATTTATATAATTTTTTTGATAAATTAATTCTAACAATTTAAGTTCATACTGTAAATATATATTTTTGTTTGATTTAATTTTATAAATTATTCATTAAATATAAGTTTTAAAAATATAATAACATCTAAATTATTAATTTAAATTACCTTATGATTATATTATAATTATATATTAAATTTATTTATCATTTAAATAGATCATAATAATTTTTTATTCAATTGTTAATCGGAGTAGACTTTAAATACCCTCTAGTAATATTATTTTTCATAATTGTCTTCTTTAATTCTCCACATCTATCACTTGAATCAAAGTTTGAATTATAATTTTTACTTATTTAATATAAAAAAAAAAGACTTTAATGAAAGAAGAAAAAAAGCCAATAACAGGGACGTGATTGATATTTATAAAAGAAAATTGTATTTAAATTAGATTTTTTTTATATTGAGCCGTTGCGAAAAGGCCTATTGCCTAATGCCAAAACTTGCCAATTCCGTAATAAATAAATGAATAACAAAAAGCAAATTCAAATTTGAAAATCGGAAAGACTTTGCGAAGTGGCGCTGAGCCTGAGATCCATCTTTAACCAAGTCATTTGCACAACTCTAGTGAATCTCTTGTTAGATTTGGCTCCCAACGACTCTTCCATTCTTTATAAATTTGACATTCCTTCTTACACAGTTATAAAAAACACACAAAGAAATTAACAGATAGATCTCAGAAGCAGCAATGGACAAGTACGAGAAACTGGAGAAGGTAGGAGAAGGAACATACGGGAAAGTCTACAAGGCCAAAGACAAAGCAACTGGCCAATTGGTAGCCCTTAAGAAGACTCGTCTTGAGATGGACGAAGAAGGCGTACCCCCAACTGCCCTTCGCGAGGTCTCTCTTCTACAAATGTTGTCGCAATCCCTCTATGTGGTCCGCCTCCTCTCCGTTGAGCACGTTGACCATGTGTCCTCTTCTTCTTCCTCCACCAAGCCTGTTCTCTATTTGGTCTTTGAGTACCTAGACACCGACCTTAAGAAGTTCATCGATTCCCATCGCAAAGGTCCCAATCCCAAACCCTTGCCTCAATCCCTTGTACGTAGTTTCCTCTACCAGCTTCTCAAGGGGGTTGCGCACTGTCACTCTCATGGTGTTCTCCACCGTGACCTTAAACCCCAGAATCTTCTTCTCGATAAGGATCGTGGTATTCTCAAAATCGCTGATCTCGGACTCGGCCGTGCTTTTACTGTTCCACTTAAGTCCTATACTCACGAGATCGTTACCCTTTGGTATCGTGCTCCTGAGGTTTTGCTTGGATCCACTCACTACTCAACTGCGGTTGATATGTGGTCTGTTGGCTGCATCTTTGCCGAAATGGTCCGCAGGCAGGCTCTTTTTCCTGGAGATTCTGAGTTCCAGCAGTTGCTTCACATCTTCAGGTTGGTTCTCTTTTTAGATTTCCAGTTGTTATAATGTACTAATGAATTAGTGACCAATACTTATATTAGGGAGATTAGTGACAAATACACTAATATGTGGTATAAGATAAGATGGTTCTGTGTTCTATCCCGCAACCCTAAATTGTTTTCAATTTTTTTGTCCTATATTTAGAGGAGCCTTAGAATATATAAATGAATTATTGACACATCTCCTAACAATTTAAGGTTTTAGGAAGCTTGATCATCAACAAACTCTCTTATGAGTATCTGTTTTTTCTTATGACTAACCAACACTGCTTGTTTCTGCAGGTTGCTGGGAACACCTACAGAGAAGCAGTGGACTGGGGTGACTTCTTTGCGTGATTGGCACCAGTACCCACAATGGGAGCCTCAGAATTTAGCACGTGCTGTTCCTTCTCTTGAATCCGAAGGAGTCGACCTTCTATCGGTAATTCTACCTCTTTGAATAAACTGTTTGGGCAAATTGCAATTTCTTAAAAGCTTGATGGGTTCAGCAAAATGAGTCTCCTAACATAGCAATAGCATTCTGGTAAACTTACTCAGTATCGTGGGCTCCTTAATATTTATACTAAAAATGTGGCTGCTACCAGTAACTCCATATACTTTTTTTTTAATTCACAAGCTAAAAAGTGGAGTTTCTGAGAAGTATGAGCCATCGGTGATCTTTTTGTGAACAATTAAATATGTTAGTAAAAATTACTTGGTCGAAGCTAACACACAACTAAAGTGAAATTGAGAATAATGAAAATAAGATAATACAAATATTTTATGTGGAAAAACTCTGAATAAATTGGGTTAAAAAACCACGGGAAAATGTAGGAGGATTTTGTTATTGTAAAATAGAGATTATAACAACTTCTCTCTAGTTACAATGAGATAACAATTCTAATCTCTGTTGTAATAGTAGAAATAAATCTTTTACAAAATAGGAAAAATATTACTTACAAAGAAGGAATAAATTTTCCTTTCTAAGTAGTAACTCACAAGATAATTCTTACAAAGATTTTTACCATCTTTCTTATGGATGTTCTCTAATTCATTTGTTCTTATATTTTTCACAAATAAAACAAACTATTTATAGGCAATATCTATGAAGAACTCGTGGTAGCAAAGACTTCATATTCATCTTCACATTGAATAAACAAGAAATTAGTGCTTCACATTGAATGCACAAGAAATTAGTGGTCCACATTAAATGTCTTTCATGTTTCCTACTTCATCCATTAGCACAAAATATTTACTAAGTCTACTAAAGGAGCGAACTCATAAACCTACTTTGGTACAAATTCTAAAAGTGTTGCAGTCCATGCTCCAATTGCAACATACCCTTGTAATTGAAGATTCCTGATTTCTCTTCTCCTAACTTTAAATTTGTCACATATACCGGTTCCATCTGTTTCAGGTGGTACAGGAGGTTGTTAGGGTGGGGGTTGAATCCTCCAACCCTTCAATATGATTGGTCTAAAATATATGTCACAGATGCTGTAGTTGACATTGGAGTTGTTCTAGACTTTATTTTGGTTCTTATTGTGGGAGTTCAAGCATAGCTACTAATTTAGTAGTCCTTTCATAGCAAAATATAAAAAAAAGTTAGTAATCTATTCATGAGTATGAAAATGGTAATCAGTCTTCCATAGCTGGATTTGATGCTTTTCTCTTTACATATTTTATTCTGTTGCACGTGTTTTTTTCATCTCAATGAAATTGTTAATGATTTGACCGTTGGTATGATGGTCTTACATTTGACAGATTTATGTAATGAGCATTGCATTTTTACACTCAAATGAAATTCCATACTCTAATTATTTTGATGATTCTTGGGAGCACTTGTTGGCATACAATTAAGAAGACGTGAATATTTTTATGAGACATGTAGTTGTAATGTGCTACACTAGATGGAGGCTTCTATTTCACCCAGTATAAGAATGATTGCATGCCCATTTTGTCAATTTTATCATTCCTTGAAAACATGAGAATTTCTATTTTAAAAAAATGAGAACAACCTGAATAAGGTTGCTCAGCTCATCCCTCCCATCTTGCAGATAAGATATACCCAGTATCTTTGTTTTCTTGTTTACGTATGTACATTAGCGGCATGGATTTGACTTTTTTTATCCACACGGGTGATGTGAAATCTGAAATCTACAGTATTGATGGTCTGATGTTACACCACCAAGATGCAGTTTTTCTGTCAGTTATTTTTCTTGAAGAATTATTCATTACTCCTTGTACACTCACAACAAATTAAATTAGTTGATTTTTATAATCAACTATTAGATATTTGTGTTTTTTTTAAAAAGTTATTACATTAATTTGCATTCTATTGGTTTGGAATACCATATGAAGTGGTCTTTAGCAATCAATAATTTCTCTATTTCTCTCTTCCCATTCCTACAATCTTAAATTCAAATAAATTTTTATGCCATTTTTTTATCCTCGGTTGACAAAGTATTCTTGAGCAAATATATTGTTATGCCATTTTAATGCACCAAAATAGAGCTTGTAATGCTTAAAAAACCATATGATCAAAATTGCATTTTTGAAAGGTTGCATCTTGTATGGCCTATGACCTAAGTGCAATTTTTGCATCTTGTTATGCCTGGTTCATTGGATGGCGAAGAATGAATTATTGACATTTGACAATTCTCATGTGTTTGACTAAAAGTGATTTTGTCTATGGATAATGCAGAAAATGCTTGAATATGACCCAGCAGAAAGGATCTCGGCCAAAGCAGCAATGGAGCATCCTTATTTTGATAGGCTTGACAAGTCTCAGTATTGACGTTTGATAGGCTTGACAATTCTCATGTTTCAATGAAATTGCTTTCATGTGCTGTTTGCATTTTTTACTTTGGGAAGTCAATTGTCATCATCTTGGTGAATGCATGCACACCAACCTACGCACTTCCAACTAAACACTACAATAAATATATCAATATCCCTTTTTCTTTCTTAGGAACTTTATTTATTATTATTTAAATTGTTTCGATTAAGATATTGCTCGTAGTGCTTGATCACGCAATTGAGTTTGATCTATCATCAAAAGCCTCGACGCAGTTGATATTTATCTACTCCTTTGCTGTAAGTGTAAGCTGAAATTGAAGCAAATGATGTTTAAAATACATCTTCAGCACTAATCTAAATCAAATTATTGACGTATATCAATATTTGTGGAGTTAAAATACATGTTAAGCAGTTGATATTTTGGTTGTTTTCTCAATAATTTGTATCTTTAGTTAACAAGCCGAGAATTAGAGGAATATAATTGATATTAAATACGATGTCAACAAAAGTTAAAAATAAATAAATCCATTTTCCTAGCATTATGTATGTTATCATTTATCTTTTTGCTTCCAAATTTCTAAAGGTGACATAATCACGTAAGGATGATTTTTATACGTATAAATTTGTAATAAATTATATGTAATAGTGATGTTGTATTATTGTTAAATATAATTTAATTTACATAATAAAAAAAATATTATGTTAATTGTGTTATGATTATAATATATAAAAATATTTTTTTCACGTTACATTAGCATACAAGTCAAAAATTAAAACTAAAAATAGGTTTAACATTAAGGAAATTTATTTACATATCGAAAGCACCTGGAACTATTTTATAACTCCAAAACCTTTTGAGGGATACTACATTTTGGTATTGAAAATTTTTTGGTGTGTTTTATTAGTTATGTAATTTGATAAGATGGTCCATTAAGTTTAATTTTTAAATTAGATAATTTTTTGAAAGAAAATTAAAAATCTATCTTTCTCTCTTATATTGCACTCATCCAAACGTGAACTTCTAACATTAAAACTAGAAATCCACCTACCAAGTAGCCTGTCGGTCATGGCTGACACAGGTGTGAAACTCCTCTGTTTTTAACCTCATTTTTTAATTTCTTATTCTTTTTTTTAATTTAAATAATGGGGATTTCCTATTTAACCTCACAAAAAATATGTAATTTTAAAATTAGATTTAGTGGATCACTTTATTAATTTATATAACTAAGAAAGCTCATATGCAGTGACAAGAAAACCCAAACCCACTTTTGGAACTATTATTCTTGCTTTTGTCGTTGATTTATTTGAGTTTCCATATTTTTTCTAGTCTCATCTCCCTCTATTTAGGTCTATTTCATTATTCATATTACAATTTTCGGTCGGATATATCTTTCTCCCAGCGTGTGGGTGTAGTTTGATTTAAAATATCAATTAAACTAACATATATCGATTTGTAAAATCAAAAAATAAAACTAAACTATAAAATGTCTATTATAAAACTTTTAATTAATCTATAGATTGGTTTATATTTTAGATATATTTAAGTGAATTTAAATAATTTTATTTTATACTACTATTCAATTAATAAATAAAATTTATTATTTAATTAACTATTTAATTAAAAAATTATATATTAACATTTAAACTATAATTCTGCATCAATTTTCAAATAGAAAAAAATTAAAAATAAATAAATTATTGAGAACAAAAAATAATTTAGATTTTTTACTAGTTATGATAAAAAAAATTTAATAAATATAAAAGAAAAATAATATAAATTGTTTCAACTCCTAACTCCTCAAATGAACATAAAAGTTTGATTAGAATTAATGATATATGAATTATAAATGTATAAATTTAAAAATAAATATGTGCATTAATATGTCAGTCGGTCTACAAACTTTAAAACCTTAAATGACTTATATTGTGTTGCATTTTCAAATTCAACTAATAAAACATAAATCTCAGTTCAATTCTAAGTAATTTAAGTTGAATAGTTTGATTTATCAATTAACATATTACTTCTATTTTCTCCTCTTATGTCTACATTAATTGTATTTTTGATATTGTGATTGTTGTTACGTATATAATTGAGCTAACGATGTCAATTTCTTCTCATTGGTACAAACGGTCCGTTTTTTAATACCTATAACTCAGACGCTATAGATAGACTCGAACTCGGATCTTATACATGTTCATATGTGCTAGATAGTTCAACTCGTTGGCAAATGAAATGCATTCCCTTGTATGGTATTTATCTGACTCCAACACCATGATTAACACTCTCTTGAATGCAGAACCTTTGAATAATTTTCCTCTTAATATATAATTCAATGGCGCATGTAGTTATCTTCATTATTTTGATGTGTGTGGATTGTGAAACAATTGAAGAACAATAGTCGTGACTACTGTGGTAAATTTAACTTTTAATAACATTGGGAAGTATTATGGTGACAAACAGGGTTTTCTTTTTTTGTTTTTGATGACGACAGTGTTGAACAACAACAAAAAGGTCAATTTTACAGTACTAAGATAGCAAATAAAAGGATCAAGAACTGCTAACCATGCTGCACGTGTGGTACCTAAGTTTGCTGTTAGCTCGGTTGGGGAAGTTTTGTGAGATTCTGTTTTTCCTCCTTTTTTGTTGGATGCTACACTTTTGAATGTAATCTCTTTAACTTTTTGGTAAAAAACTAAAAGAAGGGATAACAAATAAAAGTAAATGAAAAAATAAAATATGATATATTAAATATATAAATAGCATCCAACCTAATGAATGTAGATATCCCGTTAAAAAATAGCAAAATTATGATGATGGTTTCAAAATGATCTAGGTCCAACAAGCTTTGTAATAAGTACAGCTCAATTGACCTCAAGATCTCGTTATCAAACTACGAAGTCTTAGATGTCATGATCTATTGAAGTCACGACATCTAGAAAGTGTCCTAAATATAACGACCTACGATTATATGTATGTAATGACTTAACAATGTAACATTTATAGTGATCTGTTTTCTATTTAATTTGTACATAATTTTGTAACTAAGTTGCTTATACGTAACTCGCATGCACGATGTCATACATATATATACCACTTAAATAAGTAAAATATAATATCTCCTTCAGTTATCTAAATTTCTACTTCTCGTTACAAATCACTAGAATCTTGAACACTTAGAAATTCTCTTCAAACAGCTCTTCAAAAGCTCTAAAAGGAAGAGGGGGAAATATAGTTTGTGTATAAATGACCATTACCACTAGCTAAGACAGAGTGAGCAAATCCAAATACATCCAATACATAGACAGAAAATCGTTTTGGACTCTACTGCCAGCTGGTAAACCCGCCCATCCAAGCACTTCATTTTACAAAAAGAAGAAGAAAGTCGGTGATATCGGAGAAATCAACAGCTGACTAGCAATGACATGGGGCATCAGGGAATGTATCTTCTGAAACAGATTAACAATGTCATTAAAGCAACATAATCATTCTACAAAATAGCAAATAATAATAATAGTAATAATCTGCCTTCATGGACAAGCTAAAGTAAATTTTACCTTCTTTAATGCAGAAATCATTGTCCCTTCTCTATAATTTGTTGACCAATACATTGTTAGCCATCTGGATCAGTCAAGTAAACAGGACTATCTAGTTCTCCCATATTTGCAGACACGAAGGACTGGAAGGACTCTACAGTAGAGAGCGAAGAAACAGTGTCGTCTGAATCTGATACCATATCATCATGCTGAACGATATCATCTTCATCGATTTCGGATGCCTCTGACCCGTCCACTCCTAACAATAGTTTGTTTATTGCAGATTTTGCAGTTTCAACAAACCATTCGTCCTCAGGGAGTGCGCTAAAAAGGAAACAAATTTCAGGTATAGCTAACAAACAGGTTAAAAAGGGAGAACTGGAGAAGGAACAAAACTGGGAAATTTTAACCAAAAATATATATTTTACCTTTGTGGATCTATACCTCTAGCTGAGAATGTCCTGATAGCACGAGCAATAATGGCAGATGCAATCTGATGGACATGTTTAGACGGGTAACCCGCAAAACGTGCAATCTCAACAGTAAAGTGCATGTCAAGAATTAGCTGTAACAAAAGTTTATCATCAACTTAGGTAATAACCAAGATAAAAGACATATTCATCTAACCATCATAGAACACGGCCTAAAATTTATAAATTAAAAAAAAGGCTCTTGCAGCCTGCAGGCACCTATATTCAACAAGTTCCCTTTGAATATAAATTTTCTGACAACATCAGTGTCACCTAAATTTTGTCAACCCTTAACATAGAAAATGTGAGAAGGCACATTCAGATTAATATAAGACTCAAAGATATTTAGAGCACAACTTACCTGAATCATACCCAAATATGATGGTTGAGATTTTATTAATAGCCATTATTATTAAATTTCTGTTCATCTAGCTTTCTTTATTGAGAACTAACGTGTTATCAACTATTATAATTTTGACATTCATCTTAATACTGATAGAAAAGGTGCAATTACAACCTGAATCAATGCAAGAGGCATTTTCATCTCTAAAACTGGGCATAAATAAACTAGATGTTTTCAAGCTAGCATTTTACTATGCAACCAAAGCAATTTAAAATTCTAGGAAAGTCAACTCAGAGTTTCTCAGAGAGAGAAAATAAACAGGATATATGAATTGAATTACAGATCATAGTCATCCACTTGACCAGAAAACAAAAGATCATAGTCATCCCCATTTATAACCCAACCAATAATTGTAGATAGGTCCAAACAGATTCTACACTCATCCTATACAAGAGCAAACTATATACGCTTTCAATTACACAAGTGTAAAACTTATGTAGGAGTTTCATCCTTACTCATCAGAAGTAGTTCGAAAAGTTGAGTGTCAGTCAGAGAACTTAATATCTCTATCCAGATGAGTGCGCAAAAGAGATCCAATCTGACCAGAGGGTTAAATGGGTTGGTTTTAATCGGATAATATTTGAACACCCCTACTTTGCATTGGGAACAAGTATTTTTTTACATCTCACATCTCATCACCATTTATACTGCATTTTGCAGCACAAATTATTTAGCCAATTTACTCAATCTTAAAGTCAAATCTTGAATGAAGTATTCTCAAGTTAATGCACCAAAATAGAGGCCCGTCGGGCTTAAAAAACCATGTGATCAAAATTGCATTTTTATTTAAATCTTATTGTGTATATTTATGAGTTATTTGTCCAACAAGAACACTCATTGGGATTAATGAATAAAATAAATCATTGCATAAATCAATTGTTATCTACAAGCAACTCTTGCCTTTCACTTATGATTCTAACGCCAATGGGTACTGTTACCTTTAAAAGAAAATATTGACTTGTTCCTAGGGCTACTGTCTGGGTTCCCAAAAATCTGTTGTCCACATAGCGGGCTTTTGAATGTTACATTTTATGAGGTATTCATCATTCAATTACACTCTTCACCACAAAGAAAAGCATTCCATCCAATCTAGTAATTCCTAATAAAGACAATTTTCCCCAACAAAAGAAGGAAATGACCAAGCTTCAAAAAATAGATGAAGAACAGTAGTTGCTTCTAATAAATGAGAAATACAATTATAAATAAAAATTTAGAATGAAAAAAGTACCTGCTGTAAGCCCTGTGGTTGGAGAGGACCCAAACCATCTTCAAAGACACTCCAAAACTCTTGTTCGTCAGATAACCACATTACAACAGTCTCTGTTAGCCTAGCAAGCAAAATTTTCTGTATTTTCTCCTTTCCAAGTAGCACATCTCCAGCCACAGTTGCTAATTGCTGCAGTTTTGCAAACAACGCCTGCAATAGTGGCACTATATTTTATTTACTTGCACAGCAAAAATATCTACAGTGATATCTCTTTATGATGTAAACAAGTTCTTTGGCTGCATAGTCATGTGATAACTTGAAGATTTACAGGAAACTACATCAAACATTGATTGGCCTTTTAAGGATCAACAAGACAACTAAATGATTATCAACAAAGTACATTTCTTAATTTGAAAAACATGTTACTTTGAAACCAAGGGCACAAAAGGAACAAATATAACACACATGATTTATGACAGCTGATTTGCACTAAAATCTTAAGAATATATGGACTGTAACAGCCAAATGAACCAACGACGTCATTACAAACATGACAACACCCAATACGATGACTCGAACCAGAAATGTTGTTCATTGCACAATATAAACATTAAACACATTGTTGAAAATTTAACATGGTGAAACCCAAGGCATAGTAGGCCCTAAAACAGCTCAAACTTCAAAGTCCAAGAGTATACCTAGAATATGAATTAATATTGAGAGATACATTATTCTTTAAATGACAAAAAGAAAGCCTCAATAAAAATCACTAGGGAAAAATAAGCCACCTTTGACAATAGAAAAAGGAAATGATATTTATGAAGGAAACTATAGTACAAGTCAGAGATTCATTTATGTCAGTGCCACTGAAAAATATAATAATAAAGAAAGAAGGTACACCTGAAATGGAAGAGAAGGAAGAGGACCAGAGTCCCAGTGTAGATCCTCTCTGTCCCCATTTAAATATATGTGTGCATCTAACCGCGTCTTTCCTTCTCTTGAGTAGATGAAAATCAAAACATATTGAAGACAAAAATGATCCCTAAGCTTGTCAAATGAATGTTGAAGATGACGTCTCCAATCCTTCAATTCTGTTGCAATACTTGGATTAGGCTTTATATTATCAGAAGATCTATCTTTTGAGTCATCACTTTCACCGTGCTGTTTCCAAACAGTTATCACAGAGTTTGGTAAAAGTTCATCCATGATAGTAAATGCTACTCCCAAAACTGAAAGCTGTTCTGAATCTGTCTCGGCTCTAATTGGGACGATCTCTTTTAATTCTGTAATATTATCGTCATCAGAGGGGCCTTGTAGGGCTTTGATTAGCACATCAATGTATTTATCAAAAAGCTGCACAATTCTACTTAAGACATTTCCTCCAAAGTGTGAAATGGTTAATGGGGAGAGCTGTTCCAGTATATCCTGCAAAGATTTTGAACTTCAAAATTACCAAACTATTTTAGAAACAAATTAGTGAAATTAGAAAGCATGCTTGGCATAATACTTATTTAGACAAATCAGCATGGAGAAACTACACACTGGCACAGATATGATGTTTAGGAAGGAAAAGTGGGGTGCAATGACTTCATGGAAAACCATCTATTAAGAAACAAATTGACTCTGAGATTTATTTGAATTAAGTAATCTATATTGCATTCAGTAGAGGTTAGCAGCGGATCCAAACCGCCTGCCTGTTTTTTTTTCACCGATCTAAATCTGATTTGATCTAAATTAGATTTGAAAATTTTCAATCCAAATCTGAACCAATTATGTAATCAATTTGAATCAATTCGAATCCAAATAGATTAAACATTTTCGAATCGAAAAGATCAAATTGATGTTGAAATTTATTTATGAATTATTGTTATATATAAATTACGATGTATACATCTTTAAATTTTAAATTTTAAATTGATGCATTTCTAGCAAAATTTATTATTTATAATCACAACTAGAAAATTAAAAAATAAAATATATGCTTAGATAATTATTAAATTATTATAGAGATTTAACATTTATAATTATTTTTTAAATTAAAATAACAATTTAATATAATTGTGTTATCTATAATATTTAAATATGAAACATTATAAAATAAAATATACATTTATTTATAATTTTAATAAAACACATTTTAAAATAAACTATACATTTATTAATAATTTTAATATAACACGTTATAAAATAACATATGTATTTATTTATAATTTTAATATAATACATTATAAAATAAAATATGCATTCAATTATAATTTTAATATAATACATTATAAAATAAAATATGCATTTAATTATAATTTTAATAATCATTCAGTCTGGATCGAATTGCAACAAATTGTAAAATCTATCGATCCGAACCCAAACGGATTATATACTTTCCAATTCGAATCCAATCTGACTACAAATCTATCAATCGAATCCAACAGTTCGAATCAAATTTCTCAATTTAGATAGATTGATCGAATTATTAGTTCACCTCTAGCATTTAGGCACAATGCAATAAAGTCTAAACACAAACATTACTGTGCATCGGTTTCCCAAAAAAAAAAATACAGTGCATCAACAATTAAAAGTCAAAGCATGAAGAAATCATTACTGGATCAACAGAGACATGCCACTCAGAAAATACATCCGGATACTTTTTGTGCCACTAAAGGCAATGATAAAAGTAATCTAGTCCCCGTTCCCATCCCCATCCCCATCCCCATGCCCCAAATCCCCAAAAAGATGTTCAGATCATTGGAAAAAAAACTGCCATCTAAGGATTGGGGTGAAATCTCCCGTATCAGTTTAAGATCATTCAGAGTTCCTATAACATTTCCCTTTCATTTTGATTTTGACCTTTAGCAATACTGCTAAAAGGGTAACAAATTGGCACGTATTCAAAGCAAAAAAGTTGCATGCACATAATTATTTCAAGCTTAAACTTCAAATTAAAATTCTCATGTTCAAAAAAATAATTTATTTGCATGGTTTGGAACCATAGGGAAAATGCCCAAGGGTCACGCATAACCAGACAAAACAAAATGTAGATATCAACTCACTTCGACAATGCACATAAATCTGATCCCACTGCCAACGAGCATGTTATCTGATGATGGGGAAAATGCAGCCAATTGAGATGCATAGCGTGGAGAAAAAGGCATGCAATCTTCATGTTCTACCAAATCAATCACAGCTTTTTTGGCACGTCTAAAGTTCAATTCTAAAACTTCTTCTACAAAAGGTCGCAAAAGCACCAAAACCAATTTTGAAAGATTGAGGCCTAAAGATTCCAGTGCCAAAGAATACTTGAGACTAGACTCAACCAAAATGCTAGCCGCACGTAAAGCAGAAACTTTCTCAGACAAAGGTGCCTTCTCTTTGACCAACCGCACAAAGAATTCAATTTCCCATTCTGCCCACTGAACAAGTCTATTGGTATAAACAGGATTATCACCAAAAATCAAGCCAGATTCTTTTGTAGTGTGTGAGATTACAGAAAATACAAGCTTAGACAATGTTGCAGGATACGTCCTAGGGCAGACAGAACAAGAAGGAAGGAAACACTCGATGCTCTTTTGAATGCGGGATCCATAGAATTTTAGTAGTAATTGATGTGCTAAAGGACCTTTACCAAGTCTAGTTAAACCAGACAAGGCCTTCTTCAACTCAGCAATACTAAGTGAAGGTTGTTCACAAATCTCAACTAGTTGATCCTCAAGCATGGCCTTTCTTCTCAAGAAACCTGCTTTGAATGAGGATGCCTCTGTTGATGAAATATCTCCAGAGCTTTTCAGTTCCAGAGAGTTTTTCTCTTCTGCATCTAAAACCTCTAATGCTTCATCCACTCTATGTTCAGCTAAGAGAATATCAATTTTCTCAAAGAATCTCTCATTATCATCTACTTCATTATGCAATGGATCTTGAAGTTCACAGCTCTGAAAATCTTGCAGAGTTTCATCAACATTATAACCACATTGCTTCCAGTCCTCTAGTTCACGGCAAACTTCAGTCATTAGATCTTGCACAATAATACCTTGAGTAGAAATATGTTTTTGCAGCTCAATCAACTCATGCTCCATTTCTACAGCCTCTTCAGATATCCTAGAATTTATCATTAGGTTCGAAGAATAAAGATTGTCAGGTGGAAATAAAATAATCACAGACCAATGACATAGCCAGCAATGAGTCCTTATTTTCATCACCCTCGAATTCTACAGTACATCTGGAAAATAAGTGTTGCAATCGAAGAATAAAACAAGGCGGCTTCACGAACTTAACCAAATAAAAATCTATTTTTTTTGGTTCACTGCCTTCAATAAGAACATTGCCACAATGATTAGGCCAGTCTCAGCATTTATTTGACAGGAAGTAGATAACTTCTACTAAGACCAAACAAGACAGCTTCACCAACTTAACTAAATTTTATATACTTAAATTTTGGTTTGTATGCCTTTAATAAGAACATCATTGCTTCAAAAGACCAGTCACGGTACCCTATAGAATAATAGTTTAACTTCTCTTACGACCAGAGTATAAATACAAGTGATGTTGAATACAACTAGTCCACAAGAACAGGTTATGACGTCCCTATTAATTCAAACCGTTTCTAAACTCTAGTTTTGAGAAAGAAAGGGAAAAAGGGAATCTTTTTTTTTTTTAATAAGAAACATCATAATATATTTATATATATAAATAGTTATAAAAGTACAAAATGTGGACAAGCAATCCACTCAAAAGAAAATGAGAACAATCGTTTACACTCTTTCGAAACAGAAACTCATAATGAAGACAGATAAAAATTTCTCGCCAATAAATTGCAATAAGCATTGGCTAGGGAGCTTGCATACCCTAAGAATATTTGATGGGTTTTTGTAAAGTATTAAATAGGCAACAATATTTCAATTAGAATTTTTTTTAATGGATTGTTTGTCCGCTCAAAAAAATATATATTATGATGTTTCTTATCAAAAGAAGGATTTTTCGTTTTCATGCATCAAAATTGCAAAATACAATCATACAAGCAACAAACTTGTTCTATAAAGAGAAGTCATAGTTTTGTCTTCCTCTATCCAAAAGCACAAGGAAACAACCTTAAATGGAAAGAGTGTCACCAATTATGCACTTTGCAAAACTTCTACCTGGTTAATGACTGTTGAAAGCTGAATAAAAATTTGAGTTTTGATTTGGTGGGCACTTAAGGAGGATTATGATTCATCATCATTATAATACCTTAAGAAAGCCAAGTACTTAGTTTGCATATTCCCACACAAGTTCTCAACTGCATCCTTCAAATCCAGAAGTTCACAACAAAGCTTCCTGATGCCCTGCATGCATACTCACGTGTCAAGCTATTATTCTTACAAGAATTATACACACAATCAACAAAAAACTGTGATCACTAACTAAATTCAGAGGCGCACGGAGAAAGCATTGAAGCATTAATAGTGATTACAATGCATTTGATCTATTTATTTAAGCTCAAATAAGAAATCTGATTAGGTTAACGCACAGCTAACGAGTAATTAGGCATCTAATAAAGCCGAAGCAACTAATTAAGCTTGAATGACCATGTTTAACTAATGTGAACGAGTTTCTTCATATGAGTGAACATTAATTTCAAAGAAATTTCTTCCACGTTTCACATCTTTACGTAGTTTGTGTCTCATAAGTTATTTTGAGTTATGTACAGAGAAAATATCATTTCAAGATGGTGAATTTAAGGAGTTCTGGACCTAAATAAATAGGTAATTAATAAAAATTTGTACTTTTACCAAAATTACACTTGTAAAGCATAAAAAGCCTTAAATAACAGTTGTAAGGCCTTACGAAACTGTAATTTTAATTAAGACCCTTCCCCTGTTTTCTCACTATTTTCTTCCACACAAAATGATCCAAAAAAATTGATCAAAACCAGTCTGGAATTAAAATAAAAATAAAAGTTTGGATGTTTAAGTCTGCGCAGCCATGATTTTTCCCTCAAAATGCGTTTATCAGGAAGGGGTTTTCGGAGACTTATAACCAGCACTTTGCTGGTTTACCTAGGCGATGTGGGACTTCCAATACTCCCCCTCACATCGGCCGGAGTACCCTCTTCCGGGGGTGACCGTGTGGATGATTAGGGGTCCCTCGGTAGAGGGTACTCCGGCCGATATGAGAGGGAGTGTTGGAAATCCCACATCGCCCAGGTAAACCAGCAAAGTGCTGGTTATAAGTCTGTTATAACCCCTTCCTGATAAGTGCATTTTGAGGGAAAAATCATGGCTACGCAGACTTAAACATGGTATCAGAGCAGGTACCTGGGGGTCACAATATGCCCAACCGGTCAACCCTCAATCATCCACACGGTCACCCCCGGTAGAGGGTACTCCGGCCGATGTGAGAGGGAGTGTTGGAAGTCCCACATAGCCCAAGTAAACCAGCAAAGTGTTGGTTATAAGTCTACGACAACCCCTTCCTGATAAGCACGTTTTGAGGGAAAAATCATGGGTGCGTAGACTTAAACATGATTAAATCAGTTGTGTCCAAATGTATATTTCCTCTACATTTATATCCCAGATATTTATCTAGAACAATAATACTTGTCGAACCATAAAATGAAGCTCAGAAAGGTCAGCCATAGCAGAAACCTAGAAAAAGACTACAGAAAAATAGATAGAAATCCACAAGGGCCATCAATAGTCAACAATCAGAATTTGTGACCTTCCGCAATAAAGTGACAGGGAAAATAAATTTGAGATATCACATGATCTGAAAGCAGCTGAATGCAACAGGGTTATGCCAAAGCCCAAGACCACTGCTGGAATCAATTGCCTAAGCTAACCAAGCCCAAAATTAAGAGGAACAATAAGTATGTCCAAAACTTCCAACTTCCTGCTTCAATACTTCTGGGGTCATGATACGATTAAATAGAACATATAGGAGACTTTGCTGAAGAAATTAGAAAATAAAGTATCATTTGAAGTACCATATCTTAGATAAACGGTTAACCTAATTGACATTCTTCTTACAGAATCTATAAATTTGGTTCCTTTACCATTGAAGGCAAGAGAAGAATTGAACCTGAAACTTTGGGCAACCTTTTGAGTACCAATCAAATAGTTAAAGAACAGAGTCTCCGTAACTATTTTTTTACCAAAGAAAAAAAGTAGTTCCAAAATTCAATTCATGTAAATTTTATTCCACGCATCTATTGGCATTTTGTCATAAATATCTCAAGATAAATGAGCACCCAGCAAAATACTCTTCCCATAAGAGGAATGGTAGGAACAAACACTTTTGCACCCATACTATTTAGATTTTGCCACGTTTCAATATTATCTAGAAAATTGAATAATTTCTCTAATTTTCAAAACAATTATAACACATGCTAGAATATAAAAAATATAAGTGCAATAATGTGTGTAAAATTAGGTGATATTTGCATTTCTCCTTCTCGTAATTGATACTCTGAGTTGTCAAAGGAAAAAAGGTGGAAACAAATTTGAAGTTAGTACATCAAAACAAATACTTATAATAGAATAACACTAACTATTGGGTAAACGTTTTATTTCCCATTAAAAGTTTTGATTTACTTTATATTTACTATAAGTTTTTTTTCCTATCAATTTGGTATGAATTGAATTCTAAGTCAATTAGATATTTTAGTTAATATTCAAGTTAAACTTGAAAGAATTAAGTTACATAATTGTCACGTGAGACCAACCCCACCCCGCCCAATTCTATAAAAAAATTCACAACCCTCCAATTAAATCGCTTGATATAGAAATGACAACATCACGTAGTAAATTGAAAGTCACTTAAAACATGAGATGAAATAGAACTTTTACCCGTAACTTTTTCTTGGTTTAAGAGTGAATTCTATTTCAACTTAAACAACACAAACTGGCAATGGGGAACAAATGTTAAAAACATAATCAATGTTTGAATTTCACACACAAAATAGACCATCCAATTAGAGTGAGATATCCATTTCCAGCATCTTTTAAGGATACAATGTAGTAGTTAAAAGAATGGAATCACATAGTGTCATGTACAAACCTTTTCAGTGTGAGATTGGTAAAGAGCATCCACTTGGGATTGAGGAGTTATACTTTCTACTGATGGCAAATCGTCCTCTTCTTCGCTGCTCTCCATTCTCGACTTCCTTTGATCTATTTTCTTATCTTTCACTCAATTCGACCTAATGATATGTATAAGGGCCTGAAGCACCAATACCGATTACAGTCACAACCCAAATAAAAAAAAGTTTGATGAAACCCATACATTATCCAGATTAGTAGGAACAATCCAAAGCTAAACCAGAAATATAAGCTCAAAACCATACATGCTAGATGAGCAACTACGCTGTCGTTGTTGTATGTGGGATAGCGAATGGCGGCAATGGAGCTTAGCGAACTGCAGTAGTGGTAGATTATCGGCAGTGATGGTGTGGAAGTGAGCTTAAAATTAGGGTTAACTGCGATCGAATTAATTTGGGGCTATGGGATTATTTGTTTTTCTCTTTTTTTTCTTTTTCATTTTACTTTTTATTATGTACGTTGAATTTTTTTTCGCCAAATTACGAAAATAGGTTTCAAATTAATTACTTTACACAAGAAAAAATACCCTGTAGCATGGCAGATTGTATTAGTTTTTTTACCGTAAGCAAAATGTATCTTTTTATAATGTTTTTTCTTTAATATTATTTTTAAAAATTTCGATTACACCAATTAATAGATCAAGATTAGAGGCTTTTTACTTTTTATTAAATATGAATGGATATAAATGTCATAAATAAAAATAGAAAATATGTAGATTTTGTATCAAATATTGCTGTGTTTCGTGAATTTTTTAATAATTGCCAATAGGAGATCCAGAGGATATTCTCAAGTATTAAAAGAGTTTAAGGCAAACAGATCTACTTTCTCAATTCTTTTAGTTTTAATAGTTAATGGGTTGACTTGATGTAATGGTTAAGAGTATCCACTTAAATAAGTGTTATTTGTGAGCAAACCATGTTTAGGATTGAAGATTAATTTATCTAAAAGTTGTTTATTAGTTACTAATTGTAATGAAAATAAAATGTTACTTAAACTTAATTAGTTGGGTGTGAGGAATTAATTATTAAATATTTAAGCTTATTTTTAGAAAGTAATCCAAAGATAGAATTTTGATCATCAATTATTGAAAGATTCTAAAAAAAAGTTAACATGACAAAAGAGAGCTTTTTACTCTAGATGGGCTAATTAATTTTGATAAATTTAGTTTTGTCTAATTTTTCTACTTATTATTTGTCAATTTTTAGAATATTTATGAAAGTAGTCAAAATATTAAAGATTAAGTTAAGAGACTTTTTATGAAAAGTTGTTAGGTAAAGAAAAAAAAGTTATATAAAACGATCTTTCAAATATTGAAGAAAAATGAGAATTAGATATTGATAACATTATCAAAATAAATAAAAGTTTTTGTAGAAAGGTGAATTTGGAGGTAAATTATCTTAAACATAAGGTAATTAAAAGTAGATATAAGTAAAATGATAATAGATGAAATGCAATTTTGGATTTTCATTAAGTTTTATAATCCTTAGATGACAATGATTAAATATTCAAATTCGTAATTTTCTAATGTCAAATATAAAGTACGAGATGTGAGAAAAAATTTATTTTTGAAATGTTCGTTGGATGAAAAATGATTTTTTTTAAATAAGATTTTCAAGGTTATATAGTTTAAATTTGAAGTAAAATATTTCTATCAAAAAATTATTTTCACCCAAAGGTTTGAACTTTTGGTTTAAGAGAAACTTTAATAATTGAAAGTTTCTAGATTTCTCAACCATGATGTTACATTTGGAAGGAGTCACTATAAAAACAAATACATGTGATAGAAGATTTGGATAAACAATTATCCTTGATGTTTTTCTTGTACTTAATTTTGATGTTATTGTGAATAACCATTTGGATAATGATTTTAATCATTTCATTTATGTGTGGATATGTCCAATCCATTTAAAAGTAATATTTTTGAATTAATTGATTATTCTTTTGAAGTTGAACACAAATAATTAGATTTAGTTGAATTTTTCTAAGTCTTATATTTCTATTAATCAGTGTGAACTATACAAAAATAATTCTAAAAATATTAATATTTATTCTTATATTGTTTGATTGCACCTTTTCTTTGGTTAAGTTATAGAATAATATGAAGTTTTCACGGGCTTTTTTCAATATCTGGTTGGTTACTCTTTTAAGCTTTGGAGGTAAAAGTATAGCATATTTGTGAGATAAAAATAATTATTTAAGTTTTACGAATAAAGAGGAATATAATTTTTTTTTATGATTATGAAAGCGATCTCAATGTGTTATGAAAGAAAGTTATGTTTTTTACTTTTTCTTAGGATTTGGTCTATAAAAATTTAAAGGATAATTCTCAATTTCACATAAATATTAATTATTACACATGTTTGAACAAGTGTTTTGTTAGTCAGTTTGATTTTTATTTTCTTGAAATTGTAAGTGAATTATTGATAGACCTTATAATGTTTTTATCCTTTTATTAATATAATATAAAGTTCCTTATAAAATTCATGCTTTTTTATTTTTGTCGCTTTATGATATGTGATTTTTTAACTTATTAAATAAATACATTTTATTAAATAAATTTTAAGAAATAAGACAAATTTTGAGAGATCTACTTTAAAATACATGTGTGCAATTTTTTTTATTTTTATTTTAACATACTCTAGAAGTTAAATGGGCCGATAATTAATTAAACATTATAGAATTAAACCCTGTAAAGCTAAAATGCTCAAAATAAATAAAAGCATTATTTAGAATATGAAAATGGGAACTTAACCCGAGTTCTTAAAAAAAATTGGGAAGAAAAATATTACAATGGAAATGAATAATTTGTTTGGGTGCTTCATTTTAAAAGCAATTTAAATTGTATGTGACGGTCAAAGTTAAAAGCACCTTAAGAGTACCTCAATTCATACATTGAAGCAATTTTAGTGTTTTTAAGAAATAAATACACCTTACTTTCGAAAACAAACATTAAAAAAAAAGGAGAGACCTACTTCATTAATCACTCTTAACAAAATTTCATATTGTAATTACTTAATTTTACTACACATATTAATCATATTTTAGTGATTACACTACATTTAAAATATTTATATTACTTATCTTTGACAAGTGTATAATCTTTTATGTATAAAATAATTTATAATAAAAAATGATTTTTAAATTTAATATTATTATTTTTATTTTTTAATAATACATCAAATTCAACTCATGATTAATTCACACAAATGAATTGATTGACATAATTCAATGGATATGTACAAAGATATAGTTCATATAATTATTTAATGATAGTATTATATTAAGTTGTTGTGATATCAACATAATTTATTAACTTTAATCTATAATTTGAAATAATATTATTAATTAAAATGAGAATTTTTTTGGTTGAAAAAAAGGTACATGATGAACGAGTTTGTTTTTGTAATAAAAAAAAATTTCTAAATTCATATAAATGAACTATACAAAATCCACATTATACGAAGTGATTTTTTTAAAATTACGTGTAAATGCACAGTTATTTATAATATCACGTGCAAAAGTTAATAATTTAATTCTATTATTATTGAATTGGAAAAAATTATTTATAATTTATAAGAAATAATTAAATAAATTAAAATTATGATTTTTTATTTAAAATAATGGGAAGCAAATATGTGATATTTTTCTTTATAGATATTAGATATATTTTACCACTTTAGTGGCAAAAAAAATTATAATATTTTAAAATTGTATTATTTTTTAATTGGAGTTTTTTTTTAATGGATAAAAAAGTGACTCAAGCCTTTTGATGTTTTTAACAATTTTTTTAATTATTTGTAGCCTAAATTTACAAAATTAACTGTAATTAATTAGATATCTGTTTAAATTTTTTAATTTTTATTATATTTAATGTATAATTTCAACAACTTTATATTAATTAAATTATTTTTTAAATTATATAATCAATACAATTTAATAATTATATTATTAAAGTACTTGTTTTACAATAACAATAAAACCCCTTTTCCATTATTATTATTATTATTGCAATAAGAAATGGGTATTTAGCGACAAAAATGACAGAAGAATGCTTTTTCAACAAAAAATAAATAAAATTATATAGTTTGCAAGTTATATATAAAAATAAAAGAGTAGGTGAGGTATTGACTTAAGGTTATTTGGCCATTGACTGAGATTGTTTGTTCATTGGTTAATCAGCAACCACTTGTTTGACCATTATAAAATGGGTTTCATTCATGGAAACAAATATTATGTGGAAATATATAAACTTTAATTTTACAATATATAATAAAATATTGTTAAACTTTTAAATTATATGAAATTTTGGTTAGTATTAAAACAAATCATTCAATAATTTTATTATATAATTTTGGATATTTTTTAATATTTACGTAAAAACATCTATATATTATCAATATAAAATTTAGGTTACAATTATTATTTTTAAAATAATAAAAATTATTATTGATAGGTTAATAATTGATGGAATTATCCATAGAGTGGGTATTGAGAACCTTCCGTAGTAAAGAGTATTAAATATATAAGGATGGTGTAATATCTTCCTATCTTTTATTATTTGTATTTTATGTATTAATTTTTTTAGTAATTTTTTTTATTCCATCACTTTAACATGTATAAAAATATATTATAATATTTAATTTTTTACAATATTTTCAAATTAATTGCATCGTTTATGGTAAAAAAAAATTAGTCACAAGAAATTTTTCAAAAGGAAGTATATCTTTATTTGCTTTAAATATTTTTGAATTCAAAATTTCTTAATTGACATTTAAATAATAATTTTCATAAAAAAATTTCTTTTGATAGTTAAATTCATCATTTTAGTTTCTTTCATCCTCTTTTTTTTCTAAATATCTAGGAAAATTTATGTGTTTTCTAGATATCTAGGAAAATATCATAAACGTTAATGATATTGGGAAAAAAATTAAGAAAATTTTGATTATGACATTTTAAATAATTTGTTTATTTTACATTTTTTAAATGAGTATGCATCACCTGTTATTTTAATACATAAGTTTTTATTTTTTTGTTGGTTTAATTATGGTCGATCCAAGCTACGATAAGGTAACTCATTATAATTGCTTGTTACAGGATTTTTATATATTACATTTAACTTTTTAATGAAATTTTAAATTTTATATATATTATATTTATATATTACAACGCTACGCTGATCATTTCATTACTTGGTGTGAATAATAATTGCGTGGGGTCCTTAATTACGTACACCTAGACCTAACAACCCTCCAACTATCACCATTAAATATGCTTAACAATAAATTGCAAATTGTAAATTGTAAATAATAAAAAAAACAGTTATTATTCAATAATAAGCAATCAAAAACAAGATTTAACCTTTATCCAATTGGATAGTCTCTGAGAAGATGCGAGTTTAGAAGAAGGTCAAAAGCTCAATGCCAATGTTTTTGTCATTGAGCCGGCAGGCGGAGCAATATTTGTTTATACGATTATGGAGAGAAAATGCTTTGGACTTTGGAGAGCAAAAACAACAAAACAAACCACACTATGATATGAGTTTTGTTTGCTAGTGGTAATACTAAATTGGCTTCTAAGAAAAGAAAAAAATCATTTATTAAAACAATCCATTTTTTCTTCCTCTTTTGATCTCTTTTAATACACTTGATCCTTTGACGTTTTCTCCTTTTGGACAGAGTTTCATCTTATTTTAGTTTTTGAACTGGTAAATTAATGGTGGCTACGAAGAATTAGGACCAATTCCAATTGCTGCTTCTTAAAATAAGTTCTTTGTTTTGTTTTGTTTTTTGGAGGATGGAAGTGACCTAGCCCTTTAGAAGCAAACCCAAAATACAATTACACTAACCAAGTGCTCTAATAAGGTGTTCTTCATATAAGAGATTGCAGTTATGGAAGCTGCACTACTATTGCTGCTGATTCTGGCCTTGTTTTGTGGAGAAATCCATAGGATCTCTACCTACACGGATCCCAATGATGGTAATATCTTTTTTCCAAAAAGTTAAAAGCTCATGTTTGTTATTGGAGTGAAGAATTGTTATTAACCGTGTAAATAGAGAAATTATTTATTGATATTAGAGTTACAATAATTGAATTTTGTTTTTCTTTATGTTTGAATTGTGGGTGGTGTAGTTGCAGTACTTCAATCCTTGAAAAAGAACTGGGAAAATGTACCGCCAAGCTGGCAAACATCAAATGATCCCTGTGGAGCACCTTGGGATGGAGTCACTTGCAATAATGATAGGGTCACTGCATTGTCAGTTTTGATTCTTTATTAATCTGTCAATTTTCATATTTACCAATTGGAATTTATTTATTTATCTTCGGAAATATGTGTGAGAAAACTGTTGATTTCAATTTATATATGAGGCTAGCACAATTTAAGTAGGAAAATTATTGCAGCCAAAACTTATGATATCACTCTTTTCCTTCCAAGTTCTTTGCTCAAAAATTGGAATACTCTATTCCTCATATCAACTTATTATTTACAGGCATATGTCGGCCATAGGAATCAAAGGGAAACTGGAAGGTGACATTGGTGGCCTAACTGCATTGATATCCTTGTGAGACTTTGTTTTTGTGCAAGTTAAAGTAAATGAAAGTTGATTTTTGTAGTATCACACACCGATTGACTTATATGTAAATAAATTGATAAATTTAATTATAAATCACATGGAAGAAATTCAATTGCTTGTCAATTTTTGATGTCAAGCTTATTTAAATAAATGACTATTTTGCCCCGTGCTCACAAGGTGCTTGTCATATAAAATATATGCACACACTCATATAATTCTCTTTCCAATGTCACTGAAGTTTGAAAATTTCTGCAGGGACTTGTCGAATAACCCCCATCTCACAGGTCCTCTAAGTGCACGATTAGGTGACCTGAAAGTTTTGAATATCTTGTAAGAACACATAAACCAACAATTCATGTGGTGTTGACGTACTAAATTCTTTGTATGTATGTTAATCTCTTATGTTGTTCTTTTCATCTTTCAGAATCTTACTTGGTTGCAGCTTCAGTGGTAGTATACCAGAAGAACTGGGAAATCTTGGGGAACTCACATTCCTGTAAGAATTGCAAAGATATTCATATAAATGTACTTAGCAAGTGACAAAATATTTTTCTTTTGCTATATATTTTTTTTAACTTTATTCCAAATCTGTATCCTTCTCAGAGCTCTGAATTCCAACAAGTTAATCGGTAAAATACCTCCCTCTTTGGGTAAGCTTTCGAAACTCTACTGGCTGGACTTGGCAGACAATCAACTTAGTGGACCTCTTCCGGTTTCAACTGCTACTACCCCAGGATTAGACAGCCTCTTGAAGGCCAAGCACTTGTTAGTACCTTTTTTCCCCTTCAATTAATATCTGATCGCTAGATAATTAGGATATTGAACATTCTAATAGATACCTTAACTTTCCTAAAACTGCAGCCATTTCAACAAGAATAAGCTTTCAGATTCCATTCCACTCAAACTTTTCAGCTCTCAGATGGTACTTATTCATTTGTAAGTGTACGACCTCTTGCCAGCTTCTTTTCTACATCTTCGTGCATCTAATGCATGCATGTCTCTTGTTGCTTGCAGATTGTTTGATGGAAACCAATTTACTGGAGAAATCCCAGAATCATTAGGACTTGTTAAAACTTTAGAAGTTGTGTGAGTACAAATTGCATCTTGCTATCTTTCTTTCATTTTTCTTTTCTGCCAACTAACTAGTACAAATTTTCCAGTCGGCTTGATAGAAATGCTCTAGCAGGAGAAGTGCCCTCAAGTCTCAACAATCTTACAAATGTTAATGAATTGTGGGTATAAAGAGTTTATTTTTTTCTTCCTATTTTACATATCACAATTATTCTTTGGAAACTAACCTTATCATGGTTTTATATCATTCTCAGACATATGGCTCACAATAAATTGTCAGGCTCTTTACCGGACTTAAGTGGAATGAATAGCCTCAGCTACGTGTAAGTAAATGAATCCATTTGGTTGTATCAATATCCATGTTTTTATAGCCTTTATTCCAGAGTTAATAGATGCTATTTAGTTATACAGTTTGAAGAGAAATTCATTTGGTCGTATTCATTTGGTCAATGAGCCATATGTAACTAAATGGATATATCAGAGTTTAATTATTATTATAATTATAATTATTCATTACATAATATTTAATTACATTTCTTCCTCTAGGGACCTTAGCAACAACTCATTTCTTGCATCAGAAGCTCCAGATTGGTTCTCAGAGTTACCCTCATTGACGACTTTGTAAGTTTTGAAAATGTTAGACAGATATCTAATGACTTATTGTACTTTTAATTGACTCTTAAATGATAAATTTTAAAAAAAACTATACTTACTATCTGTGCTGAATGTGGTTGAAACCAGAGTTCTGGAATATGGATCACTAGAAGGACCTGTACCGA
The DNA here is from genome assembly GCA_037013495.1 of Hippophae tibetana. Classification (NCBI taxonomy): domain Eukaryota; kingdom Viridiplantae; phylum Streptophyta; class Magnoliopsida; order Rosales; family Elaeagnaceae; genus Hippophae; species Hippophae tibetana. The sequence goes on along the minus strand of CM072809.1, from coordinate 10,254,341 downwards.
ATCAACTTTTTAGTTTTCCTCAAATACAACAAGTGTAGGTTTTGAGATTTAATCGTAAGAATAAAATATGCAGTTAGTTTTAACTTTAGAAGAAAACCAACTGATATTTTATTTTATGATTTGCTACAATTCACAATAGGAAGCTGAGGAATAACGCATTCGATAAATTGAACATGAGTAACAACATCAACCCACAATTGGTACTTGTTGATCTGCAGAACAACAAAATTTCTACAGTAACACTGGTTCCTGAAAACAATAAATATACACTGATGTAAGACATCTCTTGTACCTTTACATTTATTCTAAAGAATATCGATGATCTATCTTGGTACACAATTCTTATTCAACAATTTATGTTCAGGCTTGAAGGAAACCGTGTGTGTTCCACTGTTCTCTCAAATACTAATTTCTGCAAACTTCAGCAACAGTCTACGAAGCCCTATTATACCAATTTGGCTAATTGTGGAAGTAAATCATGTAAATCGGATCAGAAGCTAAGTCCTCAAAGTTGTAAGTGTGAATATCCTTTTGAAGGGACGTTGTACTTTAGAGCACCCTCTTTCAGAGAATTGTCCAATGCGACATTATTTCAGTCACTGGAAAAGAGCTTGTGGGTGAACCTACGCCTTAGTCCAGGTTCTGTTTCTCTTCAAAACCTGTCCTTTAACACTGATGACTACCTTGAAGTGCGACTGGGACTCTTTCCTACTCCCCAGACGTTTTTTAATAGGTCAGAAATTCAAAGGATTGGGTTTGATTTGGGGAACCAAACTTACAAACCACCTGAAAACTTTGGACCATATTCTTTCATTGCAGCTCCATATTCTTTTACTGGTAATCTATTTCTTATTCTTCTTTGGTAGTAATTTAAGTTTGAGGCCACAAAATAGCAGATTTTTAGAGTGAAATTGGTCACAAAATTGGTGGTTTGATAATGGACTGCTTATACATTAGGAATGTATGTAAGGTTGTTCAAGAGTCACATACATGCTGTACATTATCGAAACCAATGATTTTGGGGGCAAATTTGGCCTAATTTTCAAAATCTCGGGCTTAAACTGATATTATAATAGTGCCCTTTCGAAAGACTAAACAGACCAAAAATATTGTTTCAGCCACTCATGGAGGAGGGACTTCAATAAGTAGAGGTGTTATTGTTGGGATAATAGTTGGTTGTGTCTTTCTGGTTATTGGCCTTTTGGGACTAGGGATATATGCAATTTCGCAAAAGAAACGAGCTGAGAAGGCAATTGTATTGAGTAAACCATTTGGTACGTGAAGCTCTGGTTTTGTCCTTTCTAAACATCATTCAAAATTCAAAATATTGTTAGTATAGAAGTTAATCTATCTGTGTCCACAATCTTCGTTTGTCAGCTTCTTGGGCACCAAGTGGAAATGATAGTGGGGGTGCACCACAACTAAAAGGAGCAAGGTGGTTCTCATATGATGAACTTAAAAAGTGCACCAGTAATTTCTCTGCTAATAATGAGATAGGATCAGGAGGTTATGGCAAGGTAGAACATCATAATCTTAGATATTTTTGATTTATTTATTTATATATTTTCAACTTTAAAACCAATTTATTCTTTCTCTGTAGGTTTACAGGGGATTGCTCCCTAATGGTCAAGTAATAGCAATAAAAAGAGCTCGAGATGGATCTATGCAAGGAGGGCCTGAGTTCAAGAATGAAATTGAGTTACTCTCTCGAGTTCATCATAAAAATCTTGTTGGCCTTCTTGGTTTCTGTTTCGAACAAGGAGAACAAATGCTAGTTTATGAATTTATGCCCAATGGAACACTTAGAGAAAGCTTATCAGGTAATTAAATATTTGGAAGAAATTAGCAATTTGATGTTTAATGGCTTTAAGACGCTTTCAACATAAAATGGTTTATAATTACCGGTCTTATTTTCTTATGTTTAATAAATTTAGAATTATTTTTTACTTATGAGTTGTAGGGAGATCTGGAATTTATCTTGATTGGAAAAAGAGACTCCGAATTGCTCTTGGTTCCGCAAGAGGATTAGCTTATCTACATGAACTTGCAGATCCTCCCATAATTCACAGAGATATTAAGTCAACTAATATTCTATTGGATGAACATTTAACATCAAAAGTGGCTGATTTTGGTTTGTCTAAATTGGTCTCAGACGGTTTAAAAGGGCATGTTTCTACTCAGGTGAAAGGCACATTAGTAAGTACTAAATCACATATATTATATGTTTATACATTTTTACATGGCAACTCTTTTTTTTTTCTTTCTTTTTAATGTTTAAGTTAGGTATATGGTTGTTTATTTATAAAAGTGTTATTTGCAGGGTTATCTAGATCCTGAATATTATATGACACAACAATTAACTAATAAGAGTGATGTGTATAGTTATGGGGTGGTTATGCTTGAACTAATAACTGCTAGGCAACCAATTGTAAAAGGAAAATATATAGTACGTGAAGTGAGAATGACAATGGATAAGAATGATGAGGAATACTTTGGTTTACGAGAAATGATGGATCCAAGTATTATAAACAACACAACATACCTTGTGGGTTTTGGAAGGTTCTTAGAGTTAGCCATGCAATGTGTTCAAGAATCAGCGGATGATCGTCCAACAATGAGTGAAATTGTAAAAGTTATTGAGGCCATTTTGCAAAATGAAGGAACAAATACTAATTCAACCTCAACATCCTCTTCTACTAATGATTTTGGAAATTCAAAAGGTGTTTTGAGACATCCATATAATGACCCGTTGTCAAAAAAGATTGATAATGGCAGTGATGTCTTTGATTATAGTGGTGGATGCATACTTTCAACAAAAATTGAGCCCAAATAGTTGTAAAATATGCCATTTTATTATAAAAGAGACGATGTCTTTTATATAATTAGTCATACAGGAAATTTCTTGCAAAACTTGTGTTGTGATACTTTAGTCATCCTAGCTTGATTTTATTTGGATCAATTATAACTTGGTGTTGCTATTATCTAAACTATTATTTATTTAAAAATGATAAAATACAAGAAAATATTAAAGTTGATTGATATGTTTGTATTGATCGAAGCAATAGTACCAAAAGAAAAAATCATTAATAAAGATAAATATTGAAAGCTATTATTGGAATGATTAATTTTCTTCTTCTTAGGATGAATATTGTTATATTTTTGTTTATGTATTTTTAATTTGAATGAAAGAATAAATTTTGTTGTTTTCCAAAAGAAAAAAAAACTATATGCAGAATTTTTTTGTTATATTTGTTGTTTTCTAATTTACGACCTAAAAAATACACTTTAATCCCAGCAAGGTCCGTGATTGTATCAAACAGAAGCCATTTCAGCCCCTTTTCTTCGTTCTTCTCTCCAGCGAATCAGCTCCGTTAGTCTTTCAGTTATCGCCACCGAACTTTACGACGTCGGTTTTTCCGCTAGCCTTAGGTTCATTCCATCGCGACCCCTATTGTTAATTATTTTCCACTTATTGTCTTTGCTTTATGTTGGATTTTGGCTTGAAGTGGCATATTTTTTTGTTTTTCTCTTGATTTTACTCATATTTTGTTATTAGCTTAAGTCTCTAAACTATTAGCACTATTTGATTTTGCTCATCTTTGTTAATCGACGTTTCTACTTGCTTTTGAATGCTATACAGTTTGATAAAATGGCTAAGAGGATTGTAGCATAGCGAAGAGAGATTTGATTAAAAAAGGGTTTCTTTTTCCTTACTCATTGTTTGTACCGCGCTTAGCTTAGCGGAGGACACAAGGCATCTCGGGATATCCACGTGGGGTCCAAGGATAAAGCGTTGATGTTCCAGCTAGTTCCTGACTAGACAGGGTGACCCCTTCCTGACACGTGTTTGTTTCGCTCTTCTTAGCTACGCAAGGGCTAGGTCTTGGGTTCGAGTGCTGAGAAGAAAAAAACAAACACGTGTCAGGAAGGGGTCACCCTGTCTAGTCAGGAATTAATTGGAGCATCAACGCCTTACCCCTGACCCCACATGGATATCCTGAGATGTCTTCGTGACATTTTGGTCCATATTAAATTTTGTTCACAATTATAATGCTATATGAATTGCTTTGAGTTAACTATTATTTTGTTGCATCGTATGCAAAAAGAGTATTCTAAAAAAATCATAGAATTAGATAACTCTCCCTCTTTGACGAAATTGTAAAACAATATCTAGAAACACATTTACAAGTACAGGGCTTTACATCGGAATTTACAAAGACATGATCCAATTGATCAAGATTTACAATGAGAGTCGTATCCATACGATTTTGTATTTCTTGACAAATATAATCTCTTTTGTTATTCTAAGTGGCTAGAGATGCGCAAGCAAAGATCATATCGCCTAATTGATTGCAAGTTGAATAAGCTATAACCCTCTTTAGATCATTTTGTAATATTCCAATGGTTGTCGTGAGGAATGATGTCATAACTCATATAGAAGTAATAAAAAGCTATAGGTGGGTATTCAAATAAACGGGAACACCTTTGCTATCATGAAACGCCAGATGTTACCATAATCGCTATGTTACCATAGTTGCTTCAAGAATAGAAGCGGATACTAGAGTGGGACCCTCTATAACATCAGGTGATTGAGTATGCGATCTTATATGTGTAGATTTCCCAATACCACCAATAAAAAGTAAAATACAAATAAGAGTTATGGCATTCAATCTCATATTGCAAGAAATCCAAGAATTTTTGGGGTAAAAATGGTTGAAAAGTTTATTGTTTGAAAGAGAGGAAAACGGTTTGAAATCAGCTACTCGATAGAAAAACATAACTTTTGTAATTACTTTATATGCTTGAAGTTATGTAGACCATAAATGAATTAACAAATATGTCCGTCTCATCCTAGGAATACTTGAAGAGAGGTATCTCCAATTACCAACATTGGCATAAAAAAAGTAAAAATGGATAAATAACATATAAATCAAGGACTATGCAGATCCTCAGACATATATGAAATGGAATAAAGTTGGGCTAAGCTACGTATGGATGTAACCACAATAAACATCACTACGGTCGAGCTATTGAACACGAGTTAGACGTGAATTATGAGTCGAACCAATTTTCAAATCAAGCGAGCTCACGTTGCATGTAATGATGTGGTGGTGAACCTCTCATTCTAATTCAGTGCTCTCCGAATCGTGCGGGAAAGTTTCCCATCACATGGCTCACAAACTTGATCTTTCGTGGGAACCTCATGTCCAAACAGGCTTAGAAAACACAAGTACGATCTCGCTTTCCTATACTCGCCACTCAAGTGTACAACATTTGTCGTGCTTAGGCACTTTCTTCCTTTCCCTAATCAAAGAGTCCACTGCTTGTCTCTTTTTTTAGTAGGTGATGCAGTTTCATATCCGAAGTGAGTTTTCAAGAAACTACTTGGGTTTTAGCAAAAGATGCTCTACGTAGTCGTTTTGATTGGTTGAAAGGTTTGAAAGAGAATGTTGTTCTAGGAGGGACGTTACCTATTGGTACCAGATTCAAAGGATTAGTGCACTGTTCAAGGCAACATAATAAAATTCCTTTCGAAACCCAGAAGAATAATTTCTTTGAGTGGAAAATGAGAGATATTTTGTTCCACCATAAAGAATTATTTGATTTTTACATTTCACAAAATTTACATAATACATTAGAACAATCATTTCTAGGATTTCATAATTCTTAAGAGCGAATTCATCCTTTTTTCTTTTTTTGTGTTTGTTGCGGTCATTTTATTTGGTAATAGTTATAAAGATAATAATGAATGAAAAAAAAATGAACGGTTTGGTTCATGTATCAGCAACCAATCTTCGGTAGAAGGTTCCATGGGAACATTTATTTATTTCTATTATCAAGGTACCTTATCTCTTTTTTCTTTGGAAAAAAAGAGAAAAAATGTGGGGGGAAATGACAAAAAGATATTGGAACATCCATTTGGAAAAGATGATGGAGGCAGGAGTTCATTTTGATCATGAGATTAGGAAATGGAATCCTAAAATGGCACCTTATATCTCTGCAAAGCGTAAAGGCATTCATATTATAAATCTTACTAGAGATGCTCGGTTTTTGTCAGAAGCTTATGATTTAGTTTTTGATGCAACAAGTAGGGGAAAACAGTTCTTAATTGTTGGTACCAAAAATAAAACAGTTGATTCAGTAGTGTGGGCTGTAATAAAGGCTCAGTGTTATTATGTTAATAAAAAATTGCTTGGTGGTATGTTAACGAATTGGTATACTACATAAACAAGACTTCAAAAGTTCTGGGACTTGAGAATGGAACAAAAGATGGGGAGACTCAACCATTTTTCGAAAAGGGATGCGGCCATGTTGAAGAGACAATTATCTCATTTGCAAACATTTCTAGGTGGGATTTAATTTATGACGGGATTACCCAATATTGTAATAATTGTTTATCAACAAGAAGAATATATAGTTTTTTAGAATATATCACTTTGGAAATTCCAAAGCGAAGAAAATGTTGGATAAAGAAAAGGGGTACTATGAGTGTTTTTCCCCACGCATCTAGCCAGTTAGCATAGTTCACCGGTTCCACCGACTAGACTCTGAGAGTGATTCAGTTGATACAAAGATGCGCTTGAAGTGGGGGTTGTGTTGTCTCTATCGGGTTGGGCCCTTCCTCGTAAGGCCCCACTATCGGGGCATTCTCTTGCTACCCATATATGAGGTGTCGTCTTAGCCTTCTTTGACCAAGATCGCTCTTACACTCGTAGCGTTTGTGATCGGCCTATTCAATTGTGTATCAATTGAAAGGTAGGGTGACATAGCCCCCAGCCAAGGGAATGGTTGTGTCCAGAATGTCCCCCCTTATTTCCAACATGCTCTAGTGCCCCGGGGTTGGTAGGAATGAGTCGAGTCCGTATCATTGTGGAGCAACAACAACGTTTGGATCAAATCTATCTACTCTCTCATTCGGTGACTTCACGGTCGCCAAAGAAGCCCTAGGAAGCATCAAATATTTTCGATGAGATCCATGGATCAAATTCTTAGATAACAAGCACTAGCTTCTGGTGCAACTTTAAAAAGCAATCAAAGATATGATCGAAGAGAATGAAACGCATACAGTGGTCATTATAGCAGTGCCTTCTGATCCTAAAAAATGTTAAAAAAACCTACTATGGAACTACCGATAAGGGACAAAAAAACTATAAGTAGATATGTAATTTCAACTGTGATTAGAGAATCACAAAATATGATGACATATTCTTCTTTTTCTCCCTTTTTAGATAGGTAGTGTTCTTTAATATGTAAGCTGTTTTTTTTTTAATAAGAGATCCAATATTGAACTTTTTATGAGAATTACCATAAATATAACAGTATTTAATGTTGCAAAATGAGTTTAAGCTATGTTTTAATTTGTTTTCATTTGATTAACGAAAATATCCTATAAAAAAATTGAATTAATAAAGACTTGAAAAATTAAGATAAATTATTGTTTGACTTTCTTCATCAGCCAAATAAGAAAATTCAAAATGGTGACAGACTGACAGTAATCATTTTCTTATCCTCTTATATTTCTTTAAACAACTGTACATATGATCTTTTTTTATTTGTTTATGTTGATTTCCCTTTCCTTGAAATCCAAGTCCTACAAATGACATTATGCATCTAGTGTCTAATCAAGGATGCAAATGTCAACGACATCGTTACCATTGTTGCGGCAACGATTATCATGAATATCGTGGACATTGTGTATATTGTTGTTGAAATGTTGTTAAAATGTCGGATAAGATATCAAAAATATCAATTCTTGATTTTTTTCTCTTCTTTTTGAGCAATTAATTCAATTCAATTTTTACTTACTTTTGCTATACAAATGAAAGAATAGGTAAAAAAAAAGAGAAAATTATATTATTTATTACTCTGTTTAGTGAATAGACGAGTGAAATAGTAGTATCCAATTCAATTCTTAAGTACAAAGTCAGAATACATGTTTTATTTTCTACTATTTTATATTAATGTTATAATATGTAGATTGCATTGAAGGGTAAGACTCGTTATATCTTCTCTAATTATGAATACTTTTAAAAATAAATAATCAATAAAATTTATTTTCATATTGTCAAGATTTATACATTTATAATAATTAATACAATTATGTAGTTTATTTAATTATTTTAAATCTTTTAATTACTTATTTTACAATATTTAACAAAAAAATATATTTTATTGTAGAATATTTTAATTAATTTGTCAACTTATTGATTAATATAAATATTTTAAGTATTTGAAAATATATGTGTTAAATAAAAAATTAGTTTAAAATATAAATAATTGATTGTTATGATATTTTATAAAACTTTTTATAGTTTTCATGATTTTTTTATGGAAACCAGATGAAAAATTATCTTTAGAATTTTTTTATCATCAAAATGATGATTTAAGTAGGATTTGAAATTATTCGAGGAGTTACATTTTGGACTAGAATATTGGATTGCTTTATATAAATGTTTCCTCAGTTAGTGTTTCATACATACAAGTTTTTTTTTTGTTTCAGTATTAAAGTAAAGGTACCCTCAGTGCAACAGAATTATTGTGTAGGAGTTGTGACCTCAGATGTTACTATTCTATCAAACTCACTTGAGTTCTAGCTAATAATCCAATTGTTTCAATATTTGCATTAAAATTAATATGAACCTCTCTCTGTTTTGTAATACTAAGAAACATTGAATAGGCACGATTCACAGTTGGTAATTAATCAATGACCAAAATTTGATTTTTAGTAGGGTCATAGTAACCATTTAATCCCATAAAAAATTGTATCAATCTATTCATAGAGTAGAAATCTAAAATTACTTTTGCAACTTCACATGTGCGAGGTAAAGACATAAGGTAAGCAAATTCATCCCATAAATGCTTTAATTTGTCATAATATTTCACAATAGAATCATTTTCTTGAGATATTGAACAATATCTCTTTGATCTGATAAAGTAAGGTCTGTTGCTCTCACCATATCTTTCAGTTATCTTATCTTACAACTTTTTGACTAAAGTTGTATAAAGAAAGTTATCAACAGTTATCTTATCTTACAACTTTTTGGCTAAAGTTGTATAAAGAAAGTTATCAACAAGATCCTTGGATATGGAGTTGAGTATCTAAGAAGTCATCATGTAGTTAGCTCTTGTCTAGAGTTCATACTCTATGTTTTTTTTATTAGGCATAACAATCTTCATAGATATATTCCAAGTGAGGTAATTACTTCCAATTAGATGTGCTCTTACAAGTACCATTCCAAGATGATCTGAACTTTGCAAAAAATAAGGATCTATATTAAGATTATAAGCTTTTTTAGTTGATTCAACAACTCTCTTGGTTTCTTTAGTTTGAATTATAGTGTCAGTCATTATTGGTGATAGTAAGCAATTTAATGGGTTCTTAAAACCTTTGCTTAACATGAAAATAAATCAGAAGAGAAAGAATTTCATTTATTCTATTCTTAACGAACAAAGAATGATTACATATATATATATATACTAAGGAAACAAAAAAAAAATTCTCTCATCTCTGCTGCATCACTACAGCACCTACACTACTGCAGCAGTACTACTCTGTTGCCCAATTATTTGTACTGCATTTCTTCAGCACCCATATCACTCTCTGTTGCACTTCCCATATCACTCTCCCCTGCACTTCTGCAGCACCCATACCTGCACTGATACTCCACTATAATTCTGCACTGCTGCTCCACTATCTGCACTGTTCTGCGTAATTCTGCAGCACCCATACCACTAGACTCAACCAAAATGCTAGCCGCACGTAAAGCAGAAACTTTCTCAGACAAAGGTGCCTTCTCTTTGACCAAGCGCACAAAGAATTCAATTTCCCATTCTGCCCACTGAACAAGTCTATTGGTATAAACAGGATTATCACCAAAAATCAAGCCAGATTCTTTTGTAGTGTGTGAGATTACAGAAAATACAAGCTTAGACAATGTTGCAGGATACGTCCTAGGGAAGACAGAACAAGAAGGAAGGAAACACTCGATGCTCTTTTGAATGCGGGATCCATAGAATTTTAGTAGTAAATGATGTGCTAAAGGACCTTTACCAAGTCTAGTTAAACCAGATAATTGAAGGTTGTTCACAAATCTCAACTAGTTGATCCTCAAGCATGGCCCTTCTTCTCAAGAAATCTGCTTTGAATGAGGATGCCTCTGTTGATGAAATATCTCCAGCTTTTCAGTTCCAGAGAGTTTTTCTCTTCTGCATCTAAAACCTCTAATGCTTCGTCCACTCTATGTCCAGTCATTAGATCTTGCACAATAATACCTTGAGTTGAAATATGTTTTTGCAGCTCAATCAACTCATGCTCCATTTCTACAGCCTCTTTAGATATCCTAGAATTTATCGTTAGGATCGAAGAATAAAGATTGTCAGCTGCAAATAAAATAATCACAGACCAATGACAGCCAGTAATGAGTCCTTATTTTCATCACCCACGATTTCTACAGTTTATCTGTGTTAGGAGAATCACAATTTCAATTCGAACTTAATTAAGCTCTAAACAGCGGAATTAAACCTATTCTCCTTCTTTGTGTGAATCTTTTAGGAAACAAATAAATAGAGCTTAAAATCAAACATGCACAAAATCAATACAACTAATTTACGTGGAAAAACCTTCCCGATATAGGAAGGAAACAACCACGGTACTCCTCTCCAAAACTTCCACTATCAAGAAACAATTGTACAACAATTCTCTCTAGGTAAAACTAGAGACAAGCAATCAACAACATCATCAAGAATACACTTCTTGGAAACTAACAATTATTTCAAGAAAATGGAGAAATCTAACCAAATTCGTAGTCACTTTTCACTGCTCAGAATTTCTCAAACCGGTGAGCGAAATCCAAATCCCACCGCACAGATTAAAAAGTCTTGAGTCGTGAAACTTTCCGCAAAATTTCAGCTTAATCGGACCACAAACGGCCTTCGATCGGAGCACTTGATGAAGACTGGCTGGAGAGGGAAAACTGAAAAACTGAGAGCAGTTTTTCTGCTGCAGCTGCTGACTTTTCTGCACACTTTTTTTTCTCTGCAGAATTCTGCCCACAACAAACCCTAAATGGGTTTATTAATTAAAGAAATGAAATGATACAATTGCCCTTCTTACTCCATGGGCTTTTAAGCCACATGGGCTTCACTTGGGCTCCTCCAAATAAGAGAAAAACCCAACAAATCTCCCCATTTTCCGATTAGATGGAGGGATCTGCCATCCCGGCAATTGAACAACAAACTTCAAGTTTTTCTCTTGACACTTCTTTTGTCAGCATGTCAGATCCATTCTCATCAGTATGTATTTTCTCAAGTTCAAGCAACTTATTGTTAAGAGTATCTCTTATCCAATGATACCTCACATCAATATGCTTTGATCTTGAGTGAAATGCCGAGTTTTTCGCTAGGTGAATAGAACTTTGATTATCGCAGAATAACACATATTTCTACTGCTTGAAACCAAGTTCCCTCAAGAACTATTTCATCCACAACAACTCCTTACAAGCTTCCGTTGCTGCAATAAACTCTGCCTCTGCTGTAAAAAGTGCAACACACTTTTGCAATCTTGACTGCCAAGAAACTGCTCCACCAGAGAAAGTAATTAGATAACCTGAAGTAGACTTACGAGAATCTTCATCTCTTGCCAAATCTGAATCAGTGTATCCAACTAACATTGGTTTTCCACTTCCAAAGCTAAGTGTTAACTTGAAAGTACCTCGAAGATATCTCATAATCCACTTTACTGCATCCCAATGCTCTCTTCCTGGATTCGAAAGAAAACGACTAACAACTCCAACTGCATGAGCTATGTCTGGCCTCGTACACACCATTGCATACATTAAGCTTCCTACTGCTGAGGCATATGGAACATTTTCCATATCTTCCTTCTCTTTATCTGTTGAAGGGCCTTGACTCGATCTCAACTTAAAGTGATTAGATAAAGGAGAAGAAACCACTTTAGCTTTATCCATATGAAATCTTTCAAGTACCTTGTTGATGTACCGTTCCTGTGACATGTACAACTTCTTTCTTTTCTTGTCTCGACAAATTCGAATACCAATAATTTGTTTTGCTGGCCCCAAGTCCTTCATGGCAAAGGACTTACTCAACTGCTTTTTCAAATTATCAATCCTTGAAAAATTTCTACCAACAATCAACATGTCATCAACATAGAGCAATAAAATGATAAAATCATCATCAGAGAATTTCTGCACAAAAACACAATGATCAGAAGTAGTCTTCTTGTAACCATGCTCCCCCATAACTGACTCAAACTTCTTATACCATTGTCTAGGTGCTTGCTTCAACCCGTAGAGGCTTTTCTTTAACCGACATACATAATCCTCTTTTCCTTTAACCTCAAAACCCTCTGGCTGCTCCATATAAATCTCTTCCTCCAACTCACCATGAAGAAAAGCAGTTTTCACGTCCATTTGCTCAATTTCTAAATCCAAGCTAGCTGCTAGATCTAGAACAACACGTATGGAAGACATCTTCACAAAAGGAGAGAAAATATCATCAAAATCAATACCTTTTCTCTGACTGAATCCCTTGACGACCAGTCTAGCTTTGTATCGTGGTTGTGAATTGTGTTCTTCTTGCTTCACCCTGTAGACCCACTTGTTCTTCAAAGCTCTCTTACCCTTAGGCAACTTTACCAGCTCAAACGTGTGATTGTCATACAGTGACTGCATCTCATCTTCCATAGCACCAACCCAGTGTGCTCTGTTTCCATCTTCCATCGCTTCTGCATAACATTGAGGTTCTCCCTCATCTGTCAATAGCACATACTCATTTGTATCATACCTTGTGGAAGGATGTCGGTCTCTGGTAGACCTCCTGGGTGGAATTTTTGGTTCTGGCAACTGATCAGTAGTCTGGTGATCTGTTTCAGCTTGTATATCTGCATCATCTAAACCATGTTGGTCATCTTGAACATTTTGTTCCATCTGTACTGATAAAGGAACCGGATCTAGGTCAATCAAATCATCGCTATACTGATGGACTCCTTTTTCTATCTTCTCAACATCTTGTATAGTTTGATCTTCTATAAACACAACATCACGACTCCTTACCAGTTTCTTCTCAACTGGATCATAGAATCTATAGTCAAATTCATCCAGACCATAACCAACAAAGATACACTGTCGTATCTTCACATCGAGCTTAGATCTCTCATCTTTTGGTATATGCACAAATGCCTTGCAACCAAAAACGCGAAGATGATCATAAGAAACATCTTTGCCAGTCCAAACTCTGTTTGGTACATCAAACTGAATAGGAACACATGGTGTGAGATTAAGAACATGTACAACTGTATTCAAAGCCTCATCCCAGAAAGATCTTGGCAACTGAGCCTGCGAAAGAAGACATCTTACTCTTTCAACCAATGTCCTGTTCATTCTCTCAGCCAACCCATTTAACTGAGGAGTCTTGGGAGGTGTCTTTTGATGTCGAATTCCCTGATGCTTACAATACTCATCAAAAGGACCTGAATACTCTCCCCCATTATCTGTTCTGATGCACCGCAATTTCTTCCCAGTTTGTCTCTCAACTAAGGCTTGAAACTGTTTAAACACATCTAATACTTGATCTTTGCTCTTCAAAGTGTACACCCATAACTTTCTTGAACAATCATCTATGAAGGTTACAAAATAACTGGCACCACCCAAAGTTTTTGTCTTCATAGGACCACATACATCTGAATGTACCAAATCAAGTATGTATTGTTTTCTTGAAGGAGGGGAACTTTTGAAAGAAACTCTATTTTGCTTCCCTGCCAAACAATGAGTACATCTTCTTAAACAAACATCATTCATTCCAGAAAGAAGATTCTTTTTAGTTAATACTGCCAAGCCTTTCTCACTCATGTGAGCAAGTCTCTTATGCCACAATTCTGATGTGAGCTCATCTGTCACAGCATTAATAACACCTTTAAAGAGTCTCGCCTGCAGTATATACAAACTGGAATGCTTGTTCCCACGAGCAACAACCATAGCACCTTTAGTAAGTTTCCATTGACCATTACTAAAGGTATTGCAATATCCTTCATCATCAAGTTTACCTGCAGAGATCAAGTTCAAACGAATTTCAGGAATATGTTTTACCCCTCTAAGAAGTAGCCTCGTGCCATTATTCATCTCCAAACACACATCTCCAATACCAATGACTTTAACCAAGCCATCATTACCCAACTTCACTGTCCCAAAGTCACCTGCTGTATAGGATGTAAAGAAGTCCTCTCGAGACGTAGCATGAATAGAGGCTCCACTATCAATAACCCAACTGACCTCGTGACATGCAACATTGACAACATCTTCATTATAAACAACGAGAAAGTCTTCTGAACTAGCGGTGGCAACTCGATCATTTTCCTTGCCAACATCACCATCTTGTTCTTTGTCTTTCTTCTTGTTATCCCGCTTCAACTGTCTACAATATTTCTTGATGTGCCCTTTCATGCCACAGTGATGACACTCAATATTAGAAAACTTGTTGGACTGGCTTCTTCCTTTTTCTTTGTTCTTGAAACCTCTGCTTTTACTCCTCCCTCTTCTTTCTGTAACCAAAATCTCTGACTGCTGAGAAGACCCATGTGACTTTCTTCTCATTTCTTCATTCAAAACACTACTCTTAGCCAGATCCATATTGATTACACCATTTGGAGCTGAGTTACTTAATGACATTCTAAATGTTTTCCAAGAGTCCGACAACGTACCCAATAAACACAACCCCTGAATCTCATCATCAAACTTGATACCCATTCCAGCTAACTGATTGATTATCCCTTGGAACGTATTCAAGTGATCTGTCAACGGAGTTCCATCTTGGTACCTTAAAGCCATCAACTGCTTTATAAGAAACATTTTATTATTTCCTGTTTTCCGAGCATACAACTCTTCAAGTTTATTCCATAATGACCGTGTATGTATTTCTCCACTAATATGGTTCAAAACATTATCATCTACCCACTGCCTTATATACCCACAGACTTGTCGATGTAACAAAGTCCATTATTCTTCAGACAATTTTTCTGGCTTTTCAGAGGCAAACACCGGTAAATGAAATTGTTTCACATAATGAAGATCTTCCATTTTCCCTTTTCAAGTGTGATAATTAGAACCATTCAAAGTAATCATTCTACTCAAATTTGATTCCATTATTCAACACAAGAAATTCAACAATAATAACCACAGCTCTGATACCACTTTGTTAGGAGAATCACAATTTCGCTGTTTAGAGCTTAATTAAGTTCAAATTAAAATTGTGATTCTCCTAACAATCTGGACAATAAGTGTTGCAATCGAAGAATAAAACAAGGCGGCTTCACGAACTTAACCAAATTAAAAATCTAATTTTTTTGGTTCTCTGCCTTCAATAAGAGCATTGCTACAATGATTAGGCCAATCTCAGCATTTATTTGACAGGAAGTAGGTAACTTCTACTAAACCAAACAAGACAGCTTCACCAACTTAACTAAATTTTATATACTTAAATTTTGGTTTGTATGCCTTTAATAAGAACATCATTGCTTCAAAAGACCAGTCACGGTACCCTATAGAATAATAGTTTAACTTCTCTTACGACCAGAGTATAAATACAAGTGATGTTGAATACAACTAATCCACAAGAACAGGTTATTACGTCCCTATTAATTCAAACCGTTTCTAAACTCTAGTTTTGAGAAAGAAAGGGAAAAAAGAATCTTTTTTTTCCAATAACAAACATCATAGTATATTTATATATAAAAAATAGTTATAAAAGTACAATACTATCAATCGACTCAAAATAATAATAATATTTTTATAATAACTTTTATTATTATTATAATAAAAATATATAAAAATTTATCTTAATATTGAATAAAATTATTATACTAGAATATTAGTTTATAGATAACAATTAGCATGAATATATGACATAATGGATAATATTTATTATAACAAATGTAATATATAAAATAGAATTAATTTAAATTAAATTTATGAGTTTTGTAATCAATGATCATGTTCTACTATATCAGTTGAGATATATCTCAAGTTTATATGTTCTACTGTGTCAGTTGAGATATATCTCAAGTTTATAAATTCAACACGGATTTATGATTTTGATTCAAAAATATATATGCTAATAATTTTTAAGTTACTATTTATTTTTAATTAAAGTATATTATATATATCTAATTTTAATAAAAATATGTTTAAATTATTGAGTTTTGTTGTTTATGATTTTAAAAATATCACTATTAAAAGTTGTGATAAAATACGTGATACTCCTTACGTGTACGTATGTCCGCCACTCAATTTGTTAGATATAGCGTTGTTCAAACAAAATAATATCTGGAAGAATTACAAAAGCAACGTGGTAATAAGATCACATGCATTGACCATCATTGGGAATTTGGATGGAATTATCAACTGTTGGTTTGGTCACAACGTTTCGTTGATCATTTCATTACTTGGTGTGAATAATAATTGGCGTGGGATCCTTACGTACACCTAACAACACCCCAACTATCACCATTAAATATGCTTAATAATAAATTGCAATGGAGAGAGTCAATAAAAAACAGTTAAGGATAGGGTCACTACAATTGCTTAATAAATTGCAATGGAATTGGCCTCTAAGAAAAGGAAAATAATTTATTAGCAGTTATGGAAGCTGCACTACAATTGCTGCTGATTCTAGTCTTGTTTGGTGGAGAAATCCATAGGATTTCCACCTACACGGATCCCAATGATGGTAATATCTTTTTTCCAAAACTTTAAAAGCTTGTTATTAGAAATGTAAATAGGGAAATTATTCATTTATATTGGAGTGATGATTATTAATATTTAAATACATGTTAAGTTGTATGTCTAAAAGTATATATGTCACCCACTAATAATAAATAATTTCTTGTGTGTACAAATGTCTTCGCATTACAAGAAACATCAAATCTCTGTTAATCTTTTTTTTTTTACTTTTTAAATAGTTGAGACCATTTTGTGAAGATTTTGTAGAGGAAGTTTTAAAATTAACATTGAATTTTGTTTTTCTTTATGTTTGAGTGATGATAATATATTTTTTCCCCAAAAATCACGGTGGTTATTAAAAGTACAAATAATTATTTATTGATATTGTAGTGACTATTATTCAAATCTATAATGATCTTTTTTTTTTTAAATAGTTGAGACTGAAGATTTTGTCTAATGGAGTTTTAAAATTAACATTGAATTTTGTTTTTCTTTTATGTTTGAATGATGGAAATATTTTTTTCTAAAAAAATAAAAGCTCACATTTGTTATTAGCCGTGTAAATAGAAAAATTATTCATTGATATTGGAATAACGATCATTTATATTTAAATACAGTATTAAGCGCTAAATTGAGTGTCGGTAAATATATATGTTACCTACTAATAACGAATAATTTCTTGTGTAGACAAATTTACTTTTTTTATTTTTAAATAATTGAGACCTTTATGTGAATATTTTGTGAAGGGAGTTTTAAAATTAACATTGAATTTTGTTTTCTTTATGTTTGAATTGTGGGTGGTGTAGTTGCAGCACTTCAATCCTTTAAAAACGACTGGGAAAATGTACCACCAAGCTGGCAAACTTCAAATGATCCCTGTGGAACACCTTGGGATGGTGTCACTTGCAATAAGAATAGGGTCACTGAATTGTCAGTTTTAATTCTTCAATTTATATATGAGGCTAGCACAATTTAAGTAGGAAACTTATTGCAGCCAAAACTTATGATATCACTCTTTTCCTTCCAAGTTCTTTGCTCAAAAGTTGGAACACTCTATTCCTCATATCAACTTATTATTTACAGGCATATGTCGGCCATAGGAATCAAAGGGAAACTGGAAGGTGACATTGGTGGCCTTACTGCATTGATATCCTTGTGAGACTTTTTTTTTGTGCAAGTAAAAGTAAATGAAAGTTGGATTTTGTAGTATCATACACCAATTGACTTATATGTAAATAAATTGATAAATTTAATTATAAATCACATGGAAGAAATTCAATTGCTTGTCAATTTTTGATGTCAATTAAGCTTATTTAAATAAATGAGTATTTTGCCCTGTGCCCACAAGGTGCTTGTCATATCAAATATACACACACACTCATATAATTCTCTTTCCAATGTCACTGAAGTTTGAAAATTTCTGCAGAGATTTGTCGAATAACCCCCATCTCACAGGTCCTCTAAGTGCACGATTAGGTGACCTGAAAGTTTTGAATATCTTGTAAGAACACATAAACCAACAATTCATATGGTGTTGACGTACTAAATTCTTTGTATGTATGTTAATCTCTTATGTTGTTCTTTTCATCTTTCAGAATCTTACTTGGTTGCAGCTTCAGTGGTAGTATACCAGAAGAACTGGGAAATCTTGGGGAACTCACATTCCTGTAAGAATTGCAAAGATATTCATATAAATGTACTTAGCAAGTGACAAAATATTTTTCTTTTGCTATATATATTTTTTAACTTTATTCCAAATCTGTATCCTTCTCAGAGCTCTGAATTCCAACAAGTTAATCGGTAAAATACCTCCCTCTTTGGGTAAGCTTTCGAAACTCTACTGGCTGGACTTGGCAGACAATCAACTTAGTGGACCTCTTCCGGTTTCAACTGCTACTACCCCAGGATTAGACAGCCTCTTGAAGGCCAAGCACTTGTTAGTACCTTTTTTTCCCTTCAATTAATATCTGACTCTAGATAATTAGGATATTGAACATTCTAATAGATGCCTTAACTTTCCTAAAACTGCAGCCATTTCAACAAGAATAAGCTTTCAGATTCCATTCCACTCAAACTTTTCAGCTCTCAGACGGTACTTATTCATTTGTAAGTTTGCGACCTCTTGCCAGCTTCTTTTCTACATCTTCGTGCATCTAATGCATGCATGTCGCTTGTTGCTTGCAGATTGTTTGATGGAAACCAATTTACGGGAGAAATCCCAGAATCATTAGGACTTGTTAAGACTTTAGAAGTTGTGTGAGTACAAATTGCATCTTGCTATCTTTCTTTCATCTTTCTTTCCCGCCAACTAACAAGTACAAATTTTTCAGTCGGCTGGATAGAAATGCTCTATCAGGAGAAGTGCCCTCAAGTCTCAACAACCTTACAAATGTCAACGCATTGTGGGTATAAAGAATTTATTTTTTCTTCCTATTTTACATATCAAAATTATTCTTTGGAAATATCATGGTTTGATATTTGTCTCAGACATATGGAACACAATAAATTGTCAGGCTCTTTACCAG
Source organism: Hippophae tibetana (assembly GCA_037013495.1). Classification (NCBI taxonomy): domain Eukaryota; kingdom Viridiplantae; phylum Streptophyta; class Magnoliopsida; order Rosales; family Elaeagnaceae; genus Hippophae; species Hippophae tibetana. The sequence goes on along the minus strand of CM072809.1, from coordinate 10,235,086 downwards.
ACTTAAGTGGAATGAATAGCCTCACCTACGTGTAAGTATATGAATCCATTTGGTTGTATCAATATCCATTTTTTTATAGCCTTTATTCTATTATTCTATTGTACAATAAATAATGCTAATTAATTACATTTCTTCCTCTAGGGACCTTAGCAACAACTCATTTCTTGCATCCGAAGCCCCAGATTGGTTCTCAAAGTTACCCTCGTTGACGACTGTGTAAGTTTTGAAAATGTTAGCAACAACTCATTGTACTTTTAATTGACTCTTAAATGATAATTTTTTTAAAAAACTATACTTACTATCCGTGCTAAATGTGGTTGAAACCAGAGTTCTAGAATATGGATCACTAGAAGGACCTGTACCGAATCAACTTTTCAGCTTTCCTCAAATACAACAAGTGTAGGTTTTGAGATTTAATCTTAAGAATAAAATATGCAGTTAGTTTTAACTATAGAAGAAGGCCAACTGATATTTTATTTTATGATTTGATACACTTCTCAATAGGAAGCTGAGGAATAACGCATTCGATAAATTGATCATGAGTAACAACATCAACCCACAATTGGTACTTGTTGATCTGCAGAACAACAAGATTTCTACAGTAACACTGGTTCCTGAAAACAATACATATACACTGATGTAAGACATCTCTTGTACCTTTACATTTATTCTAAAGAATATCGATGATCATATCGAACATTAATTCTAAGAAATATCGATGATGAAAGTCTCCATATGTTACACAATGCTTATTCAACAATTTATGCTCAGGCTTGTTGGAAACCCTGTGTGTTCTACTGGTCTCTCAAATACTAATTCCTGCAAACTTCAGCAACAGTCTACGAAGACCTATTATACCAAGTTGGCTAATTGTGGAAAAAAATCATGTAAATCGGATCAGAAGTTAAGTCCTCATACTTGTGACTGTGAATATCCTTTTGAAGGGACGTTTTACTTTACAGCACCCCATTTCAGAGAATTGTTCAATGCAACATTATTTCAGTCACTCGAAGTGAGCTTGAGGGTGAACCTACGCCTTAGTCAAGGTTCTGTTTCTCTTCAAAACCTGTCCTTCAACACTGATGACTACCTTGAAGTGCAACTGGGACTCTTTCCTACTCCCCAGACATCTTTTAATATGTCAGAAATTCAAAGGATTGGGTTTCAGTTGAGGAATCGTACTATAATACCTAATAGCTTTGGACCATATTCTTTCCATGCATATACCTATTCTTTTACTGGTAATCTATTTCTTATTCTTCTTTGGTGGTATTTCAAGTTTGAGGCCACAAAATAGCATGATTTTAGAGTGAAATTGGTCACATAATTGCTGCTTTAATAATGGATGCTTATACATTAGGAATGTAAGGTTGTTCAAGAGTCACATACATGCTGTACATTATCGAAACCAATGATTTTTGGGGCAAAGTTGACCTAATTTTCAAAATATCGAGCTTAAACTGATATTATAGTAGTGCCCTTTTGAAAGACTAAACAGACCAAAAATATTGTTTCAGCCACTCATGGAGGAGGGACTTCAATAAGTAGAGGTGTTATTGTTGGGATAATAGTTGGTTGTGCCTTTCTGATTGGCCTTTTGGGACTAGGGATATATGCAATTTCGCAAAAGAAACGAGCTGAGAAGGCAATTGTGTTGAGTAAACCATTTGGTACGTGGAGCTCTGGTTTTGTCCTTTCTAAACATCATTCATAATTCAAAATATTGTTAGTATAGAAATTAATCTATCTGTGACCACAATCCTCGTTTGTCAGCTTCTTGGGCACCAAGTGGAAATGATAGTGGGGGTGCACCACAACTAAAAGGAGCAAGGTGGTTCTCATATGATGAACTTAAAAAGTGCACCAGTAATTTCTCTGCTAATAATGAGATAGGATCAGGAGGTTATGGCAAGGTAGAACATCATAATCTTAGATATTTTTGATTTATTTATTTATATATTTTCAACTTTAAAACCAATTTATTCTTTCTCTGTAGGTTTACAGGGGATTGCTCCCTAATGGTCAAGTAATAGCAATAAAAAGAGCTCGAGATGGATCTATGCAAGGAGGGCCTGAGTTCAAGAATGAAATTGAGTTACTCTCTCGAGTTCATCATAAAAATCTTGTTGGCCTTGTTGGTTTCTGTTTCGAACAAGGAGAACAAATGCTAGTTTATGAATTTATGCCCAATGGAACACTTAGAGAAAGCTTATCAGGTAATTAAATATTTGGAAGAAATTAGCAATTTGATGTTTAATGGCTTTAAGACGCTTTCAACATAAAATGGTTTATAATTACCGGTCTTATTTTCTTATGTTTAATAAATTTAGAATTATTTTTTACTTATGAGTTGTAGGGAGATCTGGAATTTATCTTGATTGGAAAAAGAGACTCCAAATTGCTCTTGGTTCCGCAAGAGGACTAGCTTATCTACATGAACTTGCAGATCCTCCCATAATTCATAGAGATATTAAGTCAACTAATATTCTATTGGATGAACATTTAACATCAAAAGTGACTGATTTTGGTTTGTCTAAATTGGTCTCAGACGGTTTAAAAGGGCATGTTTCTACTCAGGTGAAAGGCACATTAGTAAGTACTACAACACTTGTTAAATCACATATATTATATGTTTATACATTTTTACATGGCAACTCTTTTCTTTTTCTATCCTTTTAATGTTTAAGTTAGGTATATGTTTGTTTATTTACAAAAATGTTATTTGCAGGGTTATCTAGATCCTGAATATTATATGACACAACAATTAACTAATAAGAGTGATGTGTATAGTTATGGGGTGGTTATGCTTGAATTAATAACTACTAAGCAACCAATTGTAAAAGGAAAATATATTGTACGTGAAGTGAGAATGACAATGGATAAGAATGATGAGGAATACTATGGTTTACGAGAAATGATGGATCCAAGTATTATAAACAACACAACATACCTTGTGGGTTTTGGAAGGTTCTTAGAGTTAGCCATGCAATGTGTTCAAGAATCAGCGGATGATCGTCCAACAATGAGTGAAATTGTAAAAGCTATTGAGGCCATTTTGCAAAATGAAGGAACAAATACTAATTCAACCTCAATATCCTCTTCTGCTACTGATTTTGGAACTTCATAAGGTGTTTTGAGACATCCATATAATGACCCGTTGTCAAAAAAGATTGATAATGGCAGTGATGTCTTTGATTATAGTGGTGGATGCATACTTTCAACAAAAATTGAGCCCAAATAGTTGTAAAATATGCTATTTTATTATAAAAGAGGCGATGTCTTTTATATAATTAGTCATACAGGGAATTTCTTACCAAACTTGTGTTGTGATACTTTAGTCATCATAACTTGATTTTTTTGGGTCAATTATAACTTGGTGTTGCTATTATCTAAACTATTATTTATTTAAAAGCAATGGTATTATAATGATAAAATACAAGAAAATATTAAAGTTGATTGATATGCTTGTATTGATCAAAGCAATAGTACCAAAAGAAAAAATCATTAATAAAGATAAATATTGAAAGTTATTATTGGAATGATTAATTTTTTTTCTCTTAGCATGAATATTGTTATATTTGTTTATGTATTTTTAATTTGAATGAAAGAATAATTTTTGTTGTTTTCCAAAAGAAAAAAAAACTATATGCAATTTTTTTTTGTTATATTTGTTGTTTTCTAATTTACGACCTAAAAAAGACACTTTAATCTCAACAAGGTCCATGATTGTATCAAACAGAAGCCATTTCAGCCCCTTTTCTTTATTCTTCTCTCCAGCGAATTAGCTCCGTTAGTCTTTCAGTTATCGCCACCGAACTTTACGACGCTGATTTTTTCGCTAGCCTTAGGTTCATTCCATCGTGACCCCTATTGTTAGTTATTTTCCACTTATTGTCTTTGCTTTATGTTGGATTTTGGCTTGAATTGACATGTTTTTGTTTTTCTCTTGATTTTACTCATATTTTGTTATTAGCTTAAGTCTCTAAACTATTAGCACTATTTGATTTTGCTCCTCTTTGTTAATCGACGTTTCTACTTGCTTTTGAATGCTATAACAGTTTGATAAAATGGCTAAGAGGATTGTAGCATAGCGAAGAGAGATTTGATTAAAAAAGGGTTTCCTTTTCCTTACTCATTGTTTGTATCGCGCTTAGCTCAACGAAGGGCACAAGGCATCTCGGGATATCCACGTGGGGTCCAAGGATAAAGCGTTGATGTTCCAGCTAGTTCCTGACTAGACAGGGTGACCCCTTCCTGACACGTGTTTGTTTTGCTCTTCTCAGCTACGTAAGGGGTAGGTCTTGGGTTCGAGTGTTGAGAAGAGCGAAACAAACACATGTCAGGAAGTGGTCACCCTGTCTAGTCAGGAATTAATTGGAGCATCAACGCCTTACCCCTGACCCCACGTGGATATCTTGAGATGTTTTGTACCCTCTGTTGGGTTAGGCCCGATACAAACACTCATTGCTATAGGATGTAAGTTCAAATTGATGTTGTTAGTCTGTTCATTGGCATAGTTGAGTGTTAATAATAAGCTGAGTTCGACTTTCGGTAAGTGAGATAATTATACCTACTTTCTATTTTTGTTGATAAATTCTGCTTTCTTTCAATAGCTTTGTAAAGTTTCTTTTTTTCAGAAACCCTCTCACCTCCCTCCCCCAATAACAAACAAAAAGGTTTTTGGGGCTAATCTTCGTGACATTTTGGTCCATATTAAATTTTGTTCACAATTATAATGCTATATGAATTGCTTTGAGTTAACTATTATTTTGTTGCATCGTATGCAAAAAGAGTATTCTAAAAAAATCATAGAATTAGATAACTCTCCCTCTTTGACGAAATTGTAAAACAATATCTAGAAACACATTTACAAGTACAAGGGCTTTACATTGGAATTTACAAAGACATGATCCAATTGATCAAGATTTACAATGAGAGTCGTATCCATACGATTTTGCATTTCTTGACAAATATAATCTCTTTTGTTATTCTAAGTGGCTAGAGATGCGCAAGCAAAGATCATATCGCCTAATTGATTGCAAGTTGAATAAGCTATAACCCTCTTTAGATCGTTTTGTAATATTCCAATGGTCGTCGTGAGGAATGATGTCATAGCTCATATAGAAGTAATAAAAAGCTATAGGTGGGTATTCAAATAAAGGGGAACACCTTTGCTATCATGAAATGCCAGATGTTACCATAATCGCTATGTTACCATAGTTGCTTCATGAATAGAAGCGGATACTAGAGTGGGACCCTCTATAACATCAGATGATTGAGTATGCGATCTTATATGTGTAGATTTCCCAATACCACTAATAAAAAGTAAAATACAAATAAGAGTTGTGGCATTCAATCTCATATTGCAAGAAATCCAAGAATTTTTGGGGTAAAAATGGTTGAAAAGTTTATTGTTTGAAAGAGAGGAAAACGGTTTGAAATCAACTACTCGATAGAAAAACATAACTTTTGTAATTACTTTATATGCTTGAAGTTGTGTAGACCAAAAATGAATTAACAAATATGTCCATCTAATCCTAGGAATACTTGAAGAGAGGTATCTCCAATTACCAACATTGGCATAAAAAAAAAGTAAAAATGGATAAATAACATATAAATCAAGGACTAAATGGATCCTCAGATATATATGAAATGGAATAAAGTTGGGCTAAGCTACGTATGGATGTAACCACAATAAACATCACTACGGTCGAGCTATTGAACACGAGTTAGAAGTGAATTATGAGTCGAACCAATTTTCAAATCAAGCGAGCTCACGTTGCATGTAATGATGTGGTGGTGAACCTCTCATTCTAATTCAGTGCTCTCCGAATCGTGTGGGAAAGTTTCCCATCACATGGCTCACAAACTTGATCTTTCGTGGGAACCTCATGTCCAAACAAGCTTAGAAAAACAAGTACAATCTCGCTTTCCTATACTCGCCACTCAAGTGTACAACATCTGTCGTGCTTAGGCACTTTCTTCCTTTCCCTAATCAAAGAGTCCACTGCTTGCCTCTTTTTTTAGTAGGTGATGCAGTTTCATATCCGAAGTGAGTTTTCAAGAAACTACTCGGGTTTTAGAAAAAGATGTTCTACGTAGTCGTATTGATTGGTTGAAAGGTTTGAAAGAGAATGATGTTCTAGGAGGGACGTTACCTATTGGTACCAGATTCAAAGGATTATTGCACTCTGTTCAAGGCAACATAATAACATTCCTTTCGAAACCCAAAAGAATAATTTCTTTGAGTGGAAAATGAGAGATATTTTGTTCCATCACAAAGAATTATTTGATTTTTACATTTCACAAAATTTACATAATACATCAGAACAATCATTTCTAGGATTTCATAATTCTTAAGAGCGAATTCATCCTTTTTTCTTTTTTTGTGTTTGTTGCGGTCATATTATTTGGTAATAGTTATAAAGATAATAATGAATGGAAAGAAATGAACGGTTTGGTTCATGTATCAGCAACCAATCTTCGGTAGAAGGTTCCATGGGAACATTTATTTATTTCTATTGTCAAGGTATCTTATCTCTTTTTTCTTTGGAAAAAAAGAGAGAAAAAATATGGGGAGAAATGACAAGAAGATATTGGAACATCCATTTGGAAGAGATGATGGAGGCGGGAGTTCATTTTGGTCATGAGATTAGGAAATGGAATCCTAAAATGGCACCTTATATCTCTGCAAAGCGTAAAGGCATTCATATTATAAATCTTACTAGAACTGCTAGGTTTTTGTCAGAAGCTTATGATTTAGTTTTTGATGCAACAAGTAGGGGAAAACAGTTCTTAATTGTTGGTACCAAAAATAAAGCAATTGATTCAGTAGCGTGGGCTGTAATAAAGGCTCAGTGTTATTATGTTAATAAAAAGTTGCTTGGTGGTATGTTAACGAATTGGTATACTACATAAACAAGACTTCAAAAGTTCTGGGACTTGAGAATGGAGCAAAAGACGGGGAGACTCAACTATTTTTCGAAAAGGGATGTGGCCATGTTGAAGAGACAATTATCTCATTTGCAAACATTTCTAGGTGGGATTAAATATATGACGGGATTATCCAATATTGTAATAATTGTTGATCAACAAGAAGAATATACAGTTTTTTTAAAATATATCACTTTTGGAATTCCAAAGCGAAGAAAATGTTGGATAAAGAAAAGGGGTACTATGAGTGTTTTGCCCCACGCATCTAGCCAGTTAGCATAGTTCACCGGTTCCACCGACTAGACTCTAAGAGTGATTTAGTTGATACAAAGATGCGCTTGAAGTGGGGGTTGTGTTGTCTCTATCGGGTTGGGCCCTTCCTCGTAAGGCCCCACTGTCGGGGCATAAGCACCCTCTTGCTACCCATATGTGAGGTGTCGTCTTAGCCTTCTTTGACCAGGATCGCTCTTACACTCGTAGCATTTGTGATCAGCCTATTCAATTGTGTATCAATTGAAAGGTAGGGCGACATAGCCCCCAGCCAAGGGAATGGTTATGTCCAGAATGTCCTCCCTTATTTCCAACATGCTCTAGTGCCCCGGGGTTGGTAGGAATGAGCCAAGTCTGTATCATTGCGGAGCAACAACAACGTTTGGATCAGATCTATCTACTCTCTCATTCGGTGACTTCACGGTCGCCAAAGAAGCCTTAGGAAGCATCAAATATTTTCGATGAGATCCATGGAGCAATTCTTAGATAGCAAGCACTAGCTTCTGGTGCAACTTTAAAAAGCAATCAAAGATACGATCGAAGAGAATGAAACGCATGCAGTGGTCATTATAGCAGTGCCTTCTGATCCTAAAAAACGTAAAAAAAACCTGCTATGGAACTACCGATAAGGGACAAAAAACTATAAGTAGATATATAATTTCAACTGTGATCAGAGAATCACAAAATATGATGATATATTCTTCATTTTCGCCCTTTTTAGATAGGCAGTGTTCTTTAATATGTAAGCTGTTTTTTTTAATAAGAGATCCAATATTGAACTTTTTATGAGAATTACCATAAATATAACAGTATTTAATGTTGCAAAATGAGTTTAAGCTATGTTTTAATTTATTTTCATTTGATTAACGAAAATATCCTATAAAAAAAATTGAATTAATAAAGACTTGAAAAATTAAGATAAATTATTGTTTGACTTTCTTCATCAGCCAAATAAGAAAATTCAAAATTCTTATCCTCTTATATTTCTTTAAACAACTGTACATATGATCTATTTTTATTTGTTTATGTATTTTTGATCCGTTGATTTCCCTTTCCTTGAAATCCAAGTCCTACAAATGACATGCATCTAGTGTCTAATCAAGGATGCAAATGTCAACGACATCGTTACCATTATTGCAGCAACGATTATTTTTTAGATATCCTGACATCAAAATGTGATATCCATATCTATTGATTAAATTATCGTTTAAATGTCATTTAAATAATTTTTTTTGCTAAAATATCATGAATATCGTGGATATCGTGTATATTGTTGTTGAATTGTGGGTGGTGTAGTTGCAGCACTTCAATCCTTTAAAAACGACTGGGAAAATGTACCACCAAGCTGGCAAACTTCAAATGATCCCTGTGGAACACCTTGGGATGGTGTCACTTGCAATAAGAATAGGGTCACTGAATTGTCAGTTTTAATTCTTCAATTTATATATGAGGCTAGCACAATTTAAGTAGGAAACTTATTGCAGCCAAAACTTATGATATCACTCTTTTCCTTCCAAGTTCTTTGCTCAAAAGTTGGAACACTCTATTCCTCATATCAACTTATTATTTACAGGCATATGTCGGCCATAGGAATCAAAGAGAAACTGGAAGGTAACATTGGTGGCCTAACTGCATTGATATCCTTGTGAGACTTTTTTTGTGTGCAAGTAAAAGTAAATCAAAGTTGGATTTTGTAGTATCATACACCAATTGACTTATATGTAAATGAATTGATAAATTTAATTATAAATCACATGGAAGAAATTGTTGAGAGAGTTATTGAATTGATTTTGGCTTAATGTCTAATGTTATATTTATACATTGAAAGGAAGAAAATAGCCGTTATTAAACTAGCCGTTAAACTAGCCGTTACTAAACTAGTCGTTAAAATAGCCGTTATTAAACTAACCGTTAAACTAGCCGTTATTAAACTAGCCGTTAAACTAGCCGTTATTAATCTAATTATTCTCAACACTCCCCCTCAAGTTAGGTGTGTAGATATCGGTTAACCCTAACTTGCTTAAATTTTCTTCAAATGATTTTAAATCTAAACCTTTGGTGAAGATGTCCGCCAATTGTTTTTCACTTCTCACAAATGGAGTTTCGATTTCCTTTGCTTGAATTTTTTCTCGAATGAAGTGGCAATCCACTTCGATGTGTTTTGTTCTCTCGTGAAACACCGGATTTGATGCTATATGTCGCGCCGCTTGGTTATCACAAAACATCTTTATTGGTTCTTGAATTTTAATTCCGATATCCAAAAGAAGTTGTTTGATCCAAATTAGCTCGCTTGAGGTTGATGCCATGGCTCGATATTCTGCCTCGGCACTTGATCGTGCCACAACATTTTGTTTCTTGCTTTTCCATGTGATTAAATTTCTGCCTACAAATGTGCAAAAACCAGTGTTGAGGAGTCCCACATCGACCAAGGACCAGCATAAGAGCTGGTTTATAAGCCTGGGCAGTCCTCACCCTTGCAAGCGCGTTTTCAGGGGTAGAGTTAGGCCCAGGTGAATCAACATGGTATCAGAGCAAGACCCTTGGCGGTGGAGGAGAGCTACCCTGCACTTACACCCGTGGCAACCATAAGACCATCACCGTCCGTCGACACAGTCGATGTGAAGGAGAGTGTTGAGGAGTCCCACATCGACCAAGGACCAGCATAAGAGCTGGTTTATAAGCCTGGGCAGTCCTCACCCTTGCAAGCGCGTTTTCAGGGATAGAGTTACAGAAATTCAATTGCTTGTCAATTTTTGATGTCAATTAAGCTTATTTAAATAAATGAGTATTTTGCCCTGTGCTCACAAGGTGCTTGTCATTTCAAATATACACACACACTCATATAATTCTCTTTCCAATGTCACTGAAGTTTGAAAATTTCTGCAGAGACTTGTCGAATAACCCCCATCTCACTGGTCCTCTAAGTGCACGATTAGGTGACCTGAAAGTTTTGAATATCTTGTAAGAACACATAAACCAACAATTCATGTGGTGTTGACGTACTAAATTCTTTGTATGTATGTTAATCTCTTATGTTGTTCTTTTCATCTTTCAGAATCTTACTTGGTTGCAGCTTCAGTGGTAGTATACCAGAAGAACTGGGAAATCTTGGGGAACTCACATTCCTGTAAGAATTGCAAAGATATTCATATAAATGTACTTAGCAAGTGACAAAATATTTTTCTTTTGCTATATATATTTTTCAACTTTATTCCAAATCTTTATCCTTCTCAGAGCTCTGAATTCCAACAAGTTAATCGGTAACATACCTCCCTCTTTGGGTAAGCTTTCGAAACTCTACTGGCTGGACTTGGCAGACAATCAACTCAGTGGACCTCTTCCGGTTTCAACTGCTACTACCCCAGGATTAGACAGCCTCTTGAACGCCAAGCACTTGTTAGTACCTTTTTTTCCCTTCAATTAATATCTGACTCTAGATAATTAGGATATTGAACATTCTAATAGATGCCTTAACTTTCCTAAAACTGCAGCCATTTCAACAAGAATAAGCTTTCAGATTCCATTCCACTCAAACTTTTCAGCTCTCAGACGGTACTTATTCATTTGTAAGTTTGCGACCTCTTGCCAGCTTCTTTTCTACATCTTCGTGCATCTAATGCATGCATGTCTCTTGTTGCCTGCAGATTGTTTGATGGAAACCAATTTACTGGAGAAATCCCAGAATCATTAGGACTTGTTAAGACTTTAGAAGTTGTGTGAGTACAAATTGCATCTTGCTATCTTTCTTTCATCTATCTTTCCCGCCAACTAACAGGTACAAATTTTCCAGTCGGCTTGATAGAAATGCTCTATCAGGAGAAGTGCCCTCAAGTCTCAACAACCTTAGAAATGTCAACGCATTGTGGGTATAAAGAATTTATTTTTTCTTACTATTTTACATATCAAAATTATTCTTTGGAAATATCATGGTTTGATATTTGTCTCAGACATATGGAACACAATAAATTGTCAGGCTCTTTACCAGACTTAAGTGGAATGAATAGCCTCACCTACGTGTAAGTATATGAATCCATTTGGTTGTATCAATATCCATTTTTTTATAGCCTTTATTCTATTATTCTATTGTACAATAAATAATGCTAATTAATTACATTTCTTCCTCTAGGGACCTTAGTAACAACTCATTTCTTGCATCCGAAGCCCCAGATTGGTTCTCAAAGTTACCCTCGTTGACGACTGTGTAAGTTTTGAAAATGTTAGCAACAACTCATTGTACTCTTAATTGACTCTTAAATGATAATTTTTTTAAAAAACTATACTTACTATCCGTGCTAAATGTGGTTGAAACCAGAGTTCTAGAATATGGATCACTAGAAGGACCTGTACCGAATCAACTTTTCAGCTTTCCTCAAATACAACAAGTGTAGGTTTTGAGAGTTATTCTTAAGAAAAAAATATGCAGTTAGTTTAACTTTAGAAGAAGGCCAACTGATATTTTATTTTATGATTTGATACACTTCTCTATAGGAAGCTGAGGAATAACTCATTCGATAAATTGAACATGAGTAACAACATCAACCCACAATTGGTACTTGTTGATCTGCAGAACAACAAGATTTCTACAGTAACACTGGTTCCTGAAAACAATACATATACACTGATGTAAGACATCTCTTGTACCTTAACATTTATTCTAAAGAATATCGATGATCATATCGAACATTTATTCTAAGGAATATCGACGATGAAAGTCTCCATATGTTACACAATGCTTATTCAACAATTTATGTTCAGGCTTGTTGGAAACCCTGTGTGTTCTACTGGTCTCTCAAATACTAATTCCTGCAAACTTCAGCAACAGTCTACGAAGACCTAATATACCAAGTTGGCTAATTGTGGAAAAAAATCATGTAAATCGGATCAGAAGTTAAGTCCTCAAACTTGTGACTGTGAATATCCTTTTGAAGGGACGTTTTACTTTACAGCACCCCATTTCAGAGAATTGTCCAATGCAACATTATTTCAGTCACTGGAAGTGAGCTTGAGGGTGAACCTACGCCTTAGTCAAGGTTCTGTTTCTCTTCAAACCTGTCCTTTAACACTGATGACTACCTTGAAGTGCAACTGGGACTCTTTCCTACTCCCCAGACATCTTTTAATATGTCAGAAATTCAAAGAATTGGGTTTCAGTTGAGGAATCGTACTATAATACCTAATAACTTTGGACCATATTCTTTCCATGCATCTCCCTATTCTTTTACTGGTAATCTATTTCTTATTCTTCTTTGGTAGTATTTCAAGTTTGAGGCCACAAAATAGCATGATTTTAGAGTGAAATTGGTCACATAATTGCTGCTTTAATAATGGATGCTTATACATTAGGAATGTAAGGTTGTTCAAGAGTCACATACATGCTGTACATTATCGAAACCAATGATTTTTGGGGCAAAGTTAACCTAATTTTCAAAACCTCGAGCTTAAACTGATATTATAGTAGTGCCCTTTTGAAAGACTAAACAGACCAGAAATATTGTTTCAGCCACTCATGGAGGAGGGACTTCAATAAGTAGAGGTGTTATTGTTGAGATAATAGTTGGTTGTGCCTTTCTGATTGGCCTTTTGGGACTAGGGATATATGCAATTTCGCATAAGAAACGATTTGAGAATTCAATTGTGTCGAATAAACCATTCGGTACGTGAAGCTTTGGTTTTGTCCTTTCTAAACATCATTCATAATTCAAAATATTGTTAGTATAGAAATTAATCTATCTGTGTCCACAATCCTCTGTAGGTTTACAGGGGATTGCTCCCTAATGGTCAAGTAATAGCAATAAAAAGAGCTCGAGATGGATCTATGCAAGGAGGGCCTGAGTTCAAGAATGAAATTGAGTTACTCTCTCGAGTTCATCATAAAAATCTTGTTGGCCTTGTTGGTTTCTGTTTCGAACAAGGAGAACAAATGCTAGTTTATGAATTTATGCCCAATGGAACACTTAGAGAATTAAGCTTATCAGGTAATTAAATATTTGGAAGAAATTAGCAATTTGATGTTTAATGGTTTTAAGAACTTACAACATAAAATGTTTTATTATTACCAACCTTATTTTCTTATTTTTAATTAATTTGAAATGATTTTTTACTTATGAGATGTAGGGAGATCTGGAATTTATCTTGACTGAAAAAAGACTCTAAATTGCTCTTGGTTCCGCAAGAGGACTAGCTTATCTACACAAGCATGCAGATACTCCGATAATTCATAGAGATATTAAGTCAACTAATATTTTATTGGATGAACATTTAACATCAAAAATGACTGATTTTGGTTTGTCTAAATTGATCTCAGAAGGTTCAAAAATGCATGTGTTTTACTGAGGTGAAAGGCACATTGGTAAGTACTACAATACTTGTTACTAAATCACATGTATTGTGTTCATATGTTTTTACATAGTAACTCTTTTCTTTTTCTTTCCTTTTAATGTTTAAGTTAGGTATATATTCGTTTATTTAAGAAAATATTATTTGTAGGGTTATCTAGAGCCTGAATACTATATGACACAACAATTAACTAATAAGAGTGATGTGTATAGTTATGGGGTGGTTATGCTTGAACTAGTAACCGCTAAATAACCAATTGTGAAAGGGAAATATATCGTACGAGAAGTGGAAATGACAATGGATAAAAATGACGAAGAATACTATGGTTTACGAGAAATGATAGATCCAAATATTATAAATAACACAATGTATCTTATGGGTTTTAGAAGGTTTTTAGAGTTAGCTATGCAATGTGTTCAAGATTCAGCCGATTATCGTCCAACAATGTGTGAAATTGTAAAAGCTATTGAAGTCATTTTGGGGAACAAAGAAATAAATACTAATTCAACCTTAGCATCCCTTTGTGTGTTCTGATTTTTGAACTTCAAAAGTTGTTTTGAGATCTCCATGTAAATTACTAGTTAAAAAATGTTGTTAATAGTAATAATGTCTTTGAATGCATACTTTCATCAAAAATTGAGCCTAAATAGTTGTAAAATATATCATTTTGATGTAGACGAGAGAATGTATTATATATTATTAGTAATACAAGAAATTTATAAGAGAATTTGTCATGTGATACATTAGTCACTCTAGCTTGATATTTGTTTTGGACAATTATAACTTGTGTTTATATAGATACTATTATCTAAACTATAATAGCTTAAAGAAAAAAATGTTGAATATTGTGATCACTTATATAAACAATGTTATTTGTAATTCTTAAAGCATAATTTCTAAAATTGAGTAAAGAAAATGACTATCATATGATTGTTAAATATTATTTCAGAACTGGACAGTGTAATGCAGTTACATGGTTTATTTTGAATGTTTTTTTAAATCGATTAATTACTTTATGTTTGAAAATTAATGTTAAATGTACCTGCATTAACTTAAGTAATTTTTTCACGAATCAAAATCACCAGAAAATTATTTTGTTAATATTGTCATTATTTTTTTAGTGCATTAACTTAAATAAATTTTGTTGTTTTTCGAAAGAAAAGAAAAACTATATTCACTGTCCAATTTACGACCTAAAAAAGACACTTTAATCCCAGCAAGGTCCGTGATTGTATCAACAAAACTAACAGAAGCCATTTCAACCCTATTTCTTCATTCTTCTCTTCAACGAAGCAGCTCCGCTGGTCTTTTAGCTACCGCCGCCGAACTTCACGACGCCAGTTTTACCGCTAGCCTTAGGTTCATTCCATCTGCGACCCCTATTGTTAGTTATTTTCCACCTGTTGTCTTTGCTTTATCTTGAATTTTGGCTTGGACTGGCATATGTTTTTGTTTTTCTCTTGATTTTACTCATATTTTGTTATTAGCTTGAGTCTCTAAACTATTATCACTATTTGATTTTGCTCCTCTTTGTTAATCGACGTTTCTACATGCTTTTGAATGCAATAACTGTTTGATAAAATGGCTAAGAGGGTTGTAGCATGGTGAAGAGAGATTTGATTAAAAAAGGGTTCCCGTTTCCTTACTCATTGCTATAGGATGTAAATCCAAATTGATGTTGTTAGCCTGTTCATTGGCATAGTTGAGTGTTAATCATAAGCTGAGTTCTACTTTCCGTAGGTGAGATGATTATACCTACTGTCTATTTTTGATGATAAATTCTGCTTTCTTTCAGTAGCTTTGTAAAGTTTCCTTTTTTAAGGAACTCTCCCTCTTTGATGAGATTATAAAGCAATATCTAGAAACACATTTACAAGTACAAGAACCTTATATAGGAATCTACATAGACATGATCCAATTGATCAAGATCAACAATGAGAGTTGAATCCATACGATTTTGCGTTTCTCGACAAATATAATCTCTTTTGTTATTCTAAGTCGTTAGATATAGCCGCAAGCAAAGATCATATAGCCTAATTGACTACAAGTTGAATAACCTATGACCCTCTTTAGATCGTTCTGTAATATCCATGTGGTTGTCGCAAGGAATGATGTTGTAGCCCCTATAGAAGTAATAACAAAGCTGTAGGTGGGTATTCAAATAAAGGGGAACAACATTACTATCATGAAAACCCCAGATGTTACCATAGTCGCTTCATGAATAGAGGCGCATACTAGAGTGGGACCCTCCATAGCATCGGGTGACTAAGTATGCGATCTTATATGTGCAGATTTCCCATACCACCAATAAAAAGTAAAATACAAATAAGAGTTATGGCATTCAATCTCATATTGCAAGAAATCCAAGAATTTTTGGGACACTTATTCGAGTAAAAATGGTTGAAAATTTACTGTTTGAAAGAGTAAAACGTTCTGAAATTAACTACTTGATAGACAAGCATAGCTTTTTGTAGTTGCTTTATTTGCTTGAAGTTGTGTAAACCAGAAATGAATTAACAAATATGTCCATCCCATCCCAGGAATAATTGAAGAGAGTTATCTCCGGTTATTAACATTGACATAAAAAAAATAAAAATGAATAAATAACACATAAATCATGGACTATGTAGATCCTCTAATATATATGAAATGGAATAAAGTTGGACCAAGCTACACATGGATGTAACCACAATTAACATCAGTACGGTTTGGCTATCGAACACGGGGCCAAAAGTGAATTATGAGTTGGATCAATTTATGAATTGAGCGAGCGAGCCTTGCATGCAATGATGTGATGGTGAACCTCTCATTCTAATTCAGTGCTTTCTGGATCGTGCGGGAAGGTTTTTACCACACGGCTCACCAACTTGATCTTTCGTGGGAACCTTATGTCCAAATAGGTTTGGAAAAATAGGTATGATCTCACTTTCCTTTGCTCGCCACTTAAGTGTACGACATCTGCCGTGCTTAGGCCCCTTCTTCTTTTTCCCAATCAATGAGTCCACTGCTTGCCTTTTTTTAGTAGGTGATGCATTATTGTAGTGAAGAAAATGATGGATTGAGAAAATGGGTACTATGAGTGTTCTGTCCCACACATCTAACCAACTAGCATGGTTCACCGGTTCCACCGACTAGGCTCTTAAAGTGATTCAATTGATATAGAAATGTGTTTGAAGTAAGGGTTATATTGTCCCTATTGGGTTAGACCCTTCCTCATAAGGCCCCATCGTTAGGGCATAAGCGCCCTCTTACTATCGATATGTGAGGTGTTGTCTTAGCTGTCTTTGACCAGGATCGTTCCCACACTTGTGGTGTTCGTGATTGCCTATTCAATAGTGTATCGATCGAAAGGCAGTGCGGCATAGCCCCCAGCCAAAGGAGTGGTTATGTCCAATATGTTTCCCCTTATTCCCAACGTGCTCTAGTGCCTTGGGGTGGATAGAAACGGGTCAGGTCCGTATTGTTGCAGAGCAATAGCTACGTTTGGATCAGATCTATCTACTCGGTAATTCATTTGGTGACTTCACAGTCGCCAAAGAAGCCCCAAGAAGCATCAAACATTTTCAATGAGACCCATGAGCAATTCTTAGATAGCCAACACTATTTTTTGGTGCAACTTTAAAAAGCAATCAGAGATAAGATCGAAGAGAATGAAACAAATGTAGTGATCATTATAGCAACTCCTTCTGATTCTAAAAAAACGTCCAAAAAAACCTACTATGAAACTACCGAGAAGGGGTAAAAAAACTAAAGTAGATATATAATTTGATCAGAAAACTAGAAAATATGATGATAGATCTTCTTTATTTTTAAAATAAGAGATCCAATATTGAACTTTTTATGAAAATTACCATAAATATAACAGTATTTAATGTTGGAAAATGAGTTTAAGCTATGTTTTAATTTTTTTTCATTTGGTTAATGAAAATATCCTATAAAATATTTGAATTAATAAAGACTTAATTGAAAAATTAAGATAAATTATTTTTTGACTTTCTTTAGCAACCAAATAAGAAAATTCAAAATGATGACAGACTAACAGTAATCATTTTCTTATCCTCTTATATTTCTTTAAACAACTTCACATATCTATTTTTGATCTGTTGATTTCCCTTTCCTTGAACTCCAAGTCCTACAAATGACATTAGGCATCTAGTGCCTAATCAAGGATGAAAATGTCGACGACATCATCAACATTGTTGTGACAATGGTTATTTTTTATACATCTCGACATCGAAACGTGATATCCATATGTTTTAGTTAAATTGTTACAAAATTGTCAAGAATGTCATTTAATTGTATTTTTTTGCTAAAATATCTTGAATATTGTGTATATTGTTGCTTAAATGTTGAATAAAATATCAAAAATATCAATTATTAATTTATTTTTCTCTTTTTTTCTTCTCTTTGAGCAATCATTTTAATTCAATTTTTTGCTTACTTTTGCTATACATATGAAATTAATAGGGAAAAAAAGAAAAAAATATATCATATATTACTCTATTTAGTGAATAGTCGAATGAAACACTAGTATCGAATCCAATTCTAAGTACAAAGTTAGCATGCGTGTTTTATTTTTTACTTTTTATATTAATGTTATAATATATAGATTGTATTGAAGAGTAAGGTTCATTATATCCCCTCTAATTATGAATATTTTTAAAAACAAATGATGAGTAAAAATTATTTTCATACTTTCAAGATTTATCTATTTATAATAATTAATACAATTAGATAGTTTATTTAATTATTTCAAATATTTTAACTACTTATTGTATAATATTTAACAAAAAGAATATATATTTTATTATAGATATTTTAATTAATTTGTCAACTTATTGATTAATATAAATATTTTAAGTATTTGAAAGTATATGTGGTAAATAAAAAATTAGTTTAAAATATAAGTAATTGATTATTTTGATGTTTTATAAAAAAAAATCCATATTTTTGAGAGTTTTCATAGTTTCCGTGATTTTTTCAAAGTTTTTGTCAATAACAATTATCTTCGACATTTTTGTAAAAATTATATCTCGATATCTTCACGAGTTTTCAAACCTTGTGTCTAATATAATTTGGTCATTGCTGCTATTTCAAATTAAGCTCTTTCAATATGTGATCTGGCTCTAACATTTTTGTAATGGAAACCAGATGACAAATTATCTTTAGGGTTTTTTTTATCATCAAAATGATGATTTAAGTAGGATCTGAAATTATTAGAGGAGTTACATTTTGGACTAGAATACTGGATTGCTTTATATGTATGTATATAAATGTTTCCTCGGTTAGTGTTTCATACATACAAGTTTTTTTGGTTTCAGTATAAAAGTAGAGGTTCTCCCATAAAGTTCTAAAAGATAAAAGAAATGATTCCCTTGGCATTGAGGGTTCAGCCAACAAAATTGGTGTAGGAGTTGTGACCTCAGATGGCACTATTCTATCAAATCCACGCCACACCTACATTACCCCTCCAGGCCAAGGATTCCTTCCTCGAGAAACTGCCCAACATCATCTCCAACACATACTTCCACTTATCAAATCTGCTTTAAAAACTGCTAAAGTAACCACAGAGGAAATCAATTGTCTATGTTACACTAAGGGTCCTGGCATGGGAGCACCACTGCAAGTTGCTGCTGTTGTTATCCGGGTTCTATCACAACTCTGGAAAAAGCCTATTGTTGCAGTTAATCATTGTGTTGCACATATTGAGATGGGTAGGATTGTGACTGGAGCTGATGATCCTGTTGTTTTATATGTGAGTTGTGGGAACACACAAGTCATTGCATATAGTGAAGGGCGATATCGGATTTTTGGATAGACCATTGATATTGCTGTTGGGAATTGCTTGGATCGATTTGCTAGGGTTTTGACACTCTCCAATGATCCAAGCCCTGGATATAACATCGAGCAGGTATGTTTGTGGTCCCTTCTTTTTGTTTTTCCTTTTCGCCAAACGATTTCCTTATTTATATTTATTATTTTTTGGTCGTCCCTTAATCAAGGTTTTATTGTTCTTCCTATTCGTTTGGCTGTTTGGATATTAAGGTTTGTCTCATCTTTTAATTGAAATAATGTCTGCTAAATTTACCAAGAATAAGCAGTATTGGCTTCAAATTTTCCTGTTGAGGCATTTCATGCCATTATTAACAAGTATGCTGTAGGTTTTAGACTATGTGCTTATATCTTGGTCCTAATGCTAAATAACACTAGATTGGAAAGCTACCAAAATTACGCTTTTTGTGGCAAAATTCTTGAGATGAAAGGATGTGTTTCTTTCTTGACTTTGGAGTTGTTTTTCTCTGCATTTTGTTACTTTCCAGCTTGCAAAGAAAGGAGAAAGTTTTATTGATCTTCCTTACGCTGTCAAAGGGATGGATGTATCTTTTAGTGGCATACTAAGCTACATTGAATCTACTGCTGAGGAGAAGCTCAAGAATAATGAGTGCACCCCTGCAGATTTATGTTACTCTTTGCAGGTACTTTGGGCCTTTTCTATTTTCCACGTAATACCTTTCCAGTGATAAAGGTCATAGTAAAGAATTTCACACTGAACAAGTTGATATACTCCATGATGTTGTAAAATGTCGCAGGAAACAGTATTTGCAATGCTTGTAGAGATTACTGAACGAGCAATGGCACACTGTGACACAAAAGATGTTCTTATTGTTGGTGGTGTTGGTTGCAATGAGCGCTTGCAAGAGATGATGAGAACAATGTGCTCTGAGCGTGGTGGAAGGTTGTTTGCCACTGGGACTCCAACCCCACTAGTAGAAGCAACATTTACTCAGCGGTTTCGGGCTGATGAAGTGGAAGCAATTTGGAGAATAAAAAATGAGTTGGAAAATATGAACGGGCTTATGGATGGAAGTGCATGAACATTAGATTTAGAGGTTTGTGTATTGTACGAGTTGCAGAAGATAGAGTTATTATTAATTCCCGAATTGAGTTATCATAGAATACAATACTATTATAATTACTCTTTGGATGCATGTGCATTTTTTTTTCTTCTTCCTGTCATGTATTATTTCAAGTTGAAAAAGAAGTTTATTATACATTTGTTGTGGTTATTCATGTGTTTGAAATTACTAAAAGCTGTGTGCTTATTCAAAACTCTAATATTTCAAGCAACAAAACACTAAAAGAAAAAGGTTGCAATTATTCATTTCAACCTGGTCAATCCTAGATTTCCTTGATTGTAATACATTTTATGGTTTTTCCATTCCAGGTTAGCACTTGATTTTGGGAAGGAAGAATCGTGTTTTCGCTAAAGCTTGACTTAATCATGATTGTATATCAGGTAAGGATGACAGTAACATCGAGGAAGGATTCATTTATGATTCCGTAGTCTATTATTTGAAGGTTGTGTATGGAAACTCTTAGGACTCCCAACCTATATCTCAGCAAGAAAGTTGAAAGGGAGTTGTACAAATATAGTTTTATGACTTGATCTTGCTTGTGTATGGTAAACCTGCCTTATTGTTTCCAATACTTTAAGTAATTTCCTAAACACTTGTTCTATTAGAGTTCTTAAGTCTGTAACTCTGTTGTAACTCCAAATGAAATTGACATGCTGTTTAGTAAAACTTAGAAATTTGGGAATATCACCATTCAATTGACATGGTGTTCAACTAGGGTAGGGTTTGTTTAATGATGGTGAAAGGAAAAAAAGACGGGAGAAGTTTCCTTTCCATTGTTTAGTTCACAAATTTTGCAATGTATGGGAATGAGAATCTTTCTAATACTAAGATGTATAAAGGTATTATTTTTTTAGAATATAAAAATAATGTTAATTTTTCTTTCAATTGTTTAAATTTTTGTAAGAGTTTGTTTTATTTCGATAATAGAACTAGAGATTCTCTCTTTAAAGTCTAATAACTTCTAAATTAGTGAATTATAATTGTCTAGTTATTGAGAAACAACACTTGTAAGAGAATGATATAATGTAAAAAATATAATTAATTATTTTCTAAATATCGTTTGTAACAATTCACTTCTAACCATTAGATATATGTAATAAGTATAAAATAACAATTATGATTACTTTTTCATAGTATTTTATAAAAATATGAATGGCAATTATATAAAAATATGAATAAAATAATTATTTATATTAATATTTTATAAGAAATAAAGCACCATCTATAGAAAGAGAAATAACCAAAATTAATATAATGATGGTAGGTCTGTAAACCAAGTACCTTTATTTTCATTTAGTCTCCTTCTAGTTTTAGTGGTCTATATGGTTACTTTTAGAGTTGTTCATCGGATCGAAATTATTCATTTTATATTCATTTGATTCGATCTGATCATCTGTTCGGATTGAAATATTTTAATCCGCAATCGATCTAATCACCTCTTATATTCCCTTAATTCAATCTGTAAACTATTCAGATGACATCCGATCAATCCGACTAATAAATTTAATTAACTCTATTTTTTGTATTTTTAAATAATTTTTTTAAATCTTTACATAAATCATAACATAAAATTATTTGACTTAAAAAAATATTAAAAAATTAAATAAATATATATTAATTAAATATATATAATTAATTTTGGTCGGATCAGATGAATCGTAATGAAATCTGTCATCCGATACGCTTAACGGATGGAAAAAATCTCCATCCGATCCAACCATCGGATTGGATCAGATCGGATAAAAAATCAATGGATTGGATCGAATTGATCGGATGATCGGATTTTTTACACACCCCTAGTTACTTCACATGTAAATACTAAGAGAGTAATAGTAATCTATATTTTGTTTAAAATGAGATATCACTAAATATTTTTTTAGATTATATTATTTATTTCATTAATTCTTTAAATTATAAATAATATTATTTAGTTGATTAAATTTATAAAAATGTGACTGTAAGGATAAATTATATTGTTTTAATAATTTTTATTTAAAATATTATTATTTTATGTGAAATAATTAAAACACAAATAAAATATTAGTATTTAATCGCCATAAAAGTAAAATTTAATATAAAATATTTAATAAAATGTTAAAATAAATTAATGATAATTAATAAATATTTTAATTTTTTTTATTAATTGTTACATTATTATTATTAAATATTTATATTTTAATTGCATTTAGCTATTTAATAAAAAATAAAAAATAAATTAATAAAAAAATTATTAAAGTAGTATGATTTGTCTTTAATTTAATTTTTTATAAAATTAATAAATTAAATGATATAATTTTTAATTTAAAAGATTAGATTGTATTTCTTTGTAATTTTTCTATTTTATTTATTTTCTATTTTGTTTATGCCGGTTCGAGAACATGGTTAGCACGCAATGTGAATGGTCATGAATACATTTCTTTTCATTCCTTTATTAAGTCCGGCAAGAGTTTTGTTTTGATGTTAACCTTATTTGAGATCAAAATAAATTTACAGTGATTAGCAAATTTTTAAAAAGAATTAGGAATTCAGAATTAAATAAATATTTTAAATATAGATAATTAAAATTGTAATTATTCGTAAAAAATTAATTATTTTTTCAAAAATAATCTTAATTAATAAGATGTGGTGCGAAAATCATTATTGCTATATTGAGAACGTGGTTAATCAAAACCGAGTATATATTAATATTATTTTTAAAAAAAATCCATAATATTTAAAATAATTAGATTGATTTTTTTTTACTTTTATATATTTTTATTTTATTTATAAAGATGTGTTAAATAATTAAAAAATAAAAATTAATGTATAATATTTTAAATAATATATTAGATTAAAGAATATTCTTAAATCGAAGAAATTATTGATTGTATTGTAAGAAATTGATGTATATATATACATACACATAATAATTATATTGATTATAATTGACTTTCATATTTTATGATATTTGTATTAAATAAATATATGATTAATGTGGATTATTGAATAAAATAATTTTATTCGATAGCATGAAAAAATTGTAATAATTTTATCTCTATTATTAATTATATTTTAATGTTATTGTTATTATATAAAATTATTAACAATCAATTATTATTTTGATATTAATAAGAGAATGTAATCGTTAAGATTATATATTTATTTTATAAATAATAAATATATCATGTATTTTTTTTATTAAAGTTTAATCTCATTGTTATTAAAAAGTGACTCCATAAATATAAATAATTATTTTTTATGTTTTATTTTTATTTTTAATTATTTTCGTTATGATTTATTTAAGTTACATGAGTTTTTATTTAATTTAATTAAAAAAAACAAAAAATGTGTTTCATAATAACAGTATTATATTGTTACAAAAAAATACAAAAATATAATTTTATAATAAGTAAAGGACGGTGTTCTTATTTTCCTTTAATAATAATTCAAATTAATAAAAATTAATACCTTTCATTCATACTTGACAACCTTCCAAATTTTACATTTTTAACTCCTATTGCAACGGGGCTAGGCTAGATGCTAGCGTGTGAAATTCTTATCCTTATTTTAAATTTTTATGGGATAATTTTAGGATTATTTTTATTAAAGTTTTGATGAATTTATGAGTTTTTAGGTTTTTTTTTAAAAAATATATGTTTAAAATAAAAATAAAATCGATTGTTTGGTTTGATAGTTATTAAATAACTAATATAAAATGTATTTTTAATTATTATATTGTATTGTTTTGATGAAATATTTATTTAGTAAAAATAAAATTTATTTTAAATTAAAATATTTGAATTCACGAGTAAATATATATATAAAAAATTGAGCTAGAGGATTTAATGGAAAGAAAGTGTGATTTTCAAATTCGTCACCCAAAAACTTTGAAATTCAAAAGTTTCAAGCGCGTCTAGCTCTACGGTTCAGCCCACCTATTGACCAGGCGGTTCCGTCCTAACACAACGGGGCAAGCAACGCTAACATATGCACTTGGCGCATTTTATCTAATTTGACCGCTGTCCAAACAGCAACCAGTAAACAAAAAGTTCCTTTTCTCTCTCTCTGAAACTTCTCCAATATTTCATTTGATTTGGGTCCTATTCCTTTTCCTCTATCCCTCATTTTATTTGATATTTCTAATTTTGTGTCTATTCCAAGCCAAGTCAAGCTCTGCTTCGGCTGCCTTAGTATTCTCTCTCTCTTCTTCTGGAGTTTAAATTCTAGAGTTTCTTGTAGAAAGTGTTGTTTGGGTATTGTTGAGGAAGATGACAACTATGGAGAGCTTGATTGGATTGGTGAATAGGATCCAGAGGGCATGTACTATGCTCGGTGACTATGGCGGTGGTGATAATGCCTTTTCTTCTCTCTGGGAAGCTCTCCCTTCCGTTGCCGTCGTCGGTGGCCAGGTCCTTTATTGTAATACCAGCTTAATAAGTTAATTTAACAAAAATATTTTGGACCGTGTAGGAAACACTGATCTTGAGTACTAATTCGTATTAGGATCATAAAGTTTGATTCTTGGAAGGGAAAACAGAATTATATTGGGTTTTGTTTGAATTGTCAAATGATCTATTTTCTTGCAAAGTTATATTAGGAATCGATCTGATTGTTATTTTTCCTTCCTTTGTAATGAAAACAGAGTTCAGGCAAGTCTTCGGTGCTGGAGAGCATTGTTGGGCGTGACTTTCTCCCTAGAGGATCAGGTTTGTAAACTTTCGTTTGTTTGTTTTGATTTTGTGATTGTTTTTCCCCATTGTTTATTTTTTCGTAGCCTCGCCAACAAGAGTTTGTAATCTACTTGCTTTTGGATTATTGCAGGAATTGTGACAAGGCGACCTTTGGTCCTGCAGCTTCACAAAACTGAAGATGGATCTCAGGAATATGCTGAGTTCCTACACCTCCCTAGAAGGAGATTTACTGATTTTGGTAAGTAACATAAACCTCTTTCTTCTTTCTTATTTTTATTTTTAAGTTGAAGCATATTTACAAATTTGATTGATAATGTAGCACACTCGTGTTATCCTTGTCTTTCAAGCGGAACATTGTACTAAGGATTTTTTGAACTTCTTAATTTATAGTTGTAGCCTTTGCTCTAGCCAGTGAATAAACTAATGGGGTTTTTTTTAGCAGCCATGGTTCGCACAGAAATTCAGGATGAAACTGAAAGAATAACAGGGAAGGCAAAACAGATCTCTAATGTTCCCATCCATCTCAGTATCTACTCCCCTAATGGTTTGTTTTTCTTCTCCAGTTCTCTTCATTTTCATTTATGGAAATTAAAGGAATTAAATTTCTTGTGGCCAGTTAAAACTTAATCAGTACTGTTTTTGGTCATGGCAATTTCCCCTCTCTACCTCCTTTTCTTTTACTAGGAATTTTTTAGAGCTATGGCTTTTTAATTGTTTAAATATTGTTACTCTTGCCTTCTTTTATTGACTCTGTCTCATTCATTTGCAGTTGTGAACCTTACTCTTATTGATTTACCTGGTTTAACAAAAGTTGCTGTTGGTGCGTTATATGGATTATTGATAACTTAAACTCTTCTTTTACGTACTTCATTAGACATTTTCATCCTTGATAGCAGTAATGGTTATTCTAAATGTATGCAGAGGGGCAGCCCGATACTATTGTTGAAGATATTGAAAATATGGTTCGATCCTTTGTTGATAAGGTAATGGGGAATTTTGGTTTTATTTTTCAAATAGTGGGGATATTTATAGAAGGAATTCTATAACCCCTCATAGAGATGCACTGTATGCTATGCGGAAAAATCACATGCCCAAGATACCAGACAAAAAACAAAGACAGTATTAGACACTCAATTACGCAGAGACCTTTGTTGATGACATGGTTTGTCCCTCCTAATCTATGGGTCAAGGTATTTAGGAAGAAGTTCGGGAAACATGTAGATTCTTTATTGAACATCATTTGTTCCCCTTAAGTTATAATGTTGAAGGGGTGCTATTTTGCATGAATTTCTTCGTTATAATATTCCTGCAGTAAAATTTGTGGATAATTAACCAGTTTTGGCTGGAAAGTGTTATGAGGTTTCTTCTGTACGTTCTCATTCATGGTTATGCGATTTGTGTAGCCTAATTGTATTATATTAGCAATTTCTCCGGCCAATCAAGATATAGCGACATCTGATGCAATCAAGCTTGCCAGGGAGGTGGATCCCACAGGTATGTGATGATACTACGGCTAACACTTTTTCTCCCATCTTTTACATGTTGAAGTCTCAGTAAACTAGTTATATTGTCACAGGTGAAAGAACATTTGGGGTGCTGACAAAACTGGATTTGATGGACAAAGGAACAAATGCACTGGATGTGAGTCTATCTTTCCCTTCTGCTGAGCACATGTTTGTTCTGTGTGCACATCTACAAGGCTGTGACTACTATGTAGTTAATCTAAACGAACATAAAAGAATTACTTTATCGGCTAATATTGATAATTTTCTTGTAGAATGGTCTACTCTAGAGTTATTCTTTGGTACAATTGCATGTTCCTAGTAGTTATTCCATGGTTGTATTTTCTTCTCCTTTTATTTTTTGGAAGATTTTATATATCTTCTTTCTAGAAGATAAGTTGTGCATATCCAAACACCCTCAAGAGAGAGAGAGAGAGAGAGAGAGAGAGAGGAAAAGATGAATAAAGAGAAACTCTTATTTGCATTTCTTACTCTTTTATCCCATCAGGTTCTGGAAGGAAAATCATACCGGTTGCAACAACCATGGGTTGGAATTGTGAATAGATCCCAAGCTGATATCAATAAAAATATTGACATGATTGTTGCAAGGCGCAAGGAGCGTGAGTACTTTGCAACCAGTCCTGACTATGGACACTTGGCTAGCAAAATGGGTTCAGAGTATCTTGCAAAACTTCTCTCCCAGGTTTTTTCTGTTTTTATATTTTTTTCTTTGAGTGAGATTTTACTTTTTTTTTATAAGGTTGATCATATTCTCTTTCAGAGGGTATCAATTTGATGGTGCAATCTTGTTTGTAGCACTTGGAGTCTGTAATTAGGTCTCGAATACCAAGCATCACATCTTTGATCAACAAAAGCATCAGTGAACTTGAATCAGAGTTGGACCATCTTGGTAGGCCTATTGCTGTTGATGCTGGGGTGAGTATTAATTCTTTACAATTTTACATAAAAATGGCTGATGTCTGTACAGTGTTTAATTAACACCTTTTGATTTAGGCTCAACTGTACACCATACTGGAAGTTTGTCGTGCATTTGACCGTATTTTCAAGGAGCACTTGGATGGAGGGTAAATGTCATACTTTGCCATAGAACATTTTAATTCATTTTTTGGTTTTCTTTCTTTCTAAAGTCAAATTTCTTTCTGTTTGGCGTTTCTAGGGTTCCATTGACTTCTTTCTGATGTTTTAATTATGCTGAGCTAGTTCCTTACAATTTGCATTAGTGAAATGTTGCTTTGTTATTTGCCTTTTTTTTTCCTTTCGGTGAACAGAAATGCTTTGATTGAATTCTGTTATGATGGTGTTCCTTGTATGCTTGTGTAATTATGTTCAATGCTATCAAGATTCTTGCCAGCTTATAATCATTCATGCTCGACACTTAAACGCTTTCTATTTTATTTTTTTTACAAAATGGATTTTGTATGTGCATATTCCTATAGTTTTTACAATATTCATGTTTCATTACATCATTACTGTTTGATCTCTAATAATTTGGTTCTTTTTTGAACATAGACGGCCTGGTGGTGACCGGATTTATAATGTCTTTGACAACCAGCTGCCTGCTGCTTTAAGAAAGCTTCCATTTGATCGTCACCTTTCTATTCAGAATGTAAAGAAAGTGGTCTCTGAGGCAGATGGTTATCAGCCACATCTGATTGCCCCAGAGCAAGGTTACCGTCGATTAATTGAGAGTTCTCTTAGTTACTTTAGAGGCCCATCTGAAGCTTCTGTCGATGCTGTAAGTATTCATTGATCTGTTTTCTGTTCATATTTAAATACACTTGCAATTTTCTTGTTATTTATTTACACTGATCTTGGCATTGTAATGTAGGTTCACTTTGTCTTGAAGGAACTTGTAAGGAAGTCAGTTGGAGAAACTCAGGTACGAACTGGGCATGGATGAATAGTTTTATTGTCTACAAAAATGTTCTATTAGTGGAAGGAATTTTTATTTTAATGTTTCTCATTCAATATCACTTTGTAGGAGTTAAGACGCTTTCCCACCCTGCAAGCTGAAATAGCTGCTGCTGCTAATGAGGCCTTGGAAAAGTTTCGTGAAGAAGGTAAGAAGACAGTATTACGATTGGTTGACATGGAAGCTTCTTATTTGACTGTTGAATTCTTCCGGAGACTTCCTCAAGAAGTGGAAAAAGGAGTAGAAAAAGGAGTGGAAAAAGGAGTGGAAAAGGGAGGAAAGCCAGCAACAGCTGCCTCAAACATAGACCGTTATTCAGAAGGGCACTTTCGAAGGATAGCATCCAACGTCACTGCTTATGTGGGAATGGTGTTGGAGACTCTGAGGAACACAGTTCCTAAAGCAGTGGTTTATTGCCAAGTCAAGGAGGCCAAACAGTCCTTACTCAATTACTTCTATACACAACTAGGCAGGAAAGAGGTACTCTACTTTTCCAAACAGTCCTCTTTTTTTTTATTTCTCACTTGGTTCTTTTAGTTATGCAAGTTGTTCAACAAGCGTAATTGTTTGTTGCACTAAAATGAAGTTTCTGCTGTCAGATGACAAAGGATAACTTTTTTTTTTGGCCCTCTTATTTTCTTGGGTTTTTTTTTGCCAGTAGGTCCGTTTTTGTTATGTGAGATCCAAAGTCCTTATTTTTTTACAACACTAAATGAGGTTATTGCCATCATACATGACCCCTAGTGGTCTGGCGATAAATCTCATCTCTCCCTAGTTTTAAGTCATAAGTTTGAATCACATTAAAAATATCGTTCGATCTAAAGAAATAAAGAATAAGATCTACTTACCCATGTCACAGTAAGGAGATGTTTGCTTCTCATGTTTGAGTGAAATGTTCTTGTTCTTATTCTGTGGCACTAAAAGTAATGTTCATTTGGTATCACCATTTATTAAAAGGTTCAAATTATGGTTCTAGGGTAAGAAGAAAACATTGTAGTTCATGATAGTGCTGATGGGTTGATGAATGCACTCTGTAGCAGGAGTTGTATGTGCTGTGACATATTTGCTTGCATTTCACAATGTATTATTATTAGCACTCTGGAACATGTAGACTACTCATAATTTGGCTTTGTTTAACTATGGCTTCTTCGTTATATTACGTATGTTACAGGCCAAGCAGCTCTCACAAATGTTGGATGAAGATCCGGCTTTAATGGAGAGGAGGCAACAATGTGCTAAAAGGCTTGAATTATACAAAGCAGCCAGAGATGAGGTTGACTCTGTTTCGTGGGTACGCTAGATTATTATTGTAGCCATCTTATATATATATATTCTTGCTACGTCCCATGGATGTTTGACTCCTAAGTTTATTGACTTCTTGAAGAATTGCTTTTTTTTTTGTTCAGCAGCTTCATATACTGGGTTCTTATTTTGTATATATTCTTTATACAAACACGACGTGTATTTGTAAGAATTATTAAATTCTTTATTGGACATATTAGATATCTTTGATTTGATTTGGCTAAATCAGACATTTTCTGATTATAAACTTGGCATGATTATAAAGTAACGTGTCCCTAAATTTAGGTCTTTAAGTCACTTTATTCCAAATTTTCAAATGGTGTATTTTAATCCTTAAATTTTTAAATTGTATAATGCTTAAACTTTCAATTAATATATTTTAGTCTCTATGCTTTAAGAGTTTAGTACGTCACTGTACGAAAAAAGTGTCATTTTAATCTTATATTTTAGGATTAAAGTGTAGAGGTGTTTATTTTTATTTTTATTGATGAAAATTTAAAATTTAGGGAAGAAAATGTCGAAAAGATAGAAGCCGAATGACTTGAGTACCGGGATCCTTATTTGTTTATCAATTTAAATCGATATTTTAACGACCCATTTCGTAATTAATATTTGAATGGGTTAATATACCCTTTAATTTATTTGATGGGAGAAATTTAGTTCTATTTTTTAAAGTCAAATAGGCTTTTAATAATTTTTAGATAAAATTAATCTAGTTTAATTATTTTAGGAGAAATGCGTTTGATGTCTCTTATATTGTGTTAAAGGGATTATTTAATTTTTAAAAAATAAAAAAATGTTACTTAATCTTTTACTTTTATTAAAAAACTAAAAAATAATAAATATTATTATTTTATTCATGTCCCAAATAAAATAATAATATATAGGGGTTATGTGTTAACTGCATGAGTCTGGTGAGGGTAAAGGCAACATTTTGCAAGGATTTTTTTTTTTTTTTAAATTGACCTCCTCAAAAGGGACTAGGTTTTATTCTCAAAAGTCTCTTGTTTTTCTTGGGCAAAATGAGTCTCTTGTTTGGTCTTATTGATATCTTAAAACTAAGAGTTTAACTTAGTCGGTTTATTTTTTAAGAGCTAATGTTATAAGTAATTCTATATTCTCCATGATAAACCATTTGTTCTATAAACTAAATAGTTTTAACATCTTATTTCTAAAAGAAACATACTTATTATCCAATGTTCAATTATTCAATAATATTGATAACATTAAAATATATAATTTAAAAGGATTTGGTTTTATATAAAAAGTGAAAGTAATAAGATCTACCATGCAAGAAACAGGAGGTAAATAACGTTACATTTGCAGTAATCCAAAAATAATAAATATAATTTGGGATTTAATCTGTTGAAACATACTATTTATGGGGAAAATTGAAAGAGGAGAGCAAAAAGAGAGAAATGAATATAGATAGTTTTAGAAAATATGGCAAAACCATCTACTAACACAGAAGCTTTGGATGACAGAGGGTTTGGGAGTGGCGGCCGAAGGGTTGGGGATCAGTGATCGAAGGTCGGACTGATGACTAGATGAGTGGGGACTGGCAGGAGCTGCTGTTAGTAATAGTAAAAAAATGTGGTGAAGAAACGTGAAAAATAAAGATAGATCCTCCATTCTATAAAGTCCTTCATTTTGGCTTAAAAAACAAGTTCTGATTAATGACTATATAAAAATAGTTAACATTTTTTTATTTAATATTTACTTGTTTTATTTAATAAATAATATTTTTAAGGTCAAAAATATTAAACGCATAACCAATCAAAAACTATCCAATGACCTACCACGTAAACAACATTTAAGCAAAAGAGTTGACCGAACAAATCAAAAGATTAATTGTATTTCTTTTTATACTCATTTTTTATATTTTTTATTTTTTATTTTATGAAAAATATGAGTTTTATGAACATAATTATGTATAGTTAATTTATTAATTTTAGGATCTTATAAACTCAATTTTCACCATGTGATGATTTAATATTTTATCCAAATTATAATTATAATTTAATTATATTATTTAATTTGATTTTTATGTTATTAATTGTTTGACGAATAATTTATCTATAGAGATAATTAAATAGATTTGAAAGAATTATTTACTTATTTATCTTGATTAAATAACATGCATAATTTTTAGGTAGAAAAGTATGATGATTCTTATGTATGTGATCCATAATTGATGAACTTAATGAGTAGTATGCAATTTAATTGACATAAGAATATGATTAAATTAATTATTATATGATATGTAGTTTACTTAAGAGATGAATACATCTTAGGTTAAATTAAATTGATCATGTAATTAATTGATAATTATATTGAAGAAATTTTAGTAATTCACATGTTTAAAAAATTTGGAGATTAAGTATTACTAGATATTTTTTCATACATCTTCTTAGTTACAAAATCAAATTTAATTAATTATTTTAATTTTACTTCCTTAAAATATAAAAATATAAAAAAATTAATTTTTATTTTTTTAGTTTTAAAAATTAGTTTATAGTAAAATAATCTCTGTAGAAACGATTTTTTCTTATCATTATATTATTTGTTGTAATACATATACTTACGTATTTATTACAAATACATGGCTACCATGGATTGTAAAAAGTTCATGATACTATTTATCCCTTATTAATGGGACATGTGCACCGCATATAATTAATTTTAATAAAATTTATTAAAATATTAAATAAATAGTAAAAAAA